>JAPXFQ010001192.1:0-598126 GCA_028564705.1 Apricaphanius iberus
TGTTCGGCGCACTTTTGAATGAAAAAGTCTAAATCTAAGCTGTTAATCATTCTAAACTGTCTGCAGCTGCTGCAGTTTTCACTCACACTTGTTGCTGGGGAAACGGAGCACCTTTGATCAGAGTTCACTAAAGTTCATTCCACAGTCTATATACATTTAAACCTGTGTTTAACCCCACTTAAACACAGGTTATGCTATGCAGTACTATAGAGAGAAGTACTACAAACAAGTCCATGTGTCAGTCCATCGGTCTTTGTCTTTCTGACCATGTCTGTGTCTTTCTCAGTCCCCCTGTCTGCCTGTACCATTTCATCTGTGAATAAGATAGAGAGTTGTGCTTTGAAATAATTGAACACAAAGGATAAATATCGCTAACACTCCAATAATTTTACTGATAGCTGCTATAGGTTTCGAATGGGAAAGGTTCGTTCGCAGCTGTTTAACACTCTGAACATGGAGAGGAGACAACAGATCATATGGCCTAAAACTCAATGTTATATGTATGTCTGTGATGGCGTAGTGGTTAAGAAAGAGGGTTTGCATCCCAGAGATACTGGGTTCAAATCCAGGAGCGAGCAGCAAATAATTTTTCTTTGCTGAAAGCTGAACTGGGAGACGAGACAACAGATCATATGGCCTCCTTGTCTGTCTTTCTTTTTCAGTCTGTCTCAGTTCCCTTTTCTGTCTCTACCGTTTCATCTGCATTCCTTTCTTTACATCTCTCTCTGTGTGTCTGTCTATGATTCAGCATGTGTGGCTTCCAGAACAACTCCATATCCCATAATGCTTCAGAACCCACATTCATTTCTATGTATGTTCCTGCAAGGCATAGTGAAACTGACCATTAGATCAGACTAATCTCTGTGTCTGTCTATGAATCAACATGTGTTGCACCTGTGATAAGAGGTCACCAAAGGTCAACCCTCAGTATATACATTGAAGCCCTGTTAAAGCCCACTCACACACAGTTACTGCTGTGTTCTATAGAGAGAGATACTACAAAAGGGTCCATGTGTCAGTCCATCTGTCTTTGTCCTTCTGACCATGTCTGTCTGTCTTACTCAGTCTGTCTCAGTCCCCCTGTCTGCCTATACCATTTCATCTGTGAATAAGATAGAGAGTTGTGCTTTGAAATAATTGAACACAAAGGATAACACTCCAATAATTTTCCTGATAGCTGCTATAGGTTTCGAATGGGAAAGGTTCGTTCGCAGCTGTTTAACACTCTGAACATGGAGAGGAGACAACAGATCATATGGCCTAAAACTCAATGTTATATGTATGTCTGTGATGGCGTAGTGGTTAAGAAAGAGGGTTTGCATCCCAGAGATACTGGGTTCAAATCCAGGAGCGAGCAGCAATCAATTTTTCTTTGCTGAAAGCTGAACTGGGAGACGAGACAACAGATCATATGGCCTAAAACTCAATGTTTTATAACTGATGTTGTAGTGTAACTGCGAAAGAACAGGAATACAATGCAAGAGGTAGTGGGTTCGAATCCCAGGGGGAGCAAAATTTTTTTTTTTCTTGTTTGAAAGCTGGAACCAAAATCCCTATGTTATACACAGTACTACATTGCACTTGTATGCATTTTAGTTGATTTCAGCTTTTTCAGTATATATTCATACTAATCCTATTAATACTAGCGGGAGCATGTAGGCTTGCATCTAGCTGTAGTTAAGATTTCATGCTAAGCTGGTTGCCTAGCATTTAGCTATTTTGCTTTTTGATCTATATTTTTGCCCCCCCCCCACTACCACACATTATATTCCATATAAACTGAATGGGATTATAGTAATGCCAACATGTTAGCTAGCATTAGCATGCTAGTTAGCATTAGCATGCTAGCTGTTGTTTGCATTTTAGCTAATTTTAGCTTTTTGACTATATTTTGGTACTGAATGGGTTTATAGTATTGCCAACATGTTAGCTAGCATTAGCATGCTAGTTAGCATTAGCATGCTAGCTCTTGTTAGCATTTTAGCTAATTTTAGCTTTTTGACTATATTTTGGTACTGAATGGGTTTATAGTAATGCCAACATGTTAGCTAACATTAGCATTAGCATGCTAGTTAGCATTAGCATGCACACCGTGGCCGTCCCTTCTCTAAATTTCCTGAAATTTTCTAGTTCTTCTTATTTATTTTTCTTCCGTCTCCGTTAATGCGGGTCGTACCGCAGCGTGTACCCCCACAATATATACATCAAAACGACCGGCTCAATCGTGTGAGGTGTGCTATTACTTTTATTGGCGATTGGAGTTACCATGGCGACGTAATTAGCGAAAAACCACCCCCAAAAACACCCATTGGAAATGCATGGAAAAACGGCCAAAAATCATGAAAAATCCACTATTTTTGAAGATTTACTGTGTAGCCATACAATAACTTAGCAACACCATTCGAAATGCAGATTGTAGCCACGTCCGTGCTGTGTTCAGCATTGAAGACCGCATGTCGATAGCTGTTACGGTTTTGTTACAATTTGACTTTGTTCGACCCAAAAGTCTTTCCCAAATGTTCGATTTTTAGAGTGGAGCAGCTCGTTAAGCAGAGTGTGGAGTGATGAACTTTTGGAAGGTCATCATCAAAATTTAACTCGACGTCACGGCCACATATTTCGCACTAGTGACATGATTTTCGGTCATGAAATAGAGCCGCCCTTTGTGATTGTCAGGATCATTTCAAAATTTCCCTATGTCGCACGGTTTTCTCTCAGCGAGCTCTAGATCGCTCAAAGTGGAACCCAGTTCTAGGGCTTTTCTCCTATACATTATCATTGTGGCTGCTCAGGATTATCTCAGCCAGAGAGATGTTCTTAGTCATTTTTCTCTCGTTCCCTCTCGGACTGTGAATAAGGTAGAGACTTTTGCTTTGGCATGAACGAAGAGAAATGATAAATCTCGCTCACACTTCAAGAATTTTTCCGATACCTTGTACGGTTTACGAAAGGGAATGATTTGTTCGGAGCACTTTTTGAGGATTTACTTAAAATTGAAGCTTTTAATTATCTAAAGTGTCTGCACCTGCTGCAGTTTTCACTCACACTTGTTGCTGGGGAAACGGAGCAGCTTTGATCAGAGTTCACTAAAGTTCATTCCACAGTCTATATACATTGAAGGCCTATTAAACCCCACTTACACACAGGTTATGCTATGCAGTACTATAGAGAGAAGTACTACAAACAAGTCCATGTTTCAGTCCATCTGTCTTTGTCTTTCTGACCATGTCTCTGTCTTTCTCAGTCCCCCTGTCTGCCTGTACCATTTCATCTGTGAATAAGATAGAGAGTTGTGCTTTGAAATAATTGAACACAAAGGATAAATATCGCTAACACTCCAATAATTTTCCTGATAGCTGCTATACGTTTCGAATGGGAAAGGTTCATTCGCAGCTGTTTAACACTCTGAACATGGAGAGGAGACAACAGATCATATGGCCTAAAACTCAATGTTGTATGTATGTTCGGATGGCGTAGTGGTTAAGGAAGAGGGTTTGCATCCCAGAGGTACTGGGTTCAAATCCAGGAGCGAGCAGCAAATAATTTTTCTTTGCTGAAAGCTGAACTGGGAGACGAGACAACAGATCATATGGCCTAAAACTCAATGTTGTATAACTGATGTTGTAGTGTAACTGTGAAGGAACAGGAATACAATGCAAGAGGTAATGGGTTCGAATCCCAGGGGGAGCAAAATTTTTTTTTTTCTTGTTTGAAAGCTGGAACCAAAATCCCTATGTTATACACAGTACTACATTGCACTTGTATGCATTTTAGTTGATTTCATCTTTTTCAGTATATTTCTCAACTATCCTTTTAATACTATCGCCATCACCTCTTAGCAAAGCATTTGCATGCTAGTTAGCAATTACCCATGCTAGCTGTTGTTAGCATTATAGCTAAATTTAGATTTTAGCTTTTGGACTATATTTTTGTACTGAATGGGATTATAGTAATGCCAACATGTTAGCTAGCATTAGCATGCTAGTTAGCATTAGCATGCTAGCTGTTGTTAGCATTTTAGCTAATTTTAGCTTTTTGACTATATTTTGTTACTGAATGGGTTTATAGTATTGCCAACATGTTAGCTAGCATTAGCATGCTAGTTAGCATTAGCATGCTAGCTCCTTGCTTAGCTTTTTCAGTAAGATGAGCTTTTTGACTTATTTTTGTTACTGAATGGGTTCTAGTAATGCCAACATGTTAGCTAACATTAGCAATAGCATGCTAGTTAGCATTAGCATGCACACGTGGCGTCCCCTTCTCTAAATTTCCTGAAATTTTCTAGTTATTCTTCCGCCACCCTTAATGCGGGTCGTACCGTAGCGTGCACACCCACAATATATACATCAAAACGACCGGCTCGATCGCGACATCCGGGCTATTACTTTTATAAGCGATTGGAGTTACCATGGCGACGTAATTAGCGAAAAACCAGCCCAAAAAAGCCCCCATAGGAAATGAATGGGAAAATGAGTCAAAAATCATGAAAATCGACTAATTTTGAGCATTTACTGTGTCACCATACAATAACCTAAAAAATCCATTAAAAATTCAGATTGTAGCCACGCCCGTGCTGTGTTCAGCATTGAAGACCGCATGTCGATAGCTGTTACCGTTTTGTCACAATTTGACTTTGTTCGACCCAAAGTTTGCCCCAAATCGACATTTTTAGAGTGGAGCAGCTCGTTAAGCAGAGTGTGGAGTGATGAACTTTTGGAAGGTCCTCATAAAAATTTAACTCGACGTCACGGCCACATATTTCGCACTAGTGACAGGATTTTCGGTCATGAAATAGAGCCGCCCTTTGTGATTCTCAGGATCATTTCAAAATTTCCCTATGTCGCACGGTTTTCTCTCAGCGAGCTCTAGATCGCTCAAAGTGGAACCCAGTTTTAGGGCTTTTCGCCTATAGTTTATCATTGTGGCTGTTCAGGATGATCTCAGCCAGAGAGATGTTCTTAGTCATTTTTCTCTCGTTCCCTCTCGGACTGTGAATAAGGTAGAGACTTCTGCTTTGGCATGAACGAAGACAAATGATACATCTCGCTCACACTTTAAGAATTTTTCCGATACCTTGTACGGTTTTCGAATGGGAACGATTTGTTCGGCGCACTTTTTGGAGTTTTTTCTTAAAATTGAAGCTCTTAATCATCTTAAGTGTTTGCACCTGCTGCAATTTTCACTCACACTTGTTGCTGGGGAAACGGAGCACCTTTGATCAGAGTTCAATAAAGTTCAGTCCACAGTATATACACATTGAAGGCCTATTAAACCCCACTTAAACACAGGTTATGCTATGCAGTACTATAGAGAGAAGTACTACAAACAAGTCCATGTGTCAGTCCATCTGTCTTTGTCTTTCTGACCATGCCTGTGTCTTTTTCAGTCCCCCTGTCTGCCTGTACCATTTCATCTGTGAATAAGATAGAGAGTTGTGCTTTGAAATAATTGAACACAAAGGATAAATATCGCTAACACTCCAATAATTTTCCTGATAGCTGCTATTGTTTTCGAATGGGAAAGGTTCGTTCGCAGCTGTTTAACACTCTGAACATGGAGAGGAGACAACAGAAGATACGGCCTAAAACTCAATATTGTATGTCTGTTTGGATGGCGTATTGGTTAAGGAAGAGGGTTTGCATCCCAGAGGTACTGGGTTCAAATCCAGGAGCGAGCAGCAAATTATTTTTCTTTGCTGAAAGCTGAACTGGGAGAACGACAAGACCAACTCATGATCATATGGCCCTCTCTAAAACTCAATGCTGTATAACTGTTGTTGTAGTGTAACTGTGAAGGAACAGAAATACAATGCAAGAGGTAGTGGGTTCGAATCCCAGGGGGAGCAAATTTTTTTTTTTTTCTTGTTTGAAAGCTGGAACCAAAATCCCTATGTTATACACAGTACTACATTGCACTTGTATGCATTTTAGTTGATTTCAGCTTTTTCAGTATATTTTCATACTAATCCTATTAATACTAATGCCAACACCTTAGCTAGCATTAGCATGCTAGTTAGCATTACCATGCTAGCTGTTGCTAGCATTTTAGCTAATTTTAGCTTTTTGACTATATTTTTGTACTGAATGGGATTATAGTAATGCCAACATGTTAGCTAGCATTAGCATGCTAGTTAGCATTAACATGCTAGCTGTTGTTAGCATTTTAGCTAATTTAAGCTTTTTGACTATATTTTGGTACTGAATGGGTTTATAGTAATGCCACATAGTTAGCTAGCATTAGCATGCTTGTTAGCATTAGCATGCTAGATGTTGTTAGCATTTTAGCTAATTTAGCTTTTTGACTATATTTTGGTACTGAATGGGTTTATAGTAATGCCAACATGTTAGCTTGCATTAGCATGCTTAGCTTAGTCATTAGCATGCTAGCTTAGCATTGCATGAATAGCTAACCACCCCCCCTGTTGTTAGCATTTTAGCAATTTTTCGCGTTTCAACTATATTTTGGTACTGAATGGGTTTATAGTAATGCCAACATGTTAGCTAACATTAGCATTAGCATGCTAGCTGTTGTTTAGCATGCACACCGTGGCCGTCCCTTCTCTAAATTTCCTGAAATTTTCTAGTCTAGTATTTATTATTCTTCCGCCACCCTTAATGCGGGTCGTACCGTAGCGTGCACCCCCACAATATATACATCAAAACGACCGGCTCGATCGCGCCATCCGGGCTATTACTTTTATTGGCGATTGGAGTTACCATGGCGACGTAATTAGCGAAAAACCACCCCAAAAAAGCCCCCATAGGAAATGAATGGGAAAATGAGTCAAAAATCATTAAAATCGACTAATTTTGAGCATTTACTGTGTCACCATACAATAACCTAAAAAATCCATTAAAAATTCAGATTGTAGCCACGCCCGTGCTGTGTTCAGTATTGAAGACCGCATGTCGATAGCTGTTACGGTTTTGTCACAATTTGACTTTGTTCGACCCAAAGTTTGCCCCAAATCGACATTTTTAGAGTGGAGCAGCTCGTTAAGCAGAGTGTGGAGTGATGAACTTTTGGAAGGTCCTCATAAAAATTTAACTCGACGTCACGGCCACATATTTCGCACTAGTGACATGATTTTCGGTCGTGAAATAGAGCCGCCCTTTGTGATTCTCAGGATCATTTCAAAATTTCCCTATATCGCACGGTTTTCTCTCAGCGAGCTCTAGATCGCTCAAAGTGGAACCCAGTTTTAGGGCTTTTGTCCTATAGTTTATCATTGTGGCTGCTCAGGATGATCTCAGCCAGAGAGATGTTCTTAGTCATTTTTCTCTCGTTCCCTCTCGGACTGTGAATAAGGTAGAGACTTCTGCTTTGGCATGAACGAAGACAAATGATACATCTCGCTCACACTTCAAAAATTTTTCCGATACCTTGTACGGTTTTCGAATGGGAACGATTTGTTCGGCGCACTTTTTGGAGTTTTTTTCTTAAAATTGAAGCTCTTAATCATCTTAAGTGTTTGCACCTGCTGCAATTTTCACTCACACTTGTTGCTGGGGAAACGGAAAATCCAAAGGAGCACCTTGATCAGAGTTTCCTAAAGTTCATTTCACAGTAATACAATTGAAGGCTATTAAAACCCCACTTAAAACTCAGGTTATGCTATGCAGACTATAGAGAGAAGTACTTACAAACAAGTCCCATGTGTTCAGTCCATCTCGTCTTGGTCTTTCTGACCTTTACAACTGTCTTTCTCAGTCAACCCTGTCTGCCTCGTACCATTTCATTCTGTGAATAAAGATAGAGAGTTGAGCTTTGAATAATTGAACACAAAGGAAAATATGCTAACACTCCAATAATTTTCCTGATAGCTGCTATAGTTTTCGAATGGGAAAGGTTCGTTCGCAGCTGTTTAACACTCTGAACATGGAGAGGACACAACAGAACATAGGGCCTAAAACTCAATGTTGTATGCATGTTCGGATGGTGTAGTGGTTAAGGAAGAGGGTTTGCATCCCAGAGGTACTGGGTTCAAATCCAGGAGTGAGCAGCCAATAATTTTTCTTTGCTGAAAGCTGAACTGGGAGACGTGACAACAGATCATATGGCCTAAAACTCAATGCTGTATAACTGATGTTGTAGTGTAACTGTTAAGGAACAGGAATACAATGCAAGAGGTAGTGGGTTTGAATCCCAGGGGGAGCAATTTTTTTTTTTTTCTTTGAAAGCTGGAACCAAAATCCCTATGTTATACACAGTACTACATTGCACTTGTATGCATTTTAGTTGATTTCAGCTTTTCCAGTATATTTTCATACTAATCCTACTAATACTAATGACAACATGTTAGCTAGCATTAGCATGCTAGTTAGCATTATCATGCTAGCTGTTGTTAGCATTTTAGCTAATTTTAGCTTTTTGACTATATTTTTGTACTGAATGGGATTATAGTAATGCCAACATGTTAGCTAGCATTAGCATGATAGTTAGCATTAGCATGCTAGCTGTTGTTAGCATTTTAGCTAATTTTAGCTTTTTGACTATATTTTTTTACTGAATGGGTTTATAGTATTGCCAACATGTTAGCTAGCATTAGCATGCTAGTTAGCATTAGCATGCTAGCTGTTGTTAGCATTTTAGCTAATTTTAGCTTTTTGACTATATTTTGGTACTGAATGGGTTTATAGTAATGCCAACATGTTAGCTAACATTAGCATTAGCATGCTAGCTGTTGTTTAGCATGCACACCGTGGCCGTCCCTTCTCTAAATTTCCTGAAATTTTCTAGTGAAACACTTTTCTTACTAGAAAAAAAAACACTATGTTACACTTTTTTGCCATGAGAAACAGAAAGTTACTGGTATGTATTCCTGTTTCATTTTGAAGTTTTATCTCTCTACCATGTGTGCAGATTAACCATCCACAGGTTAGCTGCTCGGACTCTGATTTCCTCTCTTGAAATGAAGATGAGAGAACCCAGTGAAGATGACAATGATATCAAACAGAAGGTGGTAAAGCTCAGTGTCCAATCAGGAGTGAGCAGTTCTTTCACTGCCTTCGTTGCTGTCAAAGAAATGAAAAATAAAGTAATTAAAGGACCCCTGATGTGCAGAAATGTCCCAACAGCCAGTGAGTGCTATTTGTAAAGTAAATTATATTTTAAATATATTTAAATACTTATACGCTAAAAAGCCTATGTAAAGAAATTAAAATACCTTTAAAGTTTAAAACTGCCAATGTGGCGGACTAGGTTCTGTTTAAAGATTTGAAAGGTTGAGCGAAATAAAGAGCAGTCAAAGAAAACTCAAGCTTCAGAATTTAAGGGTAGCAGTAATTTTAATGATTTTTTTCTTGATGATAGTAAAAAAATCTAATTGAAAATCTAACTGATATTGATTCTCCATCCTTACTTTTTCCATTATCTATTCATTTTACTTTTTTGTTTATTTATTAAACCCAGAAGCAGTGTCACGCCGTCTTTCAACATCAAGTAAGTTACTGATTTAATAAAATGAAAGGTAATTAATTTTTATGCATTCGTTTAACAACCTCCTTAGCTACATGATAAATCACAATTTTTGTGGTAATATGAATTTTGTTCTTCTTTTTCTGAATTACTCTGCAATTTAATTTATTACTCTAAAGCATCACCTCGTAAGCACTGAAGTGGGTATTTTAAACAATATTTTACCATGTGTTAATTTTAAGTCTTTCTTTCTTCTGTTTGTCCAAAGGCTATGAACCAATCCATCACTGCTTTACAGAAAGACGTGGTAAGAGTTATATAATATTGGAAAAAACAGTTAATTTTAACATGCATTTGTATCTATAATATGATCCTAACCTGTAGCATAGGAGTGGTGCTAGCAATAAAGTTTTTTTCTCTCACTTTCCTAGCTTGGAGACAAGAAAAATAATATGTTTTGAGACTGTAAAAAGATGTACAGTGTTATCATCAATTGAAAAGCCTACATATTTTTCTGCAACAAGTTACACAATACAACAGTTGTGATGAAAATTAAAGAACTGATAATAATAGCTTTTTTTTATCTCTGGCCTCTTTAAGACCTTTAAACAAAAAAAGGTTAATCTGTTTTTGTTCAAATTCCAGAGAAAGTCAAGCAAAATGTACCCTAATAATATTGGTAATATTGCTCCAAAATGTGCTAAGTGTTGTGTTTTGTGGTGCAGAGACAGAACCAATGCACAGATAGCCATTGATGAGAGGTATTGTTGAGGATTAAATTGAAGAAATATACAAAATTCAGGAACAGGGATAACTGAGAGGAACTAGATGTTGATCAAGGCATTTAAGCGATCTAAAGTAAATTAATATTTTAAAAAGAATACACAAGAATGAACATAGACCTCAAGGAAATAATTTATATGACAGAAACTAGGAAGCTGATTTGACCCATAATAAACAACCAAACCATAAATCTAAAACCCAACACACCGCAGAACTGTAACACTAATATTAGCTTAAATTTAACCTTGAACGCCAACTAGAGGAAAGGTGACATTAGCCCTAATCTATATGTATTTTTATAGTAATCTTTGAAATTATAATAAACAGGATGTTGAGTCTAGGAACAGCTTTATCCGTGGCAATTTGTATTTTTTTTTTCTTTTTCTGTTGTTTCTAACTAACTCTATAACTCAAGGCCAGGGGGCCAAATCTGGCCTGACATAACCATTTATGTGGCCCTCTTAACTTTAGAGGAACATAAAAATAGAACCTTCTATTTATGTGTACATAAAAACTATTTTTTGACTCAAATGAATTTTAAGAAGTAATTGTCAAACATTAATTAGAATTTGTTGAGACAGATATTTAGTAATGTTTTAGTGGTTTGTTAAAAATTGTTTTATCAATACTTTCTGCCACAACCAGACCTTTAAGGACCTTTATTATTTTGATGTGGCCAGAAATGGAAATAAGTTTGACACCCCTGATACAATCTGTGTTATTACTTTAATGCATCCCAAGAAGGCTGTTCCACAAAGTGAGTTATAAAAAAAAAATCAAGATTTATTTGAAACTGCCTCACTTGAATTAGCGTAAAAGTTCAAGTCTAGTTTATGCTTCTCTGTCAGTGGAGGTGTGGAGACAGCACCATTATGCCTCGACGCAAGAGCTCTCCAACAGTCATGTAGGGACTGGATGTACAGAGTGAAGATCATTTTTTTAACCATCCATTGAATGCAACGGAGAGTGCATGTCTATGATTGGTTAGTTTAACATAAGCCCATGATCATTTCACTAGAACAGAGCTATAAAATCGATGTAATTAGTAACCAATGCAGCTTTTGGGCACTAGCCATTTTATATTGCAAGGCCAGCTTACTGTATATGATCTTTAGGAAATTTTGAACGCCAGAGGGCTGTCCAAGGAATTAGACCAAAAATTGAGACTGATTCAAAATGTCCTCGCTTAAATTCACAACAGTGTTACTCGGTTCTATGAGTGAAGCTCAGATGGTTTCAGTCTCCACTAATTCAAGTGACGCTTAACAAGCCAGGCTCATGTGCATCAATGCTACATTACAGGCAGCCCCTTTCAATTTCTTCTAGATAAGATGAGAATGGAAGGAAATGAAAGAGCTACGTTCTATTCCCAGTCAGGGCAAGAATTATTAAGGCAAGGCAAGGCAAGTTTATTTGTAGAGCATAATTCATACACAAGACATTTCCAAGTGCTTCACAGTTGCATGAATTAAGAAAACAGATAAACAGGAAAACAAAAACAAAATGAACTTAAAAAATAGGTAATTACAATAAAAAGCAAGAGTGCAGATAAAATAATTTCAATTATCATATGCACGGGTAAAAAGAACTGTTTTCAGCCTGGATTTAAACATTGTTAGAGTTGAGGCTTGTCTCACATCCTCATGAAGATTGTTCCATATTTTAGCTGCCTGAAACTAAAATGCACCCTCATCGTGTTTATTGTTGATTCTGGGAACCACCAGGAGGACCCCTCCCTGATGTTCTCAGGGCCTGAGATGGTTCATATGTCTCTAAAGTGTCAGAGATGTACTTTGGTGCCAAACCATGAAAAGACTTGTACACAAGCAGAGCTGTTTTATATTCTATTCTCTGAGCGACAGGAAGCCAGTGCAGTGACCGGAGAACTGGACTAATATGGTCGTATTTCCTGGTTCTTGTCAGGACTCGAGCAGCAGCGTTCTGTTTAGAGAGGCCAGTGAACAGGCCGTTACAGTAGTCTAACCTGCTGGAGACAAATGCATGGATAAGTCTCTCTAAGTCTGGTTTCGACACTATTCCTCTGATCTTAGCAATGTTTTTTCAGATGGTAAAAAGCTGTTAATGTTATTGCTTTGATGTGGCTGTTTAAGTTCAGGTCCGAGTCCATGATTACCCCTAGATTTCTTACCGGATTTTTTGGTTGAAGACAGAGAGACTCAAGATGACTGATAACACTTTCTCTTTGTGTCTGTGGGCCAAAAACAATTATTGCAGTTTTGTCTGAGTTTAACTGGAGAAAGTTGTTTTGCATCCACCCACTGATCTGTTCAATACAGTGACAGAGTGTATCTATAGGCCCATGTTCATCTGCCGTCAGTGACATGTAGATCTGAGTGTCATCTGCGTAGTTATGATAAGACACATTATTGCTGTTAATTAGCTGACCCAATGGAAGCACGTAAAATTTGAATAAAAGTGGCCTCAAGATTGACCCCTGGGGGACTCCACAGGTCATGGGAATTTTGTCTGAGACACAGTTGCCAATTTCCACAAAGTACGTCCTGTCATCGAGATAGGACTTGAACCAGTTTAGAGCAGTACCAGAGATTCCCACCTAGTTTTCTAAACTTTGAAGTAAGATCCCATGGTCCACTTTGTCAAAGGCAGCGCTCAGGTCCAGCAGAACTAAAACTGAGACTTTGCCTGCATTGGTGTTAATGAGGATATCATTTGTCATCTTGATCAGAGCTGTCTCAGTTCTGTGGTGGGGCCTAAAGCCTAACTGGAAAGTATCGAACACATTGTAAGACAGGAGAAAGTAAGTAAGCTGTTGATATACTACTTTTTCTAAGACTTTTCCTAAGAATGGTAGGTTTGTTGCTCAGTACTGTGGGATCAAGGCTGTTCTTCTTTAGATGAGGCTTAATGACCGCAGTTTTTAAGGCATTTGGGAACGTTCCCATCTCAAGTGAGATGTTAACCAACCAAGTTGTGGTAACAAGCTAGTCAGCACAGACTTTAGATATTGAGTGGGTAATTCATCAAGGCAGCATGTACATGAACTCAGACCAGAGATAACCTCTTCGATTGTCTTGTCACTGACAGGTGTAAAATGTGTCAGCTCAAGGTGTTTATCTGGAAACAGTCTTGCTATTTGGTTTGTGGTAATGATGGCATTTTTAATGCCTTGGACTTCGTCATCAATAAATATTGCAAACTCATTGCACTTAGATGCAGATATTAGTTCTAAGGGCAGTGAAACTTGAGGATTAGTTCATCTGTTCACTGTGGCAAACAGAACACGAGAATTGTTTCTGCAGTCTGCGATTTTTTCAGAGAAATACTTCTCCCTTGCGCTACGTAAAAACTGGTTAAACACACAAAGCACTTCTTTGTAAACCTCATAATGAACCTGGAGCTTTGACTTGCGCCATTTCCTTTCGGCTTTCCGGCACTCCCTTTTTTGTGCCCTGACCGAAACTTAATTTCTTCACGGTGCCTTTTGCTTAGTGTTAACCATTTTAACCTTAACAGGAGCAATAGTATCCAAAACATTTACAACCCTTGAAGTGTAAGAGTCCAATAGATTATCAACAGTTGAGCTTTGGGGATTTTCAAATCTGATCAATTCCATAAACTGTGTCCTTGTTGTATAATTTATGTGTCTTCTTTGAATAACTCCAGGCCCAACTACTGGTTTGGGTACAACAGATAGGTCAAAGCAGACACAAAAATGATCACATAAAGCAACATCAACAACACTGATATTTGATATATTAACACCTTTTGTAATGACTAGATCTAGAGTGTGGCCTTTGTTGTGAGTCACATCACTCACATGTTGAGTTCAACCAAACATTTCAAGGACAGTACTAAGTTCTTTGGCATGCCTATCATTGTTTACATCCACATGCACATTAAAATCACCTGAAATGACTAAACAATCAAATTCTGTGAAAATAAATGTAAGTAATTCAGTAAAATCTTCGATAAAACAAAACATACTCAAACGATGGAAAAAACCCAAATTACAGTTTGTGGGTCAATATATTGTCCCTGAAAATGGCACAAACACCCCGTCCCCTCTGGCTTTGGCGTGTTTCAGACACAAAATTGAAGTCAGATGGACTACACTCAATCAAAACTTCATTGCCAGTATTTTTGTCGAGCCACGTTTCAGTTAAAAACATAAAATTCAGATTATAACAGAAAATTAAACTATTTACTAAGAATGACTTGTTTTTTAATTATCTGACATTGAGAACAGCATGTTTGAGATTTATCTGTGTTTGAGTAAATTGAATGTTTTTGCAAGGGATATGGATTAAATGTTTTTGATTACTCAGTCTGACTTTTCCTCTGTTATCTAATCTACTTCGTTTGACAGTATTGATTGTTTAAGAAGAGCACACTCCCTCTATGGACCTCTGGTTGGTTCTGAGTTTGCTATGCATGGTAGCAACGCAGCGGCCCTTAAGGTCCTAGACAGCAGCAGTGAAGCTGCTGGAGGGAACAGCTGTGGGCACCGGTGGTGGGGGTCGAGCTGGGGAGACCTTGGTTGGTGAAAAAGGCGGTAGTGGGGCATTACACTTCTTTGGGGACAAGGGCCTTGATTTTGACATGACTGGAGTGAGGGGAACCATTTTAATCCCATATTGTACCAAGTTTTCAAAGTGGTTGGGAAATCTCAAGGGTGACTCTGGAGACACGAACGTTCCTGAAAAGTCTCTGGAAGGTGTAGATGTAGCAGTTGGGTTCCAGGACGGTGGTGTAATACATGAGAGTGGTCTTGTGATTGAATTATTTAATGTTGATGCAGGTGGTGCTGCAGCTGAGTTAATCCAGCCTATGAGCATCACAAATACATCATAACCAGTAAGGGGAACACCAGCTGCATAAAAAAGTCTATTCACCAAGCTAAAATTAGCCTGACAGCTAGCCTGCCTAAGAGCAGACTTCTTATAGTGAATGAGCGGGGCTTCAGGTTAGCCTGACCTGAATTTGGGAAATTAAGGCAGGTTTGTCAAAGTAAGCCTAGCTTTTGAGATTAGCTCGCTTCATGGAATAGCCCTCTGGTAAGTAAAGCACAGAAAATTTTACTGTAATTAATATTTTAGCTTTATGAGATTTCATTGTACCTTCATGAATTAAAATAATTTTGATGTACTATTCTATTTTCACTTCTTGAAAAAAAATAAAGCAAACTCTCTATCCATCCATCCATCCATCCATTTTCTTAACCGCTTAATCCTTTCTGGGTCGCGGGCAAACTCTCTAATTGATACCAATTCATCATTATCTATTAACTTTCTTTTTTTCTTATTTGTTTAACTCCGGAGATGCTTATCGATCAGTGGCATGCTGTGAGTCACGTAAGTTGAAGACCTAATATAATAGAAGCTAAAATGATTGAATTATGCACGAATCTAACGACCTGTATTCCAAGTAAGAAATTATAATGCCTAGGTTCAATATCTGATTGCTCACACTGGGTTTCTTTACGTGGAGCAACTAAAAATATAAATTTTTTTACAATAACATTTGAAGTATTTCTAAGCAAGTTACTGCTTTTTTGTGGAATAATATGTAATTTGTTCTCTCTTTGAATTACTCCTTTTAATCGATGTTATCACACTAAAGCTTTCCAGTACGAAAAGCACTTGGTATTGCAAATAATATCTGACCAGGTGTTAATTTAAAATATTTTTGTTCTTTTTTGCTAAAGCTTATGTACCACTGAGAAGCTACTCGACTGCAACACGTGGTAAGAGGGAAATTTTGACAGTATGAAAAAGTTTAGATTTCATTTTTTTACTGTATTATTATCATTGATATTATTTATATTTATTATTCTGTTAAACTTCAACACTGTTGGCTTTTCAAGGCATGTATGATTTTAAAGTTCTAAAGCTTTTATAATGCATATCAAAATTCATGGTTCATATGTCTTCAACAGAACAATTATCTTCAAGCATATCTTCAATAATTATCATGGAATTATAAAATTTTCTGAACCAACTGTTTTGTCTGTGTGAGGATTATTTTCATTTATATCAAAGAGGTCAGAATAAGTCAAGATCAGCAAATTAGTCAAGATCAGCATTATCTTACTGTAAATTCTGATTTCACAGCAAAAAAACATTTTCATTCAAATATTTGATGTCATTGTTTGTCTCCGTTGTTTTGGAAGTGAACCTTTCTTGTAAGTTAAACAACAGTTCACCTGGATATGTTGTGCGGTGTTAAAAAAATTAAAGCTTTAATTTCTTTCTCCATTTAAGACTGGCATTTACTTTGCTTTTTTAACAGCTTCGAGTCGCAAGAAGTCTGGCACCGGTTTAGTCTCTCAAATGAGGAAGACGTTCAGTGTTTTCATGAGCTCTTCGGAAGCTGATGCTAGAAAGCTTGTACCTGATGGTAAGACTTGATGTAGGTCTGGGCGGTATACCGAAAATGTACAGAAACCAAAAGTTATGACTTTTGCCGATGTCATTTTGCTCATGCCGGTAAATTTGGTATGTAAAAAAAATTTAAATATGTGTTTTTGTTTAACGGTACTCCTGCACTTCTTGACCTCATCTGGTCTGTATGATAACTTCTGTGTTTAAACCGGACTCTTAAGAAATGTTTAATAACAAGAAGACATCATATTTTAAAGAATACTATTTAAGTTTGGCCACTACCAACATTGAAAAGGAAAGGGTGGGGTGGGGGAATGATGTTGTTATTGTCCACTTATCGTTATTGAGGTTAAATGCTCAATATACCATGATATTGATTTTAGCTCATATCGCCCAGCCCTAAGTTGATGTGAAGAGAGATTTAGCTGACTCCTATCATGGATGGAAAATAAAACACTTTTAAAATATATTTTCATTATTTTTTATACACATTTTCCACTCCAAAAAGGCCATAATTATCCAGTCTTGGTTTGTAAAGATTTCTCAAACATTCACGTATCATTATCACGATATTTAAGGGTACAATGTGCACTATTTTTACTTGTGTACCTTCAAATTCTGTGTATCCCGTTCACAAACGTGTCCTTTTTCATTAACAGTCCTCACCAACATCTATTATAAGTATTCCTATTAGCTTGAAGTTTTACATTTTTATGAACACAAACTGTAGTCGGCCCTCCATAGTCAAGTGCCATTTATAAATACGGTAATAGTTTAGGGACAGACAAGATATAACGTTCTGCGTTTCGCGTCCTCTCTTGAAAACGCAGATCTTCGAGTTTTGGTTCGTCCTCTCCCTCTAAACGTTTTGTGAGGAATGGCGCCAGTTTTCTCTGTGGCAGCCTGACTGGTTTGGGAAAATCTGCTCCTTTTTTGGGTAGCTTGTCCTGCCTCAACTGCATGTGACACACCCCTGCCTCTCTGTGCTCTACCTCGTCTTTGTCCTTTTTCTCTAAACTGATTAGGTGTTGAATAATATCTGAGTCTGTTTACAGAGAGGAAAAAAAAACTACAGATTCCCCTACCTTGTGGGGAATAATAACAATATTTTTGAATATATTCTGTCTGTAAATCATTCCAAAAATGGTAATATCAAATGTTATCGCAGGTTGTGTAATAATAATTTTTTTCTGTCACATGAGGCAAAAGGCATGAGTTTAAGCAGGTGAAGGAAAGTGAAAATGCTTGTGGAACTAGGAAGAGTGAACTGAAAATGATTGTGTAACTTAGAACAGGGGAAACTATTCATTTTATTCATAAATAGCAGTTTCTTAACAGTTTTTGGTTTTAAGCGATTCCTTTGTGTGGACACCACCTCACCAGCCTTTGAAAACACTCTTTCACAATGCACAGAAGATGCCGGCGTACACAAAAACACAAGAGCTAGACGATTTAAAATGGGGTACAGTCATTTTTGCTTTTCTCAATTTTCCAGGGTAATTTCCACCGTGCCAATATTTGGCTCCTTATTCTCATGCAAAGCACTGTAATGCATTAGCATGGATGAGGCGTTATTGTACCCGTTCTCCTTGGAACACAATAAACACTTCACCTTTGTGTAAAATAAGAAACGGTAAAAATATATATACAGCTCTTAATAAGCAAATCTAACGTGTCTGACCTAAAGTTAGATTGAGGTTACCTTATTAGGAGTTATTAGTTTAAAATATTCCCATACGGGGGAAATCCTCCTCTTCCTAGCGTGCTTCATTATCTCTCTCCTGGGACACGTGTAAATGTTTTGACCATGCAACGCATATTTTTTTCCATGTTTTCACTTAGCTTTCAGTGTGGTGAACTGACAGTGGCCACACATCCTGCGCATCACGCATGCGAGGCGATCTTTGGCCCTAACGGCTTGCCAAACAGCTTGAGATAGTTACATGCGCAACCTGAAATAGAATACATCCTATCTTTTGACGTGCGTGTCAAGCGTAGGTCTTGTCTCCCAGAGGAAATACATTCAATTTCTCCATTGCAGCGCGCAAAAACGCAGCATGTGTGGCAGGCGCTCCGCGCATACGCGAGATCTGTCACACTCCCCTAAACCTTCAAACTCTTTGTTTCCATACTCACAAAACTATCTCCAAACTATATAAACATTAACCAAACTCTCCTATCGGAACGATTAAAACTCTGTCCAAACTCCAAACTGACTGCAACTCTCCTACCTACACAAACCCACATTTTGAATGGAGCCTGAGTGATATATATTGCTATCAAACCACTCTGCAAAGACCACTTCCCTAAGCAGTCACGTGGTACAGGCAGACAGCGGTACTTCAGACGTTATCATTTTTGGCTCCTCCCCCAAATAAAGCAGGCCTCGATTCGCGCTTTGTGGAAACGCTCCCTCCACTGCTCGACACACGCTTCGTAGCTTCTGCGCACATCATAACTTCACTAGTGTTCAGCTATCGTAAATCCAATAACGACTGTGAACTAGGTGGCGCCAAAGAGTCAAAGTATTTTACACACTGTATCTTTAATTGTATAATTGTATTGAAATGACTTTTGTTGTAAAGTGCCTTGAGATTACATTTGTTGTGAATTGCCGCTATATGAATAAAAGTGAATTGAATTGAAAATTGCATTAAATCATAAACATGATGCATAGGCTGGCCTCTAATTATTAGTTTTTTGTTTGATGTATAAAACTAAGATCCAGTTTTAAAACCACACCCAGGTTCAGTCTAAAACTCTGAACTAAGAAGGTCTACGTGCCAAAAAAAAAAAAAAAAAAAGAAAATGAAGAGAAGTGTCCCTCCAATTTTTTAGAATGCAGTATGTTTATTTTTTCCTCTTGGTGACTCAAAAATGCATTCCTTTTCAGAATATTCTTCTGAAATCCTCTATTTATCATGGTTGATTTCATTGATATTCTTTAGCATCGGATTGAGGAAAGAAAAAATAATTGATTTTGATGGATTTTAGTGCCCTGATTATAATCAATAACCTTTACAAAAATATCAAGATGAGATGTAGCAATTCAAGATTATGAATGCAAATTAAATCAAAATCCATGTAGGTAGTTCTTTAGTTTTGAGGCATTTTTATCTTTTAGTTAGAACAACAAGGAAGAAAGTCTTCAAACTAACACACTTTATTGAATTCCCTTTCTTGTAAAATCCTAAAAGCAGACTTTTCCAGACTGATTAGAATGAGCTTTAACTACTGCACCATAGAAAGAGAGACTAAACACGTACATATGCTCAGCTTCTCATCTAGCGATATAATCAGGGGACTTAAAGTCTTTACATAGTTTACATATTTTACCAGCCCACTGTAAATAAGCGGAACAATCTAGCAGAAGCTCATCAAATTAAAAATAAAAATATTTTAATAAAATCCCCCTTTTTTTTTACTTCAAAGGTTACGGAGCATTGCAAAGACGAGAAGATTGTGAGTACAAAGCTGTCATACATTTGCACCAATGTTATACCAGTCCACATATGTATTTAGTTGCTTGAATGTATTTTATAACTGAAAACAATTAATTGGCTGCTACTAGTCTAGTGCTTTGCTGTTTAGTTTTGATTGTGGAATCAGAAGCACAGGTTGATTTCTTGACTTGGTTTAAAAAACTAACCTTTGTAATTCTGTATCTAAACAGTTTATAAAAGCAAAGGAACATTTTAAAGTGCAAATTTTTTTTTTTGCTTAAATGCAACACATAGTATATGTTCAAGTTGTTTTTGCACTTTCTCTGACACATTCCTGTTCCACCAAAAAAAAAAAAAATATATATATATATATATATATATATATACATATACCCAAATAATTATTCTGTGTTTCTGCTTTCTGATTTCACTTCAGATGTAAATGTAAACTAAATAGAAATCCATGTAGGGAGCTCCTTAGTTTTGAGGTATTTTTATCTTTTAGAAAGCAAAATAAGGAAGAAAGTCTTCAAACTGACACACTTTATTGAATTCCATTTTCTTGTAAAATCCTAAAAGCAGACTTTTCCAGACTGATTACAGTGAGTTTTCACTGTTTTAGCATAGAAAGAGAGACTAAAAACATACATATACTCAGTTTCTCATCTAGTTATATAATCAGGTGTCTTAAAGGCTTTACATATTTTACATATTTTACCAGCTCACTGTAACTTAGTGGAACAATCTATGAGCAGCTCATCAAATCAAAAAAATATATTTTGATAACATTACCTTTTTTTTACTTCCAAGGTTATGCACCATTGCAAGTACAAGAAGATTGTGAGTACAAATCTGTCATACATTTACACCAATGTTATACCATTCCACATATGTATTTAGTTGTTTAAATGTATTTTATAACTGTGAAAACTATTAATTGGCTACTACTAGTCCAGTGCTTTGCTGTTCAGTTCTGATTGTGGAATCAGAAGCACAAGTAGATTTCTTGATTTGGTTTAAAAAACTAATCATTGTAATTCTGTATCTAAAAAGTTTATAAAAGCAAAGGAACATTTTGATAAGTCAATTTATTTGCTTCAATGCAACACATAGTATATGTTGTTCAAGTTGTTTTTGCCCTTTCTCTGACACATTCATATTCCTCAAAAAAAAAGGTATACCCAAATAATTAGTATGTGTTTCTGATTTCATTTCAGATGTAAATGTAAACTAAATAGAAATCTATGTAGGAAGCTCCTTAATTTTGTTGCATTTTATCTTTTAGAAAGCAAATAAGGAAGAAAGTCTTCAAACTGACACACTTTATTGTATTTCCCTTTTCTTGTAAAATCCTAAAAGCGGACTTTTCCAGACTGATTACAGTGAGCTTTCACTGCTTTAGCATAGAAAGAGAGACTAAAAACTTACATATAATCAGCTTCATATTCAGCTTTATATTTTAATAACATCACCTTTTTTTACTTCCGAGGTTACGCACCATTGCAAATACGAAGAGATTGTGAGTACTAATCTGTCATACATGTGCACCAATGTTATACCATTCCACATATGTATTTAGTTGTTTGAATGTATTTTATAACTGTGAAAACTATTAATTGGCTACTACTAGTGTAGTGCTTTGATTGTGAACCTCTGTATTTCTGTATCTAAACAGTTTATAAAAGCAAAGGATAATTTTAGATTTTGATAATGCAACTTTTTTTGCTTCAATGCAACATATAGTATATATTGTTCAAGTTGTTTTTCCTCTTTATGTCTGACACATTCATGTTCCTCAAAAAAAGATATAGCAAAATAATTATTTTGTGTTTCTGCTTTCTGATTCCATTTCAGATGAGCCAATAAATATAATTAAAGGTAACTCAAAACAATATTCACAACAACCAAAAAAAAACAAGATCTTTTAGAAATGTTACCATAAAATTAGGCTTTTTTTACTGCAAAAAGAGATTCGCTTTGATTCATATATGAAACAAATTCTGATCCGTCAGGTTTAACAATTTTACTACATTAGACCAGCAACCAATTAAAATAAACTGAATTGCAGTAAAAGTGATTATTCCAACCATATCTTGATTTTTCATCATTATTATTCTTATGAGATAAATTTAAAATAAAGCCAAAGCATTTTAACTTGCATGAAAAAGGTTCCACCTTATTTGTTTCATAGTTACTCAGACTCAAAACGTGTTGAAAAGGAGAAGCCCCATAAAGACCCCCTGCTGCAGCTGGTGTTCCTGCAGAAGGTGTCTGGCTGCTGGTCGCTTGGTGCAGATCTGGCTGCTGTGCTGGGAAAGACCAGAAAGGAGGTGGAGAAGTCAAAGCCCCAAACGGTGGGTTTTGTCAAATTAAGATTTTTTTTTTAACAAAACTAAATACAGTACCAGGAACCTGACACAAAAAGGCTGCTTTTACACAGTGAAGCTCTTTGGTTTGTAGCTTCATTTTTACGTTTTGTTTTTTGTCTTTTTTAGGCCCAGCATGAAGTGTGGGCAACGGTTTTGGCTCTGATCTGGCTTCATGGCTTTAAGAGGGCTAAAAAAGCAGAGTGGGAGCTTTTGTCCTTGAAGGCTGCATCATGGCTCAACGATCAGAACGGTATACATAGGAGTGTTTATTTTCTTCTGATTATTTATTGAAAATGTAGTATTTTTTTCCACATTAATTACGATTTTTTTTTTCCAGCTTCATGTGTGACAGAGTGCGTTGCAGCTGGAAATGCACTGTTGGGCTGCAGCGTGCAGGGAGAAGCTATTGGGATCTGAGGTTTTCCATGATTTGACTTTATCTTGAGTATCAATGAAAAAAAAAAATATTTTCCCTGCTATTCTGTTTTTGTTTTGTTTTGTTTTCTTTTTTTGAATTTCAGGTGAATGCTTCCTGATTGTATTTTATGCATCTTTATATTTCAATACTTTACGATAACATTATTGTTCACATTGGTGTGCTATTCAAATTAAAAACTCAGTTGATTCCCAGCTTTTCTTGGCTCTCCTGCTGTAATTTAGTAAAAGGTTATTTTGATGGTCAGGTAACATTTTGTAGATAAACAGCTTCTTGATTACAAACTGAAAAGCCTTATGTTACAAGTCTTTTAGCCACTTCAGAAAATGTAGGCCTACTTTTACCGCATGCAGTTTGAAAATTAACCAATTTGTTAGTTGCATAACTGTTGTTTCTTTCTATAAACTTTACTATTAACCTAAGGTGAATAGGTAGTAACACTAGGACCCACGTATGCTAATTTCATATCTTCATTTGTGCATATAGTCATGCTGAAAATAATAGCATAGCAACATCACCGACCAGATGAAGCATTGTTTTTAAAAAGAAATTTCTAGATGGCATATACTTTACTGGAAGTATAATACAGTATGAGTACAGTAACAAACCCAACAGTCATGACAAGTATCTCTGAGATTCTCTGAAATATTCATTTAAAGCGGTGTATGGAGGTGATTCAGTGAGGTCGTTGATCCTGTGAACATGCAGGATGTCAAACTGGTGGTCTGTATTTACGGATGGGCCAACAAATGAGAACTAGTGTTATAATGTTCCCATTATAAGAACTAATGTTATAGATTATATCATGATGCATTCTGCTGTGAAAATCTGAGTAAATTGTGTCATCCTAGATATTTTTTCAGAACTATAGCGCACCTTGATTAAAAAGTTGATTGGATAGTGGAAAAGGTATAAAGAAGTGAGAAACTGTTGGGCGGATCAGCTAAAAAGACTGCATTGTGGAAGGCAAGACAGAGGCGCGGAGAGAACGGAGTAGATGCCAGCAGTTTATTGTTGGACTTCACAACCAGAATAACTCGAAGGTAAGTATAAACACCACCATATATACAAGACTTCCTGATTGTGCAACCAATCCCACCGTGACACATACCCTGGACAATCTGGCGATGAGTGCCCCTAGTGGACCGCCACAGCATGTGCTTTAAAATGGATTGAATACCCACAATGCTATAGTACTATAACAGCCAGATGAGTGTAAGAGGCCAAGTCATCGGCAAGATGGTGATCCCCAAAGTCCCATCATTGGGGGGAAAAAACAGCTGAAGAAGTTATAAATTGCCAAACAGACCAACTGACCTAAAGAGAAATATTGCAATATTTTATGAAAGCAAGTTTTTTTTGTTTTTTTTGTTGTTGTTAGAAAGTCTGTCTCATAACCACCAAATACTGAAAACAAGACAAAGTACATCCTGAAGACACTGAATCATTATGGTATGGATATGTTTTCCATATTATGGCATCAGGTCTATCTATCGATCACTCACCAGGGATCATGGATATGTTTGAAAACATCCACTTGCAGTTGTCATGGTACATTCTGAGGAAATTTTGTTGAACTTGTCATTTCAAAGAGACATCAACCCAAAACAGCATGAGCAGATAAATGGATGCAGTGGAGTAGTCATCCAAATCACTGGGCCTTAATCTAATTTAAAAAAAAACTTGTGATGTGTCATCACACAGGCTTTTGTAGAGGAACAGTAGAATAAATTCAAATTTCCGTGGGCTGGGATACTTCCCATTTGGTTGACCCGATTCCACAAAAATCAGAAGAACTTCCCAGAAGTACTGGTTATAGAACTAAATATTGTTAACAGTGGAAGCTTGATTCAAGCATATTTTATTTTATACAAAAAAATTCTTTTTGAAACAATATAGATGCTGCTATTGTTTGACATCCCCTTTTTGTCGATTTTCAGCAGAGTGATAACAATACAGAAAAAGCTTTTCCTTGGGTTTAAATTTGAGAAACAATATGCAGGATTTACAGTGCATTTGTTGAATGACAATAAAACCGTTTTTTTCTTGCCAGTCTGAGTTTGTCAATTCCCCCTGATTCTTTGGTCTTCACTCTCTTCTAGCTTTGGTACTTTTTGTGTATATGCTATCCATAACCTCTGACATCAAGTAACAAAAATATAAGTTATTTTAAAACATTTTTGATCTGGAGTTGCATCAGTGTAGTTAACTCTGTATTATCTGATTTTAAAGCCCTGTTTACAATTACAAACTCTTTAATACATTGGAGCAGCCAATCAACATAGAAGCAAACCGTCTCAATCTGTTTTTCTGTTTTTATAATGTATATATGATGCAAAAAAAGTAAAATTATGTTCAAATCATAGCTAAAGAATAGCTGATAACCTTTATAGAGCAATGCCCCATCTTACAACCAAGTAACAAAAGAGGTGTGGACTCCCATTGTGGATGTGTGCTTGCTTCTTGCTTTTAATGAAGATTTTAAAAATGAGGAGGTTGAACTTCATGTGCATGCTGTAGTAATGGTTTCGTAAATTCTGTGACTTCCCCAGCAGTGGTTCTGTGATTGTAAAGGGTTTTGTTTTTTTGTAAGCTCTGTGTGCATCAGAGTGTGCTGAAGCAGGAAATGTTGATTTGCAGCGTGCAGAAAGAAAACACTGTGTGGCCGTGAGGTTTTCTCTAGAATAGCTTCAAGTTTTTTCACTGATATACAGCAATAGATCAAGGTCACCACGAAACCCTTTCCTTTGCAAGTACATACTGTTCAGACTCACATCAGTTATGGTGATCAAATTTGTTTTGCCATTTATCTCATTAATACAGATGTTAAACAAACATAAATTAAACATAGTGCTTTGACAAAATATCCATTGATTGCTCAAATATGCACAAAAAATGTAGAATAGAGAAAGAAGGTGCCCTGTCTCTCCGTTAACCTGTTTAATCCCAAAGTCAACAATTGTAAGCAATGTTTTTTTCTTCTTCTGGAAGCTGTTAAAGTTCTGTTATAGTTTTGGCTTTAAATGGCAGATTCTTGTTTTGAAACGAGACAATAGGTTGTCTGTTCTAAGCAACAATATCAATTTCAAGGAGTTAGAGTGAATGGTCACGTGATCAGACACCTGATCTGTTTCTTACTCTTTCCTCTCTTGTTTCACGGATTAGGGAATCTTATTCAAGGTGCAACAATCAAGTATAGTGTCATGTAATCAATCGTAGATGTGATGCTATAACTGATGTACTGGTTTAGCTGAAAAACATCATTGCTTTTCCTTCAGTGCAAAAAGTTGGTCCCTTTAATTTAACAGCCTATTAAATGGTTAATTTAATACTTGTAATTTAATAACTGTATTTCAACAAGGCTGTAGAGTTTTTTTTATGTTTACATCCTGATCAAAACAGGTTACCTCCTCCAGGAGGTAATGTTTTCCCTAGATAAATAATGGGTGCTTCTGCTTCAAGGTTTTTATATATCACAATGACCAATGTAAACTTTACATGTCAAATAGTAAAAGGTCATGTATTTTTTGTGTAGTTTGGACGTTTAAACTATTTTTTTTACTATTTTTTTTATGTCTGAAGGACCTCTCGTGATTGCAATGGGTGCAAAATTCTGTGGCGAGAATTTTGACTTTCACAAATAGGAGGACTAACATTTCCCCTATTCTTACGGTGCTTACACACCGAACGCGATAGACGCGACCAAAAAGCGTAACATGCCCCTAGCTGGTTGATTGCACATTCACACCTTGAAGCGTATCCAAAGTGAACTGTCCACGCTTTAAAAAATGCCGTCTTCACGCACGTGAAGCGGAAATGTGTGAGGACCTTGACGGGGACCGTTCCGCTGGCCTCCTCCTCCTCCCGACCCTTCGGGAGCTCACAGCGGACTCTGGTCTATGAGCTGACCACGTTAAATGTTGGGGGCGCTCCTGCGGGGGAAGACCCAGTCGAGCAGCGGTGGAAGGATCCAGAACCTAGGAGCGGAACACCATCTCCATCGAGCCCAGCGTGTATGAGTGCAGCTGCCGGGTGCACTATGGTCTCCGAGCTACCAGTCGGCCTGTGGTGGAGAAAACGATAAACACCCCGGCTCCTCGCCCATTTTGTGCCGTGAAGCTCCAAGCTTTGCCCACCGATATACCAACTACCAAGCTGAGCGACTGTCCATCTGTCAGCTGTTAGTAAAAGTTTATATGTGAGAGGAGCGGGTCGTGATTTGGTGGAGCCATTTCCAGGCCTGGGTGTCCGGGTGAGGAAGCTGTTCATGGCTCACTACTCGGAGAAGAGAGTTGGGCCTTTTGCGGCCACAACGACTCTTTTAAGACCCGCCACAAACCTCTTCAGAGCTTTCCTGTCTAAATAGTTCAACCTCTTTATAATGTTTATTTTTTATATTCCGGTCTCTGTATAGAAAACAGCTAGTGTCATGTAACTTGGGATGATTAGCCACGGTGTTTATCAGTTTTCATGTCCTGGTGATGCTGAGACTCCCATTCACTCAGTCCCAGCATCACTGACACCTGTCAGCTGATTGGTTGTCGCGGCGCTTCTTAAAGGTGTAGTTGAGATTTCTCCAACTTCTGCAGAAGATGGGATAAGCACGAATGCACAAAATGCACCACATAAAATGCAGCGCGTATTTTCAGTCACGCCTGAAAAGCACCAGCCGCGCTACTTGGTTGCACAAATCAGGCAGAAAAGCTTTTTTTTTTTTTTTTTTTATCTGCTTCTGATTTGTTGCGGGATCCCCAGTCGTGCTTCTTTGCGCTCCTCCATTGACTTTACATGTAAACCTGACTCTCTGGTCGCATTTGTCGCGTTCGGTATGTCAGCATTGTTAAACAACTTCATTGGCTACAAGTATCCTATATTTTCACATTTAAAATTCTATTTGTAGCTTTCTGATCCACCTTTACACCCTTGCAGGGGCTCTCAGGTCTGTAGATCAGAATCGCACTCATTTCCATTCTACAGGTGACAATTCCAGAGCTTGCTGCTCTGCTTGGAAAGATCAGAGAAAAGGTGGAGAAGACAACACCAGAATCGGTGGGTCATGGTTAGAAATTATGTTTGATATTTATGTAATCAGAGTTTTCACATGGACAGGATGATTTTCATCATTTACAAGGCCAATTCAGATACCAAATGCAGCGTGGAAGAATATGTTTTCATTCTTTACTACTTTATTGCTGTTTTTCATGCTCTATTGTTTATCATATATTCTGTGTTTCATGCTTAAATGCCATTTTACTTTCTCTAATGTTGTATTCTTTGCTTTTTATTGTTTGATTATTTATCATACGTTATGTTTGTTTCTTTATTACCAAATCATGTACCGTACCCTGTATTACCCTGTTGTTGAAAGTAAGCCATACAAAAAAAAAAAAGTGGCTCCCAGAAGCTGATTACTATATATACCCATGCATCTGTGCTGAAGCTTCAGGGTTCTAAGCAGGAGGCCCTGCGTGCACATAAAATAAACTATGTACGAATATGGCTGACACTGTTTAATTCTCTCATCCAAGGCCTCTCAGACACCCAGATTTCTACCACATCGTCCTTCTCACTCCTGTTGGATTATTGTCTTCACCCGTCTGCAAATGATCACACCTGATCCTCCTTCCCTTCTGTGTGTTTTTAAATCCTTCACCTTCTATCACTGTTCTCCCAGTTCTTCTTCCCCCTCGTTCATGTCAGCCAGGTGCCCTGTATCATCTTCATCATTACATCATTAATAAACAATCTTGCACCCACCAGCCTCTGCATTTTGGTGCATGCTGCATCTTAAAACACTCCTGGCATTGATAACTTATTATGCACAAGAAAGTGAGCAGACAGCTAATTCTTGGATCGCTTTTGGGAAAGTTTGGATGTGAAACAAAATAAATTCTTAAGTTTTAGTTTTATTAGGACATGAGGAAAATAAAAATATTTGATAAATTTGCATCACACTCAGCAGTTGTTTAAGAAACTAGTATAAAATTCAGTGCACACACAAAGCACAAAAATAGTTCTCCTGTTCCCAGGAGAATAAGGGGTCCCACCTCTATATTACTGTAAATCCAACTTAGTGTTAAATTATTTGGTATGCCAATTCCACAAAGAAACACAATTACCTGTTAAATAGGTCATGCATTTTTTTTCCGCCTTTATCTTTACAGGTAAATCTCACTGTCACTTGAATTTTCATTTTCAAGAACGATCGGTTTTAGATGTATGCTATATATACAAATTTCAACATGTTGCGCATCCATCCATTATCTATGCAGTCTATTCTTAACAGGGTCACGGGAGTCCCATCCCCACCATTCATATAGCAAAAGGCATGCACCTTTAACAGACAACCGATCCGTCACCATGTGTTAGAACATAATGTTTAATCAGAATCCAACTAATTATCCTGACAAAACTGAACAAAAAAAAACCCAACAGGCAGTATGAATAAAAAGTCAAGCGCAAGAGCAGACATTAAATATGCTTTCTACAAAGACCTTAGAATTTGTTCAAAATATTTTAGTTAATTTGGCTACACAGATTCAGGTCCTGTTACTTTAATGCAGTTTGCATTTAGTGCAGGTAGAACTAAACTATAAAAGGAACTAAGATTTGTGTTTTGACCAGTTAGTTATGGCCCAAACATACAGTGGTACAAGATCTGAGGGAAGCTTGTGAATTTTTTTTTTTTTTTTTAAACGTAAGATAGAAACTGAGATGAACCCATTTATGGGAAGTGGTTTGAATTTAGGTCTAGCATCACAGCTCCAACCACTTGCTATCCTTTTATAAACAAGCAGAGCTACACTGCTCATCTGTTTGATAGCTCGTCCTTTCGGGTAAGAATAGGTTTTGTCTCTGTCTTTTTTTCAGGGCGCAACAGTAAACTATGGTGTTATATCATCTATAAGAGAATTGATGCTATAACTGATGTGCTGGTTTAGCTGACAAAAGAGAAAATTTCCTTTATTCACTTTCACAATTAATTTAGTAGGCTACTTCTTGTATTTCAAACAAAGGCTGCAGAGTCTGTGACATGATTACATCCTGATCGGAACTAAACTCACAAATGAGATGATTTATTATTGGGGAATGTCTGAGCTTATTTATACGCAGTTTTGTGTCCTACACCAGAACATCTTCAAACTCCGTGTGGCACAGGTGTGATGATGAAACTCTGTGGTCTCCTTGCAAACTGTATAAAACCAGGTAAGAAAAACACATAATCCTATTTTCAAATTTTAGTGTATCAGATTGAGGAACATAAGTATTTGAACACCCAGTAATTTAGCAAGTTCTTCCACTTAGAAGTTATCGAGGGGTCAGAAAGTCACATTAACTGCATTTCCATTGTGAGCGACAGCATTTGAAAAAATTCTAAAAAAATAGTTTGGAGAAGACAAATAGCACTGCTGTGATAATTTAGTCACTCAAGCTAAATCTTTCTCATTAAAATTGAAAAATAATTCTGAAATGGTACATTAGCAGTATTAGATATATAATTATTGAAGCATTTGTCAATTAAGTTACTTCACAATGCAATTATAAGTGTCAGAGCCTTGCAGGCTTTGTCTGATTATTAGTTCAGTGACTGCACCTGTGCGATCAGGCTCACCTATTCTCCTTCCACTATTTAAGATCTGGCGTGCGCCTTAGTCCTCACTGGATCACTGACGTTCACGTTGTATTGTCTCATCTTGTGTTGCTGCACCAGATTAAAGTTGTTTCTCACTTTCGAATCTTCGTCTGCGCCTGGGTCCTTCATTCACTCAGAGAGCAGCTCCTGACAATAAGTTTACATATGCAAGACTGCTTCATAAATGGCTAACGTACATTAGCATTAGCATTTAGCTGGCGTATTGAGTTACTTCCTGCTCCATCAGGTGTTTTTTTATGGTTGAAGTTGTCCTGGTTACAAGAGTTAATCTCTCTACCAATCCACTTCGGAGTGGCCTAGGTAGTCTTCAGACCTAAATCCAATAGAAAATCTTTGGAGGGAGCTGAAACTCTGTGTTGCTCAGCAACCACCCTGAAACCTGACTGATCTAGAGATCTGTCTGCTGGAGTGGGCCAAAATCCCTGTTGCAGCATGTGCAAACCTGGTCAAGAATCACAGGAAATGTTTGACCTCTGTAATTGCAAACAAAGACTGCTGTACTAAATGTTACCGCGATTTTCTCAGATGTTCAAATATTGACATGCAGCAATAAAATAAAAATGTATTATTTGAAAATCATACGAGATTTCCAGATTATTTTTTTCTTAAGTGCTTTTTCTTACAGTGGAGGTGCACCCACAATGTCAATTTCAGAACCCTCGATAATTTCTAAGTGGGCTAAATCGCAGGTGTTAAAGTATTACTCAGTGAACAAACTTCCAGGCGTTTAAATACTTAGGGTCAACTCTGGTTCCCTGTCAAGTCTGCTGAAGAGCATTGATGCTCAGCAAGAGGTCAGGGACCATGTGGCTACAACAGGCCTTCATTGGCTAATCAGAAAGAACGGGAAAATTTCCAATGTGCCGGTCTGATGTTTAGGCTGCAACGGTATAGTTTTATAATGAGAAATGCAGGCCAGCCGAGAATTTTATCCCCTGATGCGGGAACATGCAGAGTTCAAAAACTCCCTGATAATTATGAGAATACGGATGAAAATATCAGCAGTGTGGCAGCTTTTATAATGCATGTACATCCTGTGTAGCAGCCATCTATTGGCAGCTGTCTTATAATAACAGTGGAAGGCAGTGGGATCTAAAGGTCTTTCTGCCCTCCAGAGAGTGGCTGGGGGGCAGGCGCTTGGGTACGTGACGTCACGTTTCAACGTGTCCATAGCTCCAACTCCAACTCGGAGCTCTGAGAGTAGACCAAGTAGGAAGTACATATCGGAGAACAAAGATGGCTGCGCCCGTAGTTGAGATGTATTTTCTTTGTATTCGTAGTATGTTGGTCATTTCAGTGTCTCTTTTAAATGCTCTTACACATTTGACTGCATCTCTGCTTTAATCTGGTCACCAGTTTATACATTGCAAAGCCTTGCTGTGTGTGCAAAACAATGTACAGCTTTGTTTTTCATGCTGGTCTGCTGAAGATGCTAACAACAATAACAAATTCTTATTTTTTATATTTTTTTAGAGTTAAGCCACTCCTGAAGTGATTTCCAAAGATCCATCATTTTACCACATTTATAGAAGACATGTGTAGTTGATTCATCCTCTTGTTTGTATAAGTAACATTTTTCAAAATCAAAATTGAATCTAGTTTGAATAAAGTGGTTCAATGAGTAAATATTTCAAGTTTTGAAATTGATTTCTTGACTATGTGGATCAGAGCCCGTGGGATATGTTTAATCACCTTATTATATTCGATAGAATAACTATGACTAGCCTGCCCCTTGACATTTGCTGCCTTCAAAGCGTCCATGTTCTTTCCGGCTCAGGGTGAAACTGGAACGCTTTAAGTCGTGGATGACGTCACATTCTCGTTTACAGCAACTCGGACGCCCGAGTATGCGAGACAAATGGAATGCAGCATAACAATATGAAGTTTTGCTTAGCCAAGACCTTTGATAAGCTGCTCCAAAGACAGGAGGCCTTAAAAAACAGTTCCAGAGTATTGAGGCAAAATTATGCCTTCTGGAAGTCAATCTGGAGATTAACGTTAGATATGGAAATGAGACGCTACTGATGACACTGAAGGAACAACCTGGCAGCCCCGTATTAATTCGATCCAGTCTCACTCAGAAGCAGGGCCGTGCAGATGCAGGGGTAGGTGCTCAAATTTTAAAAAGGGGCATATGGAGCAAAATATTTAAATAGTGTATCATCCTGAATAACAACCAATATCCATCAAGAATATAATAGATCGCAACATAAAACATCAGTGTCATCAGTTGGGAACCATGCAAAGTAAAATCAGCCTATTTTTTATCTGATGGGGTTCCATGTTGCTGTTGAGACGCTGTTACTGGGCTGTGTTGATCATAGACACAGGTGTCAATATGGCCCGCCATGGCCATGGATGTGGCCCTATAAACTGTAGAGGAACATACGCATAGAATTTTTACGTTACATTTATATCCACCTAAATTCCCTTTTATCATTCAAAACTATGTTTATTTGAGTAGTCCTAAATCACATCATTATGAAAAGATGTTCAACATCATTTAATTTTAAGAAGTACTTGTTGAAACAGATATTTCTTCATGTTTTAGTAGTTTGTTAAATATAGTTTCATCGATACTTTCTGGCACAACCGGCCCTTTAAGGACATTCATTATCTTTATGTGGCCCAAAATGGAAATGAGTTTGACATCTCTGCCATAGACAATAAAAAGATAACAGGAGTGCTGGTAGCTGATTGAAAAGGTGTTATATACATCATGGAACAAACTGACTTGCTGCCCTGTCTCAAATAAACCCTCATATCTGACTGATTAACCTCCAAAGCAACTCAGCTGCAGACAGCTTTAAACCAGCTCAGAGGGGCCAAGCTACTTTTCCATTGAAGTGTTAGCACCTCTGAGAGACTTAGACTTTAAGTCAAAAGATAAAATACATTTATGATATCTTCAGCACATAGCAATGAGATAAAAATGTGATTAAAACTGCAAATAATTTAATATAAAAATGATGCATAGTTAGTTTTGTTAACATTTGTATAATCGTCAATTTTCACTAAAGTGCTCGAAATTAAACAAGTAAATAAAACCTTGTGAAATAAATGTCTACACGAACAAATAGACAAATTTAGAATGTGATGGTTAAATTGTAAAACAAAAATCATCTCAGGTCCCAATCTCTCACTCTGATTGGCAGATGTTCTCATTCAATTCAAAAACGTTCTTTTAAAATAAGCGACTGTGGGGAAAGAAAAACAAGCAAAAACATAATGCAATAACAGCTAACTTTGTGAAAAAGATGTTTTTAAATACAAACTGATATGAATAAATAAACATTTCTGAAAACAAAACCTTCTATGAGGATCATCCGCAAGCAAAAGCAGCTGAGGTGCGGAGGCAGAGACACGATGAGCATTAGCTAAAGGCCATTACGTGACTGAAAGCAGCCAAATCATTTAATTTAGCTAAATTGTTCTTAAATTATTAATAGTTCAATGTTGATGAACAAAAAAAAAAGTGCCCGTGGCATCATGGGGGAAAGGGGCAGGTGCCCAACAAACCAACAAAGAAGAGTAAGAAACCCACCAATGCATGACGAAGCAACACCCAGAGCAACAGCCAAGAGCAAAGGGAAAGATCCGGTGTGAATCAGACGCATAATAAAGTCTCTCACTCTCAGTTGGCACCGTCAACATCCATCATACTGAAATCTGCATCCCCCTTTAACTTTGCCTTGCAGATTCTTATGAAAGCTGTTTCATGCTTGTAGTACCTGTTTTGGCCTCACATGGGTTGCATTTTTCAGCAGCTTCATAGTTTGCCCATGAACTGCAGGGCATCAAAAAACTACTCCTGAGACACTGTGATATTAAAAAAATAAAATCAACTGTCACAGATAAAAGGTGTCAAAACCCACATTAACAAAAATGTATCTGCCATAAAACAGTACATTTGGATGTACATGCATGGAAAGTTAATATTACGCTTAAAAGCTGCCACATTGCTGATATTTCAATTCATTTTCTCATTGTTATCAGAGTTTTGAACGATGACTGTCAATTTTCGGCAGTCATGCATTTCATCGTATAACACCTATTTTCCCCTCACTCTTTTTGTTTACACTAATATAATTTCATACCTGGGCTGCCGATGTGGCTCGGGCGCCTCAGCCTCGACTCGTAGCTCTCAATTTTGTCCCTTGCTCTCTGCATTCGCACACTGATGTTGAACTTTTCCCACAAACCACCATAATTAATGATAATTTCAATAAATTCTTTGCATCTCATAGCGTCATATAATTGTACTAATGCTATAATGGAACGCCACTTAACTGGGAATCTGTCTTGTAGCCTCTCGTAAGAAAAAAGATCCAGCACCAAGCACCAGCAATGAGCCTGAAAGTCCAGAGTGGGAAGGTACGTAGTAATTCTCATTTGTATTTGAAAAGTGTCCTGAGATGCTAGTAATTTATAGAAACTTACCTGAAATGATTCAGAAGGCTTTGTGAAAAGGTGTCATGCTTTGCGGTTTAGATTCAGAGAGACACAGACAAGCATGATCGCAGTAAAGGCATGATTTAATAAGAATTGTGGCAGAAAACAACCTACAGTTTGAGTGGGTGGATGACAAATAACCAGGGAGGCATTTGACGATGACAAAGAACTGGGGAAAACACTGGGGCTTAAAGGGGCTAGGACAACAATGGTGAAGGTAATTAAACAGCTGAGGGCAATTAACTGACAGACAGGGAATGCATTAGGAAAGTATCTCATGAGAAATGAACTATCAAAGACGGCTGAACAAAGAAAACACAAATAAAGGTAAACACAAAAACAGTAAAACAAAAAGTTGAACATATCTAGGAGCAGGAAGGAAAAATTACAAAAACAAAGAAGTGCTAAATTAATCAGACCAAGAAATAAACAAAAATGATCATTTAAATTAAATAATCAAAATAACTAAGTAGAACTCAAACACAAACTCCTTACATCATAACAAAATGGGATATTTAAGCAGAAAATTATAAATATTTCTAAAATGTGATTTAGTGTCAGAAGCAGAGCCAGGAGCCAGATTGCTCCTGTCAGCATGGAAGGAACAGAAGATTTGTTGTGTGCAAGCAGAAACACAGAAACAAGCCCTGCTTCTTCCATGTCGATCTTTTATTTTTGCTGCTCTGGACGCCTTTTTGCAATCATCGGTGTGCTGATTTCTGATGCTACATCCTGGGGTTGGCATAGAAACCCTCAGATACCTAAGGACAATTTGACATGTGTAAGACGATGCCTTCTCCATCTAGCCAGCTGACAAATGCAAGTCTTGGGTTCTCATCTTGAAGAAATGTATCTGATGTACTGATGATAGCTCTTAGGATTACTGAATCTATATAAGTCTGCGTCAGATGTTAGAAGGCAGGTCGGTATGCATATATTTCTCTGTAATGCTGTCCTCCTTGTTTGACCAACAAGTATGTGATTAAAACCTCCAAAGACTACTGAAGGAATACTCTCTCACCCCTTTTATTTAAGAATTTCGATTACAACCTACAACTGAAGGGGGGGGGGGGCATTAATGGATCGCTGTTACAATGGAAACAGACAGAAAGGCACTTTTCCACTCACATGAAATTAGGTTTAAGAGACATTTTATTGGAAAAGTACAGAAAGTTTAATTACACGTGGGCTGGGGGAGGGGGGGGGCAATGGCACTGACTGCAATTTTTGAGTTATTTTCTAGTTCACAAACAAGAAGATTTCCTATATGGGAATGTACGAAGAAAAATATGTATTTATCATTGAATGAAAAAAGGTGTCTTAAATCAAAAAATATATTTTCAATCAAGAAAAACCTTCACATCAATCCAAACATTGTGCTTGAAATTAAAAATATATATAGTTGAGACTTCTAAATGCTTTTGAACACTGCTTATCTTTGATTTAAAATGTTTTCTTTGACAGAATTTAAGGTTTGTGACAGTGTGGGGTCTTGTCACTATGCCTCTGAGAGATAATGTGCCCTGGCTACTTGGCCACCGGGAAATCCCTTTGGTATACTGGTTAGCACGCTTAAATCTCACCCAAGAGTTTGGGGATTGAATCCCACCCTGCCCTGGTGTGCCTTGCCACATCTGGCAATGCCGACAGGGTCCATGTGTTAGTGGTCTTAAATCTATGGATTCAAAATTTGTGGCAAAATATGTGTGGAGCAGGAGGATGTGCTTGCAGAAAGATGGAGAGAGATGTGATAGTATGCCTCTGAAAGATCATACGTCCTGGCTACTCCAACTGCTTTCCCTAACTGTTTAGCTGGCACGACTCTCACCCTGTGGCATGGGGATCAATCCTTCCTGGGCCCTAATTGTGCGTTATGCCAAATATTAAGGTAAAGTGATTTGGTTCGATTTTTTTATTGATTCAAAAAAAGGTAGCATCAAAAATAAATTAAAAAATGAATTCAATCAAAAGAAAACTTTTTCAATCATAGAAAAAAGTTTTGGAATGCAAAAAGATATTTGAGACTTTGACAAAAAAAATTATTTGGTATTTCAAATGGGTTTTTTTTATGTATAGAGTTTTGAAGGGTGTTTTTCTTTTCTGAATGAATTATTTTGTCACAAACCAAACCAAAAGCATTTGGCTGGTGCTTCCCTATTGGTCAGACATGTTTGACTGGCAAGTGTCACTGGCAAGTCACGTTCACCAACAAGCCAGGGAGCAGTGGTTAAATTAGTGGTAAGTAGATCGAACAGTATCAAAATGATTGGTGTCATTTTATTAGCCTACTCTGTTTGATATTTTGATGAAGCATTAAGCTTGCTAACTTAGTTCATGTAGACTTATATATGTAACGTGTTAAATATCTGATATCTAACACCGTCAATTGCAGTGATGCCGGTTGCACATTACTCAGTAGAGCGTTACTCTAAATATGACCACTTTTTCAGTAGCAACTAATCGAATCCATTACTATTTCAATATCAGTAATCCAATTAAAGCCATTTGTTCAAGCCACTTGGCGGGACAATTTTTGTAATTTTCTTAAGCAAAAAGATATATTTGATACATGGGGTCAAGGGCGGCAAAAGCAATAAGAAAACAAGCAACACTAGGGGTAAAGGTGTTTTTACATACCTTCTACAACAATGCTGCTGTCTTTTTCTGTTGTAATCTTAAAGGTTGAATGTGAAACATTTTTCATAAAAGCTATCTAAAAAAGTAATACCTCCACGGTGCGTTTAGAGGCGTGCAGAATGAAAGTACACAATTTCCATTAAAAGTTATATTTTAACTAAATACATAATAAAAGATTTCTTTTGACGACTACACCACTGTGATTATATTTACGTATTCCAGCCAATGATGGGCGTCATTGCGGGTTGCCAAATGCCGTGTAAACAACCACCCGAAGCAACGAGGCATGTACTGTGGAAAATGGAGCACACATGGTGAAGGTTCTTATGGGTAGGTAAGATAGCTTGCCAATGGCTAACGTTAGCTGTCAGTTAAACAGCTTTGCAATACTTGTGTTCATTACATGACGTTGATCCTAGATATGAGAGCACTGATCATGTCCCATCAACCTCCACACCGCATAAACGGAAGAAAAGGTATGGGGCGCCGAATGTAACATGCAATATTTCTTGGACAGAATGACTTTTGTGTCACAAAATGCATATATTTATTACGAAACCATGTTACATCGTAACGCCGTTTGTCCATAAAACACACAAATTGGTTTGCATTGTGTCAACGAAACACTGAAGAGAGCACATCGTTTCGTGGACCAAATTGACTGTTGGCCTTTTCCTTTCGTGGACATAAGGCTGAATGCACTATTCACTGTCGTAGACGAAATAAACTTTCGTTCACAAAAGTATTGTGTTGTGTTACAGAAATTATTACGTGTACAAAAGGGATTTTATTCTCCAACTCTGCAGTTAAAGAAGGCATTCCATCCACAGAATAGTAACTTCATAACTTACGAAATTCTTTCACTGATGTATGCTTTCATTCCGTGGACGAAATGCATAATAGAATACATTGCGTGAGTCAGCAGTTTACGAAATGAATTATGTGTCCACGTGATGTCATTACGTGGACGAAATGCATAACAGAATCACGAAATCAGTTTTGTGACCTGCTACAATACATTTCGTGAGTCAGCAGTTTACGAAATGAATTTAATTTGTTTAATTCCCCCTCAGCAATGTTTTGAAATCACTGGAAGCCTTGCTTCACCATTCTCTGTGACATCACTTCAAACAAACCCTATATGGCCAGTCAGTGGCTAAAGTTACTAGGTTGGCATGAGAGTGACATCATTTTAATGGACCAATCAATCCATACGTTGGTGTGTTGGGTTGCCTTGGCCCCTTTGGACCAATCCAGAGGTATTCCGAAAATAGTGGTCGGCTTGGCCCAGACAAAGGTAGTTTAGATGCAAGGACGGACCCCAACCATTCCAGACCGAGTCAGCTAACTAGCCACCTAGTGGAAAACGGGCATAATTGTCAGTGGTCTGAAATCTTTCTCTGGAAAAGGCTTAACATTTGAACAGGGCCGTGCGGAGACCATTGGAAGGGCACATAGAGCAAGATTTTAAAACAACATTACTTATAGTAAACCATCTAGAATAACAATCGATATTCATCAGGAATCTAAAAAGGAATCGCAATATAAGGTATGAGCGTCATCAGATTAGGATTATGCAAAGCTAGAGTAGCCTATCTGGTGGGGTAAAATGTTGCTGTTGAGATGCTGCTGCTAGGCTGTGTTAATATGAGACTGTCGACGATGAAAAGACCATAGGAGAGCTGCTATCTGATGAAACAAGTGTCATAAAGTAGCCTACATTGCAGAATAATTTAACTTGAAGCTGTGTCTCACTAAATAAACCCTCATATCTGACTGGTTTACCTCCACAGTAACTTGGCTGCAAACAACAAAACAGCTCAAAGGGTCAAACAATACTTTTCTATAGTACTGGTAGTACCTCTGAGAGATTTAGGTTTTTAAAGTGTAGTGATAACATACATTAATATCTTCAGCACTCAACCATTCAAATTATTGAAATATTAAAAGTATTTATTTCTTTATTCGTATAAGAATAGATTAATCTATTTGCCAAATCATTTTCAAGTTTTATTAAAATTTCCAAATGTAAAAATATAATATAATAATTTTTGACATTATGATACATCGAATTATGGCACAACTGGCTTTCTATACCTGCTATGGTTCAAATTGTTCACACAGTATTTTTAGGCTATGTTTTATGTGACATTTTTAGATGTAACCTTAAAAGGCCATGGCCCCAGTTGTCCTCTACAGGCTAAGATTCTACAGCTGCGACTTCATTTCGCTCTGAGGCGTGTTTGTCAGGTGACAGTTGTGGTGCCACCTTTACATGAAAGGGGGCCGCCTGACCTGCAGAGCAAGGGAACTGACTGAGTCTTTTTCTCCTAGCCTGTAGAGGACAAGCCCCTTTATCCAGGCCTGCAAACCTCTACTGAAGGACAATGGGAAAGAAAAAATAAGTAAAAACGGTCTTATGTAACTTCAGAATTAAAATTTGGACTATATTTTACTTAACGAACATAGTCTCCCATACGTGTTAGTAAAAGGATAGGTACCATAATATTTGTGTGGTGCAGTTGCACCGTGCACACACAACATGCTCATTTGACGACCCCAGACTCCTGGTTGAGAGTCATATGTGCTAACCAGTAAAATATTATCCCTGTATCCAAGCAGCCAGGATGCATGATCTATCGGAAACATATAGGGACAGGACCCCACACTGTCACACATCCAACCATTCATCCATTTTCTCTTCAACCTATCCTACAGGGTCATGGGGGGCCGGTGCCTATCTCCCGGACCCGCAGTCATTGGACAAGAGGCAGGGTATATCCTGGACAGATCACCAGTGTATCTCAGGGCCACAATAGTGAATGGTATCAATAAAAAAAAAAAAAAAAAACATACATGCACACACACACACACACACACATATATATATATATATATTAGGGCCAGGATTTTAACGCGTTAATTAAGATTAATTACATAAAAATAAAGCGTTAATTTTTTTTAACGCATTTCAATTGCACCTATTTATGCACCGCGGCCTTCCAGCCACGGTGCGCAGATAAAGGCGCAGATCCAGCTTCATGTCCGCTAAGCCGCATGCTGTCGTTCCTCCAGCATCTGATGGACAGAAATTTAGCTTCCAATACAGTTAAAATTTATGCTGCAGCTATTTCTTCCTTCCATTAAGGTTTTGGTGACAGAACGGTCTATTCTACTCTGTCCCGTGCGTGCGCTCTCCTACGGCTGCACTATGCTCCTTCCAGAGTCTGTTTCTGCATTACAGAGAAAACTTTTATTTTCTCTGGACTCATTCAGTAGTCGGTGTTCTGACAGAATGTTTCTTTTTTATATAATTTAAACTTATGCATTCAGTCATTATTTATACTAAAAATCCGTGTGAAGAAAATTCTCACCTTTCTCAGGTCAAGTATTTATGTGCGATAAAAATGCGATTAATTTCGATTAATTAATTACAAAGCCTGTTATTAATTAGATTAAAATTTTTAATCGAGTCCCATAGACATGGGTCTATGTAAACTGTTGGCCAGAACTGTATGCATAAAGAAGGAAACTCGGTAGCTTTGAGATGTTCATGTAAGAAACTTATAGTCCAGCCTAAAACCTTTACTCTGCAGGGACTTTTTCTGGTAAAAATTATATACCAGTCACAGCAAGAGAGAGTAACGTTTGTGGTACAAGTTCCTTTCTTCCAGTAACAACCAAAACCCCAGCAAAGAGCTTTGATTAAATTTTTTGTTGTTGTTGTTTACATAAAGACAATTCTGATTAGATAGTTCTGTTTGAGTTTTGAGGACTCAGTAAGCTTTAAGCGGGGGGAGAGAATAACAGCCACCACATCTGACCAAAAATAATGAGATCCACCAGCTCAGGTGACCCACTTTCTCCAAACAAGATAAACTATCAGATCTTCAGAGCTTGGAGAGATATGAAATAATGACTGTTAATTATTTTTCTTTTATACTTAGGCTTGTCCTGCATATTGCAGCCATGTATGACTATTTTGCTATATTACATTAAGCTTAACCTAGATACTGCCCCTCTCGGCGATCTCCTTTTTTCACTTTTTGACCATCCCAGCTTTGGAGATACAACTTTCTGCTTGAAATAAAACACATAAATATATAATCACAGTAATAAAAAAAATTATTATTGCATTTTGAAATTAGGTTATGCAAACAAAAAAGTCAATAACAATAGTTCTGCCTCTTGGTACAGATGGCTATAGTGATACAATACCTAAAACAAAAAAAGAATGTGCTTTGTCCTGCGATTGACTAGCGACCTGTACAGGGTGTCCCACCCCGCCTCTCGCCCGTTGAATGCCGGATAGATAGGCACCAGCCGCCCCCTCGCGACCGTTCGAGAATAAGATGGATGTGCTTTTGTCACTGCATTTGACCCAGTTGTTGCAGTCACGTGAGACATTTAAAGAGAAGGAAATAAAGTCTGCAATGCAAACATTACATCAGAATTAAAATCACTGATTCTTTTCAATATATTATTTTTATAACGGAGCTTGCGCAAGACTGGGAGTTGCCCTCTAGGCTCCACCCACTGCGCTCTCATACGGAAATCCAGCACGCCCTGGTAGATGCGTATCGACTTTCCTGGAACAACTGCAGTTCTGACGTTCTTCAGAGACGCGTAAATCTGAAACTTATTTCTCCATCAGAAAGGTCTGGTCATAACTGGTAAGCTTCATTTTCCTCGTGTTTTGGAGCTGTTCTGACGCACTTGCTAGTGCTGAGATCAAAACAAATAAAAAATACAGTAGTTTAATTTGAAATTAATTGCAAGACCCGAGAAAAACTGCGGCTCCTAATGAGTCATTCACGATTTTTTAACTGGGTACAAGCGTTTTTAGGTAGTCATATGCCACCAAGCTCACGTAGTTTCATCCGGGTGAACTGCTTATCCTCCCCATTCTTTTTTTGTTTTGTTTTTTCCCCCAACTGGTTGCAAACAGCCTACTTTGGAAGTTAATATTCTGGTATTGTTATCAAAACGCCTCGAACAAATAAAAATAGACTCGGAAAAAAGAACTTGCTCACATAATCTGTTTGTTTTTTGGATGTCAAGTGTGCATAATGCAAAGAGGCTGCGATTATACTGTATGTGACTCTCATTGTAAAGAAAGCTAAACTGAAAATGCCAGTATATTAAAGTTATAACTCAAATAGCTTTTCGTTAAAGCAACAGTTAAAATTTCTGTGGCAAAAAAAAACCATAAAAAATATTATTACAGTTATTTTGTTGTGATCTATACATAACAACAATATGTTAGTTGAAGGTGAATTAGCCACCACCAGCCAATTACCAACTGCTCAGGTATCCAGTCTGCTGTTGGCTATTTTAACATGCTACTCAGCTTCTCAGTTGTAGCTTTAAAACATTGTTACCTTGGTAAGAGTGATGGATGTTTTTTGTTTGTTTGTTTGTTTCACACCATGATGGCCAAGGCAACGTTTGAGTTTTGTCTCTTTTTTTGAGGTTCCTAATCATGAGAAGAGTGCAGTAGACTTCGTTTAACCATCTCATCGGCAGTGAGCAGCATCGGGTTGGGGAGGGGCAGCACTTCAAACGTGCAGGACAAACCTCTGCTTACTGCAAATGCTTCTCTGTATTTATCATCAAAAAGATGTTTAAACCTTGCTAGGAGCCATATCATGTAAAGAAAAATACATGTTTTCAATCTACTTACTGTGCATGTTTAATATAGTCTTTCTTTATTCCTTCACACTTCACTTTAAAGGGTTTAACTTTTCTTGTTGCCTTTTAAAGGGGATTTTTTTTTACTTTTTAAGGCTAATGTGCAACAAAAAGCACAATTTCCACCCAGAAGGTTGAAGATCAGCTGGTTATTGTAACAAGCCTGACTTTTCTAGGTCTGATACTTTGTCTTTTGTTCTCCCATTGTCCAGTTGTCAATTTTTTACCAAACACATCACAGAGTCACTGTGCTGTGGGTGGGAAAGAATGGGACAGTAAATGAGTGGGGTGGAAAAAATTCTACCAATTTCCTGTCCAATTCTTATATCCAGTTTAGTATGGGGTCCATCAGAGCATATGTCTCTACCCATATTTGGGTTTTATCACACTGTACATTTAAGTACAAGACAAACAAATTATAAATGGCTAAAAGCAAATGATGATGGTTGTTATGCTTTACAATAAAACATGTTGGAGTTTTTTTCTTTTTTTAGTCAACTGGAGAACACCATATATTTTATTATGCTGATCAGGGATCACAGTCTTCCAGGGGAAGTTAATCATTCTAATCTTTGGCCAGTTGATTGTTGCATTTCTAGACATAAAGTTTTAACCAGTGTCGGTCCTTGTTGTTAGACTGTTTTAAAGCTAAATTAATCATATGAACTATAGGCTCCAGCTCATATTGAACAGCTATTTTTCATTTTCCATAAAGAGGAAGATAACAAAACATCTTAAAAGTGAACTAGTGTCCAGAGAGGTCATGTAGCCAAGAGGCACAATCACATTTAACGGCTACTCTTTTTTGTTATTTATTTTGTCTTATTTATTATTCTGTGATGACTTTAAGAATGGGGGGAGACATTTTAAGGTATTTTGTCGGATCACTCAGTTTTGTTCTGTATTAGCTTTTTTATTATTTGATCGTAAAAAAAGTAGTTTTCTATGTAATAGAAAACTATAGATTTTTGTTAATTTTAAATGTTTTCTGTTTGCTAGTTATATCACATAAAGTAGCTATCCACTGTTAAGAGTTTTAACAGTTTTTCTGTTGTCTCACAGCTACGATGGTGAACTGCTGTGGTCTGCTCACTGACAAGAAGGAACCAGGTACCCAGCTGATAGAAAACAGATCAATGTGGTTTCTTCTCAGTGTTTTTTTTTGTGTATAATAAAACATTTGCAAAATACTTGCATGGTTTATATATGTATGTTTGGTTTTGTTGCTTTAGTTCCTCTGAAGAGCATTGATGCTCAGCTGGAGGTGAGGGACCATGTGGCTACATTGGTCTCCACTCTCAACTACGAGAACAAGGAGGACAAACCACTAGAGGCTGTTTTTGTCTTTCCTCTGCCTGGAGATGCTGCTGTGTGTCATTTCAGTGCTCAGATTGGAAAAACACACATTGTAGCTGAGGTGAAGGAGAAACAGCAGGTGAGCTGGACACACAGATGTCCTCTCTAGACAGGAGCTGAACCAAAGTAAAGTGAATATTGCTGACATGTTTCTGTGGACTGCAGGCTCGGGAGGAGTATGATGATGCTCTGAGCTCCGGTCAGCAGGCCTTCCTGTTGGAGGAGAGTGAGCAGAGTCCAGATATTTTCTCTCTGAGTGTGGGCAGTCTGCCTCCAGGAGAGAGCGCCTCCATCAGGCTGGAGTACGTCACTGAGCTGGCTGTGCAGGCTGATGATGGGCTGAGGTTCTGTCTGCCTGCTGTTCTCAACCCTAGATACCAACCTCAGGGTAGGAAAACCAGCAGATCGATGGATTCAGTCATATCCATTTGAACTAAAAACCAGATGACTCCCAGTTGTGTCTCATGTTGTTTCCAGGTAGTGAAGGTTCCAGTGTCCAGGTGACCTCAGTTCCAGCCTCTCTGGTTCCCTACAGTCTGTCCTTTTCTGCCAAACTGTCCTCTCCTCGTTCAATCTCTAAAGTAGAGTCCAGCTGTTCCCTGGAGCCTCTTCAGTACCTCAACACTGATCAAACTGAGGCCACGGTGGGTGGAGAGCTGATGTTACTGCTGAATGTAGTTGTTATAAACAAAATAAATAACTTTTTAAAAATATTCTTTGAACTGTAGGTGAAGTTGGCTGCAGGACACAAGTTTGACAGAGACGTTGAGCTGCTGATTTATTACAAAGACACCCACCAGCCCTCTGCTGTGGTGGAGGCAGGACAGGCCTCTGCCAAATCTGGTCAGAACTGATCAGTTTAGGTGTTAAAATTAAATGGTAACGTATCATAGGGGTGTGTATTTTACATTTTCCGTTCTCACAATGTTCCAGGCTCTCTGATGGGTGATCCAGTGGTGATGGTGAGCCTGTATCCTGAGTTCCCCCAGTCAGTGATGTCCTCTCTTGCCTCCTGTGGAGAGTTTGTGTTCTTGATGGATCGATCAGGAAGTATGGGCTGTCCCATGAATAACAGCACACCACAAGAAACTCGCATCAGCAGTGCAAGGGTATTTATCTAAGTTTTAAAGGATAGTTATTGTTTTAAAGGGCTTCTGTGCACAGTTGGTGACTGTTGATTACATGAAGCAGTAAGGGGGGGTTAACTTTGTTTGAACCTTATTTCACATGAATTGACAATGAATGGACTCTTACAGGTCAGCATGCGTGTCAGTACAGGTTGGAAACCAACAGGTACACTTATATCCACCGGGAAAGACGGATAATTTATCTTTGGGAGGATGTCAGGAAATAACTGGTTTATGAGGTGGAACGATTTTCTTTTTTAATCTGTTTTCCCTCCACAGTGCCAATACATTTTTAGTTTTCTCCCTTCAGGGTTTAAATTAATGGAATCTTAGTAGGAGCGACTAAGTTGCAAAAAGCTGTACCCAAAGACTGTTTGTGTTTAGACACTGACTTGACAATACCATGCTGATTTTGTGTCTCCTCGCATGCATCAGACAATAAACTACAAAGAAACGGAAGAACTATCTCAACCGTTTTAAATTAAAAGTTTGCTGTTCTTAAAAGTGTCAGCACACTGACAGATGTATTAATAGCAGTTGCTGGGACATATATCATCGAACCCATACCTTTTTTTTTTTTCTTCTACTTCTCTCACCATTGTCGTAACTCTGTCAATGGACTAAGTAAATTGCGTAATGGACTGTTCCACCTGTGTTTTGTGAAATATTTATCCAGGGTTGACACGGATTTATGCTAGAATAATGTGCCACTTTATTCCCTACACAAATACAGTTCAGCAGCAGCAGCCAGGCAATGCTTCATCAAACAGGCATTAAGTTTTATCACAGCATCTCACCTTTGACACTTGAGAGTGGAGAGCCAGTCACCTCTTTATTCTGTTGTTCTTGGCTGGGGTGAATATGTTGTATAAAACTGTGCTGTAAGACTGTGTTTAGACACTGACTAGACAACACCATGTTGATGTTGTGTCTCCTTGCATGCATCAGAAAATAATCTACAAAGAAACTGAAGAACTTTCTTAACCGTTTTAATTTAAAAGTTTGCTCTTCTTAAAAGTGCCAGCACACTGACAAATGTATTTATAGCAGTAAAAGACTTCCTTAGCATATTTGCTCTGATAATGTAGATCTTTGTTCCGTCTAAAAGCTAGACAAAATAGTCAACCTTTAGTTACATTGAAACATGCAAATATGCATGCCACACAAGAAAAGTAGTGTCATAGTGAGAAATCTAGCGTTTGAACCCCTTTTTTTTGTTACGTTTTTTTTTTTTTTACTTTTAAGTGGTTGGGTAGTTGGTTGCTCTGCTCAAATATTCTAAGTAACTTCTTTATTTTTCTTTCTTTCATTAGGACACTTTGCTGCTCCTGTTGAAGAGCTTACCAATGGGCTGCTACTTCAACATCTACAGTTTTGGATCCGCCTTTGAACACATTTTTCCGTGAGTCACAGTAAACTTTAACCTTTGTTCATCAGCTACAAAAACCTGAAATACTATTTTTTTGCCACCAGAATTCATATTAAATTGTTAGTTTTGTGCTATTGTTCGATCAGCATGTTAAAATCTTTTTTTTTTTTTTTTTACATATTGATTTTTAATTAGAGTATTTTCTGCATTGATTTTAATTGCAGTAAGAGTGTGGAATACAGTGAGAAGACCATGGAGGAGGCTGTAAAGAAGGTTGAAAAGATGGAAGATGATCTTGGGGGAACAGAGATTCTTCAGCCTCTTAAACATATTTACAGCCAGTCCTGCGTTCCCAAACATCCTCGACAGGTAACCACCATTTCTCAAAGTTGGACAAGGTTTAATGTACCAAGTCTAACAATCCTAAAAGTGGTTAGTCAGTAGTTATATTTACTTTAGTAACTTTTTGAACAAAAGTGCTTTTACATGTTTTTTCACTACACCATCTATTTTATTTTTACTTGAGCAACATCATTATGAAGTATGTCTACTCTTACTTGACTAAAATGGCTGGATCCTTGTCCAATGAGAGTAACTCTGAATAAATAAAACCTAGTTTATACCACTCCGTTTTGACTGAGAAGGATTAACGCAGTGCCATTATCCATTGATGCAAGGGCTCGCCGTCACTATGCTAGGACAGACGGAGTCGAGCCCAATTTTCTAACTATTCATCTCCGTCAATGGAGAGTGTATCCCTGTGATTGGTCAGCTCAGCAACAGCCAGTGATTGCTTCATCAGAACTGTGCTCTGTAGTCGCTGGAATCAGTAGTTAATGCAGCTTTTGGGCACTACATGCTTTATATTGAAAGGATAATTTATCTAATTGAAAATATCTTGACAAGGCTTGGACCCAAAACGAAACCACGAACCAGAAGGATCAATTAAAGGATTTTGTTTACAATTTTTTGAAAATGTGCTCTCTGGAGGCAGGTAGCTTCAGGTCAGACACGCCCAGGTCATGTACTGCAAGGGAGACAGACTGGTGAATGAAAGAAAGCACAACCAGGCATACCCAAAAAGGCAGCTGCTCAGGAGTCTTCTGCTGAGTAATATATTGGGAGCAGGGGAGAGGGGTGCCCAATTGACCAGGAATGATCAAATGAAGGACAGAAAATAACTTAAATTCACAGGGCAGGGTTCCAAAGGTCCATGATCCACAAATCTGTGATCCAATATCCAGTCCAGGTCAAATCTCATGAGAGGCGGTTGAAATAAAGTTCTAGAAGGCTGAAATCAGAGTTCAGAAACGAGCAGGGTTTGTTGCACAGCAATTAATTCAGTTTACCAGGAGCCTGTACCATGAAGCCGAATTAGGTGGCTAGCCATCTATGTTTCAGCTTAGTTTCCACCAACCCTGGGTTTTTAGGTACTATGAAAGTAGCTCGGCTTTGATCGATGTTCGTTGCCATGGTATCTTACGCTGCACGGCTAACGTGCTCCGGGGCAGGTTATGTTCTGGATTCGAGATCTCAGACTGAAGTTTGACCAATCAGCTGTGAGCAAGAATATATGTGACGTAACTAATTCCCAGTGTCTGTTCTCTGTTGCAATGGCTTCACCTTTTCTCCCAAATCCTGTGGACATCTCTGCGCCAATTGTTAGGCGAGCGATTCGTAGAGAAAGAGTTTTTAGGGACAGAAAAAATCCATTTGACTTTCCTGATGCTTACTTGAATGAAAGATACGGATTTTCCGCGGAAGGAATGTCTCATCTTTGTGAACTTCTTGAGCCGCACATAACAAATGTGACTCGTTGAAGCCATACCCTTACTGTACCACATCCATAATCGGCCGCCCCTTATTGCTGCTCCGAGCCACAGCGTAATCTTGAGGAAGTGGCCCTCCCCCAGTTTTCCTCATTTCACATTTTTGTCTGTTTTCTGCAAACAGGTGTTTGTGATTAAATGTTCAAAAATAAACTACTTACTCCAAACGAATCATTAACGCTGACCAACGCAGCTCCATCAGCCATCCCTCTCTCCTTTCAAACCACAAAAAGGAGGAAATTATTTGAGCTGAAACAGAATTGTTTGATAGTCCCTAAGTGAACCATCGCCGTAACTTGGCCGCAGTCAGATGTCACAGCAAGGGAGCAGCGGATGATGTTTTTCTGGTTCACTGTCTCAGTGGCTCAGGTAAAGGTTATTTCCCGTTATGAACCAATCCTCGACACACTAAAACACTAAACGTAGCAATAATAAAACTACGATCAGCTGTCTTAAGCAGGACTCCCCGCTCCCGGCTCGCTACAAATCTATTACAGAGACAGACAGGCTACTTACCCAGGTGCTAACAACACCTATGGCTCACGCTGCTAACAACACCTATGGCTTACACAATGTCCCCTTCGCTTCTGCTCCCGGTCCTCAGGAGCGAAAAAACGCTTAAAAAAACAAAACAGGATTGAAAAGACCAGCCGGCTTCAGCCCTCTACACAATGGTAAGTAGCTAGTTAGCTTTAGCCAACAGCTGAAGAGCTGAACTGAAATTGAATAAGCTTTATTGACAAACTACAGCAAAGGTTTCAGCCATTAATATTATAAAGTGTCATTAAATGTTTAAAGGATTAAAAAGCATAAAGATAAGACTTTAATTTAAATTACTAACATAATGAAAAATATATCAAATATAATGGTTATTAACAATACTTTTCTTTGTACTTACTGATGTCACTCAGGTCTCTTGATTTGTTTCTGTGTCTTACAAACTTAGGTATGATTAAAAAAGTGCTTTGAAAATAAATAAATTAATTAATTCTTTGTTAAAATTAGTTAATTGAAGAATAACAAAATGACTGGGGAGGTACTTAAAATATATAGTTTACATTTTGTGATATTTATAGATACCGGTCATTATGACTTCCTTTATCAATATGCTCTTTTTCTATATTGTCCAGCCCTAACTCAGATATGAGTGAATTAAGCTAAAAACCACCTTGACAGGGTTTTTAATGAGAAAATTGCAGTATCAGTTAGTTGAAAACTCCAAAAACTTGATTTTGCATGATATATGCCATTAAACACAATAGCCTATATCATCACTGGAAGTACTTGAGTATTTTTCCCTGTTCTAAGGTGTTTGTGGATATATATTCTGCCTAAATTAGGTATTTTGTCATTTATTTTTATTATCTAATTATATCCTATTTTTTTTTAAATACATAACTTTTATATATTTAAGTCTGTCTGATAATATAATCTTAAAATTTTAAATCAGATGTTATGTTCAGTTACCCAGTGATTAAGTTTCCTTTTTACAAAATACGTTTTACTCTTACTTGAGTCATTTGTTGGAAGCCTACTTGTTTACTTTTACTTAAGAAAAAAATATGTTGAAGTAGTGCCACTCTTTAGTAAAATATTTAGGTATTCTACCCATCTCTGAAGAATCAAGTGGAATATTGTGGTTGTTCAGCTAAGTAAATCCTCCTTTTTCTACTTTGACACTTACAAGAAATCCTTGACAGACCTGATTTTTGTTTTTTCTCAAAACTTTCTGTAGTTATTTAGCACAGTAACTCATAATGCTTCACTCTTTCATAAAATGTTAGACAAAGCTGTTTTCTTCAGAGCTCATATTTTTTCGCAGCTTTAGTTGTTTTTAATTCATGTTAATACCACATTTGTTACTAAAACATCAGAGATTCATTCCTCTCAGGCAGATTCTCCTCAAGACTTTCAGCTCCTTTTTGGATCTGACACTGTGTAACTTTTGGTGATTTCTCCTCCCTCAGCTGTTTGTCTTCACTGACGGAGAAGTGGGAAACACCAAAGAAGTCACTGATCTTGTTAAGAAGAATGCAGGTTCCCACAGGTGAAACCACAGACATACAGATTCCCAGTCTGGGTCATGTTCTGATATTGCTGTGAGTTTGAAATCCAACTCTTGTATCGTAGGTGTTTCTCTTTTGGGATTGGAGAAGGAGCCAGCTCTGCTCTAATCAATGGGATGGCCAAAGAGGGAGGAGGTCACGCTCAGTTCATCACTGGGACTGACAGGATGCAGCCAAAAGTAAGAAGAAATATATGAGTTAAAACTCAACATCAGATTGTGATTATAGTCAAATAAAATAACTTACTGTCTATTGTTTAAACCTCAGGTGATGCAGTCACTCAGGTTTGCACTGCAGCCAGCTGTAGAGGACATTTCTGTCTCTTGGGATTTACCAAAGGGAGTGTCAGCCACGGTTCTGTCTCCACCCATTTCAGCAATTTTTCAGGGTCAAAGGTCACTGCTTTATGCCCAGCTCACTGGACAGGTAGAGTCACCGCTGTCTCTTTCATGCTTAACCATCATTCTGCCGTAATTAGTGAGATATAAAAATATTAAAGGCATGATTAATTTTATTTTTCTATGAATGAAATAATTTCTCAGTGTTCAGAGGCAGCAGAGGGCAGTGTGATGGTGAAGTACAGCCTGGGAGGTTCTCCCTCTCTGAACCAGCTACACTTCAGTCTCAAACCTACAGAGGACTCTGGGTAAAACAGCTTAGATCATTGATTTATTGCAGTATATATGTTGTATTTGTCTAAGCAGGTGATTGTCATGTACATCAGGCAGTCTTTTAATGTTTGCATGTTGCTCAAAAACATTGCAATTTAAAGTCTATTAAGAGCCTAAGTCCCTTCCCCTTCCTGTCAGCAGTGGGTCCCCTGGCCAAAAAAATAAGAATGGAAGTCAATGGAGTGACATAAGTTATTTTCTGGTCCGCGTTGTGTTGAGTTCTGAATCACACATGTTGTACCTCAATTTAAATGATAACTAATGATGTGCATTTTGACTATTTATCAAGTGATTTAGGATTTTATTTGATTGTAAAAATACGCAATTAAAATGCCTACAAATCAAAAGTCAGAAGTCACGTATATAACGTCGCATATATAACGTCGCATATATAAAGCGCACTAGCTATAGCATGCAAAACACTCACCGAGACCTTGTAGAGCTTCTCCTCTCTGGTGGCTCTCACTCCACTGACTGTTTCTCCCGCAGCATAGCAGACTCTTTCCACATGATCAGATTTATAAAGCTTTTCTCCGTGTTTAATGCAACTTCCATTCGTCTTGGAGGCTATGACCCTCTGTCTCCTTCTTTTTCTTCTTCAGTTGTGGTCCGCTAAGTGTTATCACACAAAATGTAAAGACATTTTTTGCCACAGGATGGAAATCAGCGTTTTCTCTGCATGAAGATTTGTATTAAAAATTCGTAAACATCATAAATTGGATCCATGGTGGGATCTGAAAATAACTATTATCGCTAAATTGACTCTCATTCATTTGTTTTGGCAGTAGGGGACCCATGGTCTGGAATGGAAAGGGCGTGACTTCGTCTCCCCATTTGTCTTTTGTTTAAGGAATTGATGATCATTTTATTTCTGGTTTCCCTACATGATCATTGCTCTAGGTTATTTTTTAGAGTGGCTTGATGTACACATTTTTGTGTAAATATCTAGCTTTAAAGACATTGTTAACCTTGCTCTGGAAGCTGGATTCTCACGAGATTTGGAGTTTCCGAACCCATATAAATCTATCTTGTACTTCTCCAACTAAACCGTCGGACTCGACTCCCCAGATGGTGTGGACCAATTGTTTTTTAGCATAGTGCTTTGGGGCGGGCGCATGGGTGGATGTTTAGGTATGACGATAGCAGAAAGTGCCCTGGCGAAGCAAAACAAACAGCCTTGGTGGATGCACATGTTGCAGTGGGTATTGAATCTGTTTTAGGAGAAATTGCGACAATTGTTTTGTTGAAAAATGAGGAAAGTTAAGAACTTTGTGCATTTTTTTTGATAGTAAAGATGTGTGTGCTCTTCTCCCTTGATTTACCTGCTTGCACCACTCAGAGTGAAGAGACTCTGATTTGCTAAAGACAAATCATGGTTGGTGGACACTTGCTGGCAGAGGTGGAAAGAGTGCTAAAATATTTTACTCAAGTAACAGTACTACTACTGGGATGAAATTTTACTCAAGTGAAAGGAAAATTTCAAGTCTACAAATTTACTCAAGCAAAAGTAAAAAGGTGGCTTAACAGCAGTCACTCCTGAATAATCACTTACATATGGTCAGGGGTTAACATCATTTTCTTGGAGTTTAATTTTATTCCACGGGGTCCCTTTGTGGATCCATACTGAGGTCAGGTGCTTCCATCTTTATTCTTATTAGCGCCAGTTTTCATTTCCATCCTGCACTGCAGTATTCCCAGGCGCAACGTTTTAAATCATATTTATTAGTTTTTTGATTTTCTACTCAGTAACGGCTTTTTCAGATAAAAAATGTAGCGAAGTAGAAAACTTTTTAAAAAACATACTTAAGTAAAACTAAAGACTTTAAAAACGACTTAAAACATAGAATTACACATAAAAAAACAACAACTACTCAGTTATTGTAACGCATGTAAATGTATTTGGCTACTTTCCAACTCTGCTTGCTAGCGGGTCCTCCAATCAGCTCAAAAGATTGTACTAGATGGCCCTCCTTTTTTCAGACGCTTTCCATGGGAGCGGTTCCAGATCGATGTATAAACTCAACATGGGGCGGGGCTACTTGTTGAACTGTCTTTTGTTAGGACATTGTCTCTTCAATGGCAGAAAATCTGGTGTTGGGGTTCAAGAATTTGCCAACTAGATCACAAGTCAAACTCGAGGCGTAGGGGCCAAATCCGGCCCGCCATAACAATTTATGTGGTCCTCTAAATGCTAAAGGAAGAATTAGAATTTTTAAGTTCTATTTATGTGCATCTAAATACTATTTTATCAGTGTTTAAATCAGTGTTTATTTAAATAATCCTAATTCGCATCATCGTGAAAAGATGTTCAATATTATTTAATTTTAAATAGTACAAAATGGAGGTGATTTTGATACCCCTGAACTAGATAGTAGCTTCGTCTTTAGAACTCAACTCCTGCAGATATGTCGAACTTTCTCCTAGTAAGAAGTTCCTGGCCAAGCAATTTGGTGTCTTTGTTCTTTCCAGAAATTCAAAGTAATTCTTCTTTTCGGGTTTGAGTTTCAAGACAGGACGATTTTGACTCTGTAGCTTAAGCATTTAACAGCATTTAAAAATACCCTGGGGGGGAAAAAACAGGGGATTGTCACTGGAAAAGTATATAAAGACAGTTTGTAGTTTGTTAAAAAAAATGCTTGAGCTCCTTTAGATCTCTCTCCCTCTGCAGATTAACAGTCCACAGGTTGGCTGCTCGCACTGTGATTCGCTCCCTGGAGTCAGAGGAAAGGACACAAAGCGAACAGGAAGATAAAGAAATGAAGAAAAAAGTGGTTGAGCTCAGTGTCCAGTCAGGAGTGAGCAGTTCTTTTACTGCCTTCATTGCTGTCAACAAAGACAGCAAAGAGTCGGTTCAAGGACCTCTGGTGCGCAGAAATATTCCAACACCCTTTTATTGTGAGTGATTTAATTTTCTATTTGATTGTTTGCCATTTTCTTTTTCATTCTGTAATTTCACGTAGATTAGTCTTTACATCATGTTTTTAATGCTGGCATTTAATGATATTAATAACCCCCTTGGTTCCTGTATTTTTCCCCCTTTTTCAGCAATGGCTATGGCTTGTTCAGCTCCAAGAGGAAGTAAGTAAATAGATAAATAAATACAGTCAAGAAATTTGTTGAAATACTCTAAAATAAAATAACATATTTAGGTTCCACAGAGGAATAGTTAAATTGATACATATCTTATGCTATTGCCTATAAGGTACAAGCATTTTAACTTCATTAAGGTTTAATTTTCACAGGAAATGCATCAATACCAATTTAAAGAGATTTCCATTTTGTCAATTCAAAATTGCATATTCTAATGAAAATATTATTTAACTATTTTGTTGAAACTACTTATGTACTGCAAAGTAAAAAAAAAAAAAAACTAAGCACATTAACAATAAGAACATGTCACTTGAGACTCTTTGAATGCAATTCCATGACAGAATTTGTCATTTAGTATTTTACTTGCAATGCTTGGGGAGTAAAGGCATTATTGACAGCCACTTGGTGGAATGGGGATGTTGGAACAACACAGAAATTATAAGCTCATAAAATACTGTATTTTTTGCAGATTTCCAGCAACCTAGCTACACTTATTGTGGTTTAAAGCTTGTCCTAACCAGGTACCGGATATTTCGTAACCCCCTACCCCACCTCCAATTACTCCACCACTGACAAAGCCATACACAGCATGTGGTTCATCTTATCAAATCAGACTATGGAGCACAAACATGCTGAGCAGCCTTTACTGCAAAGAAAAGGGAGTTAAAAATTTGAAAATGTAAAGTCGACCCAAAAATATCAATCTTAACCACTATGGATTCCCACAATTTGCCCAGTCATTTATCCATTATCCACATTTTTTCCCAGTGGGGTTGTTATGAAGACCACCACCTGTGTTTCACTGTTTTTACAACAATTAAACAGCTAAGAAACCTTACAGATTCCATTAGTAGTAGTATCAACAGATGTCATCACTTTAGGTGCTAACATGACAAAGAACAGCCCTTAGTCCTTAAAAATTTTTATAAGTAGGGATGTCCCGATCTTAAAATTGGATTGGATCGATGTTTTAACATTTATCAGTGATCGGAGATCGGCTATATTAGAAGACGAGTAGCGACGTTTTTTATGAAAGTACCTCGTAACGTTTGACGGTGATTGTGCAATAATTACAACCTCTGTAGAGGTGCAAAGAAGGACTTTTAATTACCACTAATCAACATAGCAGATTAAAAACAATTCTAATGTGGGTAAAATTCACCAAATACGCTTAACTGTACTTTAAACTATACAATAAAGGCATAGAAATTCAACTTCTTGCATTTACACGCAACAATAATCCAAAATATCGCTTCCGCAGCGAGGAGGAGGAGAAAAAAAGGCTGATGGTAAGCTGCACCTGTGCTGCATTTAAATAGTGTTGGACATCTATGTTGAGTTCAGGAGCATACGATGTTTCAGCTTATTGTTAAAACAGCAATAATATTACTGCAACTTACATACTTAGAACAATGTCGTCTTTCTAGCACATATTCACTCAAAAAAATAAAAAACATTAAGAAATATATATACATGTATATATATATATATATATATATATATATATATATATATATCCAAATTCGCAATTTGATTTTTGATTTTAGCGTTACGATTATAGAGCCCCATGCGATTTTTAGATAAGTCTAGTCTGTGATTATTGGTTTTATTCATAAAACTTTGTTCAGTAAATCTAATTTCAAAAGTCATATAATTGATACAGTTTCCATTATTCTTGTTTAATGTATCAAATTAGGCACTAATGGTCAAATTGAAATACTTTGTTTACGAAATTATTGTATTTACGATCTTATTTAAATAAATAACAGAAATTATTAGTAACAGAGGGTGGCTGCCATCTAGTGACTCTTTTTAGTTACTGCAGCGCAACAACTCAGCTCCTGCTGGCTCAGAGAAATGAGCTAATGTGCAGCAAACAGTGATCCTCTTGTTTATTAGGAGAATGAGAATTATTATTAAAGAAAAACCATACAACTGTTCAAAAGTGTGTAATATAAAGTTAGCCCTTTGCATTACTCAGCACCCTTTATGTAGCTCTCAGTTACAAAAAGGTTGGTGACCCCTGCACTAATTTTTTTTAGGGTACAGGTTTTGTGTCTCAGCTATTGCTGAGACAGAAATTATTCATTAATGAATGAGTGATTATTTACTGGAGGCTTCTTACTGTTGTTTAAAGATGATTAAAAAGTTTTGTTTCATCTCAAGTTTTGTATTATGTCTAATTAAAACATAAATGAAAAGGTTAGCCTCAGCAAAGTTGATTTGAAAAATTTTACCAACTCTACATTTATGGTCTGCAAAATATCTGAATATTGTACTCTGAAACACCAGGCATATCATGAATGAACACCATCTATTGACATCTTTTGTAGTAGCAAATTCTTATCTAATCTAAATGAACTCAGTGAAAATGTAATTTTACAGATCCACTTTAAAATTAGAAAGTGCTGAGCATTTTTTTTCTTCTAAATTGCCTGTATTTGTATAGTTTTTTACTTAGTCCCCATGGACTCTAAAGCGCTTTACACTACGTTCAGTCATTCACCCATTCACACAGTAGTATGGGTATAGGTCACCTGTCCTTAAATTTGAATGTAAATGCCTTCAGTTAGGGCTGACTCTTCCTTTGTACACATAATTTCTGCACTTGTAGTTTAATAGTTCATTTTAATAGTTTAAAGTATCCCTTTTTCCACTGCAGTGTTTCAACTTGCATTCTGTATTTAATCTTTTACTGTCTACATCACGGAAGAGAGCAAATTAGGAATAATTTCCAACACGCGTGAAGATCTTTCCAACATATTACACATAGAGTATATTCTCTCAGACCGCTGCTTATAATTTGAACCTTTACTAATTTAGAGCCTGCAACAAATTTGAACAGTTTTCTTGGTATTCAAACTGTTTAATTCATGTTGATAAAAAGCCAGCTCTACACTTTGCATCAGAACTAACCTTAGGTTTAATCCATCCTCAGGGTACTTGAAAAAAGTCATAGATGTACTTACTAAGTCAGAATAGAACTGTCTGAATATGTTATTGGGGCAAAATGTAACAGTGTTACTACTTTTGTTTTGTTCTATTTCTTTTGATCTAGTGCTCATGAAGGCTAGAAAATGTTCTGCTTCATTGAAGATGCGTAAGTAAAACTCTAATGAAGAGCTGCTCTGTCATTAAATAACTGCAACTGAAAGCATAATTATTATGTTCTTAAATACTCTTTATTTATATATATATATATTTTTTTTTATTTTACTATAAATCTCAAACATTTAGCACATATGTTGCTGAAATGAAACCGAATCACAGTTTTGCTGCCCAGCTACAGTATTGATAATGTGCTTTAATCACATTTCTCAAACCAGTACCATGTGTTGTATTTGTTGTTCCAATTCTCATTATACTGGATCATTAAAATTTGTTGATGTTATTAAATCACGTTTATATACTTTATTGTTTAAATACCCTCACAGTAAACTGACACCACAGACACACATTATGATCATATAGAAACTGACTTATGGCTCAAATCAGAGGCAGACCCCAAGAAAACACATGTACTGTATTGTGTTAAATAAATTAGGCTATGCAAGCATGCTGATCAGTCCAACTCATCAAAAGGGGAAAATGTAGAGACAACTAGCCACTATGTGTTAATAAAAAAAGACCAGGCCAGCTCTAAAAACTGGACTCACTATTCATAAAGACATGTACTCCACTCACATTCTCCAATACAAGGACGCCATCTCCAAAGCCAAATCCACTTATTATTCTGGTCTAATCAGCTCAAATGAAGGTAACTCCAAAACACTCTTCTCACTCATTTCAACCATCACAAAACCTTCTGACTCTCTTCCATCTCATCTCTTTTCTTCTCATTCCTGTTATACCCTAGCCTAATTTTTGACCTCTAAAATTCAGCAAATCCACCAGCAACTTACTCCCTCACCTTTTTCTAATGCTCCTGCTCTACCCTTTTCAGCTCCAAACCACCTATTCTCTGCCTTCACCTTACCATGCGTCACCCAAATCTCCACTCTCATCCAGAAATCCAAACCCTCTTCCTGTCAACTTGATTCCATTCCCACTGTCCTTGTGAAAGCCTCCACTTCTGCACTCTCCCCTCTCATTACTAACATCATTCAAGCGTCCCTTACTTCTGGTACTGTACCCTCTTCACTCAAAACTGCTGCTGTCACTCCCATTCTCAAGAAACCTGGTTCTGATCCTTCTGACCTTAATAACTTCCGCCCCATTTCAAACCTTCCTTTCATTTCCAAACTCCTTGAAAAAACTGTTGCTGCCCAACTCCACGCCCATCTTTCCTCCAATAATCTGTATGAACAATTTCATTCTGGCTTCCGTTCCTTCCACAGTACTGAAACTGCCCTCCTCAAAATCACCAATGACCTTCTTATCTCTGCTGACTCTGGTTCACTCTCCATACTCCTCCTGCTTGATCTCAGTGCAGCTTTTGACACCATTTCCCACTCCATCCTTCTGGACAGACTCTCCTCCATTGGCATCACAAGTACTCCCCTCTCCTGGTTCCGCTCCTACCTTTCTGACCGCACCCAGTTCATTCAGCTTAAATCTTTTACATCACGTTCCTTCTCCGTCACCTCAGGTGTTCCCCAGGGTTCTGTCCTCGGCCCCCTACTGTTTCTAATCTACCTTCCCCTTGGTCAAATCTTCAGAAAACATCACATTCACTTTCACTGCTACGCAGATGACACCCAGCTCTACATCTCCAGCAAACCTAACTACACACTCCCACCCTCCTCTCTCACCAACTGCCTCCATGAAATTAAGTCCTGGTTCACCTCAAACTTCCTCAAACTTAACAGCAATAAAACTGAACTCCTCCTAGTTGGCACCAAATCCACCCTAAATAAAATCAACAATTTCTCCGTTCCCATTGATGGCTCCTCCATTTCCCCCTCTCTTCAGGTAAAGAGTCTGGGTGTCATCCTCGACAGCACCCTCTCCTTCACCGCACACATCAACAGCATCACTCGCATCGCCTACTTCCACCACAGAAACATCCGCCGGCTCCGCCCTTCACTCTCCCCTCAAACCGCTGCCATACTAGTTCACAGCCTTGTCACCTCCCGTCTCGATTACTGTAACTCCCTTCTGTTTGGTCTCCCACAAAAAACTCTCCATAAACTCCAACTGGTCAAAAATGCAGCTGCCCGCATCATCACACACACCCCCTCCATAAACCACATCACACCTGTCCTGCAACAGCTCCACTGGCTCCCCATCACCCATAGCATCCAATATAAAATCCTGCTCCTCACATTCAAAGCAATCCACTACCTCGCCCCTCCATACCTGACTGACCTCCTCCATATCTCCACACCTGCCCGCTCTCTCCGCTCCACCTCCTCTCTCCGGCTCACTGTCCCTCCCGCCCCTCTTGTCACCGTGGGGAGCAGAGCCTTCAGCCGCTCTGCTCCCCAGCTCTGGAACACTCTCCCCCCTGACCTCCGCAACACAGACTCACTTCCACACTTCAAATCCATCCTCAAAACTCATCTGTTTAGACAAGCCTATTCACTGTGACCACAAATGCATTGTCCTGTTTTATTCATGCTGTTTTAACATTGTATTTTAACCGTTTTCTTTTGTTTTTATTATTATTATTTTATATTATTATTATTTTTTATTTATTTGATGTTGTTCTTGTACTTTTTGATGTAAGGCGACCTTGAGTGTCCAGAAAGGCGCCTAAGAAATAAAATGCATTATTATTATTACATTTCTATATCAGACCTGACATTTGTGTGAATCCCTCCTCAGGTCACTCAAAAAAAAACATTGTTTATGTGTTCACTAACTCACAATAAAACGGTCTGAGTGCCATTTTTAGGATAATAGGATAAAAATGATAATAATAATAATAATGAATAATAATCAGACTTATTACTTTTTTTTTCTTTCTTTTTAAACATTTCTATGCATCTTCTCATCTAGGTCCCATGTTAGGTTGTTCATTAGGACAGATGGGTAAGTAAAACTCTAATAAATATTTGTTCCATCAACAAATAATCACTGCAACTGAGAAACATGATCAGTGTATAATTACATACATTTACAAATATAATTTACTGCAAAGCTTGAATGACATTTGGCATAAATGGGACGAAGATTAAACCGTCACAGATTTGCTACAGTTACAGTATTGACAATGTGCTTTAATCACATTTCTCAAACCAGAACCATGTGTTGTATGTTTTGTTACTGTGCCTATTATCCTGGTTTATTGAGATTTGTTACTTTTTTACCAAAGCAGGTTTACATTCTTTGAACATTCAAATACCCTTACAGTCACAAATTTTAATAAAAAATGAATCAAACTGTAGATTTTATAGATTAGTCTTATTTATTTTTGTCTACATTTTATCCTAAAACATTTGTAGGTAAAGATAAAATCAATGGCAAAAGGTTCACTGGGTTTTACTTAATCATTCAATCTTATTTTTGTCCTGGCTAGATTCTTCGAATTTTAACGAGTGAAGAGAATATTGTTTGGAATTTTGGAATGTGGATGTTGGAATAACACAAAAAATGACATGTTCAAAAAATACAGTATTGAAAGATTTCTGTAAGCTAGCTAAGCTTATTGCAGTTTAAAGCTTGTCCTTATGCCATTCCTAGTTGAAAAAACTGACCCAGGTGTTGTTTCTTAGAGAACAAAACCACTTGTAATGTTTCTAATGAAATAAATTAGGCTGATCAGTTATCACTACATAGAGTTAAAAATAGGTAAATGTAGAGACAACAGTCCAAGGTCTGTTGATAAAAGCAAACCAGGCGAACTTTCCTATTGAATCCATCCTAAGGGTGTTTAAATAGGTGTTGAACCACGGATTCGCAAATGTAAAATAGAAGTGTCTGAAAATAGTAATTGGGATGAAATGTCGCAATCTTTTTCCTGTTTTACATACTATAATTTCTGGACTATAAGCTGCTACTGTTTTCCCATGCTTTGAACCCTACAGCCTATACCTCCTCAATCATGGATTGTACGGGTCATGTCCCTCACCCTTAAGAGATAGAAAATGCTAGAGACCAGAGAAGCGTGTGAGGCAGTTCACATGAACGATAAAAGAAAAAGTGGAACAGACAGACATTACGAGAGCCATACAGTTTGCGAAAACAAAGTTATCATGCAGAAACCTTAATTATTGAAAAGAAATGAAGAAATACGGAAGATGCAGCCTTTAAGTTAAAGGCAGTGAATCCGGCTTTTAAAGAAGATTAATTGCTATCCTTGGCAGCAATGAATCAATGGTGAGACGTTGGAGACGCCAGCATGAAGAACTGTCTCAATGCAATAAGACGAAACAAGTTTTCAGAGGTAATAAAAGTAGATGGCCCAAACTTGAAGACTTTCTCGAATATTGGCTGAATACTGAGTGAGAGGAGAGCAATGGTGTTTTCCTGTGTTGAAATGTTTATAAAACCACTACAATACAGCCACATCATTAAGAGCACAGGCAGTCAGGACCTATTATCACGCAAACAGAAAACCACACAGTTACACAGTTTATAAAACCGGGAGAATAGATTGCGAGTCTAGGCGCACAGTTTAATAAACCGAGGAAACTGGTTAGTAATTCATGCCCACTGTTTTATAAACTGAGGAAATCGATTAGTAGTCAGTAATTATTGCCAGGGTCCGTACGTTCGGCCCACAATGAGGTTGAAACATGTTTGGAGCCACACGATTGGCTGAAAACAAACATGACTGGGTAGTGATGAATTTGATTGACAGATTCCTTAGCCAATGGTGACATTAGTTCTCTCTTCACGCTAGTCTCAGAACTCACCACACGGAATTCTCTCACGAATGCAGAGAGGTTCACAAATGAGAAGTGGTGAGTTCATGCACATTTAGGGATTTGTATGAGCTGTGAGTATATATTTGAAGCTTCTCTCAAAATTATATTTGTGAAACAGCTTGTGTGCATTTGTGAAACAAATCGTGTGCATTTTTGAAACAGATTTTGTGCATTTTTTTAAAGAGATTTTGTGCAGTTTTGAAACAGATTGTGTGCTTTGTGAACCTCTTCGTGTGAATTTGTATTACAAGTGTTCTTGAATTATATATATATATATATATATATATATATATATATGACATTTGGCACTAATGAAGTAGAGTCATGGATTTGCTGCACAGCCACAATATTGAGTACTTTTAATTATATATTTCAGATCACTAGATTGTATTGCTCTTTCTTGCTACTTTTCACATTATACTGATTAAATTGTTTACCAAAGGTTACCAAATTTGTGTACATTCCCACGGAAATGTCAGTTGAAATTATAGACCTCATGGACATTTACATCTTAAAAATTTTAATTTTAATTGTTTCTTAAACAATTCTATGTTCTATTTTATCTCTTTCATAACATTAATTTCGAGTAATTAAATCAATTACTTTTCCCATCTTTGCATCCTTGAGATATAAAGTGACGCGTTACTACAGTGTGACTGAATGATGCGCAGCGGTGTCAGGTTTTCTAACAGCCACACTTTAGCTCCATGGAGAGAGCAGGTGTCAGTGATGATTGCGGGGATGGGCGGATACCCAAAAAAAAAAAGTTATTTATAACTATACCTAATTAGTTTTTTAATGTAAGATGCCCAACACTGCTAATAGAGGCATGTGACGTGGATGCCACGATCACCAGCCAATCAGGATTGGCGTAATGAGATAAGTGCTTCTGAGGAATCTGCAGAGGGGTGTATTCCATAGTGAGACGTTGAAACGAGTGTTACTCAGAGAACTGGGGTTACGATCGTAACTAAAGTTGTATGTAAAACCAATACACATTCAGACTATTGGAATCGTTGATAGGCTTTAATAGAGCTAGAATAACAATGTGTGAAACTAGTTGTAATATAATATTTCTTGTCCTTCTGTAACGATTTAGTGTCCGTTGCCATGACTAAAAGAGGTGATTTGTATCCTAATCTTAACGATTATTATTAACCAAGCCAACGATATATAGTTAATCATTGAACTGATATGACTGTGGTGCTGGCCAGGGAATTTTGTGCTGAAACTATGACATTCCATGTGTATGATGGTAACCTCTATGTCTGCTGTATATGAAAAACCTCTTTAATTCTGCAATTTTTTATGCAATGTTTAAGGTTCATTTTTTATGAACACTGAAAAAGGGGTAGGGGGTGCGGGGGTTATATGTGTTTATTTGTAGTCAGATTTAATTTTATATTAAAGGATGTTTGATTTTAAGAGGGCTCAGTAAACAGACCTGCTGTCTTCTTGGTTGTCATTTTAATATTTAGGGATTCATTTTAGATGTTGTTTTAAGGTAAAAACCATGCTTTCTGGCATATGACTTGTACATTTAACCTTTTTGAATGTCTACCTCTAATGCTGAATACAGTTTTTTCCTTAGATGAGGCATTGGACTGCGAAGAGGATAATAATTCATTTGAATATGAAAACAATGAAGTTTTAAGTAAGTGTACTTGTATAGTCTTATTCATTCATTCATTGTCTATACCAGCTGTGCTATACATGGTAACGTGGGTTGATCAGGGCACCCATCACCTTAAGTCACTGGGTGAGGGCAGAAAGCACCCTGGACAGGTCGCCACTGCATTGCAGAGACACAAATGACAAACAATCATGCTAGTATTTGCTTATACCTTAGGGCAATTTAAAGTGACTAATAACCAGAGGTGGGCAGTAACTAATTGCCTTTACTTCAGCAACATTTTGGAAGAAAAGTAGTTTTAGGAGTAATTTACTACAAATAACTTTTTACTTTTACTTGAGTAATAAGGTTATCAACTATTGCTACTCTTACCTGGGTAATATTTCTGGATACCCACTTTGAGTGATTCCGCTGAAAGAAGGATAAGGTCTACAAGGTTCATAGCTAAGCAAAAACTCTAACATAATTAGGCCAATGACTCATTTAATGACTTTTAAACATTCAATAAGATTTTAAATGATATCACTTGAGAAATGGAGCTCTGGATGTCACGTGACGCTAAGAGCTTCAGTGCGATGCTGGCAGGCAGGAATGTATTTAAAACGAAAGCCATCGTCTGGGATTTTACTCCGTCGGAGTTGATTTCCCATTTTAAATTAAAGATATTATTTTATATACCAGGAAATTAAACAGATTAAACATCTCCGACCGTTACCATGCCCCTAGGATAGTTTAAAAAACTTTAGAAGCTGTTGGAGCGGACCTTTTACCGGAGCTGAGATACCCGGACATACTATTTCCTGATTAATTTTTCCTCACCCTACTCCGTAGCATCGCTTGAAACAGATAAAAGCCTGGAGGGATATAAATGGACATACTGTAATCAGGGTTTGTTAACGAGATCCAGATCTGGAGTCTTCCTGCAAAGCACTCCGTGATGGGAGGGTAAGGGGAAACTTATCCTCATTTTAGCTTCCATAAGCTACAGGCAGCCATGTTATCTCTGTCAATATCGGACTATTAATTAATTAATGCTTCAAAAAAATAAATTACACCATGGTTTGTTCCTCGTTATGATCAAAAGATGTGAACAGCAGCATGCAGAGATCACAAAGATTCTGCAAAGTTTTAAGAGATCTAATAAGACAGAAAAACCCACAGCGAGATAACTGTAGGAATTCTGCTAAGAAGCTTAATAAAAGCATGCAAAATAAATGCCATATAAAGTTGAGGAAACGTTGGTTTATGTACCTGATATGAAGTGGTGGTCACATAAGCGAAATCCTTTACTCACGGGGGTCCCACAGCTTGATTTTAGCTGATTTTTAGTGCTTTTATTTGCAATAATCCAACGTTTTCTGCATTCTGCATCCTTTGATATCTTGTTAAAACTCTCTTCCCTTATCTCGTCCACGTATGTTATGGCATCCTGGGGCACAGCAGGTATCCATCATATTTACTGTTTCTAGGTTTTGGTTAGCCGCATATAACTATAGCTATAATATCTAACTGCAGGAGACTGCCTGCCACTATGGTGCTGATTCGATTTGAGCTGTTGCATGCTGGGAGAAGTGATGTCAATTCCTGGAGCTCTATAGGGAGCCAGTGTCGTGATTTTGAACTGGTACAATATAATCAAATTTCTATGAGTAAGTTAGAACTCTAACGGAGTAAACTTTTGGATATGCTATAGCTGCCTGATTGAATACAATGCCGTACAGCCCTGCCCTCGTTTCCAATATACCAGTCAGGATGTTATCATCAAATACTCTATATCAAATGCAGGTCTGAGACCTGAGACTTGGGTTTTTGATGCAAGATTTTAAGACGGGTGTTAATTAAGTTATTTACTAACACAGTTTCCATGATTAACACAGGGACCACCTATAACCACAGACTGCTTGAAAATACTCCAAGAGCCTCAGGGGGATGAAACATAGTTACCCAATTTGGAAAAGGGATACTGCTCATGCATGCTAATTATATATGCCAATAAAATGCAATATCTGTTGGATAGAGTTCCCACAAAGTTTACATTTTATGTGCGTTTTTAGTTGTTGAGCTACTAATGCTCACTAAGAGTGGTGTGGACATTGCCATGAAGGAAAAGAAAGTGTCTGAATAAATGTGGTTAGCTGTAAATTGTCATATTAGGAAATATTTGTTTCCTAATTACGTGTGACTGGGTTTTACAGTGTATCTTTTAGACTGACAAGAGTCACTCAGGTTGCCTTATCAGGCACCAGTCAAAGGAATCTAGACTAGTATCTAGCTTTTTTCTTTGTCACCGATGATTTGACTTTAGATGACTGGTTAATGGACGAAGATTCTGAGGGAGAACAAGAAGAGCCAAAACCCCTGCATCCCAGTAAAGACCCTCTGCTGCAGCTGGTGTCCCTGCAGAAGGCCTCTGGCTATTGGCTGCTTGATGCAGATCTCGCTGCTGTGCTGGGAAAGACCAGAGAGGACGTGGAAACGGCAAAGCCAGCAACGGTGGGTCAAGGTTTAGACTAATAATTTAATATATGAACACACCTTGACATGAGATGTAAACATTAACAACCACATAGTCACCAAAATATGCAGTAGTACAATCATCTTTGTTTCTTCATACAGTAAGAGACAATAACTTTTGCAAGTGACGTCGGTAGATTTAATGAAATGTCTGAAACAACCTCGGCATGATCCTGTGTTGTGTTTCTCGTCTCTGTCAACTAGGTCAGCGGTGAAGTGTGGTCCACTATTCTGGCTCTGATCTGGCTTCATGGTTTTAAGATGGATGCTAAGGAGGAGTGGGAGCTCCTGGCCATGAAGTCTGCATCATGGATTAAAGCTCAGAATGGTAATAAATGTAATCAGCAGGGAACTCCTGTTTTTAACAGTGTTAAAATTGTTGTGTGTTTTTTAAAGAAGAGGGTAAACTAGTTGCAAAAATAACACCAGTTGGATGTTTTTGTTCTTCCTTCAGCTCCATGTGTGGCAGAGTGTGTTGAAGCTGGAAATTCATTGTTGGGTTGCAGCATGAAGAAAGAAGCTCTGGGGTTCTGAGGTTTTCCAGGAACAGGCTTCAACATCACTATGAAATCATTAAACTGCATAAAGGAAAATACTGAAGTCGTTGATGATCAACAAAAGCAGATTTAGTCTGTCACTACAAGCTATAGGGCTTTAGTTTCTTTTTGCCACATGTATCCAGGTTTCTTCCAATGTGCCTTTTGATATTTGAACTTTATTCATGAAAAAAATAAGGCGTAGAGCAACGCAAGGAAATGGTTTTTGGTTACAGCTTTCAGCATATGTGCAATTTACTTAGTTTTACTTAAATAACGTAATAAATTAGTAAAATGGATGTTAATAAAAAAGAAACCTACAAACGTGTGCCCTTCGGGGTTTTTTTAGTGATTCTCTAAATCACTTATTAGTCTTTTGGAACATTTGTCCTAAGATTAACAAATATTTCACATTTATCTTTTGAAATTCACCTGAAGCAGCACCATCTAAACCAAAAGTAATGGAGCCGACCACAGCAACTGCATTACCTGTCCCTGCATCACAGGGAAAAAACTCACCTGCAGCACCACCAGTATCTCTGGGGAAAAACTCAGCACTGTCTGGATCAACAGGAAATGATTCAGCCACAGGAGCACTCTCATCTATTCCACCAGTTTCCTGGAACCCAACTGCTACATCTACACCTTCCAGAGACTTTTCAGGATCGTTCGTGTCTCCAGAGTCACCTATGAGATTTCCCAACCACTTTGAGAACTTGGTACAATATGGGATTAAAATGGTTCCCCTCACTCCAGTCATGTCAAAATCAAGGCCCTTGTCCCCAAAGAAGTGTCATGCCCCACTACCGCCTTTTTCACCAACCAAGGTCTCCCCAGCTCGGCCCCCACCACCGGTGCCCACAGCTGTTACTTCCAGCAGCTTCACTGCTGCTGTCTAGGACCTTAAGGGCCTCTGCGTTGCTACCATTGATAGCAAACTCAAAACCAACCAGAGGTCCATAGAGGGAGTGTGCTCTTCTTAAACAATCAATACTGTCAAACGAAGTAGATTAGATAACAGAGGAAAAGTCAGACCGAGTAATCAAAAACATTTAATCCATATCCCTTGCAAAAAGATTCCATCTACTCAAACACAGATAAATCTCAAACATTGTATTCTTAATGTCAGATCATTAAAAAACAAGTCATTTTTAGTAAATAGTTTAATTTTCTGTTATAATCTGAATTTTATGTTTTTAACTGAAACGTGGCTCGACAAAAACACTGGCAATGCAGTTTTGATTGAGTGTAGTCCATCTGACTTCAATTTTGTGTCTGAAACACGCCAAAGCCAGAGGGGAGGGGGTGTTTGTGCCATTTTCAGGGACAATATATTGACCCAAAAACTGTCATTTGGGTTTTTTCCACCGTTTGAGTATTTGTCATTCAAAATGGAGCTTAAACAATCTTTCATACTTTATATGACAATTAACAAACCACCACAGAATTGATTTATTCAAGATTTTACTGAATTACTTACATTTGTTTGCACAGAATTTGATTGTTTAGTAATTTCAGGTGATTTTAATGTGCATGTGGATGTAAACAATGATAGGCATGCCAAAGAACTTAGTGCTGTCCTTGAAATGTTTGGTTGAACTCAACATGTGAGTGATGTGACTCACAACAAAGGCCATACTCTAGATCTAGTCATTACAAAAGGTGTTAATATATCAAATATCAGTGTTGTTTTTGTTGCTTTATGTGATAATGTTTGTGTCTTCTTTGACCTTTCTGTTGTACCCAAACCAGTAGTTGGGCCTGGAGTTATTCAAAGAAGACACATATATTATACAACAAGGACACAGTTTATGGAATTGATCAGATTTGAAAATCCCCCATGCTCAACTGTTGATAATCTATTGGACTCTTACACTTCAAGGGTTATAAATGTTTTGGATACTATTGCTCCTGTTAAGGTTAAAATGGTTAAAACTAAGCAAAAGGCATCTTGGAGAAATGAAGTTTCGGTCAGGGCACAAAAAAGGGAGTGCCGGAAAGTCGAATGGAAATGGTGCAAGTCAAAGCTCCAGGTTCATTATGAGGTTTACAAAGAAGTGCTTTGTGTGTTTAACCAGATTTTACGTGGAGCAAGGGAGAAGTATTTCTCTGAAAAAATCGCAAAAAGCAAAAACAATTGTGTTCTGTTTGCCACAGTGAACAGTTGAACTAATGTTCAAGTTTCACTGCCCTTAGAACTAATTTCTGCATCTAAGTGCAATGGGTTGGCAATATCTTTTAATGACAAAGTCCAAAATGTCATAATTACCACAAACTAAATAGCAAGACTGTTTCCAGATAAACACCTTGAGCTGACACATTTTACACCTGTCAGTGACAAAACAATCAAAGAGGTTATCTCTGCTCTGAGTTCATGTACATGCTTGCCTTGATGAATTACCCACTCGATTTTTAAAGTCTGTGCTGACTAGCTTGTTACCACAACTTGGTCAGTTAGTTAACATCTCACTTGAGATGGGAACGTTCCCAAATGCCTTAAAAACTGCGGTCATTAAGCCTCTTCTAAAGAAGAGCAGCCTTGATCCCACAGTACTGAGCAACTACCGGCCCATATCAAACCTACCATTCTTAGGAAAAGTCTTACAAAAAGTAGTACATCAACAGCTTACTTACTTTCTCCTGTCTAACATTGTGTTTGATACTTTCCAGTTAGGCTTTAGGCCCCACCACAGTACTGAGACAGCTCTGATCAATGTGACAAATAATATGCGCATGAACACCAACGCAGGAAAAGTCTCAGTTTTAGTTCTGCTGGACCTGAGCGCTCCCTTTGACACAGTGGACCATGGGATCTTACTTCCCAGGTTAGAAAACTGGGTGGGAATCTCTGGTACTGCTCTAAACTGGTTCAAGTCCTATCGCGGTGACAGGACTTACTTTGTCGAAATTGGCATCTGTGTCTCAGACAAAATTCCCATGACCTGTGGAGTCCCCCAGGGGTCAATCTTGGGACCACTTGTATTCAACTTGTACATGCTTCCATTGGATCAGCTAATTAACAGCAATAATGTGTCTTACCATAACTACGCGGATGACACTCAGATCTACGTGTCACTGATGGCAGATGAACATGGGCCTATAGATACACTCTGTCACTGTATTGAACAGATCAGTGGGTGGATGCAAAACAACTTTCTCCAGTTAAACTCAGACAAAACTGAGATCATTGTTTTTGACCCACAGACACGAAGAGAAAGTGTTATCAGTCATCTTGAGTCTCTCTGTCTTCAACCCAAAAATCAGGTTAGAAATCTAGGGGTAATCATGGACCTGAACTTAAACAGCCACATCAAAGCAATAACATCAACGGCTTTTTACCATCTGAAAAACAGGAATAGTGTCGAAACCAGACTTGGAGAGACTTATCCATGCATTTGTCTCCAGCAGGTTAGACTACTGTAACGGTCTGCTCACTGGCCTCTCTAAAACGAGCTGTTAGACAGCTGCAGTACATCTAGAACGCTGCTGCTCGAGTCCTGACAAGAACCAGGAAATACGACCATATTAGTCCAGTGCTCCGGTCTCTGCACTGGCTTCCTGTCGCTCACAGAATACAATTTAAAACAGCTCTGCTTGTGTACAAGTCTTTTCATGGTTTGGCACCAAAGTACATCTCTGACATGTTAGACACATATGAACCATCTCGGGCCCTGAGAACTTCAGGGAGGGGTCTCCTGGTGGTTCCCAGAGTCAACAATAAACACGATGAGGCTGCATTTCAGTTTCAGGTAGCTAAAATCAGGAACAGTCTTCATGAGGATGTGAGTCAAGCCTCAACTCTAACAATGTTTAAATCCAGGCTGAAAACAGTTATTTTTACCCGTGCATATGACAATTGAAATTATTTTATCTGCACTCTTGCTTTTTATTATTTATTTATTATTATTTTTTAAGTTGATTTTTTTCTGTTTATGTGTTTTCTTAATTTATGCAGCTGTGAAGCACTTTGAATTGCCTTGTGTATGAATTGTGCTCTACAAATAAACTTGCCTTGCCTAGACTGTAGGGGAAGAGACTTAGGAATCACTGCAGCGGGAGGGGCAACTGAGGACAAACGGTTGGGGACTGATGAGCTGTGTACCGATGAGAACCGAGGTTGGAGAGGAGCTACTATAGTAGGCTACATGCGGTAGCAGGGTGGGAGGGAGCGCCACAGAGGCTGTTGGATAGGGATGCCCTGGCCGCAAAGACGTGGCAATATAGTTCAGAATCGAGAAAACCCCAGTATGTGTCCTGATTATATTGGGCAAGATGACCCGCTGCCTTGGATGAGAAAAGTGTATGATATTGATAAAATTTGTTTCCTCATAATCTAACAGCCATATCAAGAACGATAGATAAATAGCAATCTAGCTCAGGTCGCCAGTTGGGAAACACTGAGCAAATGGTGACCCAGTAAAGAGAAAAAGCAAAAGCAAACTCTGTGGGGGTTAGATCTTTGGAATAGGGGCTAAACGCTTAGCCTAGCTGCATTGGCCTCATTCCGGTCTGCAACTCCCGGGACTGACCTGACAGACCTGGAGAGGGTTGGAGGAGGGCTAAATCGATGTAATCACTATTCAGTATTTGTTGACGGAGAGCAGGTGAAACTGGGGAAGGGCGATTGAACAGGGGGTACTGCTGTAGAAAGAGAGTAATGGTTAGAGGCTAGAGTGTAATTAGAAGAGGTTGGCAACTGAAAAGAAGACGGCAGACTGGTGGAACTTTGAGGTAATGCCGGGACAGCTTGCTGAATGTTTGAGCTTGAGGGCAAGGCTGAAGGGTTAAAAAGGGTTTCTGGAGCATTAGAGGAAGCCGGAACTGAACCAGTGGAAAACATAGAAAGGGGAATGGAAGGGAGAGGAAATGATTGAGTGAATGAAGATGCGGCCTGATAGGCAAAGGTAGAGAAAGAACTAGTGATGAATGAGGCAAAATTTGGGGGAACAGAAATAGATTAAGCTTCCCCACCAGCAGAGGGAGCTGTGGTTGTTGGCCTGGCAGCTGTGGGCTGGGATCTGCCCTGAGATGAAATGGATGCTATGGCTGAACCAGAGCCTATCGAGTAAAGAGTTACGACACACTTTGAACTCGCCGACACGCGGTCACGCGGTTGATGGAGCCCTCAGTAGTTCCAAACGCCCCAGCGCCATCATTGTTTTCTGGCGGTAAAGGGCTGAATAAACAACTTTTTCCCCACTTTTCCTGGGATTTTCTCTAAATTATATCATGTGCACCGATTACCTCACCACATATATCATAATTATGGTTCTTTGTGCGGACAAATGACATTTGTTACTGTTTATTAGTGGGAAATTAGACTGCACATAAATCGCAGAATACGTTTTGACTACATATCTTCTACCAATGCACTTAATATAAGCATGTCTGCAATGTTTAATAATGTTTTGCACTTAAAACCAAACTGTAAATACAAAATAGAGAGCTTTCTGGTGGCATTTAGATGCTAGCATGGAGAGGCTACATCTGGTAAATATGCCAGTGGTTAAGAGCTCTGCTCCAGCTTACCTTCAGATTTTCATTATTCACTAAAACAGGCTTTATTACTGTTACTAGGATAAACTCATAGTCCCAAACAACACATGTATAGCTGTCACTCTGTCTCCTCTCTGCCTGATATCAAATGCAAAATTAGCTGAATGGCAGAACTGATCTAAACTACTAATTTTAAAAAGTTTTAAATAATTAGGAGGAAAACATGAGTGTAGATGTTTGATATGAGAATCAACCATTTTTCTCTGGGTAACCTAATGATTCAGCATTTACTTTTTTTGTTTTTCCTCTGATCTGAGAAGAAAATCTATGTGTAACCCAGTTGATTGTGCTTCTAGCCAGAAACTTGTAAAATAGTCAATTGATCAAAAAATATAATTAAATCAAACTGTTTCAGTTAAATACATATTAAGGGGTAAATATGTGTGTGAATCATGCAAAAACAAGAAACTACCAAACATTTTATTAAACAATATCATGAAAATGTAAAACAAACTTCAGTGAAGAAGTCCTTTTACTACTTTTCTACTTTGTGATAAAATGTGTACAATGTTGAAATGTGCTGAAATCTTAATGACAGTTCATCTTTGGTATCAGTGACAGCAGCTCCCTTCGATCATTTCTTAAATCCTGCTGGGAAATGTTGGATTCATTCTGGGGCGTCTTCACACAGCCTGAACCCAAGATGCTACCTGGTGTGGTGGATATCTGGTCCTGTGCAGCCATCTCCACTGCTTCACTGCTGTCCTTCAGCCTGGCATGGAGAGCAGACAGGTCTGATATCACAACGAACAAGACCAGGAAGAGGAGAGGTCCAGAAGCAGCACTGAAGACTGAGTCCAGGAAACAATGCAGAGGTTAACCTTGGAAAAGAGCATAATGAGTTCTCAGGCTGAAATAATCTGGAGAGTCAAACATTTTCTATCAGGGCTCAGCTTGTCTTACAGTTCCCCCAATTAAATTGTAAATTTCCGAATAGTTTACAAAGACAATTAGTATTATTGTTTAAGAATTCAATTTTATGCTAACAGTGTGATCATATTTTTAGTGATTGAGAAAGGAAGAAACAACCCGGTTATGTTATTGTTAATAATTCTTAATTGTACTCTCTACTCAATCCCATGATTGCAAATGATAATTTTATAAAACAAGTGCAAATGAAATGTTCTACAGTACATATCAACGTTGCAAAGGTTATGCTGCTCAAGTACTCAAGTATCTTGAATCAGCTCTTATTACTTTTGGAGGACATAACAAGAAACCAGCATAGTTTGTTAATCCTGTTTGTGTCATATATGCTTCAGCAGGTCGTTGTAGTCAGATTTATTTGAAAAACATAAAATAATTACTCATCTACATTATCACATTTTTCTTTACTGAGTATATCCATTTGTGCTTCAATATCTGATTCAATAGTTAAAGACTAATGGTACAGCGACCAGCAACACACCAAATGCATAAAAAAAAAACACAAACAAAATCAGTAAACTATATTAAATTTATAGCCTATTTTAACCAGTACTGAATATTCATAAAAAGCTAAATTAGACAGCCTGAAATAAAACTCCAGCTTGTCAATCTTGTCTGGACCCTCCTGCTTACATTTAGCTAGCTGCAGCTAAAACTACAGTGAGCTCATTAAGACACTTAATTAACTAAAACTGGCTACATTAAATATCACCGCCAACAGTCAGTTAGCGTTTCACAATGCTGAAAATGTTGTAATTACGTCAACTTACCAGAAGAAATTATTCCAAAACACCGAAAATGAACTGCGTTGAATGACGGGAGTGCTGCTGTTTGGAACTATTCACAGCTCCATGAACCACGTGACTTCCGCATTCTATTCTTTCTATGGGGAGCCTAAGTCTCCTCCCCTTCCGGTCGGCCCATGGGTCCCCAAACCGAAAAAATAATGAATGGAAGTCAATGGAGCGATAAAAGTTATTTTCAGGTCCGCTTTGTCTTTCGGTCTGAATCACACATATTTTTTACTTAGATTTAAATGATAACTAACGATGTACGTTTCGACTGTGTTTGTCAGGGATTTGGGATTTATTCGATTGTAAAAATTCGCATTTAAAATGCCTACAAATCAGAAGTCGCATATATGATGTTTTGCTAACGGGAGTTAGCATTAGCTATAGCACGTAAAACACTCACCTAGAGCTTGTAGAGCTTCTCCTCCATGCTGGCTCTCAATCCACCGACTGCTTTACCCCCGACATAGCTGCTACTTTCCACATGGTCATATTTATGGAGGTTTTCTTCTGTTTAATACTCCTTTCTTCATCCTGGAGGCTACGGTCATCACTCTCCTTCTTCTTCTGCAGTTGTAGTCAGCCAAGCGTTTTTACCCAAAACCTAAAGTAACTTTATCCCCAATAGGTTCAATAAATTTGTAGGTTGAGGCTGCTTAACAAGCAGGATGCAAGTTAGGGAATATCTGTCATTGCCTCAGGAAGACTTAATGGGCTCTGATTATTTATGTTAATTGTCCTGCTGCTAGGAACTGACCTGCACAAAGCTGGGTAAAATAGTACAGTTATCTTATATTTCATACTTCTTGCATCAAATTAAAGCAAGTGTCTGTTTAGCATTTCTCCTTTAATATTGTAACATTTCAGTGTTGAGAGCAAACAAAGGAACCAAGTAAATTTAGCAATACAATAAGTGTGTTGAGATTTTTATTAGTTTACATTTTCATCATAAAACTATCCAAAATAGTTTTGATTGCATGGAAAATGTGACAATATATAATACCCAGCCTGGTTTGAACTTGTGGCTTTAGCCCAGAACCATCATCTTTGCCAGTGGGCCAACAAGTCAAAACAATAGACAAAGAGCCAGAACAGGCCATAGCTGTAAACATCTAAATATGACAGCATGTACTTATAAGAGTTCTATATAGACTTGTTTTCGTTCTGTGTGTGGAAGGACTAATAACTCAAAAATGAGCCTCCCCCAACTTTCCCCTCTCTGTCCGCTTCCTCTCTGCCATCATATCGCTGTGAGGTTTAGAAGTTGCTGGAGAGACATTCTATCCAATCAGAGGCGAGTAAGGTGGGAGCTGCCGATATTCCCCTAGGAAAAAAATACTCGGGGATGGGAACAAGGAGGAGAAGAACTCCGAGCTGGATGACCAGAGAAATCGGGAGATCCTATTCAACCATTCTTAAATGACAAGACAAACAATTTCAAGTGTTTTCATCATCAATCTAGGTTTTATTGAATAATAAATTTACTCTCAAAAGTTTTTAAAATGTAGCAAAATAATGGCCTTTATCAGAACGTTTAACATTATCTTGGCCAACAACCAATAAAACAAGAATTTTGACTATGGGAGATTATACTTTTTGAGTTACTATCTCACTTCAAACGAACAATTCTTTTTCTTAGTAGTAAATTTGATAAGACAAGGTATATATATATATATATATATATATATATATATATATATAAGCGGTGGTGTGGGACTTGATTAAAAAACTTAATCTAATTAATTACAGATTTTGAAATTTTGTAATGAATTTTCTCGATCAATCCAATTTTAAAAGTACGACAATTATTGTATGGAGGACCAAAACTGACATAATTAAAAATAAAAGCAGGAATATATATATATATATATATATATATATATATATATATATATATATATATATATATTATTTTTCCTTATAGTGGCTTTTTTTTGTAAAAAAAAGGGGGGGGAAAAGCAATCATTCCTACATGTTTAATCATATATTTTTGTTTAAAGTCTGCACTTCAGTTCCGTTTTAGTCGGTTCATTTCAAATCCAGTATGGTGGCATGCAGAGCCCAAATCAGGAAAATTGTCTGTCTGCATAAATATCTCTGGACGTAACTGTAAATGTATATATATATATATATATATATATATATATATTAGGGCCGGGACTCGATTAAAATTTTTAATCTAATTAATTACAGGCTTTGTAATTAATTCATTTGAAATTAATTTCATTTTAATCGCACAAAAATATTTGACCTGAGAAAAGTAAGAATTTTCTTCACATGGATTTTTAGTTTGAATAATGACTGAATACATAAGTTTAAGTTATCAAAAAAAAAGAAAAAAAAAACATCATTCTATCCAGAACACCTATAAGAGACTGATGGAGAAAGCGGAAATGTCTCTCAGATAGAAATAGATAAATTAACACGGTGATGACCAGGAAGCTGCAGCGCACCACCATCATCGCTCTCTGCAGAGCTGTGGAGGATGAGTTCTAAGATTCTCTGGAGGATGGAGTCCAGAGGAAATAGCTGGAAGCAGCCCCAGTGCAGCCGTCTGCGCCACGTAACATGAGAGCGCAAGCAGTGACAGAGTAGATGAGACCGCTCTGTCAAAACTTTGATGACAGGAAGAAATAGCTGCAGCATGAGTTTTAACTGTAGTGAAAGCTAAATTTCTGTCCATCAGCTGCTGGAAGAACGACAGCATGCGGCTTAGTGGACATGAAACGGGGAACCAGTGCTGGAAGGCGGTGCATAAATAGGTGCGATTAAAATGTGTTAAAAAAATATAGATACCCGGGCATGTATAGAATGGTATATTGTATATAAAAAATATATTATGTGTACAATGTCGCCAAGCTTGACATGGCTGGTGCCATGCTTATCATCACTATTTTTATACCAAGACACACAAGCTATAATAATCAACCGGTGCATAGGAGTGTAAGAGCAATTATTTAAGAAAGCGGTGGCAACGTTGATGGTAATATACAGAGAGATTATTGTGGAATAGGCACTTATTATTTTAGTATTATATATTTTGCATGTAACATAATTCTTGGATTAGGGCTGGCAAGTAATGGCTATGTTGCTCATAGAGCGCCCCCTTGTGGTAGCTGACTCACCAAAATATCACATCATAGACCTACAGGCAAAGGGTGGCCCTGTTGTTGAGAAGCGGGTAATTTTTATCATCAACATCAATAAGACATTACAATTATTATACAAAATTGATAGGTTTAAGTGATACTTTATAGTATATTGTAAGACTTACATATAATGTATAATTGTAAGTTTGGAATGTAATGAGGTATCATAAAATGTGTTACAACATTAATAATTATATAATCATAGTATATGTGTAAAAAGACATTAACATTTTGATGGTGAGTAATGTACCACACATGTTATTTTTACATATGTTAGATATTGTATACGTAGTAGTAACTGTGTATTAGAATGGTTAGGGGGTCAGGTTATAATTTTGTTAAAATTGTTCAAATGTTAATACAAAGACACCCTTGATTAATGAGGTTCGTGGAAAACCTCAGAGCCCCAGAGCTTCTATCTTCACGCTGCAACCCAACAATGTATTTCCAGCTTCAACACATTCTGACACACATGGAGCTGAAGGGAAGAAATAACACACAGTCTAACTTTTTTGTATAGCACATACTGTTAAAACAGTAGTTCTCCACTGAAGTGTGATGTTCGTTACCATTCTGAGTTTGAATCCACGATGCAGCCTTGATAGCCAGGAGCTCCCACTCCTCCTTAGCATCCATCTTAAAACCATGAAGCCAGATCAGAGCCAGAATGGAGGCCCACGCTTCATTGTTGACCTGAAAGAGAAAAAAACAGGACAAAGAAAAGTTGAGATGTTCTATTGCTACTTTCTTCAGTGCGACGCAACAATGAGGTATTATACTATTTGCAGTTTGGAGGCTACAGAGTAAACATTACTGAGTCTGTTTAATAAGTTTGATGTTTGGTTGATTAACTCCATATTAGCTATGATATCAGGTTCACTACTGAAATCCGGTTTCTGTTATCTCACAGCAACAACGTTGTGGATTCAAACTTTCCACAGGTCTTTCATTGTGGCGTTTACATGTTGTCCCTGAGCATGTTTGGCAAGAGCACTTATTGTAGTTATAGTTTCCTACCAGTGTCCTGTGTGGATGAGATTTTAGAGGTCCCATTGCGACCTAATTCCTTTAAACCTAGAAATGTTCTTCAGGTGATAGAAGGTTGACCTTGTTATTGGTTTTATGTGATTAAGGACTGAATCCATTAATACAGCTAAAGTTCAGGCCTGGGCAGCAATTTCTAGTTGTATGACTGAAACTGTGTTCTGACTCTGGATCGTTTCTCTTTAGGTCCAAAAATAATTACTGAAATTAAATTTTTTTTAGGTTTATTTTTTTGTTGAGAAAATTATGGCACATCCATCCATTGATTTACTTAATGCATTCGCTAAAGTTTTGGATGGATTCATAGTCAGCTGGTGACATTGTAATGTAAAACTGAGTATCATCTGCATAGTTATGATAACGAATCTTCTTGCTCGTTAAAATTATTGATCACCACATGTGATTTCTGTCTGTTCTGATGAACAATTGCCTGTTGACACAACGGATTTCCTGATCTTGAGGTAAGACTCAAACCAGCCAAGTACTGAACCAAAGAGTCAGAAACAGATTACCAGTCTTTACAAATGTAAATTATTATCAATAGCATGAAATGCTGCTCTGAGTTCCAAAAGTGCCAGCGCTGTGGTTCTACCACAGTCTGTATATATGCAGAGATTTTGACAAGGCCAGTGTAGTTGTGAATTAACGATTACTCTAGCTTGTTCCTTTTCAGCTGTGGTTTGATAACTGCTGGTTTTAATGCCTGAGGAAAAACACCTGATATCCGGGAAGAGTTCACTATGTGAGTTTTTACAAAATAATAAAAAACAAACATTATGTTCTTTATTTATTCTGACTTCATGGCCTCTCAGAACCACGCTCCTGGGCTGAATTTCAACATCAACCCCTGACCCAAAACAGTACTTTTTAATAGCAAAGCTCTAACTATTTTGGTGTGGAAGGATATATCATTATTTTAATCAAGAAAGTAATATTATTAATATTGGCTCATAATTTATTTTTGGCACTGTTTTTAATGTTAAACATCTAGTTGTAATGTAATCTACAGCTGTACGTCAATAAGAGTGCCTGTGTGACACTGTAGACATGTAGCTTAGATTCTACATAGCTTTTTTTTCAGTACTTTTTGGAAAGAAAAATATGCATGTATCTATTAAGGGTGTCACGATTCTCCAGCTCCATTTGATTTTATTTTCAATTTTAGGGTCACGATTCGATTCTCAAATTTCTTTTCTTTTTCTTACAGCACAGAGCCCTAGGCATTTATCAGACTAGTTTAGTCTACGGCCATTGGTTTTATTCATAAAATTTTGTACAGTAAATCTTATTTCAAAAGATGGACTGCACATAATTGATACAGTTTCCATTATTAATGGTGATAATAATAGTGGATGGCATTTATATAGTGCTTTTCGAGATGCTCAAAGCACTTTACAATTCCATTTTTCATTCACTCTCAGATTCACACATTGATGGAAGCAAGCTACATTTGTAGCCACAGCTGCCCTGGGGCACACTGACAGAAGCGAAGCTGCCATATCGCGCCATCGGCCCATCTGGCCAACATCAGTAGGCAAGGTAGGTGAAGTGTCTTGCCCAAGGACACAACGGAATGTAGCAGGAGAATGCAGGAATTGAACAGAAAGATTTCCGGGTCACAGACGGACAACTCTACCACTGAGCCAAAGCCGCCCTAAGCCACCCATTATTTTTGTGTAATGTATCATATTAGGCACTAATGGTCACATTTAAACATTTTAAGTGTAAATCAAATATAAGTGTAACAATCTTGTTCAGTCAAGTCAAACACAGCAAACTAAATAAATAAATAAATAGTCACAGAGGGTGGCTGCCATCTAGTGACTCGTTTTAGTTACTGCAGCTTGCACAAAAAAAGTAGACATGACAGCTGAGAGGAGCGAGCAAATGTGCCTTACACAGTGGTCTGCTTGTTAACAATGCGAATGTTGAATGAACTCACCGGGAACGCAAAATATTTCCACACTGGTAATTTGAGAGTAGCAGGAGCAACTTAGCTCCGGTCCCACTGCTTCTTGTTCTTTATCTGCACTCACCATGGTTTAACTGTTGCTTAGCTAATAGCTACTTGCTAGCGTAAGCTAATGAGCTCTGTAGACGTGTGCTCTGATCGCGGGGGATGCTCCTACTTTGATATAGAATTATCGCCCCATTTTTTTTCATCCAATGCAGTGTTCATCAGACGTGCATCCAGAGCTGATAAGTGTCTTCTCTGCACTTTACACAACAATTTGCACATAATAACTGATCGCACTGAAGCTTGTATGTTAGCCAGACAAACTGCCTTGTTTGACTTTGCAGAGTCTTGTTTTATCACTTTCTCTTGGCTGCTTGATGATTTAGGCCTGCTCTGCACCAGTTTACCGAGTGTGGGGACATCTATGATTGTGTGTTCCGGTATCAGTCTTGGCCTCAGTGGGTTCTTGTCTCACATCGCTACTTGTGTTCAGGTATTGTTTGATTTACAAACTAAGCTGGGAACAACTATGGAGTAAAAAAATAAAATAGGGGGCCTATTTTATATAATAATGTTTTTAATTAAATTTATTGGTTTTATTTTAATAGAATAATTAAAAAATATTGAAAATTAGAAGAGTGAAGTATCTCCTAAATATCATCTTCAGGAAATTCTAGCAGATGTAGGGTTATCTGCAGCCTTCTGTGATCATGCTGAACTCCTTCCTTTCCTGCCTGTGGTAATGGATAGACTTTTGATGCCGCCGACAATAGTGTTGCACTGGCCGACACCATTCCATATCAGCCCAGTGAAAATGCAGAGATGAGTTCCACTGCTGGTTTTCCAAATGGACTCGAGGCGCCAAACTCCAGTGTTACATTTGCTGCAAAGGATGGAACACTGGCTCCAGCAAGGGGCTCGCCTTAAGCCACATGAGCTCCACCCCTGTGTTCCAGGCTGTCTGGTTGACGGTTGGGCCCGGCCGCGGTGGGGGTGTAGCTTTCACTGTTGTCCTCCACCTGGCCTGCCATTAAGCAACCATTTTGTTGATTTGAACCTGGACTTTTCTCCTGCATGACACTTTAATTTGAACTACATATACTCAACTATTTACATATTTACCTACATATGACTCAATTTGATTATATTGAAGATTTTTTTTAACTAAGCTCCATCCTTTTTGAGACGCATTATATAGCATAGAGAGAGTGGGACCTCTGTTTATTGAGCTATATTTCCATTCAGGAATCTCTGTATTTTATGTTCTGATTTCTATGAAAGAGAGTACAGGCAATTCTTGTTGTCCATTTCAGAGAACAAGGATTCCCTTGTGTCTTTCAAAGATAAGTGATATCTGTCCAGTATAGATTTCACAGTGAGCATTGAATTGGGTTTTCCACAATTTCCTTTCTGCTGTTTCTTGTCACTTAACTACCAGAGAGGGTTACAAACTACTCCAGTTGCAATCATGAATTCTACTTAGTCATGCATAACACTTTAAAACAAATTTTATTTTTTTTCCCTATACATGCATTTCTACTTTTAACCTGGACTCACCTCTCCAGGTTTTGTCTTTTCCACCTCCTCTCTGGTCTTTCCCAGCACAGCAGCAAGTTCTGCATCAAGCAGCCAACAGCCAGACGCCTTCTGCAGGGACACCATCCGCAGCAGAGGGTCTTTATTAGGCTGTGGTGGCTGAAGAACTGACTGATCTAAATCACTCTCACCTGTGAAGTAAAAAGCCCTTGAGGTTACACATCTTAAGTTTTATAATCTTTTGCATTTATACATGCATTTACTACTTAGATTTAGTTGGAACAGTAGGAATACTATTGCACATCCTTCTATTCTTCGTGAAAAACTAAAAGAAAGAGAAATTTAGGATAACTGAACAACAAAATTTTATATCCTCACTGTTCAAGTAAATGTTTCTGGAAGTTTAAACTGAAAGAGTAGCATAACAGAAGGAACTGTTTTACTTATAAGATTTTCCTAACAATTAGCTAAACCTGCTTGGTCAATCATGAGGATTTGACAGTGACATCAGTTTTTCACAGCTACAGAGCTTCTATAAATGAGTGTAAAGAACATTAATAACTAACTTTTTAATTATCCTTAGAATCTGTCCATCTAGGGCAGGTTATTTGTCAAATATTTTTAAAGGATACTATATCTATACATCTATTCCACAAAATTACTACAATTGATACAGGATTGTTATCACGTTAAGGTGTTTAAGAATTTTCACTCTCATCCGTGTTTCTGAAATTCTAAAGGCTAGACATGGAATATGCCAAACTTGCTTAAAAAAACATTCAAAACAAGAAAATCTCTGCACAACTTTAACTAGGTAAGGGCAGTCCATTCAAATGGAAAACATTATAAAGACAATATTGTGATTGTCAGTTCCTCAGTACCAATACAACACTTCGGATTGTTTCATGAGGTTTGGATTGTAGCTTATTCAGTGTTTTATTTACCATGCGACGAAGAAAATGAATTGGCTGTCTGATAGCCTAAAACAGATATTTGAAAAAAAAAGTTTAAATAAAACAAGAGCAAACTGTGAAAATACAGGGATAATTACGGAAATGTGATGTACAGTATCTGTGCTTTTGTAGAAACTTGCTGACTGTATCCTGCTGGGTAATAACGAGTTTGCATCTGGAGCTGATTAATTTACAACAGATAAAATATAAATCTTCTGAAGGCTATAATGACAGATCTTCTCCAAAAATCTCAGTGAAATTTAAGCAGCAGTAAAATAAAACTATTCCTATTTAATAGACAAATGGATACTATGGTCAATTTAATAAAATAAAACTATTCATATTTAATAGACAAATGCATACAATGGTCAATTTGTCTAATCATAAATCTGAACTACTAAAATGTTTCTTTTATTTCAGTAATCCAAACAAATTGCAGTGAACATTTCTTTACAGTATCGTTTTTTTTCTTGGAGCATTTATTTCTTAGTGCTTTACTTACGACATACTGTCCATGAAGAGCTCAGCACTTCCGGCACTCAAGAGGAAAAGGAGAAACAAAATAAGACAAACCAAATGTGTTATTAAATTTATTAGCACCTATAATTCCTAACAAATTGCAGAGCCCAATTCTTGACTGGGTAATCTTTTTCTAAATCCTTTGTTACTGGGAAGAGGTGGACAAGCCAGCACTGGCATCTAAACTCTACGTGATTTGTTATAATAAATTCAGGCATTGAGAGGAATAAAGAATCAGAAGACATGTACATATTTGTTTCAGTTGTGGTCACTATTACTCCTCTGCTTAAACAATGAAAGAAAAAGGACAGGCGAAACACAGACCTGTTACATTCGTCTAAACTAAACCTGTAACTAAATTAAGTAATAGAGAGGGATGAACAGTCAAAAGTTAATAACTTATAGTAATGATCATCATAATGTAAATATTTAGTAAATAAAAGGGTTGGTGACTAGTGTCTACAAATATGATGTTTTATATTTATATTTTAAATGTGTATTTATAATTACATTTTTAAACACTTTGTAGTAGTTGCGAGAAAAATATGATACCTCTTCTCATTAAATATAATGTTTTTTCAATTGATAAAGGTAAATCTATCTAAATCTATCTTGATTAAAACAAACGTTCTTTGGTCGCTAAGTTCCTGTTAAAACCCGTTTATTGCTGGCCAGACCTCACTCGAACCTCACAGGTTGGCCACCAGTCGATCCCTTTTTCCTCTCCCCTCTTCCAAGCGAGTGGATTGACCTTTTTCTCAGCGTTTTCACGTCGTACCCGAAAAGGACAAACCCCTTACCCCTCTGCAATCCATCACGGACTTCAAAGTAAGATCATTCCTTTTATTGTTGAAAATCCGGGGTTCTGTAACAACATCTAAAATGTATCTCTATGCATGCATGCTTCTCTGAACGTTTTGTTAATTAGTGTTGTGTTTCTTTTATTAGTAAGCAAGCAGTGTTTGATTGTGTGCAACTTTGCTGTAATCTCTGTGTTACGCCACAAACCGGAGAGTTTCCGAGAGACAGGCACAGCCGAACGTAGTCTTTGTTAACCCGTTGGTTTCAATCTGTAGCCATTCCAATTCAAAGTCTTTGTTACCCAAAAGCTAAGTTAGTGATAAGAACCATGCGGTCTCCTTGTTTAGAAATTGCCCCAATAGATACCAACACCATCGTTTGGCATCGGCTCGTCCACGTACGTACGCCACTTAGACGTGTGATTGCGTGTTATGGCGTAAGCGCGTTCAGGAAATTCTCCGGGTGACGTGGTCATTGTCACTTCCGGTGACCCGCCATCCTAGTAGTTTGTTTAGGTAGCATGTAGCCTAGTCATTTAGCTGAGCCATTTGCGAGGACCTAATTAGCCAAGAGTGAAATTAGTTGTTGTTTTGTGTGGACCATTTTTAGTTATTAAAGTTGTTCAACTGAATCAAATCTCGTTGCTTCTTTTATTTGATTCATTGCCAAGGGCTCACCCTTCAGACAAATCATATCTGGTAGCCATAGCAAACTGCTATTTGACAATAGAGTTCATTCTGAGGAATACATATATTTACAGGGTTAATATCAGGTTGGTGCTCTGATAAATAATTTAAAGAAATAATTACATTAATAATTCAGGAATTATTAAATTAATATTCCCCATATAGCCAGATAGACAATAAACTTCTTTAAGACGCAACACTGGAGTCCGCCCCATTCTCTCTCGCGCCAATACAGAGATGCCAATGCATCCTTTTATTACCAATAGAATGTATTACTGTAATGCCCTGCTTTCTGGTCTTCCCAAAATCTATACTATATCTAGACTATCTCAGGTTCACAGCTTCTACAAAATTCAACAGCACGTGTCCTGATGAAGACCAGGAGGTGGGAACACAATACACCAGACTTAAAATCACTGCATTGGCTCACCATATGTTTTAGGATCAAGTTTAAGTTTTTTTTTAAGGGTTTTTAAGTGTCTCAATAGTCTTGGGCCTTCTTATCTATACAAAATCATTTTACCAAATGGACTTTCACGGTCTCTGCACTCCTCTGGCAGCCATCTCCTTATCAACCCTAAAGTCAGGACACGCAGTCATGGTGAGGCGTCCTTTCAGTATTATGGCCCTAACCTCTGGAACAGGCTGCTAGAGGACCTCAGGGCCACAGAGAACATTCATGTTTTTAAGAGAAGACTCAAAACTTTCCTTTTTAGCCTACTTTACTACTTTGTCTTGTATTAATCCCGTTCATTTTATTTATTTATTTATTAATTTATCTATTTTATTTATTAATTTAGTTATTTATTTAATTACCTACGTATATGTTTGTACGAGAGGTGCTTTATAAATAACGATTGGATTTGATTTATTGAAACAAGCAGTAATGACAAATAACCTGTCATCCAATGCATTGCAATAGTTTTGTGTGTGGTAGAAATATCAACATTGGTACTTGGTATTGGCAAATGCTCAGATTCAAGTATCGGTATTGTTTCGGTATGAAAAAAGTGGTATCATTGGGTCCCTAATTAAAGTCATGTAATTATAACCTTACATTTTAAAGCTACACTAGCATACAGTTCTGTAAAACTGCTGATATCCCCATCAAAAGCAGCATTGATTTGTGTTCTCCGCATGTTCTATGCGCAAGGAATCTTGATGTTTTGAGTAGAGGAACTTCTAGTATGGGCCGTCTGGCATACAGATCCCATGTCTACTCGACCATAACCTGAATATTGAACAGGACATGGAGGATGCTTTTTTAACAAAATCACTGCTTATTTAATGGATCTCTGCATGATGGATCCTTTTCATTCAGGCTTTTGCATATTACACAGCACTGAGTCTGCTCATCTTTGTTTTTTTCAATATTTTACTTGCCACTGACTTGGGCCTCAAGGATTTGCTTGTGATGCTGGACTTATCTGCAGCCTTTGACATAGTAGATAACACGATCTTATTGACCCGTCTGAAACAACTGATAGGCATCCATGGGACAGCTCTAGACTGGTTCTGTTCCTGTTTTCATGAGACGACATTTAGTGTAATGATGGATGACTGCGTTTCCCCTTTGGCAGCTCTCCCTTGTGGGGTTCCACAAGGCTCTATTCTAACCCACCTACTTTTTAATCTTCACATTTTGTCACTGGCATCTATTTTGAAAAAAAAACAAAACATTTGGTTAACTATCACCTTTATACTGTCAACTCATTTATATGTCTCATTAAAACCTCATGGACCGGTGCATCCCCTACTTGATCGCCTGGGAAATATAAAGAACTGGCTCTCATTGAATTTCCTTATACTAAATGATGATAAGACTGAGGGAATTCTTTTCTGCAATTCACACTCCTGTCCGGTATGACCTCTCCTTTCTCTCGTCTAGTATGAAACATTCCATATCTAATCTCAGGGTCAGGATGAACTCGGAACTGAGGATGGATACCCAGATTAACTACATTATCAAATCCTGTTTTTTCAATCTGAGATGCCTTGAAAAACTTAAACCAACTCTAAAGAGATGCCACCTTAAGTCAGTGATCCATGCATTTATCACTTAAAGGCTTGATTATTTAAACTCTGTCCTTTATGGTATTAACACTTTGTCTATTGCATACCTCCAACAAGTCCAAAGTGCGGCTGCACGTTTCCAGACTAGCATGGTTTATTAGCAGTAATATTAGCTGGCTTGTTCCTTTATTTTAGTTTAAGCTGTTTTTCCTTCCTTAGCTTTAGCGGATTATATTCTTGATCTTATTTTTTACTGTGTGTATTTTCATTTGTACAGCACTTTGGTTAGCTCTCATGCTGTTTTTTTAAATGTGCTCTATAAAAAAATTATGGTATGGTATGGATACTCAGTCATCAGGAGCATCATCCAGTATCAATGTGCCCCATCCAGCAGGGCATTATAAATGAGTAGAATACCAAACAAAGTGTAGCTTCAATGGAGAGAAAAACACAGAGAAAACAAACAATCAGAATAACAGCATGGTATAATACATTTGACGAGTAGTAGAAGAAAAAAGTAGTAGAGTGAAGAAAAGTGGTCAGTCTATCCACGTCTAGTTGTGCTGCTATGGGCTGTCTAGGCCTATAACAGATATAGTAGCTCAGGATAGCTTAAGCCATTCTAACTACAAGCTTTATCAAAAAGGAAGGTTTTAAGCCTGGTCTTAAAAATAGAATGTCTGCCAAAGGTCTCTGTTAGGAACATATGGAACAATCAGATCTCTGATGTATGATGGAACTTGATTATTAAGGGCTTTATACATAAGGAGGAGGATCTTGAACTCTATTTTGGACTTAACAGTGAGCCAATGGAGTGAAGCTGAAACAGGAGAAATGTGATCTCTCTTTTAAATATTCATCACAACTCTTGCTGCAGCATTTTGGATAAACGGAAGGCTTTTAAATGCATTTTGCGGACTTCCTGATAATAAGGAATTACAGTAGTCCAGCCTTGAAGTAACAAATGCATGGACTAGTTTCTATGCATCACTCCTGGACACCATGTTTCTAATTTTAGAAATATTCTGGAGGTGAAAGAAGGAAATATTAGAGACCTGTTTAATATGGGATTTAAATGTCATGGCTTGGTCAAAAATGACACAGAGGTTCTTTATATTATTACTGGAGGGCAATTTAATGCCATCCAAACTAAGTGATTGACTTAGCAGTTAAGTTTTTAAAGCTTCTGGTCCAAAGACAACAACTTCTGTCTCGTTTGAATTTAAATACAGAAAGTGATGTCCGCTCACCACTTTAGAATCCAAGTTTTTTTAGTTTTTTTTTTTCCCACAGGTTATCAAACTCACTGACATCAGTCAAATTGCCAAACACTATAATGTACTTTGCTAGAATTACTATCTATAAAATATCTGTTGTAAAGGGAGCTGGCTAAAAGTTCTAAAATATTACGAAAAAAAGGGTCAGGATGGCTTATTCTGTCCTACCAATTAAATTGTAAACAAAGTATATTTTGAAGTGGGATGTTGTGTGTGCTTAATATGCGTTTAAAGATGGCTCATAAAAATAAGTTATCGTATGGACTAAAGGGCTGTGATGGGAGAAAAAAAAGAGAGCCCCGACACAGCAAAAGTGGCTGACATTTCCCACACGTACACCGCGTCTGTCACGACCATCCCTACACATTTATTTGCTCCAGATAACCATGCAGGATATTCAAAAAGCATTGTTTTAATTATGTTGTCATTAAATGAACAGCTGAAAATTGCGGAGGTCTGGACACTGTGTCCTCGATGGTGGATACGCCCTTGATTCAGATGATGTTCCCAGTGACTGAAGAGCCTTTATGTCCTGTTGTAAACTTTTTACTTTCTTTAATATAGAAAGTTCTCTTAAATTAGTTCATTTTGTTCTTTCTGTGTCTCTGCTCTGTCTTCTCAAACCCCCCAGACGGTCGTGGCAGATGACTGCTTCCACTTAGCCCGGTTCTACTGGAAGTTTCTTCCTGTTAAACGGAAGCTTTTCCTCTCCACTGTTGCAATATGCTTGCTCAGTATGAGGGATTGCTTGAGGGATTGCATGTTCAGGGCACAACCTCACAACAATGACTCACGATCTGTTGCGATTCCTTAACTAGAAGACTTTTAACTGATTGGAATGTTTGCACATTTGTATTGAAAGGACTTTTCTAGTAAAGTGCCCTGAGATGACATTTGTTGTGATTTGGCGCTATATAACTAAAAGTGAATTTAATGTATTTTATCAATTTATCAAATTCTCTGTTTATGAAGGTCTAACTTTGGGGAAAATTTAGATGTTTTTTCTTTTAAGATGACATCTGTTGTGAATTGGCGCTATATAAATGAACTGAATTGAATTGAAAATTATTTTCTCAAATGATGTATTGAATGCATTTTGAGTTTTACAGTATGTAAACCTGGCCTGGATGATGTCTGTTCTTTTAATGGATTGCTATGACCTCATAGTAAATAAGGATCAACATTTTGTGTACAGGTTTAATCCAGTTACACCTATGGTATTTACACTTTTATATCACAAAAATGAATCACCCTAGTTGGAGAAAATGTCAAGAGAGCTTTGTCCTTTAAATATTGTTCTAATAATAGATGTATTTATAATCTCACTTTTTCAACACTTTTCAGTACATAGTTGCAATAAAATATTTGACCTCTTCTCATCAATATTTATTTTAAATTGATTAAATAAATTCTATATTGATGGAAATCCTACAAAAATCACAGTTAAAATTAAACCTCGGTAATATAAAACTATTTCTACCTAATAGTATATGATAGCTTTTTATTTAGTGCTTCTTAGAGATGAATAACACAAGGCCTTCCCTAAAACAGATTACAGATTACAAATTAGATCACTCACTAAGGAGCATAGGTGGTGGGATATTTCTGCGCACCAGAGGTCCTTGTACCGACTCGCCGCTGTCTTTGTTGACAGCAATGAAAGCAGTAAAAGAACTGCTCACTCCTGATTGGACACTGAGCCCCACTACTTTCTTCTTCACTTCTTCATCCTGGTCTCCTCTGAGCGTACTTTCCTTCGACTCCAAGGAGTGAATTACAGTACGAGCAGCCAACCTGTGGACTGTTAATCTGCAGAAAAAATGGAGAAAGACAAAAATCAGGTAGTTAGTAAATCAGCTGCAGCCTGTTTTTGCGAAGCTGTACATTTTGCACCCATTTCAACAAGCGCAAGCAGTTGATAAATATGGCCCCTAGTCTTTTGGATTAAAATGCTTTTTAGTTTAACTAAACAAAAAAACTACTGTAAAAAAATAAAACAGAGTATTAGTCATTAAACAAATTAATTTTTAGATCAAGAAGTATTAGAAATTGAAATTAAGAGCCACAGGTGTTGTCAAGTGTTTCATAATACAACAATTAGTAATAACACTTTTGCATATTAGCGAGATAGAATAAACTTTCCAACTGATGACTTGTGACCGCAGGTCTCCTGTGCAGAATGCACGTTACCATTGGATGCCAGTTGGTGGACGTGACCAAACCAGTATAGGACAAAGCGGGATCGCTGATTCTTTCCTGGCCTGTGATTCATTAAGTCAATTGGTAGGCAAAACTAAATTGCGATTTAGTTTCTCTAAATCGCAATTTGCTATGAGTGCTGAGTGTTTCTGTGGTGCTCTGTAAAGTCCCAGCCACATGTGCAGGGTGAACCCCAACTCTCGACCAAGAAACACCGGTTATCCAATGTTAATGGATGGATATTTCATGTTGTAAAATGAACCAAAACATTTGGATCTGGCTTCAGAGTCTTTGAGTTGCTTAAAACTGTATAACACAATCTCATTTCAACAGCAATAATATGATAGTCATATAAAAATAATCTTTGCTGTCAAATCAGGATACAAGGTGTTTTACCCAGAGTCCTTCACAGGTTTGAGACTGAAGTTCAGCTGGTTCTGAGAGGAGGAAGCTGTCAGGCTGTACTTCACCATTACATTATTGGCATTTTTTTTTACATTTACATTAATAGACTATTTGCAGGTTTTGGTGCTCATTAGGTTATTGCCGAACTTCTCTGCTTTCTTTTGGATTTGGAAAAGAATCAAAAAGTATTTTAGCATTTAAGATGCTAATGAAAACTATATCATATACATATAAAACAGAATTAAAAAAAGAACTGATTTGATGGTTTTTGTATTTTTTTATTTAAATTTTTTTTTGTAGTTTGAAAATGTGGGGGGAAATGTACATATAAAAACAGATTTTTAACATGATAATGTAAAAATATTTTGGAACAAATATATTGTAATTGTAAAATTGCAGATAAGCGACATGGAGAGCAAGTCTGTGCATAAGTAGGGGCAGATGACATAAGATTAACCTTCTTTCTGCTCCTTTTGATTAAAGCGACATTTATTTCTGTTTTTTTTTTTTTTACCAATGCTATTTTGCTTTTGAATAAGTCAAATAGAGAAAATAAAAAATAAAGAAAGGACGGATTAGGGTTAAACCACCTAACCTCCGTGCTCAGGCTGCTCTGTTTATGTATTTTCTCTTCATAGAGAGTTCTTAACCAGCGCCCTCTAGCGACGAAGGGATTTGCCCAGGAAGTCACTCATGCAACAACCTGGATGGCTTCTCAATTTCCACGCTCTGATTGGTTGGTTGATACCACGTGAGTAGCGTCACACAGTTTAGGATCTAGACAACCAAAAAGACTGTCATGACGAGCTTTCTATGGAAAATCCTTTCCTTTACAACCATAACAGGGGTTTCATGCTGTTTACGCAAGGAATTGATACCAGAGGAAACCGCGAATATACCGACCATCGCCAAGTATTTCGGCACGAAAGGAAGGTATGAGGAAGTGAACCCTCATCTAATAGACGACATATTTGCTGTAAACAGATCTGCTTTACAGCCTCCGTCGCCGCAATGTTGCGCAATCCATCTGACGGCGATCGTAAGACATGGAACCCGATACCAGACGTCCAAAAACGTCAAGAAGATGCAGAAACTGTACAAGCTGGTCCAGAGCAGCGCACGTACGAAAGAGAGCTGGCTGCGTGAGATCCTGACCCAGTGGACGATGTGGTACACGGAGGACATGGACGGCCGACTGGTCCAGAAAGGTGTGCAGGACCTGAAGCATCTGGCCGTCAGGCTGTCAAAGCTGTTCCTGTCAATGATCTCCGAGGAGAAGCTTCGAGGTGGACGCATCAGGTTCATAACCAGCTCCAAGCACAGATGTGTGAACAGCACGCTGTCCTTCAAAGCGGGGCTGACAGAGATGTGGGCCATCAGAGGTATACTCACTATAAAGAAGGCAACAGCAACTGTGATTCTGTAGGATCAGCTTAACCAACGGAGGGCTTATTGTTTCCTTGCAGATATGGAGATCGAACATACGGTGAACGACGCTCTCATGAGGTTCTTTGACAAGTGCACCAAGTTCGTAAATGAAGTCGATAACAACTTACCAAACCAGTATAGGACAAAGCGGGATCGCTGATTCTTTCCTGGTCTGTGATTCATTAAGTCAACCGGTTTCTCTAAATCGCAATTTGCTATGAATGCTGAGTGTTTCTGTGGTGCTCTGTAAAGTTCCAGCCACATGTGCAGGGTGAACCCCAACTCTCAACCAAGAAACACCGGTTATCCAATGTTAATGGGTGGATATTTCATGTTGTAAAATGAACCAAAACATTTGGATCTGGCTTCAGAGTCTTTGAGTTGCTTAAAACTGTATAACACAATCTCATTTCAACAGCAATAATATGATAGTCATATAAAAATAATCTTTGCTGTCAAATCAGGATACAAGGTGTTTTACCCAGAGTCCTTCACAGGTTTGAGACTGAAGTTCAGCTGGTTCTGAGAGGAAGAACCTGTCAGGCTGTACTTCACCATGACACTGCCCTCTGCTGCCTCAGAACTCTGAGAAAAAAAAGAAAAAAAAAGTACAAAAGTAAGTTCAAAATATTAGAAAAACATATTGATTTCTGTGTTATTAAAGGCAGAAGCTAAGTGGTGGTGACTCTACCTGCCCAATGAGCTGGGCATAAATCAGTGACCTCTGACCCTGAAAAATTGCTGTAATGGGTGGAGACAGAACCGTGGCTGACACTCCCTTTGGTAAATCCCAAGAGACAGAAATATCCTCCACAGTCGGCTGCATTGCAAACCTGAGTGATTGCATCACCTGAGGTTTAAACAATAGAAAGGACATTTTTTTTACTATAATCACATTCTGATGTGTTGGTGATTTTAATATATTTCTTCTTACTTTTGGTTGCATTCTTTCAGTCCCAATGATGAACTGAGCGTGACCTCCTCCCTCTTTGGCCATCCCATTGATGAGAGCAGAGCTGGCTCCTTCTCCAATCCCAAAAGAGAAACACCTACAATGCAAGAATTTGATTTCAAACTCACAACAACATCAGAACATAACCCAGACTGGGAATCTGTGTGTCTGTGGTTTCACCTGTGAGAACCTGCATTCTTCTTAACAAGATCAATGACTTCTTTGGTGTTTCCCACTTCTCCGTCAGTGAAGACAAACAGCTGAAGGAGGAGAAATCACCAAAAGTTACACAGTGTCCGATCCAAACAAGAGCTGAAAGTCTTGAGGAGAATCTGTCTGAGAGGAATGAGTCTCTGATGTTTTAGTAACAAACATGGTGTTAACATGGATTAAGAACAACAAAAGCTATGGAAAAATTTGAGAAAACGGTTTCTCTAACATTTTACAGAAGAGTGAAGCAGGAGGAGTTATTGCTCTGAACAATCATAGTGTTTACATTAGATCAGTGTCATAAAGGGGAAAGATGTGTTCAAAGGAGGATCCAAAACTGTAGATGTTGAAGTAGCAGCCCATTGGTAAGCTCTTCAGCAGGATCAGCAGAGTGTCCTAAAGCAAGACACAGAAAGATACTCAGAGGGAGACAAAAATACTTTAACAATTGATACGAAGGAATAGTTCAGAATGTTATTCTAAGAGGAGATCTGTTAATATGTATTAAAGAATGATATCTTACCTAGAGCAGACAAATTCCCCTATATTAATCTTAGGCCATGCTAAACCACCTCAGATTTTTAAATGTTATTTTACAAGGCTTCAAACTGGCGAAAGGTTTGCATTAAATACTTCTTTCTCTTTCGGGTTTTCCCTTCAGGGGTCTCGCCACAGCGAATCATCTGTCTCCATTTAGTCCTATCCTGTGCATCCTCGGCCCTCACACCAACTAGCTTCATGTCCTCTTTCACCACATCCATAAATCTCATTTTTTGTCTTCCTCTCTGTCTTGCCTGGTGGCTCCATCCTCAGCATCCTTCTACCAACATAATTGTGATTTCTCCTCTGAATGTGTCCAAACCATCTCAGTCTGGCCTCCCTGGCTTTATCCCCAAAACATCTAACATGAGCTGTCTGTCTGATGTACTCATTCCTGATCCTATCCATTTTCGTCATTCCCAGAGAGAATCTCAACATCTTAAGGTTTGCAATAACTAGTTATTTACCTAAAAGTCAACAGTTATAGTGTCTGTAACATCAGGCACCTCTGGTAGAAGACTATAAAGATATGTAACATAAATTATATAGTTGACATGTGATTTTCTCTTAGTCACTAACAAAATTGGAAAAACATGACATGATATTTAAGCAAAGCAGATCAGATCTTCCTGTATTAAGAAATTTGTGAATAAATAAGAATAATAGATTTTCACATGAAAAAGTTTATAGCTCAACAGGCTGAATGTATATAGAGCATTTCTAGTCATACTGTCCACACAAAGCTCTTTACACTGGAGCCACATTCACCCATTCACACTCACAAACATCCACACATTCATACACTGATTCAGAGCTTGGTAGGCAACTTGGGGTTAAGTCCCTTGCCCAAGGGCACATCGACATGTTACAGGATGAAGCTGGAATTCAACCTACGACCCTACTACTGAGCTACAGTCTGCTCAAGCTATAAAAAATAAATCTGAATAAAAACCTAAGTTTATCTTGTCACCAAGAATAACATTAAGGTACATAAAGGAAAAAAAAAAGGCCCCGAAGCAAAACATAACTATTTTAGGGGCTACTATCTCTTAATAATATGTTTTTGAACATTTCAGTGTGTTACATTTAACAAATATTATGGTTTAAAACAGAAAATTAACCATCCTGCTGCTGTGGCTCAAACAGCAGCTTGATTTGTGTGTACATTGGGATGGCTCTGCTCCTAAACTTTCTGAGGAAGAGCTGTATAGATGAAGGTATTCTAGTTCCAACCACGTTCTATAACAATCTGTGTCTACAGACCATGGAAATGTATTGCTAAACTCTGCTGAGACTTGAACCAGATCTGTGGGATTTGGTCAGCTGAAACTATGAACGAACTTTTTAAAAACGAATTTCTTCAGAGTAAAGATCTTAAGGCGGTTATCTACTCCTGTTAAGTATTTACTAGTCATCAACTCTCAACATAATCCCTTTAAAAACAATATTAACTATCCTTGTAAAACTTAAATAAATACCCTTGCACTGCTGATGCAAGTTTCTTGTGGTGTGCTGTTATTCATGGGACAGCCCATACTTCCTGATCGATCCATCAAGAACACAAACTCTCCACAGGAAGTAAGAGAGGACATCACTGACTGGGGGAACTCAGGATACAGGCTCACCATCACCACTGGATCACCCATCAGAGAGCCTGGAACATGGTGAGAATGAAAAATAAATAAAATATACCTTATGATGTTTTACCATTTAAATAATGAGTAAAACCTTAACTAATGAGTTCTCACCAGGTTCAGCAGAGGCCTGTCCTGCCTCCACCACAGCAGAGGGCTGGTGGGCATCTTTGTAATAAATCAGCAGCTCAACGTCTCTGTCAAACTTGTGTCCTGCAGCCAACTTCACCTACAGTTCAAAGAATACTTAAAAAGTTATTTATTTTGTTTATAACAACCACATCCAGCAGTAACATCAGCTCTCTACCCACCGTGGCCTCAGTTTGATCAGTGTTGAGGAACTGAAGAGGCTCCAGGGAACAGCTGGACTCTACTTTAGAGATTGAACGAGGAGAGGACAGTTTGGCAGAAAAGGACAGACTGTAGGGAACCAGAGAGGCTGGAACTGAGGTCACCTGGACACTGGAACCTTCACTACCTGGAAACAATATGAGACACAACTGGGAGTCATCTGGTTTTTAGTTCAAATGGATATGACTGCATCCATCGATCTGCTGGTTTTCCTACCCTGAGGTTGGTATCGAGGGTTGAGAACAGCAGGCAGACAGAACCTCAGCCCATCATCAGCCTGCACAGCCAGTTCAGTGACGTACTCCAGCCTGATGGAGGCGCTCTCTCCTGGAGGCAGACTGCCCACACTCACAGAGAAGATATCTGGACTCTGCTCACTCTCCTCCAACAGGAAGACCTGCTGACCGGAGCTCAGAGCATCATCATACTCCTCCTGAGCCTGCAGTCCACAGGAAACATGTCAGCAATGTTCACTTTACTGTGGTTCAGCTCCTTTCTAAAGAGGACATCTTTGTGTCCAGCTCACCTGCTGTTTCTCCTTCACCTCAGCTACAATGTGTGTTTTTCCAATCTGAGCACTGAAATGACACACAGCAGCATCTCCAGGCAGAGGGAAGACAAAAACAGCCTCTAGTGGTTTGTCCTCCTTGTTCTCGTAGTTGAGAGTGGAGACCAATGTAGCCACATGGTCCCTCACCTCCAGCTGAGCATCAATGCTCTTCAGAGGAACTAAAGCAGCAGATTAAACAGACTTGCTGTTTGTAACATGTACAGTATGTAACACACAGGTTCGGCTTTTCCGGATCAATAACTTATCATCAGAGCATTGCTTTTACAAACCAATACCTCAGTGCAATCACAACAATGTAGACTGCGAGCTACAATCGTATTTTCCTCAAACGGAGCCGTCCTCTGCACTGGGAGACTTGCATTGGCCTCTTTGCAGAGTCTGCTGATGTGTGAATGCGAAGGGACAGTCTACAAATTTTCAACACCGAAAAATACGACATATTTTTTTGCTAACACCTACAAAAGGTGTAGTGTCATTAAAATTGTTCACACATTTTTCATACTACATTTCCTCAATTGGAAATTGAGGCATTTATTTTTTTAAACCGTCTTAAATATTGGACCGTTCTGTAATTTCTACACTAAACATTGTATTGTAATAACTCTTTTTGTAAAGTGCCTTGAGATGACATCTGTTGTGAAATGGCGCTATATAAATAAACTGAATTGAAATTGAATTGAAATAGCCCAATCGTTAGTAAAATAAATTTTTAAGGTGCATGGTTGCAAAAAAGCCATTACGAATATTATTTTGCTCCATCAACTACATCAACTGCCGACCATCACAGACTACAGGACTATCAAACCTTCCTCCATATCCTCTGATGTCTCTGTTTAACATTTACGAGCAGCAGCAGCCGCCTCGCGTGTGGGTGGAGTCGGACCACATCTTGAGGGGGGAACACTTATCAACATAACATCCCTTTTTTACATAATAGAATCGCAGACAGTGAAACAAAGAAAAACGAGAAGGTGCATAAAGAGAGAGGAGAAAAAAGTTAAGAAAATAAGTGACAGCAGGTCTTTTTTCAAATAATATGTTTCATTCAAAGGCAGAGTGTAGAGCCGAGCCGCTCTCCTAAAAGTCTGGGTGGTGTTATTGTCATCTATTATTTAAAACATTTTTATAAACAATTCATTAAATAAATTAACAGAAAAATTGCTATATCGTGAAGTATATCATTATCGGGATATAAACTGAGCTATATTGGTATATGAAAATTTGGCCTTATCGCCCAGCACTAAACAGAATACAAGTGTTTTCCTCGCTTTTTGCAGGGCTTATGTTCTAATAATAATCCACAACAGGCTAAATCTGCAAAGCAGTCATCTTTTACAGCCTTAAAACACAAACACACATATATATATATATATATATATATATATATACATACACATGTGTGTGTGTGTGTGTGTTTTAAGGCTGTAAAATCCCTCAACACACACCTTATACACTGTCCTCTGACATAAATTACCATTTTCTCCCATTTCTCACTCGTGTAAATACTCTCGAATTTCAAATCTGTGTAGATTTTAAAACATAAAAGTATTAATATGCTGCAATATTTCCATCCACACGTCGCTCGGGGGCGTGTTTTACCACTAAAGGTCTCGGCGCAGGTTTCTTTTTTTCTGAATGAGGAACATAGTTATAGCAAGTTGTTTTTTTTTGTTTTGTTTTTTATTCTGGACGAGAAGAAACTTATAAACAGACCGGCTAAATCTGGCAAGTGCAGGAAACTAAACAAACAAGATGCAGAACACTAAAGAACGCATTTAAAATCGTACTACAAAAAAAAATCAGTAAACAGAAAGGCAGAAAAATAACACATTATGGCGAGGGACCAGTGTAGCCAATTAATCAAGCATACAAACATAAGTTACATTTTCATAACTCTTTTAAGAAAAGGAAAAACATTTTGACTTACCAGTCACATCATGTGAGTATTTCCGATGAATCCAAAGTGAAAGGAATTAAGAACTTCTTATCTCTTCAGAAAGGTCTTATTTAAGCACTTTTTTTCTGAAATTATTGAGGCATTAAGCTAAACTGATGGCTGAATATGATTGGCTAGTGCTTACTCACACTATGCATCCTTTATCTGATTGGTTGCACGACAGTGGCTAGGAGGCAGTCATGAGGTGATCAGTCAATACCAGTCCATTTAATCATGCTATATTTGTGAACGAGGATCACCACAATTATGGAAATATAATAATGACAGCTGATGAACTACTCATGAGGGAATGCTAGTAGGCCCAATGCTCGGTAAACATAGAGCCTTAAATACTGATTTTAAAAAATATATATTAAATAGATATTAAAGGTAATAAATGAGGAAAGCTAGTCAACAAAGTATAAGTTGCAGTAATATCAACGGTACATGGTTTTTATGTTCTGAGCGTTTGGTGGCACTACGGCATGCAATGGTGTAGTTATTGCACATTTTATTAATTTTGTAAATAAATCATCCCTTAAGTTAATTTAAAGCCTGTTTTCTTAAAGCATGAGTTGTAGTATGAACAAGGGAAGTCTCAAGGAAATTTCAATCAAACGCAACTGGACTTGGTAATTTGTCTTGGAAGACGTTTCACCTCTTATCCAAGAGGCTTCATCAGTTCATGCTCGCCGCTGACCAGGCTGGGACTGGTCCAACTAACTGGTGTGGAGACTCAGCTATTTAACCTCTTGAACAACAATCATTATGTCATTGAAACCTTTGTGCTCCATGTCTTAACGACGGTCGTTGGCGTGCCGCCTATTGGTGGAGGTTAGGTTTCGGCTTCGTTAGTGCCCTATTGTGTTATAACGACAGTCATTGGAGTCACAGTTGTTTCTGTTATTAGAGGCTAATTTGTTTGAGTCTTCTAGGGAGGGATGAAAGGGCAGCATTGTAAATTGGAGATAGGTGATGTCTCAGGCCTCCTCCTCTGTTTAGCGATGGTTTCTCTACTTTTACATAGATGGCTTCTTTTACTCCTCTTTCAAACCATCTGTCCTCTCTGTCTAATATCTGGACATTGCTGTCCTCAAAGGAGTGGGCTTTCTCCTTGAGATGTAAATGAACAGCAGAGTCCATGCCTGAGGAGTTAGCTCTCCTGTGTTGGGCCATGCGTTTGTACAGTGGTTGTTTGGTTTCACCAATGTAGAGGTCCTTGCATTCTTCATTGCATTGGATTGCATACACCAGGTTGCTTTTGTGTGCGTGTGGTGTTCTGTCCTTGGGATGTACTAGTCTCTGTCTGAGTGTGTTGCTGGGTTTGAAATACACAGGGATACTGTGTTTGTTAAAAATCCTCCTGAGTTTTTCAGAAATCCCAGACACATATGGAATGACTACATTGTTTCGTTTGTTTTCTTTTTCTTTTTCAACCACTTTGTTGGCTTTCCTTCTGGAATTAGCTGCAGTTTTCACAAAAGTCCATCTGGGGTAACCACAAGTTGTGAGGGTGTCTCTCACGTGCTTGCGTTCTTCCCCTTGGGCCTGTGAGCTGGTGGGTATGTTATCAGCTCTGTGTTGCAGGGTCCTGATAACACTAAGCTTGTGTTCCAGTGGGTGGTGTGAGTCAAAAAGTAGGTATTGGTCTGTGTGTGTGGGTTTTCTGTATACCCCAATGTGGAGCCTTCTGTCCTTTCTCCTCTGGACGACACAATCTAAAAAGGGCAAACTATTGTCCTTGACATCTTCTCTGGTGAATTTGATGTTTCTGTCCACTGAGTTTATGTGTTCAGTAAAGGCTTGCACCTCTTTGGTTTTGATTTTAACCCATGTGTCATCTACGTATCTGAACCAGTGGCTAGGTGTTATTCCTTCAAAGGAGTTCAAAGCTCTGCACTCTACCTCCTCCATGTATAAATTTGCCACAATTGGAGAAACTGGTGAGCCCATGGCACAGCCGTGTTTCTGTCTATAAAACTTGCCATTGAACTGGAAATATGTGGTATTCAGGCACAATTCCAGGAGTTGGCAAATGTGTTCTGGTTTGAGTTTTGTTCTGTTTTGGAGGGAGTTGTCCTGTGTAAGTCGTTCTCTTACTGTGACCAAAGCCTCCATGGTAGGAATACAGGTGAACAGTGAAGTCACGTCATAGGAAACCATTGTCTCATCTGGATCCATTTTTAGATTCCGGACTTTGTTCACAAAGTCTATGGAGTTTTGGATGTGGTGTGGGGTGTTGCCTACCAGAGGTGCCAGGATATTAGCTATGTGTTTGGCTATATTGTACGTGACAGAGTTTATACTGCTGACAATGGGCCTGAGCGGGGCCCCTTCTTTATGGATCTTGGGGAGTCCATATAGGCAAGGAATTGAGTCCTGGGGGTAAAGCCGGTAGTATTGTGTTTTGTCAATCATGCCTTCTTTTTGCAGTTGTTGTAGACATTCTATCACCTTCTTTTTGTACCCACTCGTGGGGTCTCGTTTCAGAGTTTCATACGTGTTAGAGTCATTCAGTAGTGCAAAGATCTTGGTGTGGTAATCAGTTGTATTGAGCACAACTGTGCACCTACCTTTGTCTGCTGGAAGGATTGTGATGTTGTGCTCCTTGCTCAGTGCTGATACTGCTTTTCTCTCCCCAATGGTGAGGTTAGAGGGGGGGACCTTAGCCTCAGACAAAGCTGCCGACACTTTTAACCGAAGTTGGTCTGCCTCGGTTCCACTTAAGTTGTTTTTCTTTATAGCGGATTCTGTGGCTGTAATCCAGTCCACTATGGGTAACTTTTTTGGTGTCATGGCAAAGTTCAAACCCTTGGCTAGGACCTCTTTCTCCGGTTGGGTAAGTTCTCTGTCTGACAAGTTCTTTACCCACCTGTTTTGTGTTTCATTTTGTGTTGGGATGTCAGTTTTTTGCCTCCAAGTGAGTGTTTCAGTGTTTTTGTCGATGTTTCGAGATTGTAGGTTGTGGAATTTCCTGGTTTGTCTTACTTTGCTCTTGGTGTGTTGAGATAGTTGTCCTGTCTGAGTTACACAGGACAACTCCCTCCAAAACAGAACAAAACTCAAACCAGAACACATTTGCCAACCATGACCTGGATGAATGAGAATATTCACAGGCTTGAACAAGGGAAGATTATTTTTTTATGCTCTGAGAATTGATGGCACTACAACATGGAATGATGTAGTTATTGCACATTTAATTGTTTTAGTTGACAAAAAAAATCCCTTAAATTAATTTCAAACATTTTCTTTATCAAGTATGAGCTGTAGTAAGATCAAAGGAGGATGGGTATGTGTACTATGCGTTGTGTGGTACTTCAACATGCAATGGTATACTTTTTACATGTGTTAATAATAAAACATCAGTGGATTGAAAAAAAACTTTATCAAAAGCATTGTATGTATTTGAGAGAGCAAACCAACATGTATAATGCTTTTTAGCAACAATACAGCTTAAAATTTTGATTTGACTAATGATTGATCTATTTAAGACTTTTTTTTAATGCAATAATTTCCAATCAAAGAAGTGTAATATTAAAAATCTGAATAATTTTTATGACACTACATCTGACCTAGGTGGAGCAAAAAACAAAACAAAAAAAACCCCTCATTTTTCGGTGTCACATATTTGTAGACGGTCCCTGCGCATTCAAGCATCCGCATACTCTGCATTACGTCAAGATATCAGAATAAATGCTCATTTGGCTTGCCATACTGCATAGAGGCCAATCCAAGTCTCCCAGTGCAGACGACGGCTCCGTTTGAGGAAAATACGATTGTAGCTCGCAGTCTACATTGTTGTGATTGCACTGAAGTTTCGGTTTGTAAAAGCAATGATCCGATAAGTTATTGATCCGGAAAAGCCGAATTTGTGAATATTTTTCTAACTTTACCGAAGTACAAAATTATATGAAAAGTTCTTTCAGTGCTGAAATGTGTTTAAGACACAAGGTACCTGACTTTACCAAAAGCGACAGATAACAGAAGATTGACATTAAACAATTAAAGGAAAAATGGCTGAGGAACAGCCTAAATCGCTTAGTTTAGTTCTTTCTATCAGCTGGTACCTGGTTCCTTCTTGTCAGTGAGCAGACCACAACACTTAATCATCGTAGCTGTGAGATAAAGAGGCGTGGAAACTCTGGAATGGTAGGAGGATATTTCTGGGAAATTACAGCCGAGACAAAAAAAATTTGTAAAAAATCAGGTTTAATCCTGATTTTCTTTTTAAAATTTTTTACATACATTCCTGTATATTAGCAAACCTAAAAACAACAACGCAGATCGAAATGTAATAGTCTGAAACAGATTTTGATTTGATTATCTTCAACGTCAAGCGCGTCAGAACAGTAGAGATAATATCTAGATGGGTGGAAAACTTACCAGTAAGTACAGTTCCTGGTTACAGACAGATTTGTTTCAGATTAACTGTACCTTGTTGTCTCTTTACGTATGAAATCAGAGCAGGAATTAAGGGGGATCTCTTGGGTGCGTTCTGTTTCAGTATTAGAAAGCCCCGAAAGGGTGGAGTTTATAGATCGGGGTTTAAGTTTTCCCAGTTCAGACAAGTCCCGAGTATTAAAACGTTTTTATAACAGCCAGAATGAAGAGAAATTCATGAGTTTACAACAAGAGGGTTTCACAGATTATTGTTTATCTGGAATAAATACCTTAATTGACTTCATTAAAACTTGAAATGGAAGTAACTCTTTCTGGGCTTATGTATCCTATTTACATTAGTTTTTGTGCTCTAAACTGCCCGTGACTAATGTCATTTTTTCATATTTACTTGCAAAAAGTAGAAATCTAAGACAACCCCAAAAACTAATCTGCATCAAGTGGCCAGAAGGTGGCAGTATAATCATATTTGGATACCTTCTGCTCATTTGAGTTCAGAGTTGTTGTTTTTTTCTTTTTTTTTCTTTCAAAGAACTTTATTTAAGTAATGCATGTTACACAAGCAAATGCATCAAATGACACACAAAACAAATAAAATAAAAAATATATACCTTAGATAAATAAATAAGAGAGAGAAAAAAAGACTATTAATGAAAAACAACAATTAAGCCAGGGGGGTTAGAGAAAAAAAAAACAAATTAAACTTAACAAAGATAACAAGGTTTTTATAGCTTTCTGGTTGTCTGAATGAAGTATACTTTCGAAATAGTTCCTGAAGTCATAAAGAAAAACAGAAAAACATGGTTTTCCACCAGAAAATTTACATTTGTGGATATGGAACTTTGCCAAAATAAGAAGCAGATTTATGATAAACACATTATCAGCATTCTTGTACTGATTTGTTGTGAAACCACATAAAACACGTTTCCAGAATAACTTAATAGAGACATCTACTTTTTCATGAATCCAGTCAGAGATATTTTGCCAGAACGCCCTTACAAATGGACAGTCCCAAAATAAATAATAAAATCGTTTCATCCAAATTATTACAGAAACTACAAAGAATGTCAATGTTCAATTTAAATCTATGTTGAATGTAAGCTTTAGCTGGATATATTCTATGTACTAATTTATATGAGACTTCTTTTGTTTTGTTAGTGACCAAAAACTTATTGGGTATCTGCCAAACTTCCTTCCATGGTATGTCAGCTACAAACCTGTTCCAATAAGACACACTAGGTGGTAGTGTTGCATTGTTGAACTGGAATAATGCTCTTATGGATCTATTATTTCTTCTTGAGTGACGGGACAAACACAATTTCCCCACAGGAGTATCAACTGGAGACAACAGAGAGCTGTTGTGAAAGTGAATTCTTTGTTGATGCTTAAAAAGCATACAGACCCCAGAAGGAATGGCTCCAAACACTTTGGCATACTCTGATGGGTGAATGGGGAGGTTAAATTTAGTTAGAAATTCTTCATATGTTAAAAGAAAACCTTGATTGTTAAATAATTGGTCCACAAAAACAATGTTGTTACGAAACCAATAATCTATAAAGAGTGATTTGTGTTTATATAATATATCCTTATTATTCCAAATAAAGTATTTATGTGGTGAAAAATTATGTTTGTAGATAAGTGACCACGACAAAAAGGCTTGGCGATAAAATGCTGAGAAGTTGAGTGGGATTTTACCTACATCATAATTACATGATAGAACAAAGCTAATGCCACCAATTTTAGATAAAATATGAAGAGGTATTGTATTCCAAATAGAGTTGGGATTTCTAAAAATTTGTTTCAGCCAGTTAATTTTAAAGGTGTTATTTAGAGAGTGAAAATCCAGGAAGTTGAGACCACCCTTATCATAAGAGTTCATAAGAAAATTTTTCTTTAAATAATGTGATCTATTCTTCCATATAAAATCAAAAAGTATTTTATCAATTTCTTTAATCAGTTTATCATCAATATGCAGAGCTAAGGCTGCGTATGTCAAGCGAGAGATGCCCTCTGCTTTACTAAGTAAAATCCTTCCTCTTATTGATAAATCTCTGGAGAGCCAGTGATTCAGCTTCTTCTGTGTCTTCTTTATGATTGGATTAAAGTTAAGTGAGCATCTTGCATGTTGATCTTTTGTCAGGATGATCCCCAAATACGGCACTTCTGTTTTAACAGGAATATTATACAGTGTAGAAGCGGCACATCCTTTGATCGCCATAAGTTCACATTTTTTCATGTTCAGGCGCAGACCAGATGCTTTGGAGAACTTCTCAATATTATCAAGAGCAACAGGGATCTCTTTCTCATTTTTTTAAAACAAAGTCGTGTCATCGGCCAATTGAGTGATAATTAAATTTTTATCAACCAGATTAATACCCTCCACTATGCTTGTTTTAATATGGCCGCTCAGTAACTGCGCAACCAAAAGAAAAAGATATGGTGAGACGGGACAACCCTGCCTTATACCTCTTGTTAAGTTAAATCTTGGAGAAGTGCCGCCTGCCAACTTTATAGAACTGTTACTGTTTTTGTAAAGAGTGACAATTGCAGAATGAAAATAGTCACCAAAACCAAATTTTTTATTGTATCCAGAATGAATTGATGTTCCACTGTATCAAAAGCCTTATAAAAATCTAGGAATAAAATAAAGCTATTATCATTCACAACTTCTGGATAGTCAAGAATATCTAATATAAGTCTGATATTGTTAATTATATGTCTTTGAGACATGAAGCCGGACTGTGTCCCATCAATTATCGAGTTAAGAGTCAATTTATATCGCTTAGCTAAAATGATTGCAAAAATTTTATAGTCGTTGTTTAGTAGTGATATTGGTCGCCAATTGTCTAAAATTAAAACGTCTTTTCCAGATTTTGGAATTAAGGTAGTCAAACCTTGTGTCAGAGTTGTAGGGAGCTGTTCTTTTTCCATACTTTCCAAGAACACTTCAACTAAAAACGGAGAAAGTTCATTGACAAAAGATTTATAAAATTCGGATGTCAATCCATCTGTCCCAGGTGATTTGTTATCTTTAAGTAGACCAATGGCATGCTTCACTTCCTCGAGAGTAAGTGGCTTCTCACATTGTTGCCTTTCAGTTTCAGAAATGGCCTTAACTCTCAGCAAGTCTAAAAAGGAATCTGCTGATGCTTGACAAAACTTCGAGGTATAAAGGTTCTGATAAAAGTCACAGCAATACTTCGAGATGGCTCTGTGATCCTCTACAATATTTCCATTGATGTTTAATTTGTATATGCTAATCATTTTAGAGTGATATCTTTCAAGGTTAAAAAAATAATGTGAATTTTGTTCCCCCGTTTTTAAGCCATTTTAATCTGGATCTAATAAATGCTCCCTTAGCCTTTTGATTATACATTTTATCCAACTCAGTTTGAAGATTCAACAGTTCACGTTTGTTTTCTTCAGAAAGATTATCTGGAGTGTTTTGGCACAATTGGGTAATTTTTGAAGTAATACTTATTTCATGTGCTCTTTTCATTTTGGCAATATCACTACTTACTCTTCTAAAATATTTACCTATTTCAAATTTAAAAAGCTCCCAGTGGGCACCGTACTGTTTTTGTTTTTTGGCTTTATTCCAGTAGATTATTATCTGTTCTTTGACTTCTTTCTGCACGGCTTCTTTTCCTAAAATAGAACTATTTAATTTCCAGTAAGCTGAACGAGTGGCAGGAGTTTTAGAAGAGGATAACTTAATCTTTATAAAAATGGCTTTGTGGTCGGTAAGAGGGGTGGGGCAGATTTCTACAAGAATGTCATCAACAACAATTATTTTAGAGACTAACCATAAATCTAGTCTAGATTGACTTGTACCAGTTTTGTTACTCCATGTAAAGGTTCTCTTAGCCGGATTTTTCACTCTCCAAATATCATGCAAGTTAAGTTTCTCCATGAAATCATTTACAATTTTGTTACTCCTATTATTCCCACGAGAAGGCCATTTATCTGCAACATTGTCTGGGACCATGTTAAAGTCACCACCCAACAATAGAATGGCATTTGGGAATTTGTCAAACCACTTTAATAATAGATTTTCCATGGATAAAAAAAGTTTGTTATTTTCCTTGACAGTGTTATACCCATAAATGTTAGCTGAAATAAGGATAAAATCATTAATCCCAAGAGTTTGGCAAATATAATGACCCGATGGATCTGTTTCGGTAAGTAATACTTCTCCATTAAATTTGTTCATTAAAGTCGTTACCCCAGCTGATCGCTCTGTACCATGTGAAAACCATAATGAATTACCCCACTGACATTTCCAAATTTTGGCATCCTCAGGAATAGAATGTGACTCTTGTAAAAAGCAGAAGTCTGAGTGAAATTGTTTAACAAAAAGAAGCAAAGATTTCCGTTTAACATTGTTCCGAAGCCCCCTGGCGTTGAGAGATAGAAAAGATAAAGAAGACAGATAAGTAGGTCAGTAAAGAACACACAAAAATAAGTTTTGTCTCACAACAAACAAGTAGTGCAATATCGAGAACAGCACCACTGAAATAAGTCTGAGCAGCTTCAGTGAACAAGCAGTGAACAATCTCTCCTTATTAACATATCAAAGACATGGAAAAGGACTAGGATGGTTGAAATACCATCAACATGTAACAAATGGTGTAAGTTTGATAAATATTTAACCATTGAGTGCTATAATAAATTTTTGGCAAGTAAAATGGTCATTTTTGCATTTTCTGGGGAATATATGATGATGGAAAATGATGAGAATGCTGTGATGGTTGCAATATAACAAACAGATAATTAATAAAGACGTTTTGAGAAATATTTTACCCTTCATATTTAAGCAGGATGCTATAATCCATTTTTGGCGAGCAAAATTGTCTGTTTTTGCCTTTTTATGGGTATATATGATGATGGAAAAAGAGCAGGACGCTGTGATGGTTACAATATAATCAACAGATAATGAATAATTTCATTGTGAGACACATTTAACCATTCGTATGTAACCAGGATGCTATAATCCATTTTTGGCGAGTAAAATTGTAATTCTTTGCCTTTTGGGGGTATCTATGATGATGGAAAAGGCACAGTATGCTGTGACGGGTAAAATAAAATCAACATATGATAATTAAAGTCATTGTTAGGTAAATCCATCCCTCCAGGAGTAAACATGGAGCTATAATAAATTTTTGGCAAGTAAAATAATTGGGGGGTTTTTGCCAAATTTGGGAGTATATGTAATCATGCAAAAGACTGTATGCTGTGATGTCCACAATTAAGTCAACAAGAAAGAAACAGAAATATTTTGAGGATCATTTAACCCTTCATAGACAAACGGGATGTTATGATCTTTTAGGCAAGTAAAATATCGCAATTCTAAGATCTTCTGTGTTGAAATGTACTATACATGCTTTCATCTTGTCACCTTTAAACAAAACAGTGTTTAGATAGTTACACACTGTTTTTGTAAAGACATAAAAGCTTTATAAGTTTGATCAGGTTTTTTCTAGTAAAATACCTTGGAGAGTTCATATAGTAGCAGCAACAACGACAACAAAAAGCAATAAACTATTAGTTTCATGTGACTAAATGAAACAATGTGGATAACACTTTGTAGGCATGTCATTAAAATATTGGCAAAACAAACAAGATACATTGCTCGAATTGCCGGAAAATAACTTATATTGATTTAGCCTACATAACTTTTCACATTACATTCAATGCAGCTGCATTATGTTTTGTTAATTTTAAATGAATATCAATATCTTACAGATTCCCAATCTGTACCACAAACCATCTTTCAGTTACATTCAGGCTTACATATTGTGACCATTTATGATACGTTTCGAACAACTTTTGAAACGTAAAACACGGTAAGTCTCTGGAGAAAATAACAGATATTAAACGAAGACAAACGTCTGCTAAAGTACTTCACGAATATATATTTGTGCCTTTTCAATGTCGATATTTGATTTGTCGAACTCTAAGACGCGATTGTTGTGAGGTACGTCAAGAAATGCAGAAACCTAAGCACTATTGTCTTTTTGGACGTACTTTGAAGTTCAATTACTGAAAAGGTACACAGTAAATGTAGTTCATACTTGTACAAGGTAGTACCAGAGGTAGGCCTACATGTGTATAGATGGCCTAGTGTCCTTTAAAAAAAAATACCATTGTATCCTTTATCAAAAATAGAACTTTTGTGTTGCTTTGAAGTACAATTACTAAAAAAGTACACAGTGAAAGTAGTTCATACTTTGGTACTATAGTACTCGAGGTACTTAGTAGGAGTGTATAGATGGCCTAGTGTCCTTTTTTGAAAATAAAATTTTATCCCATCTCAAAAACAGCACTTTTGACTTTTAGTAGGTACTTTAAGTTACTATTACTGTACTTACAAACTACAAAGCAAAAGTACTTTATTCTTATAGAAAATACTAGCTTACTTACTAATTATCTACAGGTTACCTTTTCCTTTAAAAAAAGTTATATTTTTATTTATTTATAATTATTTCCATTTTTAATTAAACATGACATAAATAGTTAACTGTCTTTAATGTGTTGCTATTTTGTCCAATAAAAGCGAGGTATCAGCTCTGTCTCATCCTGATGTCAGGCCATTCTCTGTCGCTCATCTCCGCTCTTCTCAAGCAGTACCAACAGTAGTACCACATATAAAGCGCACTGCAAATGTAGGTGCAGTTTCTGAGCTTCCTGATACGGAAACAGAGCGCACCTATGAGTTCCTGTTTTACAACTCCTGGTGTAGTCAGATTTTTTTTTATGTTAAGAGACGACAAGGCTACAGTTTACCTGAAACAAATTTGTCTGTAACCAGGACTGCAGGCTACTTAATGGTAAGTTTTCCACCCATGTTATTTCTACTCTGTTGAGTTCACATGGGAATCGAGATTAAAGAAAATTTCACTGAGCGTTTCTCTTATTGTGTTACGATTTTACCCCAAGCTATTGTCATTGTTTTGTATCTGCCAAGATTCACTTACTCCCAGCTATAGAGCCAGGTGTCTTCATCCTGAGAAATTCCCACCCTGAGAGAATAGTTTTGTCTTCAGAAGTCATAGAGGCAAGGTTGCTGAACTGTATAAATACTTATTTTCATTTGAGCTGAGGGGAGGCAGCATTCAGCATTCACTGTGATCTGGACTGTTCTCCTGTATGATCAATTGAAATATAATTAAACCTCCAAAATAAAATGAAGGAATCTCTCTCACTTCTTTATTTAAAATGCCTTTTTCCCCACAACAGTTGTATTGGTTGTAATTTCCCAGAAATATCATTGTACTATTTCTCTATTCCACAGCTACGATGGTGAACTGCTGTGGTCTACTCACTGACAAAAAGGAACCAGGTACCCAGCTGATAAAAACACACAAAAACAAAAAAAAATAAACTAACCAATTTTGCCTGTGACTGTTCCTCAGTCATTTCCACCTTAATTGGTTTATTCTCAGTATTTATTTTTCTGTCTCTTTGGTAAAGTCAGGTACATTGCTGTGTCTTAAACATATTTCAGCACTGAAGGAACTATTGTGATCTTTTTTTTTATGGTACATTCATGTCTGTTTGTTCTGCTGCTTTAGTTCCTCTGAAGAGCATTGATGCTCAGCTGGAGGTGAGGGACCATGTGGCTACATTGGTCTCCACTCTCAACTACGAGAACAAGGAGGACAAACCACTAGAGGCTGTTTTTGTCTTTCCTCTGCCTGGAGATGCTGCTGTGTGTCATTTCAGTGCTCAGATTGGAAAAACACACATTGTAGCTGAGGTGAAGGAGAAACAGCAGGTGAGCTGGACACAAAGATGTCCTCTTTAGAAAGGAGCTGAACCACAGTAAAGTGAACATTGCTGACATGTTTCCTGTGGACTGCAGGCTCGGGAGGAGTATGATGATGCTCTGAGCTCCGGTCAGCAGGCCTTCCTGTTGGAGAAGAGTGAGCAGAGTCCAGATATCTTCTCACTGAGTGTGGGCAGTCTGCCTCCAGGAGAGAGCGCCTCCATCAGGCTGGAGTACGTCACTGAGCTGGCTGTGCAGGCTGATGATGGGCTGAGGTTCTGTCTGCCTGCTGTTCTCAACCCTCGATACCAACCTCAGGGTAGGAAAACCAGCAGATCGATGGATTCAGTCATATCCATTTGAACTAAAAACCAGATGACTCCCAGTTGTGTCTCATGTTGTTTCCAGGTAGTGAAGGTTCCAGTGTCCAGGTGACCTCAGTTCCAGCCTCTCTGGTTCCCTACAGTCTGTCCTTTTCTGCCAAACTGTCCTCTCCTCGTTCAATCTCTAAAGTAGAGTCCAGCTGTTCCCTGGAGCCTCTTCAGTACCTCAACACTGATCAAACTGAGGCCACGGTGGGTAGAGAGCTGATGTTACTGCTGGATGTGGTTGTTATAAACAAAATAAATAACTTTATTCATATTCTTTGAACTGTAGGTGAAGTTGGCTGCAGGACACAAGTTTGACAGAGACGTTGAGCTGCTGATTTATTACAAAGATGCCCACCAGCCCTCTGCTGTGGTGGAGGCAGGACAGGCCTCTGCTGAACCTGGTCAGAACTGATCAGTTTAGGTGTTAATATTAAATGGTAAGGTATCATAGGGGTGTGTATTTGACTTTTTTCATTCTCACAATGTTCCAGGCTCTCTGATGGGTGATCCTGTGGTGATGGTGAGCCTGTATCCTGAGTTCCCTCAGTCAGTGATGTCCTCTCTTACTTCCTGTGGAGAGTTTGTGTTCTTGATGGATCGATCAGGAAGTATGGGCTGTCCCATGAATAACAGCACACCACAAGAAACTCGCATCAGCAGTGCAAGGGTATTTATTTAAGTTTTAAAATGATAGTTAAGATTGTATTAATAGGGATTCTGTTGAGACTCGATGACTAGTAAATAGTTTACCTGGACTTAATGATTGCCTTCAGATCTTTACTCTGATGAAGCAGAGATTAGTTTTAAAAAGTTCGTTCATAGTTTCAGCTGACCCAATCCCACAGATCTGGTTCAAGTCTCAGAGTTTAGCAACAAATTTCCATCTGTTATGTTGGACAGAAAAGGCTTCTCCCGTCTCCCGTCTTCACCGTTCTAAACAACTGAACTTCTGGAGATACAGATTATTATATTACCTAGATAGCCCTAGGATTGCGTTTGTCTGTGCAGCTCTTCCACATAAGTTTTGGAGTTAGTAAATATAAACCAAACTGCTGTTAGAGCCACACCAGCAAGATGGTTAACTTTCTGTTTGAAACCTTAATATGTTTTTAAATTAAATGTAAATGCTGAATTTTTAATGAACGCATCATTAGGAGATAGCATCCGGCCCCCAAAATAAAGTTCTGTTTTGCTTTGGAGCCTTTTTTTTCTTTATGTACCTTAACTTTGTATTCTTTATTCGTGGTGACAAGATACACTTAGGTCTTTATTCAGCTTTGTTTGTAATAGTCTGAGCTGTTGAAAATGTGACATTATTTTTGAATTGTAACTCAAACTGTAGTCAGGGCGAGTGTAGCTCAGTGGGCGGGTTGTAGGTTCAATTCCAGCTTATGTCGATGTGCCATTGGGCAAGGGACTTTACCCCAAGTTGCCTACCAAGCTCTGTATTGGTGTATGAATGTGTGGATGTTTGTGAGTGTGACTGGGTGAATGTGACTCCAGTGTAAAGAGCTTTGTGTGGTCAGTATGACTACTAGGCCCTGTCACCCGCAATCATCTATGTAGTTAATACCTATTCAAAAGAATCTTTTTATTTTTTTAGTAATTTTAACTAGTACTCTTTAAAACAACCTGACCAGAGAACTAAACATTAAAATGAAATCAAACACTTGCACTTATTATAAGAATACCTGATGCGGTTCCTGCACAGCATGAAATGCAAATGCTCACCTTTTCTTTCGTAATCCAATAATCGGATTGTTGTTAGAAGTTAAAGACTCTCAGAACAAGCTGTTTCCTGACCTGTAAACTACTAGAGAAAAGCCTGCAGGTGATGCATCAGCAGAGGGTGCTGCCCGACACCCATCTTTTGCGCACATCGGGCTCTTTGGAGCACGTCTGAGTGCACAAAGTTGCAGCTCCCGGTCAGCTATATGCATTGAATACAGTGTCTGGGAATATTTTCTTTAATTAATGTATCTAGCTGTGATGTTCTGAGCACCTGTCCAGGGTGTACCCCCCCCTGCAGATGAGCGCTGGAGATATGCACCAGACCCCTATCAGCCCTTCAATGAGAAGCGCAATAAATAATGGGTGGAATTTATTTACATGGGCTCCATTCATAGAGTTGAAAAAAAAGTATCTGCGCATTTACCTCAAGCATCAGACGGAGATGTGAATTTTAATCTGTAAAAATAACAGCCTTCAGATTTTTCCATCACGTTCTGAAACAGTCAAATACGGAAAATATTCAGTTAATGCAACCCCTGCTGTGAATATTGACTATAATATATAACTATGTAATGCAAACCGGTCAGCAGTTTAAAGCCTTATAAAATAACATTTAAAAAAATTGAGATGGTTTAACATGGCCTAACTTTAATTTAAGTGGATTGGTCGTCTCTAGGTAAGATATTGACTCTTTGAAAGGTCTTCTTAACAGATCTCTTCCTATAAAAACATTCTGAACTATTCCTTTATATTAATTGTTTAAGCATTTGTGTCTCTCTTTGAGTGTCTTCTTTATTCCCTGTGTCTCCTTCTTTAGGACACTCTGCTGCTCCTGTTAAAGAGCTTACCACTGGGCTGCTACTTCAACATCTACAGTTTCGGATCGTCTTTTGAACACATCTTTCCGTGAGTCACATCTAACTGATAGGTGTTTGTATCACATGCTGATTCCCCCATAAATGGGTCAAGACAACTCTTTAAGTTTATTTTTTATTTATTTTTTACAGGATGTGGTTTTCTCAGTGAACTAGAAAAGTAAAAAAAAAAACATAGTAGCCTATGTGCTGAAATTGTTGTCCAGTTTTTAAAAACGTCACAGCAAATACGTGTTTTTTAGAAGTGATTTTTATGTGGTTATGTGTTTTTCCGAGCGTCTGGTGAATCTATAGTCTGCTGCAGAGAGCTGCATGTTGACGAAACCAGTAGAAGGCAAAACACTTCCTTTTTACCAAACAAACTGAGGAAGTTCAGTGGTGCTATTGTATTTATTTATTTATTTATTTGACAGGGATACATTTAACAAGATCTAACTAGTTAATTTAACAAGATCTAACTAGTTAACTAGTGGACAAAAATGCTCAGCTTGTTTGTGTTTTTATGTGTAACTAGTTTACTAATGAACAAAATATGCATGCCACTAGTTAACTAGTAAGGCCAGCAACACCCTCACTAGTAAACTAGGGCGTATTTTTGCCTTTACATGTTAACAAGTGACCATTTTGGCATCGCACTAGTTAACTAGTGGTGCTGAAATGGCCTTCACTAGTAAACTAGTGAAACTTTTTGCACCTCACTAGTTAACTAGTCAAATAGAAATTACCATCACTAAAAGTGACACTAGTTTACTAGTGTGCCCCAGAACGCCCACTACTGAACTAGTGACACTTTTTGCACCTCACTAGTTTACTAGTGGCCATTTATGTTTTTACTAGTTAACTAGTGAGTAGTTCTGCCTTCACTAGTTTACATGTAAGTGTAACACTGAAGCCACTAGTTTACTAGCTAAACTTACTTTGGCCAGCATGTTAACTGGTGTGCCACATTCAATTTTTTGGGTGTCATATTTTACTCGGACACTCGGACTCGGGAGCCAATAGAAAGCCTCAATTTGAGGAATTCTCCGCATCCTAATTAGAATTGTGCACCACTAGCTGACTAGCTTGAATTTATGCTTGAACTAGTTTACTAGTATACCTATATGACCTCACTAGTTAACTAGTTTGGACAAAGGATCCATCAACTAGTTAACTAGTGAGCCTGCTGCCATCACCTAGCTAGCTAGTAAGCCATTTATGGTTCACTAGTTAACTAGTGACATTGACCTACTCCAACTAGTTAACTATTGAGGAGGTATGCCTTCAATAGTAAACCTGTGCACATTTTTGGCTCTCACTAGTTAACTAGTGAGAAAAAAAAAACTTCAAATAGCTTTACTGGTATACATTTTGGCCTCTACTAGTTAACTAGTGGCCATTTCCAGCTCTCACTAGTTAACTAGTGAAGCCAAAATATGTTCACTAGTTAACTAGGGGGCATTTTTGCCTTCACTAGTTAACTAGTGTGCACAAACATGGCTCACTAGTTAACTAGTTGACAAAAGTGGCATTTATCAATAAATGCTCAAGCGGCTGGCCAAATTATGTAGAAGTTAACATGTTGGAATTTCACATTCAGTAGTCAGCTAGTGCACTTTTTTGTACCATAATAGTTGACTAGTAAAATATAAACATCTTTTAAGTAGTTAACAAGTGCGCATATCAATGTTCACTTGTTAACTAGTGGACATGCTGAGCAATACTAGTTAACTAGTATGACATGAAACATATGAACTAGTTAACTAGAAATAATTTGGGTCTAACTAGTTAACTAGTGTACATTTTGGCTTTCACTAGTTAACTAGTTCACACAAACATGTCTCACTAGTTAACTAGTGGACAGATATGGCTCGCATGTTCATGACATTTATGCTTGATATCAAGATATCAGAATAAATGCTCAATCGGCTTGCCATAGTTTTCAACTTCTGGGATAGACATATTTATGACAAAATGTTACTGTTTATGTTATATAGTATTAATTTTTCCTGAAATTTAACTTGTATCCTGTAGTTAATGTTGGACCATGAAGTAAAATGGCTTGTTTCTCCGTTATCCCGCCTCCTGCACCCCCTCGCCCCCCAACCCCCGCTCCCCTCCTCTCCCATGCAGAGCTGCTTTGGCCGAGAAAAACATCTGAGCCTTATCTCAAATGGGAGTCCAATATTGAATTTGAAGTGCACCAAGTACCACAATGAAACTGTGTTGTATTAAGGGATTGGACGCTTGGCTCCTTTATTTAATTTTTTTGTAAAAAGCGGAGTCAATAACGCTTATTTCAGATGCTAAGTCTACCAGGCTACAGGCAGAGCCCATCCAGGCTTTAGATAGAGCTCAAACTAGCTTTATCCAGTAAGCAGGTCTTTCCAGCTCAGCATATAAAAAAGCCGTGGGTGTTGTTTTCACCCATTTACTGAACATTCTGAGATGCTATAGATCAATTACTTAACCACACAATGCTGTTATAAGATCACATAAGGAGCTTGATAAATGGCTAACCCACATTAGCTTGTAGCTACTTACTTCTCTGTCCATCAGGCGTCTTTGTTGTCAGAATGATCCAGCTGCTTTTCTTCAAGAATGTAGAATAAAGTCCTGTAATCCATGCAGCCAAACGGACGTTTTCACAGAGACATTTTAGAAAGTAAAATTCGAACAAAAAAACTTGTTTCAGCTGATAAAATCGGTACAGCTATGAGCTGTACCAGAGGTAGGCTGCCCTGTCTGTAGGGGCAGTGCAGACACCTCTAGCACTTCCTAGTGGTAACATGGTGACGTAAAATACTTTTGCACTCAGATTATGGTTTTGAGTTTATAATGTCTTATATTTGAAGTTCAATAAATATTTAAAGAGTTTTAATGACTTTTTAATTTATATTGCACACAGCGAGTGTTCAGTTGTCTTTCACAATCAATGTGCCGCTAAAAAGTATATATATCTGCCTTGGATATGGGCCTTAATAATCTGCTAGACTCTAGATATTAAAAAATCGGTATTGGCATCGGCCTTTAAAAAACCTACATCGGTCGGCCTCTACTTAAAACCTTCCTTTTTGATAAAGCTTATAGTTAGAATGACTTAGGTTACCCTCTGCTATTTTTGTATTTATGCTGCTATAGGCTTAGACTGTTGGAGGACCGTCTGACCACTTTTCTTCACTCTTCTACTTTTCTCTTCTACTACTCTCCAAATGTATTTTTCTCTGATATTTCGATTGTTAACCTTGTTTTTTCTCTCAGTGTTTTTCTCTACATATCAGCTACACCTTGTCTGGTTTCCTGCTCAGCTACAATGCCCTGCTGGAACTTGAGCATTGATTCGGATTATGCTCCCATGTCCTGTTGTCAACTTTTTACTTTCTTTAATATATTAAGAACTCTTACATCAGTTCTTTTGTACTTTCTGTGTCTTTTTTCTGTCTTCTCAAACCCCCAGACTGTTGTGGCAGATGACCACTTGTATTGATCCAGGTTCTGCTGGAGGTTTCTTCCTGTTAAAGGGGAGTTTGTCCTCTCCACTGTCGCTACATGCTTGCTCAATATGAGGGATTAAATGAGGATGTGCCCAACCTTATGTCGACTCAACACAATCTGCTGGGATTGCTTATTTACAAAACTTTAGACTGATTGGAATGTTTGAGATAACATCTGTTCTGAATTGGTGCTATATAAATAAACTGTATTGAATTGAACACATAAGGATAAAACTGTTTACAAAACTGTTAACAAAATAACTCAAAGTTGTTCATGGATTTAGATACAATATCCAAGAAATGTCAGAAATGGGCCAAGGAATGAGTGAATAGATTTTGGGGAGGATCAGGTATTATGGAGGAATCTAAACTGTACTGAGATGCTTGGCAGAGGTCTAAGATATCCTACTTACTGTATATCAACTGTTGTGTGTGTGTGCGTTAAAATGTACTGAATAGTGAAATGTATCTTGCCTGGCCAGGCAGCTAGGTGCTCAACACCTCTAAACTTCTGATCTGATTTTCTGTCAGTAAAAAGTTCAACTCTAGTTATCATATGAGGGATTTTGGGGAAATTTTACATATTTTGTGAGTTTTGATAGTAATTCTCATGATTTTGGCTGAAATATTTCATCAATTATTTTACAGTAAGAGTGTGGAGTACAATGAGAAGACCATGGAAGAGGCTCTAAAGAAGGTTGAAAAGATGGTGGCTAATCTTGGAGGAACAGAGATTCTTCAGCCTCTTAAGCACATTTACAGCCAGTCCTGCGTTACCAAACATCCTCGACAGGTAAGCTATACACACCTGTATTGCACCAACTCACCAAGATCTACGGCAGCCATCTATCAGCTTTATGACACTGATCTAATGTAAACACTCTGATTGTTCAGCACAATAATTACTGCTTCACACTTTCATATAAATGTTAGACAAACTTGTTTTCTTCAGAGCTCATATTTGTTGCAGTTTTAGTGCCATTTATCCATCTTATTTGTGTGGGTCACTAAAAGATCAGAGATTTAATCCTCTCAAGCAGATTCTCCTCAAGACTTTCAGCTCTTGTTTGGATCCGACACTGTAACTTTTGATGATTTCTCCTCCTTCAGCTGTTTGTCTTCACAGACGGAGAAGTGGGAAACACCAAAGAAGTCACTGATCTTGTTAAGAAGAATGCAGGTTCTCACAGGTGAATCCCTAAACACACATATTCCCAGTCTGGGTTATGTTCTGATGTTGTTGTGAGTTTGAAATCCAACTCTTGTATCGTAGGTGTTTCTCTTTTGGGATTGGAGAAGGAGCCAGCTCTGCTCTCATCAATGGGATGGCCAAAGAGGGAGGAGGTCACGCTCAGTTCATCACTGGGACTGACAGGATGCAACCAAAAGTGAGAACAAAATATATTAATGAAAATCACCAACACATCAGAATTTGATTATAGTAAAAGAAAAATAATTTCATAACTATTGTTTAAACTTCAGGTGATGCAGTCACTCAGGTTTGCACTGCAGCCGACTGTAGAGGATATTTCTGTCTCTTGGGATTTACCAAAGGGAGTGTCAGCCACGGTTCTGTCTCCACCCATTACAGCAATTTTTCAGGGTCAGAGGTCACTGATTTATGCTCAGCTCACTGGAGAGGTAGGGTCAACACCACTCAGCTTCTGCCTGAACACTGTAAACAATAAATTACTCAGATATTTTTAACTTACTTTTGATTTTCTTTCTTCTTCTCAGAGTTCAGAGGCAGCAGAGGGCAGTGTGACAGTGAAGTACACCCTGGCTGGTTCTCCCTGTCAGAACCAGCTGCACTTCAGTCTCAAACCTGGGGAGGACTTTGGGTAAAACACCTCATATTCTGGTTTGGCAGTAATGGTGATTTTATGTTTATCACTATCATATTTTTGTTGTTAAACTGAGGAAATGTTTCAACAGTTGTAAGTAACTCAAAGAATCTGAAACCAGATCCTATTTTTTGGCTAGTTTTTCAACATGAAATATCCATCCATAACCACTGGTTAACCAGTGATTCTTGGTAGAGAGGCGGGGTTCACCCTGGACAGCTGGCTGGGCCTTTACAGAGAAACACAGAAACACTCAGGACAAACAACATATATAGCAAATGGTGATTTAGATAAACCAGTTGACCAAATTAATCACTGGCCAGGAAAGAATAAGTGATCCTGCCGTGTCCTATCCTGGTTTGGTCATGTCCACTACCTGGCATTCAGCCATAACACATATTCTGCACAACAGACCTGCAGTCACCAATTGAAAAGTCTAGCCTAGAGCTTTCATTCTGCAAAACAATCTGGTTATACTCTCTTTTCTAAACTTTTTTTTTTTTACAATAGATTTAGTTGAGTAAAACTAAAATGCATGTTGATCTAAGGGCCTTGATTCATCAATGGTTTGCACTTGTCAAAATGAGCAAAATATGTACAGCGTTGCAAAAACATGCTGCAGCTGATTTACTAAACAGGCGCAGAAGACGTATAATATTGGGAGGAGATCACACAAATAAGTAGGGTTTCCAGGCGCAGTATGATTTAATTAACTTGAAACTGTTTATGCCAGCTGTTTTGGTGCCTCTTTTTACCGCATCTGAAAGACATGTTCTTAACTTTGTGCCACCAAATTCTTCATAAGTTATAGCTGAAAAACCAAAACACATAATTCAAATATTTTCTAACCTAATAGTAATTAATTAGCTATAAACCTGACAATTATGCTCAACACGTTTGCACCAATTTGTCTGTTTCATTAACCCTGACACCTGTGGTTGTCTTCGTAAAGCATCAGGAACCAGTGCAAAAAAAAGAAAAAACGGAATGGTGGTCTTGCATCGTTTGCAGGTAAGACAGTGTTTTTTAATGACAATAGTTAATTTTGTAATATTTAAAGAAAGATCAGCGGTTGATTGTTATTAATCATGAGTTAAGTCTATGGACATGATTGATCATGATTAAATATTTGACCCATTTGTACGACAGACTATTAGGGCCACTGTAAACAAAATAAAAATGTTTTGTAGTAAATATCCTACCAAAAAACTCAGAAGTTCTAAGATTAAACTCACATATTTTCCAGAATAAAACACGGAAATTCTCTGATGTGAAAAAGTAAAAAAATTACGAGTAAAAACTCAGAATTTCTGACATTAATTGCACATATTATCCAGATGGGAAAAAAAAGTGTTCTTCTCAATAAAGGTAAGCTAAGTTTGAATTTCGTCACATTACATGCCAGTGATTTATAAGTCATCATGAACCTATAAATAATGTATTGCAGTTTTTTTGCCATGGTTTAAAAAATTATTTCAGTTTAAAACAAATTTGGTAAATTTTCTTTGTGTGTTTGAATGCAGGCTCACTGTACAAGTACACACAAAGAGGAAATCCAGCCAAGGACAACATTTCAGATCAACCATCCACCAACAGTTTAAGTGCACAAGATCAGCCACCAGCCATCAGGTCTGTAGCTTCTGTTAATTACTGGTGCATGTGTGAACCTGTAACTTAGTTCTAAAGAGTAAGAAGGTGAAGTTCCTATGTTGAGTATAGTATATTATGTAAATATTAAGAAGGTTTTTGTACTTACATATATTATTTCTTGTAGAAGTATTCCTAATAATAAATAGAGACATGCACTTGCACGTACTATAGTATCATTCTTTTTTTGGTGGTGGTGGTGGTGGTGGGGCACCACAGAGCATTTGTGCTTAGGGCACCCGAATGGCTAGCAAAGGCCCTGGTATTTATTTATTTGCATCCTAATTGTTTTCACCAGAGTGGTTACTATTCTTCTTGGTGACCAATTAATAAAGTGTAATAATCATGTACAATCATACAACGGTAGCGGGCCGTATAGGGGTGTATACATTACACCCCTAGTACCTATATCCTAATTAGTCATACCAATACACTGATCCCTAACTATAACAAGCTTTAACTTTTGTAGCCTCGCTGTTTCGCTGATTTTTGAATTGTATAATTTGACATGCTTTCTGTACAGCAGACCAACACGCCTTGTGTTCTGCATCCTGATTCAATGGAGGCATTGTCAATCTCCTCTGTGTCTCCTGTGCTTCCCAGATTTATTATGCCTGGTTATAAGAATCTCCTCATCCAGAAGACAAAACCGCCTAAACCACCCATACCCATGTTCCTCAGTTGGAAACAGCACCTGCTCAGACCTAAATAGGAAAAAGACACACCAGAGTGGCGCGTAGGCCGAGACGCATCATTATATCAATACTTTTATGTTTTAAAAAAGTTTAATAAAGGTTTGAACTTTGAGAATATGTAAACTAGTGAGAACTGTGAGTAAATCTGAATGCATGTCTGAGAAAAGTGTATAAAGTGTCTGGCCAGGAGTTTTACAGCTTTAAATCATAGATTAATAAAAAAAAAAAATGTTTTAAATAAAATACACCAAAAAAAGTTGGTTTTGCCTGTTGCGGGTTATTTTTTAGAACGTAAGCCCGGCAATAAACGAGCAACCACTTTACAACTCATACCATCGAAAAGACACTGCGGCTTGAGAATCCATACAGAATAACATTACATCACTGTTAACATAGGCCGGTCAAGCGGCACTTTCTGTGGAGCATCAATAATCTCACAATCACAAACAACCAAGGATACTGAGATCACGAAAAGTGTAAAATATATTTTAAAAAACGATTTTAACAAAGCTATGATAAGTTCATTATTTTCTGTGAGCTTAAACAAGTTCGTTCAATAAACGCACATTGTCACCATTTCATAAAGCACCGATGAGGTGATAAAGAAACACATTTTTTCAATGAAAAAAAAATTAAACAAGCAGTATTTCCGTTCCTTAAAATGCGACGGAAACAGAGTTGAACATGCTGCCACTGCTGCGCCCCACCTTCGTCTTTTAATCTATAAATTGCACTGGATTTTTTGTAGCATTTTCGTCATTTCTTTTTGTTACAGCAACTGCTGGAAAAAAAAAGGGCAAAGACGTATGTAATATATAAATAAAATGCTTGCACTTACCAACGTGGATGCTCTGCTCTTCACATCGCTTATTTGAAAATAAAATCCATCCTCCTTTCTTTTTAATAGGTCTATATCCCCACTTTTTTCTTCACCTTTTCGTTGCGGAACTCCGTTTATCTTTGAGCCTCTTGACGCTGGGCTGCAGATCTACTCAGGTGTCCCCAAACATTTTTGAAAACAGCATTGCTTCTAAGTGCCCAGCTCCACTTTGGTTTCTCCTTGCTGCCTTGGTGAAACAACCACCTTTCCTTACAAGATCCATTTTTTATGGCCTGTCATGCAACCATATCCATCTCTTTTCCTTCAGCTGTTGTGGATTAAAAAGTACACCGCTAGCTGTCGGTAGCTAAGAAATCTCCAGATTTGGGACAGTTTCTAAAACAGCGCGTTTCAACACTCCCTGTGTTTATCCAATCACAGGACACGTGCATGTTTACTTCAGCATATAGCTGACGTCAGTGTCGTACACTCGGAAGCTAATTGGCTATCACAACTGAAATTCATGCTTTGTCAGATGGACTTTCCCATTTATCCCACGTGGGATACAAATACCATGGGTGGAATTCCCTGTGGGTGCTCGGGCTCGAGGCACCAACGGAATTGGTGCCTATTGGTACAATACCACAATGAAAATTAGGATGCATATCAATTTTAAAAATCAAAATTCATACATTTCATACTACAAAGTTTCACTATAGCATTTTTTATGCGTCAACTTGACATTTAATAGAGGCCATGATAAAGTCTGGTGCATTTAAATAAAATTGGACATCTTAGCAACTCTGTTTAGGACATGCTGCAGCTTTAATAGGTCTGAGTATTGAACATGGTACCTGCATGGAACACAGAGCGGCACATGTACACCGCACACATTAAGTTTATAACTGACAAACAAAAAACATAATTCACAGACTTTCTAGCCCTGGGGTGTCAAACTTATTTATATATATATATATATAAATATATATATATATAAATATATATATATTTGTAGATTTTAAATTGTACTATCCAGGTTTGAATTTTTTAACTAAAGCACATTATAACCATTAGTTTTTGTAGATAATTAATTGAAAAAAAATGACAAACAATTTATGGGTTTTATTTATTTATGTTGAAGCACATCTTTGTTTGACCCCATGTTGTGACTCTGGTGTTTGTCACTCAGTCTAAGCCCCGCCCCTTTTGTATTTCAGTCCTGCATTTATTTTGGTGGACACCCCAAGATCATAAATGGGCCCCTTTAAAAACTTGCTAGATACACCCCTGCTTATCACTCAAAATGAAATATTTTTAACCCTGTATAAAAAATTGTAAACATCTAATTATGAAAACTATTTGTGGCATTATTACTCATTGATTTTATTTATCACATCAAGATGCTTCACATCATAAAGAAACTTTTAGAGTAGAGAGGAAACAAACCCATATGGTATTGTCTGATGCCTCAATAAAAAAAACTTGGAATTGTATTCTCCTTAAGATCGACTGATTCAAGGAAAAAAAACCTATTAATTTAAATCTGTTGCCAGTCTTTATTCTCTTAGCCATATTGAATATGAACTAGGCTGAATTAAACCAATTTCAACTATAAATGCAGGTCTTTCACATTAAATTTATTAATTCAAACTCTGATTCAAGGAGAGACAGATGGAGTACATCTTAATTTTTTTAAATGGGACTTTTGGAGTAGCTTTATATATAGAGAGTGCATTTCAAAATACGATATATATTTAATAACTTTCTCAATTTTGCGCCCGGTCAAGCAGATGGCGCCCCAGGCAGCCGCCTGTGTCGCCTGTCAGCAAAGCAGGCCCTGAGGCAGCGGATGCAAACTCTTAATTGGTATACTGCTCCTTGCATCCATCTGTCATGGCTGTCACAGAACTGACTCTAAAGCATACACAGTTACACTCGGGATTCAGAGAAAGATTTAAGAAATTTTATTAAGGTTCTGCAGGTCGGATTCTGAGGAGAGCGGAATAGGTTGATGGAACAAGGAGGACGCCACTGGAAGGTAAGGATATAAGGTGAGGGTTTTTGAAGAATGATGTGGAAAATTATAGATGAACGAATGCCTCACTGGAGGAACTGAAGATCCGGACTGGAGAGGAAGGAAAGGAATCGGAAACCAGAGATTATTGAGAGCCGTAGGAATGCCAGGTTAGTCTTCCTTTGTTGCTGGCGTTGGTAGTGCTGAGCGTCGGAGCGGAACAACCTGGAGCAGTGACAGCAGTGTGATGGAGGAGGAGCGGCCACCAGCCCCAGGGAGACGAACGTCGGTGGTGGGAGTATGAGACTGAGACATCAGAGTGACGCAGGGGATTCAACAAAGGAATCTAGAACAGCGGAAGCAGCCCGGGAAGACGACTGGAGAACACAGAGGATAATACAGGTAAGTCGAGGCAGAATAACCCACGCAGGAGTTCAGAGTTGAGGTCAGTTATCAATCCTAGGAGCGGAATCATCTAACGCTCGTCTGGTGGAACCGCTCCTGCTAAATGCTGCCAGCGCTAATGAGGTAACCAGCTGCAGGTGTGTCAGCCCAATTCTCAGCACCTGTGGAAGGAAGAGGAAATGGCTCCCTCTGCTGGATCCTGCCGGATCCTGACATTATCATTTGCGTCCCCAATCTTAGTAGATCACTCACAGGATGAGGAACATGCCCTCCATGCAAAATGTTTCCAGCACGTACAGTTTTGTGCTCTTTATTTGGAATTTTGATTTGATGGTTTCTTCTTTCATTTGGGGTAAATGAGATAAAACGGAGGAGTATGATGGGAACAAAAGTTTGAAAAAAAGGGAAACAAGATAGATAGATAGATAGATAGATAGATAGATAGATAGATAGATAGATAGATAGATAGATAGATAGATAGATTGATACTTTATTCATCTCCAAGAGAAATTCACACAGAGCCACTTAATGAGCATAAAAACATTAGAGTTCCACATTTATATCTTTCTCCCTCTTGTCTGCAGATTAACAGTCCACAGGTTGGCTGCTCGCACTGTGATTCGCTCCCTGGAGTCTCAGCAGAGGAACCTCAGAGGACAGCAGGAAGAAAAAGTGAAGAGGAAAGTAGTGGGGCTCAGTGTCCAATCAGGAGTGAGCAGTTCTTTTACTGCTTTCATTGCTGTCAACAAAGACAGCGGCGAGTCGGTACAAGGACCTCTGGTGCGCAGAAATATCCCAACACCTTCCTATCGAAGTAAGTGATTTCATTTTGTTTTGGTTTTTTGGTGTGGTTTTTTTTTCAGTCAGTACATTCACATAGATTGCCGTTTAAAGACATATTTATGAAGCAAGTATCTGATATTGATTTTAATAACATACTTGGTCTCCTTTTCTCATTTTATGTTTCTTATTTTACTATTTTCTTTCATAACATTCCCTCCAGTGAACAGATGTCATCCAGATCTGGTTTACGTATTGTAATTAGGTCTACATCTTTGGGGGGGTTCATTCAGTCAGATTTACATAGATTGCTGTTTTATATATTTTTTTTATTCAAGTCTGGCATCAATTTAATTTGAATAACATGTTCAGTCCTTCTCTGTTTTTCTTTTTTCTCTCCTGTTTTAGTGAAAGTAAAACCTATATAGATGACCATCTCTGCCAAAAATTGACAAAAATAAATACATCTGGGTATACATTTAAAAAAAATCACATTTATTTCCACATTTATTTAATTAATTATGTCCATATTTATGTATTTCCACATTTCCAGATCAGATTTATTTACCAGAGTGTATTCTAATAAGCGGGGTGTTTCTGAAACTGGCATAAAGCCTGATTGGTCAGCTCCAAGTCTCTGTATTTACACTGAAGATGCTGAGGCATAGACTGTAAAAAAGAATAGACAGCGCCTCCTCATTCCTCCCCGCTTACCAGAATGACACACTTTCATGGGGGAATTCATGGCGGATTCACAGACTCCTCCTCCCCAGCTCTGACGAAGCATGTTCCTAAAAAGGGCATAGGGGCGGGATCTTAACTGTAGACTCCGTCATCGCGGGGCGTCTATGGGCGTGTAGTTCGGTCGTAATCACGCCCATTCTGCTCCGGCTTCTTTAGCTCTGATGCCAAACTTGGCTCGGCCCCCTCATTAATTATGCAAGATTTTAAAAAATTATATTACGAAAACCAGCCTGGTGCCTATTATTTTTACAAGCCCAGCATTATCTCAGGAAGAATATGTAGCCATAGAAAGTTTAAAACAATGGGGCACCAGGCATTAAAGCTGTTTTTAACGTGTCTAAAGTCTAATGCTTTTCAATGGAGGCCTAGCGGACAAAGGGAGGTATTACAGCAATGGAGGAGCAATGGCGGCCTCCATGGTATGCGATCACAAGGCAGAGCAGCCATTGGGCTGAGGAGCGTTTAGCATCAGTTGGCTCTGTGTGTCTGTGACAGATTTGAGATACCCGGCTGCTGGAATCTCACCGTCAGAATAATTCTGGTTCAACACCAGGCCTGTCCTTCATAGAGAGATCTCCTACGAACAACAGATGTAAACAGAGGTGCCTTAGATGGTGAGGTGCTGAGGCGCAAAAGTTAACTCTCTGTAGATCATGTTAAGGGCCATCTATACTGTGACTACAATAAATATTTCTTGATTTTACTGTAAACTTTTTGGAGAGCCTTGACATATTAAATCGGTAATCATATGGCATTTAGAAGTCATTTAGGTATTTCTAAATGACCTCAAACAAGAAAAGTTTGTTCTGATTTAACTTCAGACAGTGAGCAAATAAGATTGTAGGCCATGTGTCTATTCTTGCATGTATATAAACTTCCTTGACTACAGTAGGCTATATAAAGTAAAACTGAACAAATCTTTGAACAAAATTATTGGTCACATGTATGTTTTTATAGTCATTCTTGTGGGGAACAGTTAGAAATACAATATGACAGCTATAGTCGGTTTTAAATGGACTATATCATGCTATTTTACAGCTTTCAACTTCCGGGATAGACATGTGTATGATAAAATGTTACCGTTGATGTTACACAGTATTATTTTGTCCTGAAATTTAATTTGTATCCTGTAGTTAATGTTGGACCGCAAAGTAAAACGGCTCGTTTCTCTTTATAACCCCTGAACCTCCTGCCCTTCTGTGTTACTTCCTTGCCACCCCTTGGTGTGTGGTTTTATTTTGCACTGTATTAAAAGTTTTTCCAAATGTCTTCTTTTTTTTACCAAAGACCGCTGGCTGACAGGTGTTATGCCAAGAACGGCATGCAGTCAAAATTAAAGTTGCTTAAATACGCATCCCCTCTCTTTTAAAGCCAAACTACGGCAACTTTTTTAGTTTTAAAAGAGGGGTACAGACAAACAAACAACCAGGTATTAGTTTTTTGTACTCTATTGATAAATACAATACTGTATCAACATAATGAACTTCATAATAACAAAGATTCCAGACCCCCTAACCCCAAAAAAGAGTCTTTATGAAGACTAGTTTTTAGATCAACAAAATTGTGCACTGCCATTACAAGCGGATAGAACATTTTCTTACTCATACAGATTTTTTTCTTTATACAGTCATTTGCAATAACACGTACCTTTTCAATGTTTTAGGGTACACATGCTTAAGAAATATGGAAATATTCAAAGTATATTTAAAAGCTGTCACGTTTCTGGTATTTTAAGCCGTTTGCTCTTCGTTATCAGTGAGTTTATAACGATGCGTGTTACCGCGGCAGTGGATATAATTTTCGTCAGGCATGCCGTTCTCTGCATAACACCTGTCAACGTTCCCTTTCTCTGTCTCTGTACTCAGTACTTAAGCAGAGTCGTATACTCACTGGTGCAGCTGCATCTTCTAAATAATGCCACAAGTAGAGCTTGCGACAGTGCCTGCAAGAGAAATGGGCTCTGGACACAGGAAACAGAACAGCTACAAAATAATAAGAATAACCCGACTAATCGAGACAAAATAACGTAGAACTTAGTCTCTTGTCTTGTATTGTTCACCGAAAAAGAAGAGACATTATAGCATATTTTTGTTTTCTAAACCGCATTTAATCTTGTTTTTATTCGTCAAGAATATTACATTATAGTTTTAATTATAGTCATTGTCGCATGACCAGCATTTACGTTACTTGTCTTGTCTTGATTTAGTCACGTGATGGAGGTGCGTTGACTACAATTTTGTGTCCTAGTTTTTGTTGACAAACCAACACTATTGTGAACTGTTGTCAAAAACGTAAGACAAGATGCGAAGGCAGAATGAGCGCTCGGTTGTGAGGTGCTAGCTGGGGGCTTCCTGCTAGCTTATCTAGAAGCCTAACCGGGTTAGAATTCAATTGTTAACCTTTTTGACCGAGCACCTCACCATCTAAAGCACCTCCATTTTCATCTGCTGTTCAGAGGAGACCTCTCTATCAAGGACAGGCCTGGTGTTGAACCAGCATTACTCTGACAGTGAGATTCCAGCAGCCAGGTATTTCAAATCTTTCACAGACACAAAGAGTAGCCAGCCGATGCTAAACGCTCCTCAGCCACTTCAGTGTACATACAGAGACTTGGACCTGGCCAATCAGGCTTTAGGCCAGTGTTAGAAACACCCCCTTATTAGAATACACTCTTATAAATAAATCTGATCTGGAAATGTGGAAATAAATATATATAGAAATAAATAAACGTAGGGATAGATAAATAAATCGGGAGATAAATAAACAAATGTGGGAAAAAATTATTTGGTACATGTGTATATGAATAAATGTGCAAATAAATAAGTAAATAAATAAATACAAATGGAAATGAATGAATACATTTGGAAATAGGCAGTTTAATAAGTAAATGCTTGACATGAAATGTTTTGAAATAAATAAATGTGAACACATATAATTCAATAAATGTGGAAGTAAATGATTAAATGAATATGTACATAAACAAACAAATGTGTAAATAAACATAGCAATAAATACATATCTAAACAAATGTGTAAATAAATAAATAAATGTGTAAATAAAAAAATGAATCCATTAATTTTCTAAGCCTCTCTATCATCAAAGGGTCACGGGGTGCCGTTCCCTATCTCAAGCTGTCAACAGGCAAGAGGCTAGGTACACCCTGGAGAGGTCGCCAGGCCATCGCAGGTCAACCCAGAGACAGACAGGGTAAAACGCTATGCATGCACACACTCATAACTAAGGACAAGTTAGAGAGACCAATTAACCTAACAGTCATGTTTTTGGACTGTGGCTGAAAGCTGGAGTACCCAGAGGCAACTCACATATGCAAGGGGAGAACATGCAAACAACAAAAAACAATAAAAAAATACATGTGAAAGTACAATTTTAAATAAATATATGTGAAGATATGTTACTTGTTCTTTCAGGTATTCCCACTCATATGCATATATATATATATATACAAATTTATTTTCAAACTATGGCTGCATTCACACCAGCCCTGTTAAGTCCGCTTGAAATGAACTTTAGTTTGTTTTCCCGGAAAGTTCTGTTCGTTTGGGGAAGTGTGGATGAAAAATCCAACTTTGATTCATACGAAACAAAAAAACTCTAGTTTGAATAAAAACTTCGGTCTTGGTTCAATTGAAATGAACTCGGCTTCGGTTTGATTGCATGTGTGAATGATAAACGGACCGGGGCTGCGCCAAAACCAGGAAATGGACTATTGTACAGGGCATTCTGGGTAAATGAATAAACAACCATGCATGCTGGAGAGATAAATCCTTGATCTTGTACATACCTTGCTCCATGTCTGTATAAGGAGGGCATCTGTGCTGGAAGTTGTATTCAGGTGGTCCTTCTCATTGTAAACTGCCTGATATGGAGCGTCTCAGCCATCTTCTATAAAAAGCAACATTCTCCATAGTCCTTCGCCTCATTCTATCTTCATCCCATGTTACTGCTGCAGTATTTATCTGGCACATTTGCCAAATACAACAGATCAATCCTAAGACCGGTACAATCGGCTACTCCTTCATGTTTGTATATATTTCATTGTGCTGGAAGTTCCCCTGCGACAGGGAACAAGCACAGCTCTGCAACAGCGCCACTACAGGTGGAGAGGTGAAATTGTTGCTCAAAGCTCTGGACTTTCTGATGATAAAATGCCAGTGTGAATGCCTCCTGCACCAACTAAAAACAGCAACAATGTTGCAATATCGATACCCAATCGAACCGAGTCTACCGGACTATCAGGTTTTGAAAGCAGCCTTATTTATTTCCATATTAACTGTTTCTCTATTTATTTGTATATTTACAATGTATTTTAGATTTTTTTTATTTGTTTCCACATTTATTTATTTTTATATTTATTTATATACAAATTTAGTTCCTACCTTATTTATTTTTTTATATCCACATTTATTTATTTGTCAATTTTAGCAGAGATAGTCCTGCATACTGTACAGCTTGTCACATAAGTACAAAGAGACAAATATTTTTGTTACAACTTCTCATGTTCTACAAAGTGTTTATAAATGTTATATATACAAATTTTGATACAACAATATTTTCAGGATATTTTCTTAAACTTCATTTCATTAAATTATTCATAACTTTGTTGTAACTGGATTAAATCTGAACACAAAATGTTGATGCTGATTTACTATGAGGCCGTCTTCACCACATATCAAACCTATTATTAATTTGAATAACAGCTTTTGTCCCTCCATGTTTTTTGTTTTGTTTTTTCTTCTCCAGCATTAGGGAACCGCTTGATCTCATCAGCTCTGAAACCAGGCTTTTGTAAGTAAAGCACTACTCAATCAAGAAACCATTCCTGCAGCACAGCAGCCAGTAAATAGAGCACTAGAGATCTACAGATTTCAAGAGATTTCAATTTTAGCAATTGAAAATAAATAATAATTTCATGAGAAGAGGTAAAAAAAATATTACAAGGTGTTTAAAAAATATTTTCTACATGAAATATTTTAAGGGAAAGGCTATATTATTTGTTCAAACAATGTTAATTAATTTTCATGAAATTAAAGCTTTTATTAATTTTAACATATCCTGTGGTTTCTTTTTGTTTCTCCTTTTTTGTCTGCGTGATGTCAGGTGGTGCACTTCCTCGGCTCGGTTGTAAGTACATCACTTTTGAAAAAAACACATTCAAGAAATTATTGTTGCAATTTTTGGAAGTACTCTGAAATAAAAGACAAAAATCTTAGTTGTACAGATTAATATTTAGATTGACCATAGTATGCTTTGTCTTTTAAATAGGGTTTACTTTTCCCTGTGATCTTTGGAAGAGATCCGTCAAGATAGGTTTCAAGAGATTTACATTTAATAATTTAACATAAATAATAGTTTCATGACAAGTGGACAAGTATTTGTTGTACAACAGCTCGATCCGTTCAGCTCTGAGACGTTGTAAGTAAAACTCATAACAAACAGAACAGAACTACAAAGTTGAGAAACTACCGCTAAAATATGTTGCTGCAACTCTAGAATAACATAGGGCCTTCACATCATTACATAGTAATGAGTTCTCAAAAGGAGAAGGCTGAACCAACAAGAAAGCTCTTGTGTGCCTACCCCATATTCAATATATATAAAACATCCATGCAGTTCACATTACTGCTAATGATTACCATATTTATATCAATTAGGAATTCAAAGCTTGCACACATCAAGAAAAGGTTACATGACTCCTCCAAGAAGCTGCGTAGTTTGGTGTAATAACTTTAATAGTAAGAACTACATCACATGTTTATACAGACTGATACTGAATGTTTTACATTTCCCTCCCTGAAGTTTCAATATACAAACGCTGTAAGCTGTGTACATTTTGTAAAATGATGACATCAGACCCCGGTACATTCACAGCTACTGCATGTATGCACCCGTGTTTAAGCACCTATTTAGTGAACAAGAAGATCATGTTTGTCCTTTTACCAACACTGGCACACACATATTAACTATTGCTTTTACCATTTTTTGCTTTTTTACATTGTTTAAAACTTTTTTTTCATCAAGAATTTTATTTTTTTATTTATATTTTTCTATATATGTATTTTTTAAATCTATATGTGTCATGCCTCACTCCCCACTCACACTCCTTTATTATTTGCACCTGTGTTATCCTGAACCTCCAGGGCTCTGCCCCTGATTAATCATTGTTTCCACCTGTTCCTCCTTGGTTCTCCCCTCATTTAAGATCCAGCGAGGCCTTCTATCCTCGCTGGATCATTGATTGTGTCATGCCTTTTGTTGCTGCACCTCATTAAAACCACCTCACCTAAGTTCTGCTTCTGCGTCTGGGTCCTTCGTCTCCCACACTGCAGCACAACCCCTGACAATATGTTTCATTTTTTTGGCTTTTTTTCAAGAAAAGGTGGATGTATCTGTTTATGTCCTTTCTTATGTGGCTTCGTTACTCTATTCACTATATAAAATCAACAGAAAGAAAATATTGGCCACAGAATTTTACAGATCCGTCCCAAAAATAACTAACAGGCTCATCAAATTGTCTGATCCACTGGTGATTCTACTCTTCCTCATGTGTCAAGCAAACCTCTGTCAGATTGATTACTGCAACAGCATCTTCAAAGGTATGCCTAAAAAGTCAATCAGACAGCTGCAACTGATCCAGAATACTGCTGCCCACATCCTCACTAGAACCAGGCAAGTAGAGCACATTACTTTTGCTGTTCAGAGAGAACATGTGAACTCCACACTGAAAGACCTGTGGAAAGTTTGAATCCAGAACGTTGTTGCTGTGAGACAACAGAACAGCCGCTCGGCGTCGAACCTGAAATCAGAGTTAACATGGAGTTAATCAATTAAACATCAAACTTATGAAACAGACTCAGATATTCTTAAGATGGAACCACCAAACTCCAAAGGATCATTATAATACCTCGTTGCTGTATCCAACTGAAGAAAGAAGCAATAGAACATTTCAACACTTCTTTGTCATTTTTTTCTCTTTCAGGTCAACAATGAAGTGTGGGCCTCCATTCTGGCTCTGATCTGGCTTCATGGTTTGAAGATGGATGCTAAGGAGGAGTGGGAGCTTCTGGCTATGAAGGCTGCATCGTGGATTAAAGTTCAGAATGGTAATAGACATTACACATCAATCAGAATAGTGCTGCTTTAATAGCATGTGTTCTTAAAAGAATTTAACTGAGCAAAAACATCAGTAAATTCATATTTGTTTTTTGTTTTTCTTTTAGCTCTATGTGTGTCAGAATGTGTTGAAGCTGGAAATACATTGTTGGTTTGCAGCATGAAGAAAGAAGCTCTGGGGCTCTGAGGTTTTCCATGAAATTCATGAATCAGGGTATGTCATTGTACATGGATTTGTAGTTAACATCTCAGGGCAGTCCTTTCTGTTTGGCACACAAGAGTGCAGCTGTTTTAGAAACAAAGAATGTTGATTTGTGGAACTGAGGTGCTCAACTGTACATTCCGCTGCAGGAGTTTCAGAAGTGATTTAAATGTCCTGTCTTGTTTCCGATAGTCAACTCTTTGTTTCTAGAAATGTCTAAAAAACTAAATCAACCAGTTGGAAGTGGTTTTATTGTTCAAATTCTCTCCGAAATCATAAATGCAGAATTATGTGACTCTTTACTATTACTGCTACCCACAATTGTATGTTTATTTACCATTCAAGCTGTCGCCCCCATGGGTTTGATCCATTCCCTTGGCTTTAATTGCTTTGATCAATACTATAGTCAGTTATTACTTTGTAGTTATTCTGTGTTTAGCTTTTTTAATATCGTGAAATAAAAATCTACCAAACCCTGAATGTTAGTGTGAGCTCAGAGACCAAATCCATGAAGACTGAACGTCCTGCAGTGTTTTCCCAGCTTAACTAAACCGATCAGCAGTTTTCTAATCAAATGTAAATCAGACCTCTGTGGATGTTGCTGTCCATGGTGCTGAATAGTCAATCTGAAATCATTATTGAATGGTAATTAGTCAATCAAGTAATTCTTGTTTTGTTCGCTGTTGGTTATGACTATGTAAAAATGTTTTGACAAACGTAATTTTGCTACATTTTAAAAAGTTACAAATGTGAAATTATTTGTATTATTCAATAAAGCCAAGACTCAACAGTGAAAACACTTGAAATGGTCTGTTTTGTAATTTAGAAATCACTAGTGATATTTGAGGGTGTTTAAAACTTGATTTGACAACTTTATTTATTTAACCAACCCCTCAACAAGCCCAGGACTCAGTCCAGGTCTGACTTAAAAATAAAAAATTCAATTTTTACTCTTGTTTGGTTGTATGCTTATGCACCACGTACACACAGTAACCTAGGCTATTTCACAAGGCACATTTAACTGTGGCACAAATCTCAATCTCCTGTAAAAGGACATTTTTTAGTCTAATTAAATGTTAAATTAAATTTAGCACAAGGTTCAGACTAAAATACAGTCTTTTGGCAAACGTATGGCTAATTATGGATAAGTTATGGTTAATATTTGGCTTTATTATGGGATTTTGGGATGGTTACGGCTATGCTTTGGAAAGCCACATTTTATTTTGGGTGATCTTTTGGCAAATTTATGGTTACACTTTGATAATCTTTGGCCATTTTGTGGTGTTTTGGGCTTCTTTTAGTATAGTTATGGCTGTGCTTTGGAATTCCACAATTTATTTTGGAAGAATTCTGGCAACCTTTTGGCAATCCATAATTCTATTTTAGTGTGCCTAATTGGGGCCATATTTGGCCCATCATTTCATCCAAAAGAGTACCAAAACTGGCTTCCCAAACTAGGGCCAAAAAGAATTTGCTATCTGGGGTGTGTTCACCTAAATTATTGTGCGAATAAATATTGTTTTTTGTGTGTGTAAAACCTGGTTCCTCCCATTTTTTCTGGTGATTTTCCTACGAAAACAAAACACCGCTGTCCATGGAAGCTTTATTACAGTAGTGATGTCATGATGTGTGCCGAGGCTACGAAGCCTGTGTCGAGTAGTGGAGGGGGCGTTTCCACAAAGCGCGCTTCATTTAGGGGGAGGAGCCAAAAATGGTAACATCTGTAGCCCCGCTGTCCACCTGTACCATGTGACTGCTTCAGGAAGTCCTTCGTTGTTTGCAGAGTGGTTTGACAGCAATATAAATCACTCAGGCTCCGTTCAAAATGTGGGTTTGTGTAGGTATGAGAGTTGCAGTCAGTTTGAAGTTTGGACAGAGTTTTAATAGTTTTGATAGGAGAGTTTGGTTAATGTTTATTTGGTTCAGAGATAGTTTTGTGAGTAAAGAAACCGATAGTTTGAAGGTTCAGGAGAGTGGGACAAATCTCGCGGAAGCGTGGACACGCCCGACCCCTTTCGTCCCAGGTAGCAGACAGGCATTTAAATGTTGAGTCCACATTGGATTGTAAACAATAAATCGTTGATTCAACGTCAGAGTTCAGTGTTGATTCAACATCAGTTTGTACCCAAGATTAATATCGAAACAATGTTGATTAATTAGCTATAGACCAATGGAATTACAATTGTATTTCCATTAACTTGAATATTGAAACAACGTTGAAATTATAACATAACTATAGATCAATGTGTTTTCACTTATATTTTAGCTAATAATGCCAGAGCAATTAAAGAATCCTGCTTTATCTACAGCAGGATGTCCTGGATAAAATGAAGTCATTTTCATTTAGTAAAAATAGTAAACATGTAAGAAGAATAGAAATAAACAACAAGTTATTTCTTTTAATTTATCTTTTATTCATGATTTCACCACGTCCAACTCCTCCAGCCCGGTCTGGCGCATAAAGGAGTTTTGTCTTGCTGACCAAATTAGGCAAAGTCATTAATGGTGGTGTCTGGCTGCTCCGTGAGGACATCTGAAACATATATGGGGGAAAAACATACACTTTATATTATGAAAAATCAAATAGGCTACTTTTAGCAACTGTAATTATTAGACTCCTTTAACCTAGCCTATATATTTTTTTATCATTATGTGGGAGTTATGAAAAGTTTGAGAAACGGACGCACTGAAAGAGTTTTCAGAGGTTTTCAGCTGCACATTTTGGAGGATTGTGGACACAAGCTGAGTATTTTACTGTAGTAAATTAATTGGACCTTGTAGATGTGACATTGTGGAGGTCCTGTCACTATGGTTCCGATAGATTATGTGCCCTGGCTGCTTGGCCTCAGGGATATCCCTTTGGCTGACTGGTTAGCGTGCATGATTCTCACCTTGGAGTCCTGAGATTGAATCCTGCCTGGGCCCTTGTTGTGTACCTTGCCACCTACAGTGACCTGAAAAAGTGTCTGAAGCTTTTGGAATTTCTCACATTTCTGCATAAAATCACCATCAAATGTGATCTGATCTTTTTCAAAATCACACGGATGAAAAAAGTGTCTGCTTTAACTAAAAAACACCCAAACATTTATAGGTTGTCATATTTTTAATGAGGATAACATGCAAACAATGACAAAAGGGGGAGGAATAAGTAACTGAACCATCTGCCTCAGGAGACTTTGAGATCAATTAATGGAATTTTCTTTTCTAAAAATGTAAGCCAGGTGTGTTGAATCATTGATGAGTGGCTTAAAGCTGCCCTGCCCACTATAAAACACACACCTGATAAGAATTGTGTCTTGATCAGAAGCATTGCCTGCTGTGCACCATGGCTCACTCAAAAGAGCTCTCTGAAGACCTGCGATTAAGAATTGTTGATTGTTGATAAAGCTGGAGGTTACAGAACCATCTCTAAAAGTCTGGATGTTCATCAATCCACAGTCAGAGAAACTGTCTACAAATGGAGAGAGTTTGGCACTGTTGCTTCTCTCCCAAGGAGTGGCCATACACCAAAGATGACACCAGGAGTTCAGCGCCGACTACTCCGAGAGGTAACAAAGAACCCTTGAGTGTCCGCTAAAGACTTACAAAAATCACTGGCACAGTCCAATATATCTGTGCAAGTGTAACTCCCCCAATAAATAGTGTGGACCAATTGAAGTATTTCAAAAACTGACCTTTTATTTTATGGTTTTGTGATTAATTTTGTATATCTGTTAATCGAAAGAGGACACTTTTTTGTGAATGATTCCAGTAAGAAAAACGGGATTATGGAGGATATTACGGGGTAGGAACTTTTCTTTCAGAGATGTTGCACCAGGGTCTGAAAAGGGGACGGACCGCCTTCCGCCCTCAGTTGTATTCTGAAAAGAAAAGCATGATGTCCGTTTTCCTCATTTCTCCGTTCTCCTGTTTATTCAGGTCTGGTCCACCTCAGGACCGACAGTAATTGTTATTGTGGCCCTCAGCCCTCTGAGGCCTGTAACAATTCTTGGGGGCTCGTCTGGGATCACTGGCGCCACCTACTGGTCCATCGCTGATCTCTCAATGATTCCTGGAACCAACTGTGACAAACAATCATCATTGTGGTTGGCTGGAGCAAGACCGCTGCCAGCTGCAACTCGGTCGACATTGTTGACGGGAGCAGGATTGTTGCCAGCTGCAACCGGGTCGTCACCGCCGGGTGAGGCCTGTAACACACACATCTACTATATGTAAAACACTGGCCAAGAATGGTGTTCATGGGAGGACTCCACGGAGGAAGGCACTGCTGAGTAAAAAAAACATTGCTGCACGTTTAATATTCACAAAAAAGGCACTTGGACACGCCACAGAACTACTGGCAAAATATGATGTGGACTGATGAAACCATACATGACGTTGTGTGTTCCTCCCAAAGATTTAAATTTTGGAGGAAAAATGGAACAGCTCACCAACATCAAAACCTCATCCCTACCCTAAAACATGGTGGAGGGAGAATCATGGTCTGGGGCTGTTTTGCTGCCTCAGGGCCTGGTCAACTTGCAATCATTAATGGAAAAATTAATTCGAAAGTTTATCAGGATGTTTTGCAGGAAAACGTGAGGCGATCTGTCAGACAGTTGAAGCTAAAAAGAGGATGGATGCTGCAAAAGGACAATGATCCAAAGCACACAAGTAAATCAACTTCAGAATGGTTTCAGAAGAACAAAATAAATGGTTTGGAGTGGCCAAGTCAAAGTCCTGACTTGAACCCCATTGAGATGCTGTGGCACGACCTAAGCAATTCGTGCCAGACATCCCAGGAATCTGACTGAATTGCAGCAGTTTTGTAAAGAGGAATGGTCAAAAATTGATCCTGATCGATGTGCCAGACTGATCTGCAACTTCAGGAAGCGTCTGGTTGAGGTTATTGCGGCAAAAGGGGGGGGGCGACCAGCTATTAAAGGCAATGATTCAGTTACTTATTCTTTTCCCCTTTGGCATTGTTTGCATGTTATCCTTGTTAAAAATATGACAACCTATAAATGTTTGGGTGTTTTTAGTTTAAGCAGACACTTTTTTCATCAGTGTGATTTTGAAAAAGATCAGATCACATTTGTTGGTGATTTTATGCAGAAATGTGAGAAATTCCAAAAGCTTCAGATACTTTTTCAGGTCACTGTAATGTTAAAAGATTGTTTATAGTAGGCTATGGCTTGAATGATCAGATGCACATTTTATTTTATTTATACGTTGTTTGACAAAAGCGTTGTTTGTATGAATTAAGCCGTGAACATTGCTAGCTAACTGATTACATTAGGCCCATGGTGTTTTTAACAAGTTGTCAGCATTATTATACAAGTCATTATAGTGCCTGATTTAAGATTCGACAGTCTTAAGTCTATAAACATCCATATGAAATATACATTTCACTGTGTAGTGACTTGAAGCATTAGAAGATTAAAATGAAGTGCTTACCAGAAATATAAATTCCGAATCACTGTCTGCGCCACACGATGGTCTCCCGGTCAACTAAAAATCCATGAATTTGTGATCATTTTTCCCGGTCAACTATAGGCTACATTTCACGGTCAACTCAAAATCTCTACTTTTCAGTCATCACCCAGACCAAATATTAATGCGCCATCAATCATGGGGAAAACTTTATTTCTACATTCTGTCAATATCACTGCTGTCAGTGTCGGGAGTCATCAGTTTGGCAGGGGTAGTAGGGCTAGTGAGTCAGCATCTATTTTTCATCAAGATTTCAATGTCAACCATTCTGATGATTCAGATGGAAAATCGATATCTTTTCAATGTCAGGTTGCTTTCCAGGGGTTTTCCGCGCTGAAAGGGAAAAGAAATGTATATTTCCTCTGGGAGACAAGACTTACGCCGGATAGGCACCTCAAAGGATAGGATGATTGTATTTCAGGTTGCACACGTAGGTCCCTCAAGCTGTGCCTCGCGCGCGCATCACGCGCAGGATGTGTGGCAACTGTCAGTTCACTGCAATGAAAAAGAGGAGAGTAAAAACGCGCTGCACCGGTTTGGGATGGGTTGTGTGTCCCAGGAGCGAGAGATAATGGAGCAAGCTAGGAAGAAGAGGATTTCCCCCGTGTATGAAAATTTTAACCTGATAACTTCTAGTAAGGTAACATTAATCTAATATTATGTCAGATAAGTTAGATTAGCCTATTAAGAGCTGTTTTTGTGTGTGTGTTTTTTTTTTTTTACCGTTTCTTATTTTATTAAGTGTTAATTGTCTTCCAAGGAGATGGGGTACAAAAACGCCTCATCTATGCTATTACCATAATTTGCTTGAGAATAAGGAGCCAAATGGTAGCAAGTTGGAAAGCCCCCTGGAATATTGGAAAAAGTAAAAAAAATACTGTTCCCCATTTTATATCGTCTAGCTCTTCTGTGTTTTTGTGTACGCCGGCATCTTCCGTGCCTTACGAAAGAGTGTTTTCAAAGGCTGGTGAGGTGGTGTCCAAAAAAAAGAATCACTTAAAACCAAAAACTGTTGAGAAACTGCTATTTATGAATAAAACTGAATAGTTTCCCCTGTTCTGTACATCATTGTCCAAGTTACACAATCATTTTCAGTTCACTCTTCCTAGTTCCACAAGCATTTTCACTTTCCTCCACCTGGGGCCTGTACCATGAACGTAGCTGAACAAACTCGGGGTTACAGGATTGGTTTTGAGTCGACAAAACCAAACCGATGCAATCAGGCTTTATTGGTACCATGACACACCTTATCAACTTTCTCTGTCAACTCTGGCTTTGATCCTTAAGCTATGAAGAATCCACATAAAAGTGACGTCGACACTGAACAACCAATCGCGTTCGATATGGATAGAGCGAGAGCTATATAGTTTTCAACAGAGGAGCAAGAGATACTGTAATTCTTCAGAAATATGAAGAATATAGAAGTATTTTTCAAGCACGCAGTAACACTACCTGCTGCCAAAGCAAGAGAAGAATCTTGGTGGAAGATTGCTGATTGCATTAATGCATAGGTTAAACAATTAATGTACATGTATGTGGGCTAATCATATTAAAAATATATTAAATGCTAAAATGAAAATGTATTCCTGTTGATATGTATATATATATATGTATATATATATATATATATATATATATATATATATATATTTAAATAGTAGGCTATACGTGTGTAGATGTAAAATGTGAATGTATAGGCCATTGCATCCTAAGAAAGATTGATATTCATTGATTTTTAGATGCAACCCCAACTCCAAACGTTCTTGGCATCAGATCAAGACAAAATATAAAAATATAATTCAAAGTGGTGAGTATTTACCATAACCTTTTATTTTTTTGAACGTTTATTCACAAACACTTGTTTGCAGAAAACAGACAAAAATGTGAAATGAGGAAAACTGGGGGAGGGCCACTTCCTCAAGATTACGCTGTGGCTCTGAGCAGCAATAAGGGGCGGCCGATTATGGATGTGGTACAGTAAGGGCATGGCTACAACGAGTCACATTTGTTATGTGCGGCTCAAGAAGTTCACAAAGATAAGACATTCCTTCCGCGGAAAATCAGTATCTTTCATACAAGTAAGCATCAGGAAAGTCAAATGGATTTTGTCTGTCCCTAAAAACTCTTTCTCTACGAAGTGCTCGTCTAACAATTTGCGCAGAGATTTCCACAGGAATTGGGAGAAAAGGTGAAGCCATTGCAACAGAGAACAGACGCTGGGAAGTAGTTACGTCACATATATGTTTCTTTGCTCACAGCTGATTGGTCAAACTTCAGTCTGAGATCTCGAATCCAGAACATAACCTGCCCCGGAGCACGTCAGCCGTGCAGCATAAGATACCATGGCAACGAACATCTATCAAAGCCGAGCTACTTTCATAGTACCTAAAACCCAGGGTTGGTGGAAACTAAGCTGAAACATAGATGGCTAGCCACCTAATCCTGCTTCATGGTACAGGCCCCTGCTTAGCCCATGCCTTTTGCCTCAAGTGACAGAAAAACATTATTATTACACTACCTGCCATAACATTTGATATTACAATTTCTTGGATGATTTAGAGACAGAATACATTCAAAAATATTATTCACATTTGTAATATTTTATGTGGAGAAATAATTTATTTTTTGGAACCGAGTCATTCTCAAGAGCCATAGCAGGCTTACAACTTTAATGCATCACACATTAAGTGGCCAAGAGCTACAGATGCCTGTGATTATGTATCTGGCCAGTAGGGGGGGGCGGTGGGGGGGGGGGGGGGGGGGGCGATTTTGGAGCATGCTCCCAATGAGACGACGGATTGCGCCAGCTCCCCCACAGATCCTTGTGAGGGCATCCCTGAGCTGCTGTACAGTCTGAGGAGCAACCTGGCGGCGCCTAGGTTGGACCGAAACATGATGTTCCACAGATGTTCTATTGGGTTTAAGTCAGGGATCGTCAAGGCCATTCAATTGTTTCAATTTCTTCATCCTCTAGGTACTGCCTGCATACTCTTGCCACATGAGGCCGGGCATTGTCGTGCATTAGGAGGAAACCAGGACCTACTGCACCAGCGTAGGGTCTGACAATGGGTTCAAGGATTTCACCTCGATACCTTATGGCAGTCAGAGCACCATTTCCTAGGCAGTAGAGGTCTGTGCGTCCCTCCATGGATATGCCTCCCCAGACCATCACTGACCCACCACCAAACCTGTCATGTTGAACGACGTTGCAGGCAGCATAACCTTCTCCTCGTCTTCTCCAGACTCTTTCCCGTCTATCAAAAGGTGCTCAGGGTGAACCTGCCCTCGTCTGTAAAAAGTACAGGGCGCCAATTCTGGTGTTGTTGAGCAAATGCCAGTCATGCTCCACGGTGCTGGGCAGTGAGCACAGGGCCCACTACAGGACGTCGGGCCCTCAGGCCATCTTCATGAAGTCTGTTCCTGATTGTTTGGGTAGAGACATTCACACCAGTGGCCCTCTGGAGGTCATTCTGTATGGCACGAGCAGTGCTCAGCCTGTTCCGCCTTGCACAAAGGAGCAGGTATCGGTCCTGCTGATGGGTTGAGGACCTTCTACGGCCCTGTCCAGCTCTCCGAGAATAATCACCAGTCTCCTGAAATCTCTTACATGTTCTGGAGATTGTGCTGGGAGACACATTAAACCTTCTTGCTGCAGCACGTGTGGACGTGCCATCCTGGAGAACTTCTGTAGGGTTAAGGCATCACCTCATACTGCCAGTAGAGATAATTAGTCAAGCCATAACCAGCCAAAAAAGATCAAGAGGGAGAAACTTAAAATGACCTCCATATGTAAAACCAGTCCTGTTTTGAGTGTTTTCTAATTGTTGCCACTGTAGTGGACCTGCTGTTAAGTCCATGAACACCAATACAGCCAAAAGTGATTAAGGATGCCCTCAGCTGCTTAACCAACCAGAAATTTATCAGACAGGTTTAATTGATTTCATGCCAGGCCCAATAAAAAAAGTGTGCCTTTATATATATATATATATATATATATATATATATATATATATATATATATATATATATATTCTGCCCTAATTGATTTAAGCATCACTTAAAGTCTGGCTATTACATGAGAAATTGCCCTTGTTGAATTAGATGCCAGTGCTAATTTTAGGTTGTTATATTAGCTCCAATTATGTAAAATTACTTGTTTTCATGTAATAATTTTCCAATGTTTCTAGCTTTTTCAGATGTCATGCCAATCATTTATTGTTTTAAAATTCATTCTAATAATCTTTTATCGGTCTGCGCAAACTACTATATTATTTTGTCATACGACTGTTGTTTTGTACATGATTTTATTCAAATGCCAAATTTTAGCTTGATTTTGTAGCCTGGGTGCTAGCCGAACCTGCCCACAACATGGTCTGGAAGTTCCGTCTGGCATTCCTCCGTACACGAGCAATTATGCCCGAACAAGATCAGAAACAATGTTGATTAATTAAAGCAAAAACATACCTTCACTGCATGAATCAACCTGTGAGCCAGGCAGCAGGGGGGGCAGCTACTCATTTAAAAACAACTCAGCTGTATTGTGGAGTCAGTTTCCATTGTTAAAATGATTACTCTTCTGTTATTTTAAGTTACACCTTTAGTTCTGAGATTTATGGCCGGTAGGAACAACCTGTTCTTAAATAAATAAATAAAAAAAACTATCAAATTATCTTTACTGAAATAAATGAAGTTGTTAAATCAATATTTCATAATCATAATTTCCTCTTCAACTGTACTTAAATGACAACACCATCAATTTTAAGTGTTTAACTGTCAATCTTGGTTTTATTGAATAGTAAAAAACATTCCCTATAACTTTTTAAAATGTTATAAAATAACTTTTATTAGAACATTGTAACACAGTCTTATTGAACAGCCAATAAAACACAGTTTTGTTTGTGGGACAAATGTACTTTTTGAGTAGTTACCCCTGTAACTATGCCAACTTGACTGTTCGGCAACATGGACAACAACATGATCAGCGGTCAGATTTACATTGGAATAGAAGACTGTTTATCTGCAGCGATGTGCAGAATGTCTCAGGATCTCTGTCTGCAGGAGCTGGGAAAACAATAAATGACTTTCAGTCTTCCATTTTTCACACAATGCGTGCCAAACTGAAAGTGTTAACTACAAATCCATGTACATTGACACCACTGATTCATGAGGTTCGTCGAAAACCTCAGAGTACCAGAGCTTCTTTCTTCACGCTGCAACCCAACAATGTATTTCCAGCCTCAACACATTCTGACACACATGGAGCTGAAGGGAAAACACATTGACATTTACTTATGTTATTTTGACCATTTAACGTTTTAAAGAACACATGCCCTTAAAGCAGCAGTTCCCAATCAATGTGTAATTTTTATTACCCTTCTGAGCCTTAATCCATGATGCAGCCTTCATGGCCAAAAGCTCCCACTCCTCCTTAGCATCCATCTTCAAACCATGAAGCCAGATCAGAGCCAGAATGGAGGCCCACACTTCATTTTTGACCTGAGAGAGATAAAACAGGACAAAGAATTTAAGATGTTCTATTACTACTTTCTTCAGTTATATATAACAATTAGGTATTTTACTGACTATTTGCGGTTTGGTGGCTACATAGTAACTATTACTGAGTCTGTTTCACAAGTTATATGTTTAGTTATTAGTTGATCCTAAAAATGTTCTTCAGGTGATAGAAAGATCATCTTTTTATTGCCTTTATGTGACCGTGGAGGTTCAGATCAGAGTCAATTACTACACTTATATTTTGGGCCTGATCAGTCGTTTCTAGTTTTTTTAGGTGATTTTCTGTGCTGACTCTTTGTTGTTTATCTTTAGGTCCAAAAATAATTACTTCAGTTTCATTTCTAATCAGCTATAGAAAGTTAAGGCAGATTCATCTACTGATTAGCTTAATGCATTTGCTCAAGGTTTGGATACGTTCAAAGTCACCTGGTATCATTGTAATGTAAGGCTGAGTATCATCTGCAAAGTTATGATAACTAACTCTTATTGCTAGTTATAATCTGGGATAGAGGGACCATGTCGATGTTAAATAGGAGGGGCCTCAGAATGGAGCCCTGGGGGACCCCACATATGATTTCTGTCTGTTCTGATGAAAAATTGCCTATTGACACAAATATGTCCCTGTTCTTCAGATGAGACTCAAACCAGCCATATACTGTGCCAGAGGGTCCGACCCAGTTCCCCAGTCATTTCAGAAATATATCATGGTCAACATTTCAAATGCTGCACTAAGGTCCAAATATACCAGCACTGTAAGCTTATGTATGCAAATGTAATTACACATTTTGAGAAGGGAAGTCTCGATGCTGTGGTGAGCACAGACAGACTGAAAAACATCAAAACAGCCATTATTTGTAAGTTGAGCACAACTTTTTCAAAAAATGTACTAATGAATGAAAGGTTGGAGATTGCCCTTTACTTCTGCATTGAGTTGTCCAGATTGTTCCTTTTTGGCAAGGGTTTGGTAACTGCTTGTTTTAAAGCCAGAGGGAAAACACCGATGGTTTAATTATTTTAGCATAACTCTAGTTGTATTTGCTCTATTAACAAAATTCAAAAACTGGTGTTAATTTTTTCATCCACACTTTAAACATAAATCAAAAATGTGACTCCATCACCCCATATAAGACTTGGAGTCCATAGACTGCAGGGGGTTAATGTGGGCTAGATTGGACAGATTTTACCAGGTCATTAATTACTACCAACTATTCTAGTTAATCCTGAATGCTACTTTCTCATTTAATAACTCTTTAAAAACATTCTTAATGTTTTTCCCTATACATACATTTCTACATTTAACCTTAATTCACCTCTCCAGGCTTTGACTTTTCCACCTCCTCTCTGGTCTTTCCCAGCACAGCAGTCAGATCTGAATCAAGCAGCCAGCAGCCAGACGCCTTCTGCAGGGACACCAGCTGCAGCAGGGGGTCTTTATGAGGCTGTGGTGGCTGACGGGCTGATCGCTCTAATTCACTCTTTACTGTGAAGTAAAAAGACCTTGGGCACATAGGTTGTGTTCAATAATCTATTGCATTTATAAATATTAATTACACTTACTGCGAACATCAGTCCTTTTCTTGCTCATCTTCACCCCTTTAGGCTGAACTGAAAGAAAGAGAAATTGAGCATAACGTAAGAAGATCGTACATCCTCATTGTACAAGTAAATGTTTCTGGATGTGTAAATTGAAAACAGAGCATAACAGAAGGTAATGTCTTCACTTATAAGATTTTTCCAAAAAAAAATTATGGCCACTCTGTCGATAATGACAATCTGACTGTGACATCAGTCTTTCACAACAATCTACAGAGCTTCTATAAATGGGTGGAAGTTATAATCATTATCATCATTACCCTTTTAATCTTCCATAAAATCAGTCTTTGACAGATTACTTGACATACTGTTTAAAGGCTGCAATATTTTTACATTTACTCCATAAATTACTACATCACTTAATCATGATCGTTATCCAGTTAAGGAGTTTTTGTATTCTAACCCTCAATTTAAAATGACAAGCAATTAAAAAATTATATCACAACTAGCATTGTTTGTTTTTGAAAGTTTAAGTGGTTAAAGTTAGCCCATTTAAATGGAAAACATTGTGATGACTAAATATTGTCATTGTCAGATTCTAAGGAACAATAATAGATGGACGATTGTTTTATGAGGTTGGCATATGGCTTATTCAGTATTTTATTTACCATTTGAACTGGCGAGCTGTCCAGGGTGTACCCCGCCTCTCGCCCGTTGACAGCTGGAGATAGGCACCAGCCCCCCCGCGAACCGTTGAGGAATAAGCGGTTCAGAAAATGGATGGATGTACTTACCCCTTGATGAAAAACTCCCCTTCACTGAAACAGAGATTTGAAAGAGAGAATAAACACTAAGACATCAAAATGGTTTCATTTGAGACAGTGTTATAGTCACTCCATTAAGATCTGGAACCAACATCTTTGAGCAAGCTGAGTTCAAATCCAATTTACCTTCTATACAGAGCAACTTTAAAATGAGTTAAAGCTAGTTAGCTATAAGCTAAAACAAAACAAGAGCAAACTGTATAAATGGGTTGTAGTTCAAGTATCTGTGTATTTATAGAGACTTGCTGATGACCATTTAGTTGCTCATTTGACAGCTGACTGTGACCTGAATGGTAATCGTGTGGTCACATCTGGAAAACCTAGAACAGCTCTGGTATTTTGGATGTTCAGTTTTACTTCAGTCTGCCAGGATGCATGCTAGTCTTATTAACTTGCAAGTGAATTTTCTTCCACAAACTAAAAAGAATATAATAAAATAATCTTTTACAAAAAGGAAAATTGAGCTGGAATAGCAGCAAAGTGATAGGTTATAGAAAAATTTCAGTTCATACAAGTACAAAAATACACTAAATTAAGAATAATTTGTATACTAAAGATAAAATTATAAAACGAAAGAACTGTGCAGCTACTATGAATGAATGTCTATGTTTGAATGTCCAACTGAGTAGGGTAATTAAAATAAATATTTACAGAATGTGCATGTGTTGTTTAGTAAAAAGTAGACGTATAATTTACAAGAAGTTTAAAAAATATAAACTGTGAAAATGTGCAAATACCAGCAGCAGAGATGTTACTTGAAGTGACAAATTATTTGAAAACCAAAAATCACTAAAATAAAGCTGAAGCTTCTCTGAACATTCAACAAAATGCAGACAGAGAGGAAACAAATTTACATGTTTAGTTCTTTCCTACTACACTCATTTCCAGTTGGTGTACTTTATATTTTGGGAACCCTTTGTATTTCACACGGTTGTTCTCGGTGTGCTAAGATCTTGCTAGCTCGTTAGCTTAGCTTTGTAGCAGCTATGGCTACCTCTCTTCCATCCATCTCTCCTTCCTCCCCCTCTGTGGCTCCTCTCTCCTGCTCTCTGTGTCAGATGCTTAGTTACTCCCCCTCCTCCTTAAGTGATAATGATAAGTGTAATAAATGTAGAATCTTTGGGTTTCAGAGTTAGAGGACCAGCTCCGCACTGTTGAGAATCCAGTAAATAGTCAAGGTCTGTTAGCCAGCATGGAGCCAACAAGGATAGAATCACCTAGCGGTGCTCAAAAATAACCCACGCAGCTGGGATCTCAGGCCGACTTGGTGACGGCACGTAGAAAGCATAGTTCACAGCCCAAGCATCAACCTGTCTGTGTTTCGAAACGATTTTCCTCACTCATTGAAGCACCCACTGAGAAACAGATCCTTGTAATTGGATGTTCCATAGTCTGAAACGTGGCATTAGAGACACCATCAACCATAGTCAAATGTTTTTCAGGGGCCAGAACAGGCAACATAAAATCCCACCTGAAATTGCTAGCTAAGGATAAGCGTACGTACAGAAAGACTGTTATTCACGTTGGCTGTAATGACACCCGGTTACTCAATTTGGAGGACACTAAAATTAGTGTTGCTTCTGTGTGCAAGTTTGCTAAAAAGATGCTGGACTGTGTAATATTTTTCTCTTCCCCATACGATCGGACCAGTGACAACATGTTTAGCCGCACGCTGTCATTTCATTGGTGGTTGTCTGAGTGGTGTCCAGCAAATAACGTGGGCTACATTGATAATTGGAAAACTTTTAGGGGAAAACCTGGTCTGAGAGATGGCATCCATCCAACTTTGGATGGAGCAGCTCTTCTTTCTAGGAGTCTGGAAAGATTTATTATGGTGCTTTCAGACCAACCCCATGCGTCAGCATCAGTTGCGGCAAGACTACATGTAAAGTCTATGGTAGAGTACGTCAGAGGTCCGTCAAAGTCTCTGCAGTGCGTTGTGTACATTGGCTCCGTCAACATTACTTGTGTTTCATACGGCAACGCAGCAACACAAGCAACGCACAAGTTCAGCTAGTTTAACTTTTGACGGACCCAACGCAGTTAAAGTAGTGCGGCAACCAATCAGAGCGTCTCACTGTAGTTATGTCACTATACACGTATCTTGAATGAAGCGCGGGTCCAGTGAAAACATTTTCAACAAACACAGATTTCAAAAAGCAGAAATAACACTTACCGAAGACAGAAGGACAGGCGCTCCTAAGGAGGAAGAGAGCACCTGTAGTTGGTGGTAGGAGATTTGAGCTCTGATGCGGCCCAGGAGGTCATAAAATTAGCCACGGGAAAGACGGAAGTAGCACTGAAAGCGAACCTCATCATACGCAGCTCCTGGAGCAAATGCTTAAACTCCCCAAACTCAGAACGCATCTGAATAATGGGCACTGATGCACCCAATGTGTACGTTGTCCTGCTTTATCTAGCAAATAAAGCCAAGCCACTTTCTAGTTACGATCCACAATAGTTCAGAATGTACGGCAAGAGAGGAAGCCCCGCCCATGCGTTGTTTTTACCTCAGAAGCAAGCTATGGAAGCCAAAAAGTACATACGTCAAACTTCATCCGTTGAATGCATTGCCTGACGCAGACCAAATGTGTCTAAAAGTTAACAAAAGCATACAATGAACATCTCATTAAAATAAATACAACTCTGACCAAACAAGAAAATAGGGCAATTAGATGTGGTTTACTGAACATAATATCGCTCTCCTCAAGACTTTATTAGTAAATGACTTGATGTGCAATCATAAAATGGATCCATTTTGCCTATCAGAAACCTGCTTGCAGCAGGAAGATTTTGAAATTATAAATGAGTCAACTCCTTCCGTGTGAACCGTGTCCTGCCACAAGACTCTGCAGCGCATTATGAGCAGAGAAGATGATTGGTGTCTCTCTCCCCACCCTCTCAGACATTTGCAACAACCGCCTCACCCGCTAAGCCAGCCGGATTGGCAGCCACCCATCCAACAGTCTCTTCAGCTTGCTGCGATCAGGGAGGAGACTGAGGAGTCTCCAGGCCGGAACCAGCAGGCTCAAGCACAGCTTTTTTCTCCAGGCAGTCAGACAATTCAACTCACTCTCTGCTCTCTTGCCACTGCCCTGCAACACTCTCTGATCTCCAGGCAGTCAGACAATTCAACTCACTCTCTGCTCTCTTGCCACTGCCCTGCAACACTCTCTGATCTCCAGGCAGTCAGACAATTCAACTCACTCTCTGCTCTCTTGCCACTGCCCTGCAACACTCTCTGAACTAAAGGAAGGCACATATCACTTTTAGTCACTCTGTTTATTTGTACCTATTTCATCAAAATGTAGCACTGCACTTTATCAAGGCCGGTTAGTTTACAAATACACAGCTATAATTGCTGCCATTACTACAATTCCCGGATTATTACTATTACTGATGTACGCACACTTAATTTGATTGTACTGTGTCTTTTTTTGCTTATTTTAACAGAGAAAAAAACCCAACAAAAAACATTTTGTATACTTTTGACTCATTTTCTACCTTTTAAAGGTTCATTCAGACCGCAAGCTTTGTCAGCGTCAGCAACATCAAGATTACATGTTTAGTCTATGGTGGAGGCCGTTGGAGGAGCGTCACGGTCACTGCAGCGCTTTGTGAGCTTTGGCTCCGTCAACTTTTCAAGCTTTTAAGCTCATAAAGCCAGCAACGCAGAAGTTCAGCTAGTTTAACTTTTGACGGAGCTGACGGCCCTGAAGCGGCGCGTTAACCAATCAGAGGGTTTCATTTTAGTGATATCACTACACCTATCTCAACAATGGAAGACAAGCTTATCGTTGCCGTCTGCAATCACAGAAAACTTTAGGATCCGTCCTCACAGATTTAAAAAAATCATAAATAAGATTTACTAGTTTTGGTAGGCAATCTGAGCACCGATGCGGTTCAGGCGGTTGTCAAGCTGGGCGCGGGACAGAAAAAAGTAGCGCTGGGAGGGAACCTCATCCATATGTAGCTCCTGGAGCAAATGATTAAAATCCCCAAATGTATCCGAAGAATCGGGTGTATCCACAAACAGCGCTAATGCAGCAGAAGTCGATGTTGTCTAGGTTTATGAAGCAAATAAAGCCAAGCCACTCTCTCAATAAAATCCATCATAGTTCAGAATGTCCGTTACCAGAAGAAGCCCCGCCCACGCGCTCTTTTTTTGCTCAGAAGTGGCAGACTTCTCAAGCTTTAACATAGAAGCGTCTAACTAGATGCTTTGTGAGCTTTGCTTGACGCTGACAAAGCCCTTGGTCTGAACGCAGCATAAGAACTCTGCCTAAACGTAGACGGAGCATCCTTTTACAGCCACATCTGCAGTGAGGTTTGAGATGCCTACCAGGTCAAGGGGAGTCAGATTAGCTAAAACCAGATTATTGGGGTTTTAGGGTGAAGCTTTTTTTAAAATCAGCCTTACGCTGTGTCCACACTGAACGCGATAGGAGCGTCTATAAAGCGCGACACACGCCTAGCTGTTCGCGTGCACATTCGCACCTTGAAGAGTGTACAACGCGAACTGGTCACGCTTAAAATGTGGTATTTTCATGCGCGAACTCGCCTTCAGCGGAGCTGGGGCCAGATTGCATCTGCCGGTGGATTACGGACCGATATGACGGAGGACAGCGTGTTCGGCCTGGGCTTCAGCGGAGCTGGGGCTAGAGTGCAGCTGGCGGTGGATTATGGACCGAGCTGACGGAGGACTGCGTGTTCGGCACGGGCTTCAGCGGAGCTGGGGCTAGAGTGCAGTTGGCGGTGGATTACGGACTATGGTCTCCGATCTGACGGAGGACAGAGTGGATTATGTGTTCGGCCTGGCCTCCGGTAGAGCTGGGACTGGGGGTTTGGTGAGCTACAGATACAGTCTAGCTACAGCGGAGGGATCCATAAACACCAGCGAGCACCCTCTCATAAACACCTGCTCGCCCAGTTTGTGCCCTGAAGGTCCAAGCTTCACCTTCCGAAACACCAACAACATTTCTGGGCAGCTGTCCATCTGTCTGCGGTTCGTAAAAGTTTATAATATTTTAGCAGCGTGGGATGTGGTGAGGGAGCTGCTACCAGGAAACCAGATGAGGATGCCATTTCAAGGCTCACTTCTAGGCCGAGAGGTGCTTTTACGGCAACAACGGCTCTTTTAAGAGCCACCCACAAACCTCTTAAGAGTATTCCTGTCTAAATAGTTAATTTTTTTAATTTTTGTCTCTGTATAGCAAACTGCTTGTGTCACGTAGCTCGGGGTGATTAGCCATGATGTTTTTCAGTATTTCCTCCATGTCCTGCAGAGGCTGTGACTCCATGACAGTCACAGAATCACTGAAACTCTGTCCCCTGAATGGTTGTCGCGGCGCATCTGTAGCACGAATTGTTCGTGCAAATCAGGCAGGAAAGCTTTTTCGCGACGCAAATCTGCTTCTGAAGTGTCGCGGGACCCCAAGTCGCGCTTCATCGCACTCCTCCATTGATTTTACATGTAAACCTGAAGCTCTAGTCGCTCCTATCGCGTTTGGTCTGGACCAAAAGCCACTGGCTGCTCTGTTTTGTGACTGCATACCATGGAGGCCGCCATTGCTCCTCCATTGCTGTAGTACCGCCATTTGGCCGCTAGGCCCCCATTGAAAAGCATTGGACTTTAGACACGTTAAAAACAACTTTAATGCCTGGTGCCCCATTGTTTTAAACTTTCTATGGCTACATATTCTTCCTGAGATAATGCTGGGCTTGTAAAAATAATAGGTACCAGGCTGGTTTTCGTAAGATAATTTTTTGAAATCTTGCATAATTAATGAGGGGGCTGAGCCAAGTTTCGCATCAGAGCTAACGACGCGGGAGTAGAATGGGCGTGATTACGACCGAACTACATGCCCATACACGCTACGCGAGGACAAAGTCAAAGTTAGGTTCCCGCCCCTATGCCCTTTTTAGGAACATGCTTCGTCAGAGCTGGTGAGGAGGAGTCTGTGAATCCGCCATGAATTCCCCCATGAAAGTGTGTCATTCTGGTAAACGGGGAGGAGTGAGGAGGCGCTGTCTATTCTTTTTTATAGTCTATTGTCTGGACACACCGTTACCCCTCCTTTCCACCGGACGCGTCAGCAGCATGTTACAGCAACAGCACATCATACGCGGCTGTTAGCCACCTCTGTTATCAATATAATCCTTTCCATCGGAGGCGAAAGCAGCACGAGTTTGTCCCGCTTCAGGAGCCTCATGGCGCAGCACTTTTCTAAATATACGCGGCAGTCCTATTTTCTAAGCGCTGCGCCTGTGAAACATGTAAATTTCGACATTTTTGATAGGGGAAGACAGGAAGTCAGATGGCTCGGCATCCGGAAATTTTCAAACAAAGGTGCTTCTTTCCAGTAGCTTTACTTTACTACCTGTGCGGCCCCATGAGAAGTCAGTAGGTCGCGGGAGCGTCTACACTACCTCGGATTGCCCCTAACATTATTCTTTTGCAGTTCGAGGGATTTTGTACATTCCCTGACATTACATAAACTTATTGGCGAATGTATCATGGACAGAACAAAACACAGACCTTTTGGAGCCATGTTGTAGTCTTTTTTCCTGCTTGTTGTTGCGTTTACTGACGAAACCATGTGCGATTTTGCTGATATCGCATAATTTGGGGCTCTCTTGGTGACAGCATGCTGCTGACGACCACCGTGGAAAGGGCCAAGCAGCAAAATACGCGGGTAAAACGTGCTGCTCCTGTAACATGCTGCTGACACGTCCAGTGGAAAGCCCGGGTTAAGGTCTTTCAATTGTCTCCCTTCCGAATCCAAATAGCCGGGGGTTAATTTCCTTCCATTCAGCTGAAAATTTCTCTGAGTTGTTTTCTACAGAGAGTAATGAGGCCAATTTTGCTCGCACATCACAAATGAGCGCTGACAGCACGACACCCTTCCTGTAGCATGGCTGGCCTGCCAATTTCTGCTTTTGAAGCTTTCAAGTGTATGATACCTCAGAAATTCACCTTCACTAATCAGCAGCTATTCGGTTATCACAAATCCAATTATAAACATGTTTCCAAGGTCTTTGATGGTCAAAAGCAATGTTCCATTGGGACAGCTCGGCACTCCCTTAGCTGTTCTCCAGCAAAAAAAAAAAAAAAAATTTGTAATTGCATTAAGAGACCAGCTGAACAGTACCAGATCCAGAAAAATCTATCTTTTTGGAGAAGAATACAGAAAGCGACTCCAGATATGCCCCTTTTCCACTAGGCCCTTTACAGTCTGGAACGGGTAGCTTCAGAGCCGATCTGCCGTGTTTTCATTACCTGTGTCCGGTCCTAGCCGACTCCTTCTTTTGGACTGCATCTGCCTATAGATGTTTGTTTCAAGTGATGTCTCAAAATGTAATACCAGTAACGGCATGAAAATCAGAATTATTCTCCATAATATTTGAAATATTCAAAGTCTCGGAGAATGTTTTATTTTTATTTACTTTAAGTAGCTCCATACAAAAAAAGCAAAACTGAGTGCTTTATAAAGTGTTTTGATGTGTTAAAAACACTTGAACAGAGAATTGACTTGATACGGGCTCCAGCATTGGAATGTGGGACATCGAAAAAATGCGTGTGATTTGAACTAATCGTCAGGTCGCCAAGAGGAATGAAGCTGCAATTGGGGCTGTTATCGCCTTCCACACGTTGGTTGGAGCAGTGAAGTTAACATGTGCTGAGCCACCTCAACTGACTCCTCTCCATCTGAAGGAGGAGCAGCTCTTCATTGAGCCCCCTTCAGATGTCTTAGCTTCTCACTCTATCTCTATGGGATAGCTCAGACATCCTACAGAGGAAACTTTTTTCAGCCCTTTGGATCTGTGATCTCGTTCTTTCGGTCACCACCCAGAGTTTGTAACCATAGATGAGGGTGGGACAAAGATTGACTGGTACATTGAGACCTTTGCCTTTCGACTCAGCTCTCTCTTCACCACAACAGACAGGTATAGCCAGGGACGTAGCACCAACTTTTGGGCTCTGTGTACACACAATCTTGCTGGGTCCCCCTACCAAATACCATAGTGATACCACTGGGCCCTCCATAGCTTTAGGTGCGACATTTCGAATACCAGCTCACTGTCACTGCTTTCACCTGGCCCTGATGAGAAGCCTGCTGCTGCAGGGTCTTAAACTGAAATACATAGTTTCAAATGGTTGCTAAAATATCCTTTAATGTCACAATGCCTTTTTTGAAGTGTAACTTAGGAACAAGTTAATTGATTATTATATTTGTCTGTTTACCATCTGCTGACTATAGGATCACTGGGGTAAAATAACCGCCAAACTAGACATTCAGTCTTTGAATTACGTTTTAAACTGACTTTAAAATAAGTCATTTTCAATCATTAAGATATGCATTAAACAGAGAACAATCATTCACTTAACGTAAGAGGGTGCTGGAGCTAATTGGCATAATAATGTGGTAAAATGGGCGCTAACGATCTGTGATTTCGCAGGTCTTAGATTTTGACAATGGAGGGAAATATGGTGTTTTTATGTAAACTTCTGACTGAGCAGGGCAGCTGCTTGGAGCTGCAGTGTTCGGCTCCAAGCTCCGCTTCTCTGTGCTTCTCACTCTGTCTTATTTACCCAGAAACATTGTTTACTCGCTATGTAGTGTGTGATATTATAAAGTATAACTATATTATTGAAATAAACTATGAACATAAATGTATGCTATTGTACCTGGAGTAGATACTTATGTTAAAACAATGTCAGTGTTTGATAATGCATTTGGAGCTCACCTTTCTTTTTAAACCATCGAGTGAACAACTGCTTGTCCTTCTTTGCCTTTCTCTCTTTAATCTTTTTTCTTTTCATTTTTGAGCCCCTGGTTTTCCTTTAAGGAAAGAGTCTTCCTCTTCATAGTTGTTTCCACGGCTCCACCAGCTCCTGTCTCAACTTTACTCACCGCAACAGAACCTCCTGCGGGTCGTACCATTTACACTTATTCGAGACGGGTGGTGGGGCCCTACACAGCATGAAAATGACTTTTTTTATATACCAAACCAGTGCCTAACTACAAGTTTAGTTTTGCACAGGACCTTATTTTTTTGTACATAAATATTATACAAATGTTAGTGCATGTATATGTATGTATAGAAAACTGACTTCTAAGCCCCCCCCCACCCCCCACCTCGCGCCCTGGGTACTAGGTATCCTTTAACCACCCCTCCCCAGTCCGACGCTTCAGGGTATAACTGCAGACGCCTAAATCTTGGTTTATGCTTGCGGCATGAACATTCCGCACGGAAACGGGACGTGCGGAACCGGCCGAGACGCCTTCCAGCAGCGTTTATACTTTTTGCGGCTTGTCCCTGCTGAGAGCCAATACTATTGACGACTGTAGGGGGTGACGTAGGGCTCTATGGCATGCATACAACACTACACCATAGTAGAAGTAGTAATTACTGTTTTTTACTAGATGGTGACACCCGTGAGCTTAAACAAAGCAGAACTTTTATGCTGTTTACTTAGGAAAAAAGACGAAAAAGAAGACTGTCCACTTGTCCATTAAAACACAGTTGATCACAGTGCTCTCTATCGGCCGAATCATAGAGATGTCGATTTACGAACCTCCGGCAATATGAGCCCTTGCCATGAGCTCCGCCATGTTTTTCCGCGCGGGACCGCGTAGTTACAAATTTTCCTAGGTGCGGAGATTTTGGGGCGGGAGGAGGCCGCGCGGAGAGGCGTGGTTGCTGAAATTACGTAATTTGGCCGCGTGGAGCCGTGTGGACCTCGCGGACACGGCAAGCATAAACCAAGCTTTACCAATCCGGCGATCAATCTCCCGTTCCATTTTTACGTCATTCGTGAACATGATTAGGGCTGCTACAAACGATTATTTTGATAATTGACAAATCGCCTATTATTTTGCCGATTAGTCGACTAATCAGATCACCCATAAATTGTATCTAATCGCAGAAGATGCTCAAATATACAAATCATAAGCTTCCAGCTGGAAGTGTTTTCTCAAAGAACTATGTGCTATCTAAAATACTGACTGCTACTGTTAAAATTATCACTTATTAAATATTTACTAACTACTTATAAAAAACAGTGTTACAGCAGACACATGACGTGCTAAGGGAAATAAAAATTACAATCACTACTGTTGATGTTAGATATATCAATACAAGTAATTAATAACATTTTCCATTTAATAAACTCATTTTGTTCAGCCTTTTGATAGTTTTCGCGTCCATGAGACCAACGTGGTATTGGGTTGCTACCATAAACAGAAATAAATGAGCCAGCTATGTGCACTCTACAATTTTCGCGACCATACACCTATGCTTTGTTGTCTTGGTGACAGCAGCAGTGCTACGCTGTCTGCTTTAAACAGAACCAGACGCCATCCAGGCGCTGGTGACATAAGAGAAAAAGCTGTGATAAATATAAAAATCCGGACATTTATATCGCTCTATGAATGCCTCAGACAGAACGCGCAAAGCCGACAAGTCCGGGTAAAAAAGGCTGTTCAGTCAGCCTTCTGTTGGTGTTAACGTCAGCAGCTAATACGCTAACTCACTTAGTGAGCCAACTGTCCCCCTTTGTACTCTGCCGCACCAGGCTTCCTGTTAAGATGATATATCATCACCGTCATCCTACCACAGTAAGCAGGTTCTACCTTGTGGATTTTGGATTACGCATGCTTCAGTACAATTTTTTAATAAAACGCTCCTAAACCTTAGAGCTCCGTTGTCGGCTCCCCATGACAGTTAGGGCTTTTCCGGAGTAAAGCAACGAGTGATCAGGATTCCCGGTGCTGCTGCGCATGTTTATTAAAAGGGCAGCTGGTGGTGGATATGATGGTGGTGGCAGGAACGGAGTGACAGGACGAGCAGGAACCAAAGGTTAGACAACAATAACGAACCGTTGCTGACTGAGGGAATATGAGGGGTTATAAAGGTGTGAGGTAAGGAGGACCTGGTATGGATGATTGGGGACACAGGAGAGGATGATGAGGAGGAGCTGGAGTGAATGAGGCGAGAGTCATGACACCTCATACTCGGAGGCGCCCTACCCTTTTCCAGCACATGACCATTGTCTCGAATTTGGAGGTGCGGATTCTCATCCCAGGCATTGTTCACTTGGCTGCGAACCGCTCCAGCAAAAGCTGTAGATCGCACTACGATAAAGCCAGCAGGACCACATAGTCTACAAAAACCAGAGACCTGATCCTGAGGCAATCGCAATGGATCTCCTCAACACCTTGGCTGGCTCTTGGGACAACAAATACAATTTGCTTGTAATTATTTAGGCATTTACTGCGCTCTGCCATCAAGAAACTACAAACTGTCCCGTTAGGCCATGCCCGCTCAGGTTCTCGCCCACTACTATTCTTCTGACATGGTAATGGAAACACAACGGAACACTTCGTCTGCTTACCTCTTACCTCGTCCGCGTACCTTCTATCTGCCTGACCTCCGGGTCCTCTATGTCACCAGACGTCCGGGTCTTCTGTTTGATCAGATCTTCATTTGCCAGACCTTCCGGGTCCTCTCTTTACCAGGACCTTTGTCTGCTGAGCCTCCGGTCCTTTGTGTGCCGGTCCTTCATGTGCAGGGCCTCCAGGTCCTTTGTTTTCTCTAGGCCCTCTGTGGGCTTCGTTTCCTCTACACCCCCCCCCTGTGGTCTTTGTTCCTTGTTCCCCAATACGCCCCCCGTGGCCTTCGTGTCTTCTAGGCCCCCCGTAGCCCTCATTCCCCAATAGGCCCCCCATGGCCTTTGTTATCCCATAAACCTCCTTACACCTGTCTATAGGGTTATTTTGTTACATCCCATCCCACAAGTACACAGCACACATTAAATGTATTGACTTGACTGTAATTTTTCCCCCCCTCTTTTTGCCAAAGACATCATGAATCCCTACATATACCCTCTATTACTGGCTGCAGCAAAGTGCATGGGGCAGAAAGGGTGGCACACAGCAGCTGGTGCACCGTTCTCATTTTAATACTGCTATTTCCACCATTTATGAATTGCACATGTAATCAATAGGCCATCTACAGACGTAGCCGTTTTTTTGTTTTTTTCCCAAAAACATTTTCCTCCGCTCGTTTACAAAAAACATGCACACGTAACTGGATAAGTGTGCTTTTAAGCACATTAATAGACATGGCAAACCTGTAGGGGGTGGTAGTTCTCCCACAACCTATCATAGTAACTTTCTGTCTGGGTGTAAACACAGGACTACACAAGTGATGTAGAATTTTTTTTTTAATTGCAGATAACACTTTAAAATTCCAGTTTAATCTCTCTACATGCAGACACTGAAAACGGAGAAAACAAAGAGCTTAAATTTGACGAGTTTTTCGAAATAATAGTTTTTGGCGTGTTTTCGTGTGGCTGACAAGCCAAACTGTAGATAAATATCTCAGTTTTGTGTGATATCCAGCTATGTGTGGACAGGGTATTAGTCAATCAACCACAAATGAGGTACAACCCACCGTTGCAAAGCTTTTGAGGCTCATGCAATTTTTAGGGGTGTCCCAATCCACAAAACAAAATTTGATTAAATGCAATGGGAAATGTTCCAAGTCAGTAGTGATTCAGAATGCACCGAACATATAGAAGCGTTTGAAGTAAATTGCGGTGTATTGAAGGTATGGTGGAGGATCTTTTTCTTCCGGATGGATCATCCAGACTATTGGTCCTCCTAACTGTCAATCATTCAAGGCAGGTACTTATGTATAGCATTCATTCTACCTCACAGTTTTCACCGAGTCCGTTGAAAATGGCTGAGTCACTAGAAAAAAAGTGTGTTCAAAGTGTATGAGAAGAAGAAAAAGGCCTCAGAAGAGACAGAGACTAGACCAGAGTGCTTTTAGGAGATTCTTTCCAACGATGGAGTGTGCTAAAAGCAAAGTTTGGGCTCCTTAGTGATGCCTCCGTTGCCAAATTTCTACTCGACAGTGTAGTGTAGTGTATAAATCGGCCTCCAAGCAGCAGCTCGGGCTGTAGAGGACATCATATGAGGAAATCTGTACATTTTCATCAATCTATGAATACCCCTGGATACCTAGGAGAGAAGATATAGCCGACAAGTTGGGGAAAAAGATAAAAATCGCTGTACTGTTGATGCTAATGTTAGCAGCTAACAAGCTAACTAGCTAACAGAGGCTACTGTTAGTGTTTGTCATCAACCACAGCGGGCTTCGCTTTAAGAAGCTCAAACAACACTGTTGATAATAAGCAGCTTCTACTTTGTGAATTTTGCATTACACATTCTTCACTTTTTATTTAACAAAATTTTGTAGAATGTTAGAGCTACATTGTTGGCTCACTGTTGTTAAAGCTTTTCTAAGCTGCAGCTGAGCCAGATTGCCACTACAGTGCATGTGTGTGGGGGGAAGAAAGGGAGCAGATAAAAAAGGGACAGCGACCGTTTTAAGAGAAAAACAAAGCTTTAGAAAAGAAACAATAACGCCAATTGCTGAATTTTTTGTCGACAATTATACATATCGACGTGACGAATCATGACAGCCCTAGTAACGATATCCGTTGCCATTATGGCGCATTGAACGCATACACAGAGCACACCCTGTTCATAATTCAGCCCGCAAGACATCAGTTCTCCTTCCTAACCAGCCAAATTACGGATTGTTGTCCAGCAGCATGTGTTTGTGATCCTAAATGATATATGAGTATATTATTATTGGCGTATTGGAAGTGTTGATATGATAATAAGTTCATAAGTTGTGTGTTAGAAATGTCCGTCCGCTTCGGATATCAGCTCGCTGTGTGGTGCAGAGTTTTAAATGCTCCGTATTTATGTTGATTTATGCATGTTGATTCACTGTATAGCTTCATTTAATTTCATCAGATGGCATCGAAGGTCCGTTTAGAAAGATGGGACATTCCAAAAATCCGAGACTTACCTGCAGTTCAAATGGTAAGGCTGTGGTCCCATTACTCTACTGTGTATAACAAACAGCAGCTAACTGCTAATGGGGCTATAGGGAAGGTAGCAAGGTCTATAGGGGACAATGGGTGCCATGTTGGATATACTCCTAGGTCGAAAACTGCCAAAAACACAGAGAAAGCTGAAGTAGGACACATGCATTGAATTCCAAAGGTCGCAGCCAGGTCTGGATCAGTCATAATTTGAGCCATGTTGTTATTTTTGAGTAAAGTATTGAAGCAGAGCCTAGAACTCATTCTTTTTTAAATGGCATGAAAGACAATAATACAGCATGGTTATCCATGGTAGTAATGGGTTATGACCCCTTTAAGCAAGAATGTATCATTGCTGGAATAAAAATGCTCAATTAATCAATCAGTAATACTCAAATATCTTTTGTGATTTTAGAGTTATATCAAATTAGAGTGATTGATTCTTGAGTTTTTGTTCAGTGTTTTTGTTTTTAAAGTGGTTTACTTACAAGACTTACTCTTTGGAGCTAAACAATCACTGACCATCACTAAAAAGAGAAAATAAAAAAGGATAAACAGAGTGACCAAATGTGCTATTCAAATCAGTAAAAGGTGCCAGACTCGATAAAAAAACAAATAATTAAAACAGCAATATATGTAAATCTGACTGAAAAACCCCCACAAATGTAGACTTAGTCGTAGTAGTTTCAACAAAATAGTTAAATAATATTTTCATGAGAATATGCAATTTTGAATTGACAAAATGGAAATCTCTTTAAATTGGTATTGATGCATTTTCAGTGAAAATTAAACCTTAATGAAGTTAAAATGGTTGCACCTTATAGACAATAGCATAAGATATGTATCAATTTAACTATTCCTCTGTGGAACCTAAATATGTTTAGTATAGAATATTTCAACAAATTTCTTGACTGTATTTTTATCTATTTACTTACTTGGAGCTGAACGAACCACAGCCATTGCTGAAAAAGGGGGAAAAATACAGGAACCAAGGGGGTTATTAATATCATTAAATGCCAGCTTTATAAACATGATGTAAACACTAATCTACATGAATTTACTGAATGAAAAAGAAAATGGAAACAATCAAATAGAAAATTAAATCACTCACAATAAAAGGGTGTTGGAATATTTCTGCGCACCAGAGGTCCTTGTACCGACTCGCCACTGTCTTTGTTGACAGCAATGAAGGCAGTAAAAGAACTGCTCACTCCTGATTGGACACTGAGCCCCACTACTTTCTTCTTCACTTCTTCTTCCTGCTGTCCTCTGAGGTTCCTCTGCTGAGACTCCAGGGAGCGAATCACAGTGCGAGCAGCCAACCTGTGGACTGTTAATCTGCAGACAAGAGGAAGAAAGATCAAAACAGGGAACTCTAATGTTTTTATGCTCATTAAGTGGCTCTTGTTTCCCGTTTTAAACCATCATAGTTCTATCATAATCCTTTGTTTTACGTCATGTTCCCAGTGGTGGAGGAAGGACCCAAAAGCGCTTTATGCTACATTCAATCATTCACCAATCACGCACACATTCACACACTGGTGGTGGCAAGCTACGCTTCAGCCACTGCCTCCCTGTGGGGCACTGAAAGAGGCGAGGCTGCTGGACATTGGCGCCACCAGAACTTTTGACCACCACAAACAGGTAACAGGTGAAGTGTGTTGCCAAAGGACACAACAAACAAGGCAACTGAAACTTGAAATGGGACTCCAATTGGCAACACCCTGGTCACCCATCCTTACAGAATGACAGTTCTAAACTAGAATTTCCAGCTGATGACTGGTGACTGCAGGTCTGTTGTGCAGAATGAGTCTTACCACTGAATGCCAGGTGGTGGGTGTGACCAAACAAGTACAGAATGCAACAGCATAACGGATTCTTTCCTGGCGTGAGACTCTGCATTTTTTAACCCTTCATGTATAGGTTTTTCTCAAAGTTCAAATATCGACATACTGGTGTCTCTGAAAAAATAGCATTTGGCTTCAGAGTCTTTCAGTTACTTGATGCTGTTTGAACACTATCTCATTTCAATAACAAGAATATGATATTGACAGACATAAAATCATCATTACTGTCAAACCAGGATATGAGGTGTTTTACCCAGAGTCCTTCACAGGTTTGAGACTGAAGTTCAGCTGGTTCTGAGAGGGAGAACCTGCCAGACTGTACTTCACCGTCACACTGCCCTCTGCTGCCTCTGAACTCTGAGAAAAAACAGAAAAAAAAACAACAACAGTACAAAGGTAAGTAAAAAATAAAACAAATAATCGGAATCATTTATTGTTCTTCATATATATGTTGTGAAAGGCAGAAGATGAGTGGTGGTGACTCTACCTGTCCAGTGAGCTGAGCATAAATCAGTGACCTCTGACCCTGAAAAATTGCTGTAATGGGTGGAGACAGAACCGTGGCTGACACTCCCTTTGGTAAATCCCAAGAGACAGAAATATCCTCCACAGCTGGCTGCAGTGCAAACCTGAGTGACTGCATCACCTGTGGTTTAAACAATAGGTAAGACATTGTTTTCTTTTACTATAAACCCATACTGATGTGTTGGTGATTTTCATTAATATATTTTGTTCTCACTTTTGGTTGCATCCTGTCAGTCCCAGTGATGAACTGAGCGTGACCTCCTCCCTCTTTGGCCATCCCATTGATGAGAGCAGAGCTGGCTCCTTCTCCAATCCCAAAAGAGAAACACCTACGATACAAGAGTTGGATTTTAAACTCACAACAACATCAGAACATAACCCAGACTGGGAATATGTGTGTTTAGGGTTTCACCTGTGGGAACCTGTATTCTTCTTAACAAGATCAATGACTTCTTTGGTGTTTCCCACTTCTCCGTCTGTGAAGACAAACAGCTGTAGGAGGAGAAATCACCAAAAGTTACACAGTGTCCGATCCAAACAAGAGCTGAAAGTCTTGAGGAGAATCTGTCAGAGAGGAATTAATCTCTGATGTTTTAGTAAAAAATGTGGTGTTAACATGGATTAAGAGATACAAAAGCTGCAGCAAATATGAGCTCTGAAGAAAACAGGTTTTTGCAACATTTCCTGAAAGAGTTTAGCAGGAGGAGATATTGTTCTGAACAATCAGTGTTTACATTAGATTAGTGTCATAAAGCTGATAGATGGCTGCCGTAGATCTTAGAATTGGTGCAATACAGGTGTGTATAGTTTACCTGCCGAGGATGTTTGGGAACACAAGTCTGGCTGTAAATGTCGTTAAGAGGCTGAAGAATCTCTGTTCCTCCGAGATTAGCCTCCATATTTTCAACCTTCTTCAGAGCCTCTTCCATGGTCTTCTCACTGTACTCCACACTCTTACTGCACAATAATGTAGGAAATATTTCAATTTGAATCATGAGAATTAATATAAAAACCCACAAAATATGTTTAAAAAAAATCCCAAAGTCCCTCCTATATGAAAGTCAGTGTTGAAATTGTTACTAAAAGAAAACAAAATCAATATTTTTGAGGAGGTGTTGAAGTTTAGGGGTCAGATGTGACTCACGGAAAGATGTGTTCAAAGGAGGATCCAAAACTGTAGATGTTGAAGTAGCAGCCCATTGGTAAGCTCTTCAAAAGGAGCAGCAGAGTGTCCTAAAGAAAGACACAGGAAATGTAGACGACAGTTGTAGAGAGACAAAAATGCTTTAACAATTTATATAAAGGAATGTTTTTCTAGGAAGAGATCTGTTAAAATCTTTTGAACAGTCAATATCTTACCCAGACCAAACAAATCCCTTTGAATTAAGCTTAGGCTAATAATTAAGTAATTTCATGAGGCTTCAAACTTCTGACAGGTTTGCAATAAATAGTTATTTAACAAAAGGTCAATAGTCAGAGCCTCTACAATAATTGACACCTCTGCTGGAAGACTAAAAAGAGACATAACATAAATTAATATAATATTATAATATATTATAATAATATTAATAATAATAATAATAATAATAATAATAATATTATAATATTTATAAAGACTTTAGCCTTATGGCTCATTCTTTTTATTTTATTTTATTTTATTTTTACTTATGTTAAATGTTTTATGTGCACAACTGTACCGGAAAAAATTCCTAGTTTGTGAACTTGTTCTCAAACAATGGCAATTAAACCGATTCTGATTAAATCGTGGACACGCCCTTTTCTATCAGTCACTAGCAAAATGGGAAAAAACATGAGAACATGATATTAATTAAAGTAGATCTGATCTTCATTAATCAAAAAAATTCACAAATAGCTAAGAATAACAGATATTGACCTCAATTTGTTTCTATTTAAATGGACTGAGCTTATATGGAGTTTTTCTAGTCATGCTGACCAATCAAAGCTCTTTACACTAGAGCCACATTCAACCATTCACACTCACCAATGTCCAAACATTCATACGTCGATACAGAGCTTTGTAGGCAAAAAGGGAAAATTGCCTTGCCTGAGGGAAAATTAACATATGACAGGATAAAGCTGGAATTGAACCTACGACCCTCCTACTGAGCCACAGTGGCACAGACTACAGTTTGAGCTGTTTAAAATGCGTCATTATTTTTTCATTTAACACTCAAACTGTAACAAACAAAGCTGAATAAAGACCTAGGTTTATCTTGTCACCACGAATAAAGAATGGTAAATGGCCTGTGTTTGTACAGCACTTTACTCAGTCCCTATGGACCCCAAAGCGCTTTACACTACGCACACATTAACGACAAGCTATGTTGTAACCACAGCTGCCCTGGGGCACACTGACAGAGGCGAGGCTGCCTGACACTGGTGCCACCGGGCCCCCTGACCGCCACCAGTAGACAACAGGTGAAGTGTCTTGCCCAAGGACACAACAACCGACACAGTCTGAGCCGGGGATTGAACCGGCCACCCTCTGATTACACGACAAACTACCACCTCCTGAGCCAAGGTTGCCCCAAATATGAACAGATTCTTATCATTGGGGACTTCAACATTCATGTTTGTTGCTCCAGAAGCCCCCTATCCAGTGACTTTCCATTTAATCGACTTTTTTGGACTGTGCCATCAAGTACAGTTCCCTACTCTCAAACGTCCCCATACCCTGGATCTGGTCATTTCCCTAGGACTTTCTCTGCCTAACGTATTGCCGGATCCGGTATATATTTCTGATCATTTCCCCATTCATTTTCTGTTTGACTGTTTTACCAACTCTGTTCCTATTCCAGTCCTCCCACGCTTATCTTGTTTTATTTCTCCTGCTGCCGTGGCTAAAATTTCTTCCTCCCTTTCGGCTTTAACCAGCAATCTCTCAGTATTGGCTAGTACCAATGTTTTACTCTGTTTTTAATTATTCTTGTTTGTCAGCTTTGGATTCTGTGGCACTACTCAAATGGCGTAGGCCTAAGTCTCATTCAGACCCACGGTTGAACACATATACTAGGTCAATCTGCTAACTCTGTCCCAGGGCCCAGCGGAGCTGGAGGAGGGATCGGTCACAGGAATCTTTTTTGCTGGTGCGGTCATCCTGGGTCACCTACCAAAAGGCAGTAAGGGACATTCAAAATTAATTTTATGCTACTTCGATATCTAAAGCGGATAAGCATCCTAGGACTCTTTTCAAAGTCCTTAATTGAGTCCCTTTTCCTAATGATCAGTTTTCTCTTCCCCCCCATGATCAAGCTAAGCATTTTCTTCTTTTCTTTACTGGCAAAATAGACCAGATTAGAGCCCAGTTCTTTCTTCTGTCCATTTCTCCTCCACTACCGCTGCCACAACCTTTGGGTAATTTTGATCACTTTGAGACGATTTCCCTGGTCACTTTGAAAAACCATCTCTTTTCTATGAAATTGTCAGGTTGTCCCCTGGACACAATCCCCCCTTCTCTTATCGGGGACTCTTTTTGATGTTGGCCCCTGCTCTGTTGCACATAATTAATTGCAGCCTCACCAATGGTGAGGTACCAAAAGTCTTCAAGCATGCATTTGTCCATCCCATCACAAAAAAGCCTGGTCAGGACCACTCTGACCCTAACAACTGTCGCCCTTTTCTAAAAGACATTTTCTGTCCAAAGTTCTAGAGTTTGTAGTCTATTCCCAGTTCATTTACCATCTGACCGAGTTCTCCTTGCTGGGCCCACTGCAGTCCGGCTTCTGTTTGGGCCATAGCACGGAGTCAGCTCTGCTAACTGGCTGCATTGTCACTTTGCTGCTATTGGAACTTACTGCTGCCTTTGACACTGTGGACCACCGCATCCTGCGGTCCCGCCTGGAACACCTGACAGGTGCTCAGGGCTCGGCATTGAGGTGGTTAATGTCTCCTCCCCCTCGGCAAGACTCACCTATGCTGATGACTGCCAACTATATGTCTTTCTGGAGCCCGGATCTACTCCCCAGCACTTGGCTCATTGTCTCAGAGATATGAAAAGGTGGCGGTCTGCTAAAAGACTTCTTTTCAATTATTCAAAGTCTAAAACTATATTTTTTAGTCTATCTTCCCTGCCCTCCTGGCAGCTTACCAACCCTTCCGCTTTCCCTGACTCTTACGGATTCCATTGGGAACCTAGTTTTTTTTTTTTAGATCAGTCTCTTTCTTTTGATCTTTATGTTAACCAGGTAGTGCATTCCTGTTTTTATCATCTGACATGAATGGTCAAATTAAAAGCCATTCTAGGAGGAAGCATTTACACACTGTTGTGCATGCGTTTGTCATATTAAGACTAGACATCTCCAACTCCCTGCTGGCCGGTGTTTCTGCCTCTACCATTGCTAGTCTGCAGTTAGCACAGAACGCTGCAGCTCACCTTCTGACGGGCACACGCAGGCGACGGCACATCATGCCGGTCTTAAAGGAGCTACATTGGTTGCCTGTCTCTTACAGGATCAAGTTTAAGATAGTCATGTTTATTTTCAAAGCACTAAATGGCTTGGTTCCTAATTACCTGTCCAATTTGATTTCTCTCTATGTTCCCTCGCGCTCCCTACAATCTGTGGACATGATTCTTCTGATAATTCCGGTGACTCGTTGCCACCGAGCCTTCTCAGCTGTTGCCCCCTCGCCTGTGGAACTCTCTAGCTTTGTCGGTCACGAAGTTGGACTCAGTGTCGACATTTAGGAAACACCTAAAGACAGCAGTAATGTAACTTTTTTATTTCATTTAATATTTGTTTTACCTACTCTTAATGATCTGTGTTGTTTATATTGCCTGTTGAGGTTTTAACTGTACAGCACTTTGGTCGGCTCAAACGCCGTCTTTAAAATGTGTTACATAAATAAATATAGATTGGATTGGATTAACAAATGTGATGGTTTCAAACAGAAAGTTAACCATCCCACTTGTGTGGCTCTAAAGCCTAGTTTATGCTTCCTCGAACACAAATTTGCACTCAGACGCAGACGTATTGACAGAGAGGTTTTTCGTTTATGGTTCTACGTTTTTTCCTCTCCACTCCATTGTTTTTTAAGCGTTGCTCAACCAGGACAGCAGGGGGTGCTAACTTTTTATGCCGTCTCGGCCTACTATCACAGCGTCGTTTCAGTTTTTTCTAGGCTTGTGAACGTATTTCTTCCTCAAGGAGCAATGGACGACAGAAAGTACGTTTTGATTAAGCTGTAAAGAGTTTTACTAGAAGTGCAGCTCATAGAATAATCTAAAACACATGAAAACAAACACAGATGCCTTTTTTGTCGTTTTTTGCTACGCCTCCTTGTGTTCAAAATCGCAAAAAGAACAGATTAGATAAATTATCATTTGAATATAAAGCCAACCGCTGCATTTACTTTTATTACAGCGACTATAGAGCACCATTGTAGTGAAGCAATCTCTTGCTGTTACTGAACAATCACATGCATACACTCCCCGTTGACGGAGACGGATAGTTAAAAATGGGACTCTACTTTAATGGCATTGCGTCAATCTGTCTCTTTCAAATCAGAGAAGCATAAACTAGGCTTAACAGCAGGTTGGCCACGTCTACACTAAGCCGGATAATGCCTTAAACTTATAATTATTTAGTCTACACCCCCCTATCGTCTACACTAACCCGGCGTCGTTTAAGGTCTGTGGCCGGATAACTATTAGCCGGATAAGAGAGCCGTGTAAATCTTAATTCAACAGCTAAACAAGCTAGTGTGGACAGCTTCCCCGGATAATGAAAGGAAGTGGCGTCAATAACAATACGACACTACAGACAAAGACAACAGCAAAGAGTAATAAATCGATCTCGTCATCTGTCCACACACAAAAAACTCTCTTCTTCTGAGCAGCTATTGTTCTCTTCGGTTAACGGGACAAGCAGATATGTACTGTGCTGTAGAGCTTCTTGTATATATTATGTAGGCGTTGGCGTGACGTAGATTATACGCGTGTTTTGTGCGTCTTTTTGACTGTGGCTCAGTGGTAGAGTAGTTGGCTTGCAATCGGAGAGTCGTAGGTTCGATTCCAGCTTCCTACAGTCACATGTCGATGTGCCCCTGGGAAAGGCACTTAACCCCCAAATTCCACATTGTCCAACTGAACCATGTTGGGTGTCGGTGTATGAATGTGAGTGTCAATGGGTGAATGTGGCTTCAATGTAAAGCGCTTTGAGTGGTCAGTAAGACTAGAAAAGCGCTATATAAGTTCAGTCCATTTACCATTCGCGCATGCGCAGTATTTGCACAGGTATGGGATTGCGCAATCATGGGACCTTAAACGAGGCGTAAATGCTGGTGTTGAGTGGATAACTTTAGGCGTCTAACTCCCCGTATAACCTCGGCTTAGTGTGGACGTAGCCTTAAACTTACTGTGGAAGAGCTGCATAGAAAAAGAAAATCCTAGGGCCATCCAGGTTCTATAACAACCTGCATCCACAGACCTTCAGTTGTTTAGCATCAGTGCAAGAAAGAAGCCTTTTGTGTCCAACAAAACAGATGAAAATGTGTTGCTAAACTCTGCTGAGACTTGAACCAGATCTGTGGGATTTGGTCAGCTGAGACTATGACCGAACATTTAAAAAAACAAATCTCTGTTTCATCAGAGTAAAGATCTTAAGGCAGTTATCTACTCCTGGTAAGATATTTACTAGTCATCAACTCTCAACATAATCCCTATTAATACAATCTTAACTATGCTTTTAAAAACTTAAGATAAATACCCTTGCACTGCTGATGCGAGTTTCTTGTGGTGTGCTGTTATTCATGGGACAGCCCATACTTCCTGATCGATCCATCAAGAACACAAACTCTCCACAGGAGGCAAGAGAGGACATCACTGACTGGGGGAACTCAGGATACAGGCTCACCATCACCACTGGATCACCCAGCAGAGAGCCTGGAACATGGTGAGAATGAAAAAAGTCAAATAAACACCCCTAGGATACCCTACCATTTAATATTAACACCTAAACTGATCAGTTCTGACCAGATTTGGCAGAGGCCTGTCCTGCCTCCACCACAGCAGAGGGCTGGTGGGCGTCTTTGTAATAAATCAGCACCTCAACGTCTCTGTCAAACTTGTGTCCTGCAGCCAACTTCACCTACAGTTCAAAGAATATGAATAAAGTTATTTATCTTGTTTAGAACAACCACATCCAGCAGTAACATCAGCTCTCTACCCACCGTGGCCTCAGTTTGATCAGTGTTGAGGTACTGAAGAGGCTCCAGGGAACAGCTGGACTCTACTTTAGAGATTGAACGAGGAGAGGACAGTTTGGCAGAAAAGGACAGACTGTAGGGAACCAGAGAGGCTGGAACTGAGGTCACCTGGACACTGGGACCTTCACTACCTGGAAACAATATGAGACACAAATGGGAGTCATCTGTTTTTAGTTCAAATGGATATGACTGCATCCATCGATCTGCTGGTTTTCCTACCCTGAGGTTGGTATCGAGGGTTGAGAACAGCAGGCAGACAGAACCTCAGCCCATCATCAGCCTGCACAGCCAGCTCAGTGACGTACTCCAGCCTGATGGAGGCGCTCTCTCCTGGAGGCAGACTGCCCACACTCAGGGAGAAGATATCTGGACTCTGCTCACTCTCCTCCAACAGGAAGGCCTGCTGACCGGAGCTCAGAGCATCATCATACTCCTCCCGAGCCTGCAGTCCACAGGAAAAATGTCAGCAATCTTCACTTTACTGTGGTTCAGCTTCGTAGAGAGGACATCTTTGTGTCCACCTCACCTGCTGTTTCTCCTTCACCTCAGCTACAATGTGTGTTTTTCCAATCTGAGCACTGAAATGACACACAGCAGCATCTCCAGGCAGAGGGAAGACAAAAACAGCCTCTAGTGGTTTGTCCTCCTTGTTCTCGTAGGTGAGAGTGGAGACCAATGTAGCCACATGGTCCCTCACCTCCAGCTGAGCATCAATGCTCTTCAGAGGAACTAAAACGGCAGAACAGTGTTAGTGTTGTTGTCTAACTATTTACAGTAAATAAGTTCATTAATTAAGCTCTGAGAATAAATACATACAAAAAATGATCCAGAGTCATCTTTAAGGACTTAAGGACCTATTTTCTTGACAAGCAGCTATCGATATGTTTTATATGCGTTTATCACAGCTTAATGTTAGTTTGACTTGTATTCATGTGCTGTACGTTTTTGGTAATTTGTTAATTTTATTTCAAGTTCTTAGGGCGTTGTAAAGTTTGATGTCCTATGATGTTATGGCATGATGACGATGGAAACAAGAAGTTATGCGTTACTGTAGCTTCCGAAATACATGCTAAACGCCCTTTTCTAAGAATCGTCCTGTGACTGAGCTGTTGTAAATAGAGATTCTAGATATGAATAAACCATACAAAAACATTCACTGTTCAAAGTGGCTCCAGGGTTCAAAGGTAGGCGTTTTTTAGGCGTATTTTTTTTTAACCACAGTGACAGATAAAGCATTGCTGAGAAGAAACCAATCAATCAGACAAAATCCGAAAATGACAGGAAAAGCCACAGGTAAAACCAGTTAGTCTAGAATATTTTCTATCAGTTTGGGTACCTGGTTCCTTCTTGTCAGTGAGCAGACCACAGCAGTTCACCATCGTATCTGTGAGACAACAAGGGAGTGGCGTGGAAATGGGTAGGGTAGATTTCTGAGTAATGAAAACCAAAAAAAAAAAACAAAAAAAACATAAAAAACTATTAATTTCAATAAGTACGTGTTTTATCCTTCTGATTCTTTGACATAAATTCTTCTAAATAAGCAAACTTCAAAACTACGCAATTCAAACTGCAGATTCTGATATGACTAGCTTCAACGTCAACAAGCACGTCAGAACAGAAGAAAAGAAATATAGCCTTTGAAGCTAGTTGAGTGCGAAAACTTACCAGTGATAATAGTTCCAGACAGACAGATTTGTTTCAGCTTGAGGCTACTGGAGCTGGTTGTCTTCTCTGCATATACATTCAGGTGACAGTAGGAGTTGTAAAGGCGGATCTTATAAGTGCTCTCTAGTGAGACAGCACCGAATGGGTGGAGCTTGGAGATCGAGGTTTTCCCAGTTCTCACGTGATCCACTGAATCAGAGATCAGAGCAGGTGTTACGTCTCATTGTAATGAAATTTGGTTGCAGTTCCACCAGAGTTCCACTGGGGGGCGATTTTCATGAGTGCCAGACGATTTTCACCCGATTGCCGTTGAGAAATCTAACATTTGATTGTAGGTTTTGCAAGTTCAACATGGGTTATACATCGAAAGTTGAATGAATGAGTACGTATGTCCTTTCGCTTTCTGTGTGTGCGTGTTTGTAAATGTTTTTCATACATTTCTTGAATTGGAAATTGATGCTTTTGTGTTTTAACACCCTTAAAAAGCTAAAGCTTTACTAAAATCTCTATTTTTATGGTGTATGTAAAAAAACATTATAAATATTAGTTCAGTCTATCAACTAAGTTGGTTTGGATAAGTGGCTGTTTCCCAATCCAATAATGTGTTATTATTAAAATGAGTCAAAGCTGTACCATTCCGTGTTGTAGTGGCACACAGTCAGTGTGGGGAGTTACAGTTACTATTTTTATGGATATTTTTTGAATACAGTTACATTTGTAATACTTTTGTGTTTTCCACTTTTCACCTGAAAGATGGACATATACATTTTGGGAAATGTGTGTCTCTGCGCTGTGTAGACTATCCCACACAGTAGGCTACACATAACCATGCTCTCCTGATCTTACCACAGCTCATACTTTCAAACTGTTTGAAATTAATTTTAGAGATTTTTTGTCAAATAAAACGCTAAAAGTGTAATTATTTCACTATTATATCCTGTAGCACCATAACTCAGAGAACACATACACCATATCCCCTGGATCATACTACAAATCATACTTTTGTAACAGGTGTTTAAAATTAATTTAAAACATATTTTCCCAAAAGTATGAGTTGTAGTATGATCAAGGGGAGACAGTTCATATGTCCTTTGAGTTATGGTGGTACTACAATATGTAATAGAGTAGTTATTGCATATTTAATTAGAATTTACATGGTGAACAAAATCCCTAAAATTAACTTTAAACCATATATATATATATATATATATATATATATATATATATATATATATATATATATATACATACAGAGCTTTGCAAAGAGGCACCTGAGACAACCCAGCACATAACAGCAGTGAATAAGATGCTGGCAGGAAAAGCATACATTGACCAGCATTTTTCTCCATAGAAGTTACACCTGGTCTGGTATCCTGCTCAGCCATAATGCCCTGCTGGATCAGTTCTGATGATGCTCCCAGTGACCAAACATCTTCCATGTGTTATCAACTTTTTACATTCTTCTGTGGCAGAACGGAATGTGATCAAAGGAATAATAAGACCACTTGCAGGCTTTGGGTAGTAGAAAAGGTTTCTTCATTTATTTGTACCTTCTGCTCACCAACACTTTGGCTTCACATCTCAGACTAAAAAAAAAACTGTTGTGTAGCACCTCCTACATATACACACACAAGACACCACCCTCTGTTCAGGTAGCCAATCAGAGCAAACTTCTGAAAAAGTACAAATTAACAAAATTATTAACAGAACATGATTGTTTCAAAATATTTGAATGCCAAATTATGTAGCTAATAATGTAACAATTCAAACTCATATGAAAAAACACAAATACATTTATACAATCCCCAATATTCACCTTTCTGCCTCTAAAATCACTTCCACTCAATTATTCAATCAAGAGAACCACACCCACCCTACAAGAGAGCTTTATAGTAGGCAGACCTCCTTTAGCAGTGACCAGAATCTTCAAAATAGAGACTTTGAAAGGGAATGTTTTAGTTTAACCAAAATCAGAAAACAAAAACCCAGATAAGTACAATAAATCACTCTTCTACACAAGAGGTAACACAGATCAAAAGAGAGCTAGAGCTTTCTAACATTTCTCACATCCTCCCCCCTCTGATTCAATCATGTTAGGTAAACGAGAAAGATAATCAGCAATAAGGTTTTTCTTACCGGGACAGTGCTGTACGGTGAACTGGTATGGCTGGAGGGCGAGACACCAACGTAGTATCCTTGCATTTTGATGCTGCTTGGAGTGCATCCACATTAAAGGCCTGTGATCAGTTTGAAGTACAAACTCTCTTCCCAAAAGATAATATTTTAAGGAATCAATAGCCCACTTTATAGCGAGACCTTCTTTTTCAACTGTAGAGTACTTTTTCTCCCGGTTAAACAGCTTCTTGCTCAAGAAGAGAACAGGTTTTTCTTCACCAGGCTCTCCCTGCGCCAACACAGCTCCGAGTCCAACATTGGAGGCATCCACCTGCACAATAAACTGTTTTGTGAAGTCAGGGCTTTGCAGGACAGGAGCTTTACAAATCTGTCGTCTCAAAGTTTGGAAAGCTCCTTCACATTCATCATTCCAAACCACTTTGGCAGGTGATTTTTTTGTTAGTTCAGTAAGGGGGGCTGCCACTGTAGAAAAATGGGGAATAAACCTCCGATACCACCCTACTAAACCTAAAAAGGACCTCACTTGCTTTTTGGTTTTAGGCCTGGGAATAGCTTGGATAGCCTTTACTTTCTCAACTTGTGGCTTTATCAGTCCATGACCAACCAAGAATCCAAGATATTTTACCTCTTCTTGGGCCCATGCACATTTGGTCACATTGAGAGTCAGGCCAGCTCCCTGAATCTTTGCCAGGACAACTTTTAGATGCTTTAGATGATCTTCCCAGGATTCACTGTAAATTACTACATCATCTAGATATGCAGCTGCAAAGTCAGAGCAATTACTGAGAACAATGTCCATCAATCTTTGAAAAGTTGCAGGCGCTCCATGAAGACCAAAAAGGAGAACAGTGTACTGAAACAGACCCATCCCTGGAATCTGAAACGCAGTGTATTCTTTACAGGAGGGGTCAAGTGGAACTTGCCAATAACCTTTACATAAATCTAAAGTGGTGATGTATCTGGCCTTTCCAAGCTTCTCCAGCAGCTCATCAATACGTGGCATTGGGTAAGAATCAAAACAGGAAATACTGTTCAACTTCCTCATATCAGAGCAGAACCGGGGCTGAGCTGAATTTTTCTTTGGGACAAGTACAATTGGATTTGACCACTCACTTCTTGATGGTTCAATTACTTCCATATCCAGCATCGATTGAACTTCCTTCTTCAGCGGCTCCACCATTCGCTCTGGTATTCTGTAAGGCTTCAGACGAACAGGTTTCGTGTCTTTCAAAACAATTTTATGTGTTATCACATCAGTTCGACCAGGTCTATCTGAAAACAGCGATGGGAAAGATTCTTTAAGCTCACTCAGCTGATACCACTGATCCCGAGTTAGGTGATCTGGAGGGGTCTCAGGATGACATGGCTCCCTGGACGGATTCATCACTGATTCTTCAGCTTCCAAAACATCAGGGTCTTCAGGCAGAACATCTTGGACCATCAGGACATGTTTTCCTTCAGTTTCTGGAACATTTCTTTCATGATATTCCTTCAACAGATTAACATGAAATAGTTGCTTACGTTTATATTTTTCTGGACAGGTAATCTCATAGGTTACTGGGCCTACCTTCCTAATTACGGTATAGGGGCCTTGCCATTTTGCCAGTAACTTACTAGGTCCTGTTGGCAGCAGCACCAGCACTTTTTGGCCAGGTTTCAGCTCTCTTTCACGGGCATGTTTGTCATACCAAACCTTTTGCTTTTGTTGGGCTTTCTGCAGATGATCTTTGGCAGTTTCACGGAAAGATTCCAGTTTATCTCGCATCTGCAGGATGTAGGAGAGGATGTTGGTTGATGCTGTTGAAGTTGCCTCACCAGTCACCCAGTTCTCCTTCAGCATGTCCAAAGGCCCTCTGACTTGTCTGCCATAAAGCAACTCAAAAGGGGAAAAACCAGTAGAAGCCTGTGGCACTTCTCTGTATGCAAACAAAAGAAAAGGTAACCATTTATCCCAATCTTTGCCAGTTTCATCAATACATTTTCTCAACATTTGCTTTAGAGTACCATTAAACCGTTCCACAAGACCATCAGTTTCAGGATGATATGGAGTGGTTCTTATACCCTTTACACCTAGTTGGGAATAAAGTGTTTTCATTATGTGAGACATAAAGTTTGCACCTTGATCTGTCAAGATCTCTCTTGGGACACCCACCCTTGAAAATAGTTCCACCAAACACCGAACTACACATCTGGCCTGAAGGGAGCGCAATGGATACACATCTGGATATCTCGTGGCGTAATCACAAATGACCAAAGCATATTTGTGTCCACTGCTACTTTTTGGTAAAGGACCAATTATATCCATGGCTATTCTCTCATAAGGTACATCCATTATTGGTAAGGATTGTAACTGGGCTCGATTTGAAACTTTAGTGGGGGCTACTACTTGACAGTCATGACAAGTTTTACAATATTCCACCACATCTTTATATAATCCCGGCCAGTAAAAACGCTGGCAATACGGTTATAGGTCTTAGCTTGTCCCAGATGACCAGCCCATGGCACAGTATGGCCCAAATGCAAAATCACAGAGCGATGCTCTTTTGGAACAACGAGCCTAGGGGCCTCAATATCTGCTAAATACAGAAGATTGTCTTTTATCATAAATGGCTCTCCAGTTACACTTAGTATTGCATTACTAAATGACTCATCCACATCTGTCTTACATGCCTTCTCAAAGAGGGATTTTAAAGAAGGATCATTTTCTTGCCTCTCTCTGAAATCCTTTGGAATTTGCCACTGAGAATCCATAAGTAATACAACAGGACAGACCGGATCAGGGGTTTTTACTTTATCATAATTCCTATTTTTCTCCTGACGACGTTGTCGTTTTGATTTCTTTACCTTATGACCCCCTTCATACAAACTTCCATCTGCATCAGGAATGGGTTCTAAACCCTTACTCATTGAACGAGTTATCACAGTGCAGGCATATGCTACAGAGTTTTGGTGAACCAAGTTGTCTAAAATGGGCAAGTCTTCACCCAGGATTACATCATAGGCTAGCTCACTTAGCACTCCAACAGTTAGCATAAAGGCTTGTCCTTGAACCTCAACAGTTACATCTGCAGTTGGATAATCTTTCTGGCATCCATGAACACAAGTTATATTTACACTTTTATCAAAATTAGCTAACACATTGCTAAGCACAGAAGACTTCACTAAGGTTTGTGAACTACCAGTGTCAGCCAAGGCTTTTACAACCTGACCATTAACTGTGACTTCCACAACATGTTTATGCATAATCGTTTGGTTGTCATTCATATCACCATCTTCTGCATGTGGTACCACACACATTTCAACTGATTTAGATTTTCTTAAAGGACACAAGGAAGCTTTGTGACCAGGCTGCCAACAGTAATTACACACAAAAGGGTTCCTGGGATATACAGGTTTCTTACCACCCCCAGTGTCCACACTTTTGACCTCAGTTGGGCTGAAAAACCTGCCCTCTTCAAACCTTGGCTTTCCAACAGTCACATTTAATCTCGAAGGATCCTGGTGCGCAGCCAAATAGCGTTCTGCCAGATCTGCAGCTTCATCTCCTGTCTTTGGATTATGTTCTTTCACCCAAGTGCGTACATCTGGATGGAGCATACGGAGGTATTGCTCTGAGACAATCATTTCTCCAATTTGTTCCTTACTGTGGTTCTCTGGTCGCATCCAACGCCTGTAAAGTCCTTTAATCCGGTTGTAGGTTTCCCTCACAGACTCTCCTGCTGGTACATTAGTATTCCGGAACCGTTGTCTATAAGTCTCTTCTGTCACATTAAACTTCTTAAGGACTGCAGCTTTAATAGCATTATATAAATGAGACTGGTCCTCATCCATTCCAACATAGGCATCAAGAGCCTTTCCCGTGAGTAGGGTGACCACACGAGCAGCCCATTCATCTGGTTGCCATCCCCATGTTCTGGCAATCCGTTCAAACCGTACAAAGAAACTCTCTGGGTCCTCTCCTTCTTTGAATTCAGGTATTCTGGGTTCACCTCCACGGGATAATCCCAGCCTGGATGATAAGTTAGCTTGCTGTTGCAGCAGTGCCGGCAACTGCTGAGAAGAAGAGACAAGCTTATCTGGATGTGGAATAACTCCAGGGGGTGGAAACACTGGAAGTGAGGCAGATTTGGCCTCCAGCTCCAACCTAGGATCATCAAGGAATGTTGAAAGGGGACGACTTTGGGCAAGATCTTCATAATGCTCATACCCCATCTTTGGCATACTGCTTTGAAGCTGTTTAATCTGTTCGAAAAGAATAGCTTCTGTACGTCTAGATCGACGCATAAAGTCTTTCATTTCTTCAAAGAAGTCTGGTTCAGAAAGTTCTTCAGCTCCAGCTGTCCTTACTTTTAGCCGTACCACTGGTTCAGCATCTCCACCTTCTACAGCCATGGCTCCTTCAAGTAAGTGTTCAGAGTCAACTGTCCGTACAGGCTCTTGGTCCTCCATATCGGCCAAGGTGTTTTTCCTTGTACCTCGGCCTCTTCCACGTCCTCCACCTCTCATTTAGCCAATATTCCTCCACTACTCTTAACAGGCGTCTTGACCCCACTTCTGACACCAACTGTGGCAGAACGGAATGTGATCAAAGGAATAATAAGACCACTTGCAGGCTTTGGGTAGTAGAAAAGGTTTCTTCATTTATTTGTACCTTCTGCTCACCAACACTTTGGCTTCACATCTCAGACTAAAAAAAAAACTGTTGCTTAGCACCTCCTACATATACACACACAAGACACCACCCTCTGTTCAGGTAGCCAATCAGAGCAAACTTCTGAAAAAGTACAAATTAACAAAATTATTAACAGAACATGATTGTTTCAAAATATTTGAATGCCAAATTATGTAGCTAATAATGTAACAATTCAAACTCAAATGAAAAAACACAAATACATTTATACAATCCCCAATATTCACCTTTCTGCCTCTAAAATCACTTCCACTCAATTATTCAATCAAGAGAACCACACCCACCCTACAAGAGAGCTTTATAGTAGGCAGACGTCCTTTAGCAGTGACCAGAATCTTCAAAATAAAGACTTTGAAAGGGAATGTTTTAGTTTAACCAAAATCAGAAAACAAAAACTCAGATAAGTACAATAAATCACTCTTCTACACAAGAGGTAACACAGATCAAAAGAGAGCTAGAGCTTTCTAACATCTTCATTATAGAAAGTGCTCGTACGTGAGTCCCTTTTGTCTCTGTCCTCTGTCTTCTCAAACCTCCAGATGGCCGTGGTAGATGCCCACTTGTACTGAGCCAGATTCTGATAGAGGTTTCTTCCTGCTAAAGGGGAGTTTTTCCTCTTCCCTGTCGCTACATGCTTGCTCAGTATGAGATATTGCTGAGGGATTGCTGTGGTTGGAGTCTGCATGTTCAGGGCACAGCCTCATTTCAACGACTCAATGCAATCTGCTGGGATTTCTTAAATAGAAAATTTTTAAGTGACTGGAATGTTTGTGCAATTGTATTGAAATGACTTTTCTTGTAAAATGCCTTGAAATGACAGCGGTTGTGAATATATAAATAAACTGAATTGAATTGGACTATAAAGGTTATAATTTGTCATGTTTTGATAAATTCTACTCATATGAGTTCAGAGTGCTGACAGTGAGTCTAGTCATGTCTGGTCAGAAATCAACCCCAGCCTAATCGGTGTCAATTCTTCAAAACAAAGAGAGTAAACAACCATAGCTATAAAGTCTGTCATTGCAGATTTATCTTTCATCTTCCATCAGGATGAGGCTTCACTCTGGATCTGCATTTTCTATATTTTATTATGGCCAGGGGCAAATATAAGAGCCCATTTTGGGCAGCGCCACTCTCCCACCTCTCTCAAATAATTTTTACCTCTCATCTGTTTGACGAAATGGAAAAAAAAGTTTCCAAGGACTCTGGAAATAAAGGATCATACTTAAAGATGACACTTTACCGATGAATTGAAGGTTTACTTTGTGATGAAACCTCAATTTCATTGTAAGAGCTGAGAAAGTGTACACAAAAAGAGTTTGTAAGCTAAAATCTGTAATTTTACAATATTAAGTAAATCAGTTAAGTACACATTTTGAATAGTTTCTATTTACATCTTAAAATAACCTTGTCATCACAGAATTCAAGAAATTTAAAGCTTAGGTCACACAAAATATTCAAAACATTTACTCATTTACTTCAAAGATACCTTGTGCCTCAATCAGGCGGGATGCTAATAAAACATTTTATCTGCTCCATCTGTTTTCTCTGTATTTTCATTGCAGTTGAGCTGGATTGCGCAAATCATCACACAGGTAAATAGTCGTTTTGTTATGGGAAAAATGAACTCAGGGTGTTAAAAATAAGGTGAGACAGAATCTTTGAAAACATTTTTGAGTATTTATTACAAAAATGTGTTTCTGTCCAGAAACAGAGGGAAAAGGCTAACCCCGTTCCAGTCCCCTTCTCACCCACTCTAAGTTACATCTTAAATACATAAACAGTCTTAATCTTTCAGCAGCCAATCTCTTTGCTCCAACTGAGGTCTCCCATCGAGGCAGCATGCTTTTTTCCTGATTGTGTTGAATGCCGAACAGAGCTCAGCTTATCCAAACGTCAGAATGTGCCCGTAGAGGTCCAGTGTAAAGCAGATACGCAGTGGTTCTTGGTCCATCAGATACATACACATTATCTCGTTCTTGACCATTTGTCCCGTGTTTCTCCCGATCCATTCTCTGACGAGGAGCCAATCCAATCTCCTTCAGATTAGGACTTTCCGGGTTCCAGGTAGGACTGTCCTTGTTTCAATGAATCCTCATCAACAGTTTCTGACCCACTTAAAAGGGTCATTTAAAAGAGGAATTATGTTCAGATTCCAAATTTTCATAAAAAAAGTGTTAAAGTTCTAACCAGAAAGGCCAAACATCTCCAAACTCCCGCAGATGTTTATGTTAAAGGACACTCCGTCCTTCAGCTCTTTCGAGGTCATTTGTTATATGACTAGCATCCGACTCTGGGACAGATGGAGTTTCAGGGACTAATTTACTTACTACTGAGGCACATGTTCACAGCACAACCACAGACATGCGCTCCTGGATTTGAAAGTCCTTCCTCTCTACTCCAGCCTGATGGAGGCGCTCTCTCCTGGAGGCAGACTGCCCACACTCAGAGAGAAGATATCTGGACTCTGCTCACTCTCCTCCAACAGGAAGGCCTGCTGACCGGAGCTCAGAGCATCATCATACTCCTCCCGAGCCTGCAGTCCACAGGAAACATGTCAGCAATGTTCACTTTACTGTGGTTCAGCTCCTTTCTAAAGAGGACATCTTTGCGTCCAGCTCACCTGCTGTTTCTCCTTCACCTCAGCTACAATGTGTGTTTTTCCAATCTGAGCACAAAAAATGACACACAGCAGCATCTCCAGGCAGAGGAAAGACAAAAACAGCCTCTAGTGGTTTGTCCTCCTTGTTCTCGTAGTTGAGAGTGGAGACCAATGTAGCCACATGGTCCCTCACCTCCAGCTGAGCGTCAATGCTCTTCAGAGGAACTAAAGCAGCAGAACAAACAGACATCAATAAACTAGTGATGCATCGATCCCAGTACTGGGCTGATCAGGCTGATACCGTTTTAATGTACTTATACTCATTAAAGTTATTCAATACCGTGAACCAATATCAATTTATGTAGAAACTCTGCAATAATTCAACAGAAAAGGTTTAGTTTACGCTTGAAATTTTTGTCATGTGATCATTTTTATTAATATTTTATCTTTCTATCTAATTTGGTATTATATCATTTGTTATAACTAGCAGAGAACATATTTAAACCTTATTTGTGTAGAAGTATCGGCATTGATATTCGGTATCAGTACTCCGGTAATGGGTATGGTCACATCCCTTTAATAAACCATAAACAACATTCACAATTGTTTCTTCAGTGCGGAAATATGTTTTAGACACAACAATCAATCACACTTATTTATTCAAACTTTACTACAAGGTACGTGACTTTACCAAAAGAGACAGATAAAGCTATACTGACAATAAACTGATTAAAGTGGAAATGACTGAGGAACAGCCGCAGGTAAGATCTGTTAGTTTAGTTTTTCAGCTGGGTACCTAGTTCCTTCTTGTCAGTGAGCAGACCACAGTAGTTCAACATCATATCTGTGAGACACAGAACGGTGTGGAAAGCTTGCAATAGTAGGATATTTCTGAAAAATTACAACCGAAAATCTATAAACAAATTCATAGAATATTTGCTTTAATCCTTCTGATTCTTTGACATACATTACTGATGTCTGATCAATCTCAACATCAAAAAGTGTTTCAGAACAGAAGAAACAAAATGTAGATGAGTGGAAAACTTACCAGTGAGAACAGAACCGGATTAAAGACAGATTTCTTTCGGGATTGTTGTAGTTTGTTGTCCCTTTGCGTACAATTTCAGACTACAACAGTTGTAAAGGCAGATCTCCAGGGTGTGCTTTATTTCTTTGTGAGAGAACTTGTAGACCAAGGTTATTCTTAGAGCGTTTTCCCGGTTCTCATGTGATCCTCTGAATCATTTCAGGAAAGCCCTGAGTGTTTAAGTTGGTATAACCTTCAGAGTCAAAAGAAATTCAAGAGTTTATAATGGTAAAAGGGTTTATTTAAGGTAAAATGCAGCTATTTGGGTATTAATAGTTAAGGGACTGCTTATGGCATTCAATGAGATAAATAATTTATGAAAAAATGTTAAGATTTGGGGCACCACCTGTTTCCAATAACTAATTTAATAGCCAAATGTCTATGTCAGTATCATGATCTGAAGGACGGAATTCTTTTCTGTCTATTGATCATGAAACCTTGCCATATGTGTTTGTGTTCAATTAAAGGGACAACAGTGACTTCCAGAATGCAAAAGTGTATTTACAAAAGGAGAAAAAGAAACATTTAATCACTCAAACTAGATGCTTTAAGAACCCAGGGTTTGATTTGCAGATGCTGGAACCAAAGCTAAAATAGTTTACCAATTGTAATTAGTTTTAACTAATTTAGCATCATTGATTTAAGTGTAAACCAACAAAACAATGTAAGGAAAATTAAAACATTCTTTGGATCAAGAAATGTTTGTTTAAAGTTATCTGGATAAGAAGTAATTTATCCTTGCACAGTTACTTCTATTTGGATTGATTACTGCAGTAAACAATCTAATGATGAAGATGATGATAGATACTTTATTAATCTCCGACTGGGGAAATTCTAGTGTGCAGCAGCATACAGTGTTTGCCATTCATAAACACTCTAACAATACAACATAGCACAAACACAACGCCACTTTGACTTGCTACTCTAATTCCAGTATTTTGATACAAAAAGGAGTTTCAAACACGGCTAAGAAGATTAGTTTCTGTTTTTAATCTTCTCTGAACCGATCTTTATTTGAACACCTGATTATTTATTCATTGAGGGCGACCTGGGCCTGAGCACGTGGATTAATCTTAGCTTTAGCTCCCTGTAACACATGTGGGACGTTTGAGTAGCTCAAATAAATTTATTTAACATTAAACAAAGAAAGGAAAACACCTGTTTGATTGAGTAACTCAAATTGCAAGATTTAAAATGACTCTTTATCGGGAAAGTCTTTTAAAAAACAGTGATTAAAACTTCAGGCCGGGAGGCTTGTATTACCCAAACAGATACAGGTGAAACTTAAAAAGTTAACAATAAAAAAGGGAAACACCTTTAAAATTAGTTATCCTGACTAATTTGCCTCTGCCTAAACAGACCTTATGAATGATTAAGCTCCGAGTTGCTCCGTGGTTGACAAAGAAAGGGGGTGAGGCGACGTTAGCCTAGCGGCTTACAATTGCTCCGATCTGGTTAGCGCCCAGCAGCGTGCGGCTTCTTTCTGTGTGGCTCTGGCTAGCTCCATAGCAATTGGCTCGGAAACTCATTAGAAAGGTAACTTGCTGGAGCTCTCCAGTCCAGCATTCACCTCTTTTCGGCTCTGTGAGGCGGCAGAATGCAGATTTTACAGCTGTTTACCTGCTTTTCGTCGTCTTTGCGTGAAGCTCCGCCCACGTCATCGCTGTCCAATAGCAGCACCGATTGTCACACACAAGGATATGTTTACAAAGTATACTCCACTTACAAAAATGAACAGTCTGAATAGAAACCGCACCAAAAGAAAAAAAAATATTTTGCCTTTGGTCCGGACCAAACAACCGGACCAAAGGACTTTTCAGGTCTGAATACACACAGTCTTCGTGGATTTGCTCACTGAGCTCACACTAACAGACTGGTTTCGGTAGATTTTTATTTCATGATTGAAAAACTGGGAAACACATAATAACTCCAAAAGTAATAACTGATAATGGGATTGATCAAAGCAATTAAAGTCAAGGGAATGGATCAAACCCATGGGGGCGTAACGTCGATATTAAAGGATTTTGCAAGGGTGGAATATTTGCAGTGTAAGCCTAACAAAGCTTTGCCAAGTAACTTTTTATTTTGCTCAAGAGAACAGTTAAAATCAGAAGTTTACATACACCAATTTACACTTTCTGGCAAATTCGACATGTCTCTCCTAAATATTTCCACATTGTTTTATTTTCTGTTATTTTTTAAGGTGTATAGAGGAGGATTAGGGCCACTGAAGAAAAAATATATATATTTCTGACTTTTCTCTCAGAATTCTGATTTTAATCTAAAAAAATCAGACTGATTTTTTTCTTCATGAGCACCAGTTTGAGAGCATGCAGCTTTAGTGTTTGAGTGGAGATGTGCAGGCGGAAAAATGACTTGAAGGTTACATCACTTTTGGGTAGCATAAAACAACCATTGATTTACGGAATTGGAAATCTTTCAAACAGAAGAACGGTGAATTAAAATGCAACAAATCCTTGCAGATTCAGCAATAAATAATACTCAGTCAGAATTCTGAGATAAAAGTCAGAAATATTAAAAAAAATCTTCAGCGGTCCTGTTAAGTAGGGGTGGGAAGGACTGAACCGGGTAACACTCCGCCCCCCTCTTCAATGCCACGCCTCAAAGCGAGCGCTCCCAAGAGGCGTTGAATGTGACGCCATGTGAGACCGCGTCTCCAAAGTAAATAACAGACCCAGAAACTGCCAGCATCCAAGAGGCTTCACAAGACCACTTCCTTCAGAAGAGCTGACCCGCTCAGTGTCCCTCTAATTAAGGTAGGTGTGTTTTGGGTTACCTGTAGCACCCAGTACGTGTAGCGTTAGTTGTTTAACATTTGGTAAACTAAGCTGATTTACTGTGTCTGCCTAATTTTTATGATCCCGTATGATTTAAAGGTTTATATTGTACACACAAGGTACTTTAAAACCCATAACATATTTTAGTTATGTAGGCTAAAGTACTTTTTTTTTTTAGTTTGTAATGGAGGTTTTTGTGTTACTTGATCATTTTCCAATAAATTGTTTTCTTTTCACAAACTCAGAGCAGGAAGCATGTCAAATCTATTTGGTCTGCTTACTTCTGATAAAGATTCAGGTAGAGTGCAAAAGCATTCCTTATACCAATATATATATATATATATATTTTTTTTTTTCATTTGGCTATCATAACTTTGTAGTAACGACCAGATTTTTCTATTTCAGTTCCTCTGAAGAGCATTGATGCTCAGCTGGAGGTGAGGGACCATGTGGTTACAGTGGTCTCCACTCTCAACTATGAGAACAAGGAGGACAAACCACTAGAGGCTATTTTTGTTTTCCCTCTGCCTGGAGATGCTGCTGTGAGTCATTTCAGTGCTCAGATCGGAAAAACACACATAGTAGCTGAGGTGAAGGACAGAGAGCAGGTGAGCTGGACACAAAGATGTCCTCTCTATTAAAGGAGCTAAATGTGGACATATGCTGACATGTTTCCTGTGGACTGCAGGCTCTGCAGGTTTACGATGACGCTCTGAGCTCCGGTCAGCAGGTTTTCATTTTGGAGGAGAGTGAGCAGAGCCCAGATATCTTCTCCCTGAGTGTGGGCAGTCTGCCTCCAGGAGAGAGCGCCTCCATCAGGCTGGAGTACGTCACTGAGCTGGCTGTGCAGGCTGATGATGGGCTGAGGTTCTGTCTGCCTGCTGTTCTCAACCCTCGATACCAACCTCAGGGTAGGAAAAAAGTCAAAAAAACACCATGATGACGTTTGGCAAAATAAATAAAGGGAAAAAAACCTTTTCACTGTTGCTCTCAAGCTGATACAGAAGGAATGGTATGTTGCTGCTGCGATATATGATTACATCCCACCAGCATGGAAGATTTTAGATCATGAGGTCATACTAGCTTTATTTCAGTAGTGTTTTAGGATTATTTATCACCATTGTGTGTTTTCTAATAATGTTTACAGAATGCAACCTTCATCAAATATAAGACACTGATGGGACACAAAGAACACATACAAAAAAACCTCAAGGGGTTTCTGGGAATTTCTTTATTTAGCTAAGTTTGGGGCCATAAAGTGGTTTGAGTTTCTCAAATATGTAGTGCTCAGTTGTATTACGCAACACAAGAGAGTAATTTCCTGTTATTGCAGAATGGCTCCAAAAGGATTTCGCAAGGGTGGAATATTTGCAGTGTAACAAAGCTGAGCTGAGTTACTTATTCTTCTGTTCAAGAGAAGTGTACACTTAAAATCAGAAGTTTACATACACCATTTTAATAGACATGTACACATCTTTTTCTCACTGTCATGAGTTCATTTAGATCAAAACAATCTCTTGTTTTAATTCAGAATGACCAACTTTATTTCCTTTTTGCTAAATAAAATGAGAGGAAGATCTTAGAGGAACTGACAGTTTTAGCAATAATCTCATATTTTCTCCAGTTACTGATCACAGTTTTCAAATGCTGTAGTAATGCTTGAAGGTGGTAGGTTAAGAGTTTCTGAAAGAGTTTAGTGTTTATAGTCCATCAGATTCTTTTTAGTGAAATATTTTTGTTGTAAATATTGAAAATAGTGGATTGGGAAACATAGCAAGTCTATCCTCCAGATCCAGATAGTTTATGCCCTTAATATACCAGTTTTGCCTTTTTTGATCATTGCGGTCTGAGTATAATATACTTATCAATCCCCCATACATTGCCAAAAGAAAGCCTACCTGGAATAAAGCCAGTCTGGACTGGATGTATAATATCTCTTATATGCCTATTTAGTCTAGTTAAAAGTACATTAGTTAACATTTTGTAGTCTAAATGAAGCAGAGAAATAAGAACATAATAACCTAGATCCAATTAAGTCTTTTCCCTTTTTAGTGTCACACATATCTGGGCTTCATACAATGAAATTTGTAGCTTTACATATAGGAAATAATCATTTAACATTCCGAGGAATACAGGAGTTAAGTTTTCAGATTTAAAAAAAAAAAACTAAAATCCACCAGGACCAGGGCACTTATGCAGGTGAAAATCATTCCTCTATAGAAATTGCATCTTCTAGAGAGCATTGTTGTTTCCCTAATCAATTGAGGTAAAGAATCACTATTGATTCCTGAAGCCACCGAGTTTGATTTACATAACTCTGTGTAGAAGTCTTTATATACATTATTAATATCTTGTAAATGTGTACATATCTTTCCTGTTTTAGAAAAAATGTTATGTATTGCACCCTTTCCTTGCTCCCCTTTAAATTTTCTTGAAATAATTTGTTTAGGTTTAAAATTTATCTCAAAGTGTTTCTGCTTATTTTTCAAAAAAAGTGTGGATACTTATTCGTGTAAGATGGTACTGTATTCATCTTGTTATAATCGGATTGCAAAATAGAATTTTTAGGAATTTCTTCAGCTTTGTCTTTGTCTTTTTTCTAATTCATTCTTTTTCATAAATCGTTGTAATCCTTTTTGAGTCTTAGACTTCTCCATTTTCATTTGAATTAATAAATTCGTGTATAACTTTATTTATATATTCTTTAAATTCTGGGGATATTAAGAGATATGGATTATATCTCCATTTCCTTTTTTTTTAGAATATAATGCTGATTATTGTTTTGAATCCCTTTTCCTGATTGACAGTTTTTGTAGAGTAAGATTATTTTTTATACTTTGATTACTAATATAAGATCAAAAATTGCATAAAACAAAATGCTTTCTTTAGTCTTTGCAAACCTATCCAATCAGGTTGCTTTTATTTTTTCCTTAAAAGATTCCAATGTTTTGGAGTTCAATTTACCAGATATGTGTTAGATTAAAGGTGGATAAGGTTCTGAAATAATAGATAAATAAACCTGACAATATGACAGGGGTCAAATCTACTTTATTCCTGTTATCTCTCATGTTGTTTCCAGGTAGTGAAGTTTCCAGTGTCCAGGTGACCTCAGTTCCAGCCTCTCTGGTTCCCTACAGTCTGTCCTTTTCTGCCAAACTGTCCTCTCCTCGTTCAATCTCCAAAGTAGAGTCCAGCTGTTCCCTGGAGCCTCTTCAGTACCTCAACATCGATCAAACTGAGGCCACGGTGGGTAGAGAGCTGATGTTAACTGCTGGATGTGGTTGTTATAAACAAGATAAATAACTTTTTAAGTATTCTTTGAACTGTAGGTGAAGTTGGCTGCAGGACACAAGCTTGACAGAGACGTTGAGCTGCTGATTTATTACAAAGACGCCCACAAGCCCTCTGCTGTGGTGGAGGCAGGACAGGCCTCTGCTGAACCTGGTGAGCAGAGAATATTAATATAATGTCTATAGCAATGATATTGTGTTTAAAAGATTTGAAGAAGTTTAATCTCTTTTAAAACCAGTCGGTTCTCTGATTTTTAATGTTGACCTTGCTTTGAAAAGGTCCGGTCAGATCAGAAGGCAGTTATCAGCCTTTGCTGAGCCATGTGAAAGAGAGAGCGTGAGCAATGCTAGTACCATTTTAACAAAGGGCCTTTACCGGCCTCACGCTGCCCACCGCCGGAGCCTCGATTAGGAGGTTAAGGACCTGGAGTGACACTAGGAAAGCAGTCTGTTTGTCACATGTCCCACGCCCACCAGTCAGACGGAGATTCGGCGCTGGGCTCCTCCCTGTTCACTCACTGCTACTGAGGGAATCCTTGTTAGTTTGTTTTCCTCAGCTTAGTAATATGCTTAAATACATCAGGTTGTTTCATTTGATCTGAGGTGATAGTCGGATCTTGCGCCTCCCCACACCACCCACGACGAACGGCTCATGACGAGTTCCGAGTAGCCTTTGTGCGCAATTGTTGAAACTGAATGACGACGCCCTGCTGGGATATTAAATATATATATATATATATATATATATATATATATATATATATATATATATTTTTTCATACAGTTTGAAGTAACACTGTATCTTAAAACTATTATAGAGTACTTTATCCACCTTTGCTAATATGCTAATAGACAGATAAAATCCTCATGTCTTTCCCCAAGCTACATCTCTGGGTGGATGTGGTCAGAGATATTAGCGTGTTAGCAGAGGTAGTACGTTTTATTGTCATGGCGTGTTTTAACAAGGTATATAAAAAGTGAAACATTGGGTGAACAATACAATTTTTACTTACAACCTGGGAGCTGGTGTCCCACCGTGGTGATGGAACAGATCCTGGTTTTAAATATTAAACTACGATGCAGAGACAGTACTATAAGGTCTGTAGTTATGAAGTCACTGTGCTCAAAGTGACAAAACAAATAACTAACCAAGCATTGTGTATTTCTAATGGTGTTCCAAAAACAAATTGCAACCAGTTCTTCTTTAGCTCCCCTTTCAAGCGTAATTTTTTTTAAATCATTGATGAGACAGAAAAAGGACTTCATGACACGCTCCCCATGGAATCTGGTAAGAAGACTAGAAAAACAGAAACTTGCAACCTAAAGCTAGATGATACCCTAACTTTTCCCAAAACTTAACAGACAACTTGGTGCTAGACAAAAGGAAAAACAACGTGCTGGTATAAAATGGACATGGAATAAAGTTAACAAACAGATATTTACCTCTGTAAGAAGCTGAGAATGATGAACAAACAGAATCGGAGAGAAATGGAGAACAAGAAGTCAAAACAAAGATGGAGAGAAAAACTGGAAGTGTCAAGGATAGAGATATCCCGGTGCTTGGAGACGGAGCCATATCTAATATAAACATGGACAGAATTGTTACAAGCAGCTATCCGAGTGCCACAGTTTCTGACATCACAGATGTTCTACACAAGGAAATTACAAACGACCCTGGGATTAAAAAAATGGTAATACATGTTTGTTCACTGGACGTAAGAAATAAACAGTCTGAAATCTAGAAAGAAAACTTTAATAAACTTTTTGAGAGACTTGATTGTCTGGACAAAGAGGCAATACAAATTTTTATCAGTGGACCAATTCCAAACATCAACAGAAGGATAAACAAATTCTCACGGCTTTTTCAATTGAATACATGGCTATCCAAAGTATGAGAGTCAAGAGGACTGTATTTTATAGAGAACTTTAATCTGTTCTGGCAACGCAATGATCTGTTTAAAGCAAATGGCCCACGTTTGAGCAGAGGGGAGTGAGACGACTGATAGATAACCTCCTCCATGTTTTCTACGGAATCCGGGAAGGCCAAAGCTGCAGGAGAGAGCAGAGAGGAGCGAGAGAAGAGCTCCAGGCTCGCCAGCAAAGGCTTAGCCTGCATCCCCGACAAAAGATTCAGAAGGCGCAGTTTCATCAGCATCTTCAGCATCTACAGCAAAGGATTCAGCCACAGCACCACCATCTGCGCCAAAAGTAATGGACCCGTCAGCAGCTGCATTACCTGCCCCTGCATCACAGGGAAAAAACTCACCTGCAGCACCACCAGTATCTCTGGGGAAAAACTCAGCACTGTCTGGATCAACAGGAAATGATTCAGCCACAGTAGCAGCACCATCTGCATCTGAATCTCCGTGGAAAAACTCAGCTGCAGCACCACCTGCATCAACGTTAAATAATTCAACAACAGGAGCACTCTCATCTATTCCACCACCGTCCTGGAACCCAACAAGGCCCTTGTCCCCAAAGAAGTGTCTCGACAAAAACACTGGCAATGCAGTTTTGATTGAGTGTAGTCCATCTGACTTCAATTTTGTGTCTGAAACACGCCAAAACCAGAGGGGAGGGGGTGTTTGTGCCATTTTCAGGGACAATATATTGACCCATAAACTGTAATTTGGGTTTTTTTCCATCGTTTGAGTATGTGTCATTCAAAATGGAGCTTAAACAATCTTCCATACTTTATATGACAATTTACAAACCACCACAGAATTGTTTTATTGAAGATTTTACTGAATTACTTACATTTGTTTGCACAGAATTTGATTGTTTAGTCATTTCAGGTGATTTTAATGTGCATGTGGATGTAACCAATGATAGGCATGCCAAAGAACTTAGTGCTGTCCTTGAAATGTTTGGTTGAACTCAACATGTGAGTGATGTGACTCACAACAAAGGCCACACTCTAGATCTAGTCATTACAAAAGGTGTTAATATATAAAATATCAGTGTTGTTGATGTTGCTTTATGTGATCATTTTTGTGTCTGCTTTGACCTTTCTGTTGTACCCAAACCAGTAGTTGGGCCTGGAGTTATTCAGAAAAGACACATAAATTATACAACAAGGACACAGTTTATGGAATTGATCAGATTTGAAAATCCCCCATGTTCAAATGTTGATAATCTATTGGACTCTTACACTTCAAGGGTTATAAATGTTTTGGATACTATTGCTCCTGTTAAGGTTAAAATGGTTAAAACTAAGCAAAAGGCACCTTGGAGAAATAAAGTTTCGGTCAGGGCACAAAAAAGGGAGTGCCGGAAAGCCCAACGGAAATGGCGAAAGTCAAAGCTGCAGGTTCATTATGAGGTTTACAAAGAAGTGCTTTGTGTGTTTAACCAGATTTTATGTGGCGCAAGGGAGAAGTACTTCTCTGAAAAAATCGCAAACTGCAGGAACAATTCTCGTGTTTTGTTTGCCACAGTGAACAGATTAACTAATCCTCACGTTTCACTGCCCTTAGAACTAATTTCTACATCTAAGTGCAATGAGTTTGCAATATTTTTTAATGACAAAGTCCAAGGTATTAAAATCCCATAATTAACACCAAAGAAATAGCAAAACTGTTTCCAGATAAACACCTTGAGCTGACACATTTTACACCTGTCAGTGACAAAACCAGGGCCAGTTCTGGGCATAACCTCCGTATTTTCTTTCCCGCCGTCTTGCAGTATTAAAGTTTAGTTGTAAATTTTCCCCATTTGATCATCATTAGAAAATCCTCTGCCTCTCAGTTTAGAGAAGTGCAAGAGCTGCTGCCTGCTGCAGTTACAGTGGCAGGTCTGGCAAAGTCAGCTCCTAGAACAAGAGCAATAATAAGATGCACCTGATGAAGACAGAATCGCTCAAAAACCAACTAAAAGACATGTAAATATATCAGGGAAATGGGATAGCAAGTTTCCTTCCCTTCAGAGGAACTGGGCAGGGCGCAGAATCAACACAGGTAGGCACGAGAAGAATATAGCCCCATATTGTGTCACTCAGGAATGTGAGATTTGATGGATGGATTAAAGGTCAGCATGAGTAGATGATCAAAAATGGAGAGGGGGGGGCTTCCGGAGGAGGAAGGGGGGGTCAAAGAGGGGGAGAGGGAGGGGGACTTCCAGAGGAGGAAGGGGGGGTTAGGGTTCACCCCCAGGGCAAAAACTTTATGTCAAACACTCGTCAAACTGGTATTGAGGCGTGGTTTTGCTAGGAAAGGTGGAGTCGATGATTTTCTGCTTTTAAATAGAGAAAAAGAACCATCGGGACTCTTTTCTTTTAGAAAAGAGACAGAGCCAGTCGGACGGTGTTGTGATTCATCTGTGATCGGCCTAAAAAAAGGTGACAACCCATCTATCCTTAAAATAAAATTTCTAAACTCTAAGTAACTTTAAACAAATTCCCTACATATAGCATGTTTTATTTTTTAATCTTAACTTTAAGCAAAAGTTCCTCAATGCATGACAATTGTAAACAAATTCCCTCCTGCTCATAGCGCGTCTATTTTATTCTAAACAATAGACTCTAAATACTAAATTTCCCCAATGCATGATAATTAAACTTTGTTTAAACTCTAAAGTTTAAGCAACTTTAAACACATCTCCCAATGCATGGTGATGATTAAACTATTAATACCTTTAAAAACAACTTTGAAAATAACTTTAAACGCATCCCTTTAGGGTTTTAAATACTAAATCAACTACTTTTTGTGTGTTATCTATGGTGAAAAAAAACATTTCTATGTGGTTTATTTTGAAAAGCGCGCTCCCTCAGTGTGCGCACGATTCTCTACTTGACACTTAAATTAAAACATAGAATTAGACTTTCTCTAACCTCAAAAAATGATTTGCTACGTACCTCTGCAGAGAAAGTAGAATTATAGAGAGCCTTCTTTACAAAGCATTTATGTTATGTTGTTCTCAAAAAAAGAAGGATAAAGAAATGGTTAAACAGAGTGAATAATGAGGAGAACAAATCCTACTGTTTTGAAAAAATAGGATTTCTGGAAGGATTTGTGGTTTAGAAAGAAAGGTTCTGTCTATTTTAGAGGAAGAAGAAAAGAAAAAAACATGGTTAGAACATGCAAAACTCTGCTTAAAAATGTAAACAGTTGTTGAAAGGTTGAATTCCGGTACATTCTAAAATCGTTCCGATGGAAAAAATATTTCCAGGCTATGGTTCATTTTTCAAAACGTCTGAAAGAGCTGCTGATGCAAGAATGAAGTTTAAAGGCAGGCTGAACAAACTACTTTCTCAAGTCCCCACCTCTATGCCAAAGACTCCACCCTCGGTTGTAACTGAATATTAATAAGCACTCTGTCTGTCTCAAAAACATATTCTCACGACCCATCTAGGCCCAAGTTACCATCAGCGGCCGGTGCAGGGTGTTATGCGCGCACAGACACACATGCACACACAACCTAGTTGGGTTTCCATCCAGCGCTAATCATCCTGGCATTGGTCTGAGATACCCATCTAAACTGAACCATAGCTACAGGTAAGCACATCTCCCCCCATTTAAAATCCGTCTCTTTAACATCTTTGGGTTCCCAACCACGGTTTCCTGTCTTACATGACCACTAGTCTGAAATCCTGAAGGCTGTTCCTTTCCCCAGACGCCGTTAAAGAAAGTCAAGTCCTATCACCTCGTCTGCATCATTCATTGAATCCGATTAAGGATTCCATCGCCTTAAGTAGCAGCAAAATACAATGCGGTCAAGGAGGAATACGCCATCAATCGAAGATAAAAAGAGAGTTACATTTCAAGATGAAGATCAGAAAAGATCTACTCTGTTATCTAAAGCACCTGATGGGATTCCTACCACAACAACGGTGTGATAAATTCACTTCTAACAACTATCTGGACCAAAATCCCACTTGAGGTTTATTTATGCAAAGGACTCTAACTCTTCTAAGTTAAACTCCGATTCCAGCCTTGTAACAAGAGGAAATATTTCCCAAAGAATGAAACGGACTGGTTATCTTCAGCTCTGAGCAGCGCTATGAAAGCTGCTTTAGACAAGTTTATGGCTCATGCCTGCATGGATTTTCTGCTGAAACATTGTAACAACGGCCAGGAGCACCAGCGTTTGGGCATAGATGCCATAAAGAAAAACATGTTTTGTCCACAAGAAAAAACAGGTCCTACCCTGTTTTAGTAGCGTATCCTGTCATTTCAAACAGGTACCGATGCTGTCTTACCTCCAAGTTTGAACAAGAAAAGCTCACACTATTGCTCGAAGATGAGACGATGTGTGAGATATGGTTCTCTAACAAGAACCGTACACGATGAATGATTGTGAAATAAAAAAAAAAACACAATTTTCCATTACTCAGGGCTTGGTCTCTTTTACAATAACAATTACTTTTTAAAAACATTGTTAAAAGTTTGCACAATCTGCTTTTCCTTCCGCTGCACTAAGGTTTTGTTCCATTCATTATTATTGTGCATAAAAATTTTTGAAAACACTAAAAACTACACTTATAATATATTTTTTTAGAGTAAAAAACAAACAAAAAATAGTTTGTTGATAGTCTTCAGACTTGTCTATCTTGCTGAATCAGCTAACATTTTTCTCTCTAAACTTCTAAGTCACTTTTTAAAATGTCCCAAATTCTAGTCTTTTTACGGTTATCTGTTCAATACTGATGAAACGAGCCGCAAAAGTACTTTCGATACATGGATACAAAGCTGCCATCGGCCGCGACAGTACTCAGTGAAGTTAAGTGAAATGAGGTGAATAAGACATTTTTTTAGTTTATCATATGATAAGATGAAGAAGCGTCTTCCCTTTAAAAAACAAAATTGTGAGTGTATCTCTAGAATCTACATATGTTGATGAAGTACTATAGTTTTGTAAAACACATTAGACGGATGCATACAGTGTTTGCGTTGTTCCGTCCACCCATTATACAGGAGTAGGAGCAGCAGTTTAAGCAGAGAGACCTCTGACCCCTGGCCAGCCGAGAGCCCCTCCACCACTTCCTGGGTCTTTCTCAGAGTCTCCTCCCGGGTGGGGGGTGCTTGTAACACCAGAGAGGCTTTAGTTCTTTACATTTTGAAAGCTTTGTGAAAGATACATCTGTCCGGTAGTACTCTTTACCAGGACCTTCCAATCGATGAGTATGTTCTTATATGATTAAGCGGATTTAGGGGCAAAGTTTATTGTTCTCTTTATTCCAACATTAGACAACCTTTATTTGTACATTGAGGTATATTAGGCGTGATCTGTAAGTATCAAGTTTCTTCTCTGCTTAGCAGAAAACACTTCTGCATCACCGAAGGTCTCTCCTATCGTCAGTTCCTAAACCTTTTTATGATGTTAGTTTAATCACAAATGACATGGGGATTGTGATCGCAGGCTACCCACTTTCACCGCATCTCATGTGACACTCTAAAAAAAGCAAAAATGATATTTACTGAAATTTCTAGGTTGCAACACTAAAAATAATGAGTAAATGTAAAACCAGACAAATGTTTTTAATACCTTATCGCTCTAGTAATTCAAGCTACAATCGAGTGAGTTGCCACGAACAATTCAAGCTGTTACAGCAACATACACAACTGCACAGTACAATTGAAAATTAAAACAACATTAAGCTACAGATGAAACCAGTTAAAAATTTTAGGCACGTGTAACTTAGAGTAAGACTTTTCCTTTTTTTAATAATCGTTCCATTTACTTAATATTTTAAAGTGTACTTAAGTAAAAATCACAATAAAGTAAACAAAATGTCGTGCCCGTTTTAATCTACATTTTATAAGCCAGAAAGGCTTTACGTTTTTTACTTTTTTGACCTTTTACTTTTTTGATTAACTTTTACTGAAGAGAAAAAGTTTCTTCCCACTCTCCCCACACCTTGTACCAGTGCAGTCATGAGATAGAATACTTTTTTTTTTGGTGGTTTTTGCACTCCTACATGAACATTTTCGGACATTCGACGCAAACAACTGCATGAGGGTAAATGTCATCAGTGTTGCTCAGTAGATATTGTAAGTATAAGTTATTGTGGAAAACAAGATGATATTTACATTTATCTTGTAGTTCAAGAAAGTGATTAAGGCAAATACAGGTCCACCTTGGTTATTTTGAGTTTTTAAAGCATGAAAAGTATGTCAGGTTCATCTTAAACTCGTGTAGCATAACTTTTTCATACGAAACTATTATTTCTCCGTACGGTAAATGTTTTATCGCTTTGTCTACAATTTGTGTATTAAATCTGTAGCATTGCTTGCGGGGGATATGCACAGCCCCCCACCTTTCACCCTCCTTACTCACCGGTTCACAGACACCTCGAGGGGGGGGATGGGGTTTTCTTAACACTCTCAGACCATACCAAAAAAACCCACTTTTGAATGGAAGAAGTTGCTTTGAATAACAACGTTTCACATCTTTCAGATTTTAGGTCTTTCACATAAAGCAAACGTTTATTCAACTTAAAAATGTTAAGTTCAAATTACTTGAATTTGCCTAATTTGTGTACATTACTTGTTAAATCTAATTATGCAGAACTTTTTCACATCTTTTTTATTGTACTTGTGTTTTTAAGTCCAGTAAAATAGCTTCTACTGAAAAAAAATGAGTTCTAATTACTTAAACAGCTGTCAATTCTTTACATTATTCTAAGTAAACTGCACTTCTTACATGACCTAGCGATTAGTAATTAAGTTTTCAAGTTCAAACAACTTAATATCATCAAATTTACATTTTGCACCCTGTAAAAATATGGTTCAAGCAGTTTTACAGAGCTGCACTGATGAGAGCAAAACTGAATGAGGCAGAGCAGGGGGAATGTTGAAACCAGCAAAGTTGTCCAGCCAAGATTTGAAGCTGAATGACCGGAGTTCAGCCATAAAACGGTAAGTTAAAACCTACACTGGTAGCAAATCGACTGATGTATAGAACATAATTTTAATAAGCTAGCAAGGTAGCTAAAAAGTTAGCTCGCTTTGCTAGACACTTTCTCCGCTAATGTTAGCTACATGTTCACTGATAATCTCTGGTGATACTGGATGTTTGGCCAGAAATTGCTGTCACTTTTATGCAGAGTGTTTACTGTTTTTTTTTTTTTAGCTAACAATTAAGGACAAGTTATAGAAGGTGCAGAACTTGGTAGAACATGTGGTGGGAAGAAAAGATACTTTTTTTTTTTTTAAAGGACAAGTTGAAGTAAATCTATTGCATATTAATTAAAGACAGTCTCACACTCTTTTCTATGTTTGCTGGCTAAAGCAAAAAAATCGAGTCTGCACAGAAATTATAACAGTAATATTTCATGGCCGGCAGTTGTTTTTTTTTCTTATATCACCTGAAGGACCCATAGTACTCATCAAAATTGTATTAAAGAGTAAAGAGGCAGTCCAGGTTAATGCATAAAAAGATCAAATCATGATCAACTCGTTTTTAACATTAACATATTTTTTTATTTATTTTTTATATGTCTTAAGTGTTTCTACGGTGCAGCAGAGTGCTTATTAGGAGCCTGAGACAGGAGTTCTATGAGGCCCTTGACCACCAAAGTCCAGACTGGCTTATGGAAATCTTTAAGGCAAAGAAGGGTTTAGCAGGGCCAGATGTTGGCTGACCAGTATGCAACAAACAAAAGGTTATTTAATTTTAAAGCTTTCATATAAATTATTCTAAGAATGAAATTCGGTTAATTGATGGAGGTTGAAAAAATCCTCCATATTGTATAAGAAGTACCGGGAAAATGATGAGGTATGCTGTATGTAGTTGCTTTCCCTAATCTTTAACTAGCTTAATTTTCAATATAGTTACATTTTGTTAAAATATTCCTAAAGTAACTAACATTAATCCCAATTAATAATTAGTACCACCCCATTGCATTACCTGATTTTGTCGGTCGATTTGTAAATGAAGCATGTAAATAGCTTTCTGTAAAAATAATGTCAAGCACTTGGTGTTTTACATCCACCTGTTTAACATCTTCCTTATTTTCATGCAATTCTCACTGAGGTTGTATTATGGTGAAGGGACGGCATTTTCAAAACTGCATTACAAACTCTATCATAAAACATTTTATCAAGGTTGTTGTTTGAGCCCTCATAACATTTTTTATTAACAAAAAATCTGAAAAGTGTGGAATGCATTCTTATTTCCCTCTGACGGCTTTAAATAAGCATCTTCCTTCAGAAGATAAACAGAATTCATCAGCTTACTCAACACTCTCAAACCATACCTAAAAACATTTTTAAAAGTGTATTGTTAGACAAATTATTGAAATTGTAATGAGAAACGTAAGGCTGTACTTTTTATATGGTAAATAGCCTGCATTTGTAAAGCCTGCATTTATAAAGCTCAGTCCCTACAGACCCCAAAGCGTTTTATACTACATTAACACACACATTCACACACTGCTGATGGCAGAGGAGCCACACTGGAGCATTGCTGTACAGTACAAACTTTCCTCACCATCAGTGTTCTGAAAGACATGACACAGATGTTCAGTGTCCAACCACTGGCTAGGGCAGTGAACGCTGCAGAACATCACGTTTAATAATCAATGACAATAATAGTTGAAAAGTAAACTGAAACATAAAAAACTTAATATGGATGGTAGGTAGAGAGGAGGAAAGCTATAGAGTGAAGTAGAGAAAACAGAAGTAAAGTTGCATGAAAATAAGGAAGATGTTAAACAGGTGGATGTAAAACACCAAGTGCTTGACATTATTTTTACAGAAAGCTATTTACATGCTTCATTTACAAATCGACCGACAAAATCAGGTAATGCAATGGGGTGGTAAGGGATTAATGTTAGGGAATATTTTAACAAAATGTAACTCTATTGAAATTAGGCTAGATAAAGACCAGGAAAGCAACTACAAACAGCATACCTCACATTCCCGGTACATTCTTATACAATATGGGATTTTTCAACCTCGATCAATTAACCGACTGCATTCTTAGAATAAATATAGACATTAAAATAAACTAACCTTTGTTTGTTGCATCTGGTCAACCAACATCTGCCCTGCTAAACCCTTCTTTGCCTTAAAGATTTCCATAAGCCAGTCTGGACTTTGGTGGTCAAGGGCCTCATAGAACTCATGTCTCAGGCTCCTAATAAGCACTCTGCTGCACCGTAGAAACACCTAAGACATATAAAAAATAAATTAAAAAATATGTTAATGTTAAAAACGAGTTGATCATGATTTGATCTTTTTATGCATTAACCCGGACTGCCGCTTTACTCTTTAATACAATTTTGATGAGTACTATGGGTCCTTCAGGTGAAAAAAAAAACAAAAAAAACTGCCGGCCATGAAATATTACTGTTATAATTTCTGTGCAGACTCGATTTTTTTGCTTTAGCCAGGAAACATAGAAAAGAGTGTGAGACTGTATTTAATTAATATGCAATAGATTTACTTCAACTTGTCCTTTAAAAAAAAAAAGAAGTCTCTTTTCTCCCCACCACATGTTCTACCAAGTTGTGCACCTTCTATAACTTGTCCTTAATTGTTAGCTAAAAAAAAACAGTAAACACTGCATAAAAGTGACAGCAATTTCTGGCCAAACATCCAGGATCACCAGAGATTATTAGTGAACATGTAGCTAACATTAGCGGAGAAAGTGTCTAGCAAAGCGAGCTAACTTTTTAGCTACCTTGCTAACTTATTAAAATTATGTTATATACATCAGTCGATTTGCTACCAGTGTAGGTTTTAACTTACCGTTTTATGGCTGAACTCCGGTCATTCAGCTTCAAATGTTGGCTGGACAACTTTGCTGGTTTCAACATTCCCTCTGCTCTAACTCACTCAGTTTTGCTCTCATCAGTTTCTCATCATCTGTAAAACTGCTTGAACCATATTTTTACAGGGTGCAAAATGTAAATTTGATGATATTAAGTTGTTTGAACTTGAACACTTAATTACTAATCGCTAGGTCATGTAAAAAGTGCAGTTTACTTAGAATTCCTAAGTAATGTAAAGAATTGACAGCTGTTTAAGTAATTAGAACTCAATTTGTTTCAGTAGAAGCTATTTTACTGGACTTAAAAACACAAGTACAATAAAAAATATGTGAAAAAGTTCTGCATAATTAGATTTAACAAGAATGTAGCACAAATTAGGCAATTCAAGTACAGTTGAACTTAACATTTTTAAAAGTTGAATAAACGTTTGCATTTATGTGAAGACATATAGATCTGAAACATGTGAAATGTTATTCAATCCAACTTCTTCCATTCAAAAATGTTTTTTTTTAGGGATGGTCTGAGAGTGTTAAGTAAACCCCATCCCCCCCTCGAGGTGTCTGTGAACTGGTGAGTAAGGAGGGTGAAAGGTGGGGGCTGTGCATATCCCCCGTAAGCAATGCTGCAGATTTAATACACAAATTGTAGACAAAGCGATAAAACATTTACCGTGCGGAGAAATAATAGTTTCGTATGAAAAAGTTATGCTACACGAGTTTAAGATGAACCTGACATACTTTTCATGCTTTAAAAACTCAAAATAACCAAGAGACCTGTATTTGCACTAATCACTATCTTGAACTACAAAGATTCAAGTCAATATCATTTGTTTCCCAACACTAACTTAAAACTCTGAGCAACACTGATGACATTTACCATCATGCAGTTGTTCTGCGTCCGAATGTCCGAATGTTCATGTAGGAGCTGCAAAAACCAAAAAAAAAGTCTTCTATCTCATGACTACACGGTACAAGGATGTGGGGAGAGAGGGAGAAACTTTTCTCTTCAGTAAAAGTTAATCAAAAAGTAAAAAAGTAAAGCCTTTCTGGATATAAAATGTAGCATTAAAACGCAGTAAAATTTATACTTTATTGTGATTTTTACTTAAGTACACTTTAAAATATTAAGAAATGGAACAATTATTAAAAAAAGGAAAAGTCTTACTCTAAATTACACGTGCCTAAAATTCTTAACTGGTTTCATCTGAAGCTTAATGTTGTTTTAATTTTCAATTGTACTGTGCAGTTGTGTATGTTGCTGTAACAGCTTGAATTGTTCGTGGCAACTCACTCCATTGTAGCTTGAATTACTAGAGCGATAAGGTATTAAAAACATTTGTCTGGTTTTACATTTACTCATTATTTTTAGTGTTGCAACCTAGAAATTTCAGTAAATATCATTTTTGCTTTTTAGAGTGTCACATGAGATGCGGTGAAAGTGGGTAACCTGCGATCACAATCCCCATGTCATTTGTGATTAAACTAACATCATAAAAAGGTTTAGGAACTGACGATAGGAGAGACCTTCGGTGATGCAGAAGTGTTTTCTGCTAAGCAGAGAAGAAACATGATACTTACAGATCACGCCTAATATACCTCAATGTACAAATAAAGGTTGTCTAATGTTGGAATAAAGAGAACAATAAACTTTGCCCTTAAATTTCGCTTAATCATATAAGAACATACTCATTGATTGGAAGGTCCTGGTAAAGAGTACTACCAGTCAGATGTATCTTTCACAAAGCTTTCAAAATCTAAAGAACTAAAGCCTCTCTGGTGTTACAAGCACCCCCCCACCCGGGAGGAGACTCTGAGAAAGACCCAGGACGTGGTGGAGGGGCTCTCGGCTGGCCAGGGGTCAGAGGTCTCTCTGCTTAAACTGCTGCTCCGACTCCTGTATAATGGGTGGATGGAACAACGCAAACACTGTATGCATCCGTCTAATGTGTTTTACACAACTATAGTACTTCATCAACATATGTAGATTCTAGAGATACACTCACAATTTTGTTTTTTAAAGGGAAGACGCTTCTTCATCTTATCATATGATAAACTAAAAAAATGTCTTATTCACCTCATTTCACTTAACTTAGTACTGCCGCGGCCGATGGCAGCTTTGTATCCATGTATCGAAAGTACTTTTGCGGCTCGTTTCATAAGTGTTGAACAGATAACCGTAAAAAGACTAGAATTTGGGACATTTTAAAAAGTGACTTAGAAGTTTAGAGAGAAAAATGTTAGCTGATTCAGCAAGATAGACAAGTCTGACGAATATCAACAAACTATTTTTGTTTGTTTTTTACTCTAAAAAAATATTAAAAGTGTACGTTTTTAGGGGTTTTCACAAATTTTTATGCACAAAAATAATGAATGGAAAAACCTTAGCAGCGGAGAAAAGCAGATTGTGCAAACTTTACAGTGGTTTAAAAAGTCATTGTTAAAGTAAAGAGACCAAGCCCTGAGTAATGAAATGTGTTTTTTTTATTTCACAATCATTCATCGTGTAGGTGATGCATTGTTGATATTTCAATGTTCAAATGTATTTAATAGAATATAGTGTGAGCTTTTCTTGTTCAAACTTGGAGGTAAGACAGCATCGGTACCTTTTTGAAATGACAGGATACGCTACTAAAACAGGCTAGGACCTGTTTTTTCTTGTGGACAAAACATGTTTTTCTTTATGGCATCTATGCCCAAACGCTGGTGCTCCTGGCCGTTGTTACAATGTTTCAGCAGAAAAGCCATGCAGGCATGAGCCATAAACTTGTCTAAAGCAGCTTTCATAGCGCTGCTCAGAGCTGAAGATAACCAGTCCGATCATTCTCTTGTTCCAAGGCTGGAATCGGAGTTTCACTTAGAAGAGTAGAGTCCTTTGCAAAACCCAAGGTGGGATTTTGGTCCAGAGTTGTAGAAGTGGATTTATCACACGTTGTTGTGGAAGGAATCCCATCAGGTGCTTTAGATAACAGAGTAGATCTTTTCTAATCTTCATCTTGAAATGTAACTCTCTTTTTATCTTCGGGTGATGGCGTATTCCTCCTTGACCGCATTGTATTTTGCTGTTACTTAAGGCGATGGAATCCTTAATCGGATTGAATGAATGATGCAGAAGAGGTGATAGAACTTGAGTTTCTTTAACGGGGTCTGGGGAAAGGAACAGCCTTCAGGATTTCAGACTAGTGGTCATGTAAGACAGGAAACCGTGGTTGGGAACCCAAAGATGTTAAAGAGACAGATTTTGAATGGGGGGAGATGTGCTTACCTGTAGCTATGGTTCAGTTTAGATGGGTTTCTCAGACCAATGCCAGGATGATTAGCGCTGGATGGAAACCCAACTAGGTGGTGTGTGTTTGTGTGTCTGTGCGCGCATAACACCCTGCACCAGCCGCTGATGGTAACTTGGGCCTAGATGGGTCGTGAGAATATGTTTTTGAGACAGACAGAGTGCTTATTAATATTCAGTTACAACCGAGGGTGGAGTCTTTGGCATAGAGGTGGGGACTTGAGAAAGTAGTTTGTTCAGCCTGCCTTTAAACTTCATTCTTGCATCAGCAGCTCTTTCAGATGTTTTGAAAAATGAACCATAGCCTGGAAATATTTTTTCCATCGGAACGATTTTAGAATGTACCGGAATTCAACCTTTCAACTACTGTTTACATTTTTAAGCAGAGTTTTGCATGCTCTAACCATGTTTTTTTTCTTTTCTTCTTCCTCTAAAATAGACAGAACCTTTCTTTCTATCTAAACCACAAATCCTTCCAGAAACCATATTTTTTAAAAACAGTAGGATTTGTTCCTCTCATTCTGTTTAACCATTTCTTTCTTTATCCTTCTTTTTTGAGAACAACATAACATAAAAGGATTTGTAAAGAAATGCTCTCTAGAATTCTACTTTTCTCTCTGCTATAGGTACTTAGCAAAACATTTTTTTGATGTTAGAGAAATTCTAATTTCATGATTTTAATTAGGTGTCTAGGTAGAGAATCGTTGCGCACACTGAGGAAGCCGCGCTTTCAAAATAACCACAAGAAATGATTTTTTTTCACCAAGATAACACACATAAAAGTAGTTGATTTAGTAATTAAAAAAAAACCCTAAAGGGGATCGTTTAAAGTTATGTTTTTCAAAATGTTGTTTTTAAATTAATTAAAAGTTTAATCCATCACCAAGCATTGGGAGATGTGTTTAAAGTTGCTTAAACTTTAGAGTTTAAACAAAGTTTAATTATCATGCATTGGGGGAATTTAGTATTTAGAGTCTATTGTTTAGAATAAAATAGACGCGCTATGAGGAATTTGAACAAAGTTTAATTATCATGCATTGGGGGAATTTAGTATTTTGAGTCTATTGTTTAGAATAAAATAGACGCGCTATGAGCAGGAGGGAATTTGTTTACAATTTTCATGCATTGAGGAACTTTTGCTTAAAGTTAAGAATTATACAAAAAAAACAGCTAATTATGTAGGGAATTTGTATAAAGAAACTTAGAGTTTAGTAAATTTTATTGTTAATTATAATGGGTGTACACCTTTTTAAGCAGATCACAAGATGATTCACCAACACCGTCCGACTGGCTCTTGTCTCTTTTTCTAAAAAAAAGAGTCCCGATTGTTCTTTATTCTCTATTTAAAAAAGCAGAAAACCCTCGACTCCACCTTTCCTAGCAAAACCACGCCTCAATACCAGTTTGACGAGTGTTTGACATAAAGTTTTTGCCCTGGGGGTGAACCCTAACCCCCCTTCCTCCTCTGGAAGTCCCCCTCCCTCTCCCACCTGTTAACCCCCTCTCAATACCAGTTTGATGAGTGTTTGACATAAAGTTTTTGCCCTGGGGGTGAACCCTAACCCCCCTTCCTCTCAATACCAGTTTGACGAACGTTTGACATAAAGTTTTTGCCCTGGGGGTGAACCCTAACCCCCCCTTCCTCCTCTGGAAGTCCCCCTCCCTCTCCCCCACTTTGACCACCCCTCATGCTGACCTTTGACCCCTCCCTCTCCCCCTCTTTGACCCCCCCTTCCTCCTCCGGAAGCCCCCCCCCTCTCCATTTTTGATCATCTACTCATGCTGACCTTTAATCCATCCATCAAATCTCACATTCCTGAGTGACACAATATGGGGCTATATTCTTCTGGCACGGTTCTGTTCACTTAGTGACTATTGAAAGATTAAAACATGTTGGAAATGAGCGACGAAGGTAGGAAAATTAAAAGTCCCATTTAAAAAATCTTAAATAAGACGTACTCTATCTGCCTCTGTCTCCCCTTGGATCAGAGTTTGAATTAATAAATGTATTTAATAATGTGAGTCAGACCTGCAGTATTTATCCTTGAAATTAGTTTAATTCATATTCTTATTCAGAATGGCTAAGAGAATAGAGAATGGCAAAAGCATTTTAAATTAAGAGTAACAAGTTTTTTTCCTTAAATCAGTCGATCTTAAGGAGAATACAATTCATGTTTTTTGAGGCCTCAGACAATACCATATGGGTTTGTTTCCTCTCTGGTCAAGAAAAAATTGTTTCTTTAATATATGTAATGTGCACTGTAATGCATCTTGATGTGCTAAATAAATAAATCAAATCAATGATTATGAGTAATAATGCCACAAAAATATTCTTTATTTATTTTTAAATGTTTAGAATTTTTTTATACAGAGTTAAAAATATTTCATTATAAGCGATGAGCAGGGGTGTATCTATAAAGTTTTTAAAGGAGGTCAGTTATGATCTTGGGGAGTCCGACCAAAATAAAAGCAGGACTGAAATACAAAAAGGACGGGGCCTAGACTGAGTGACAAACACCAGAGTCACAAAATGGCATCAGACATTAATTAATTAATTATTTATCTCTTCTATCTATTCTTGTTCAATAAAACATTATCTACAAAAATTAAATAAATCTAAATGGATTCAAAAGTGGAAGCACGAGTACATTTGCATCTTTGTTGCTGGGGTGGGGGGTGGGTGCTGATTAAATCTTGCCTAGGGCGCAAAATACCCCAGGGCCGGCCCTGGACAAAACAATCGAAGAGATTATCTCTGCTCTGAGTTCATGTACATTCTGCCTTGATGAATTACCCACTTGATTTTTAAAGTCTGTGCTGAGCAGCTTGTTACCACAACTTGGTCACTTAGTTAACATCTCACTTGAGATGGGAACGTTCCCAAATGCCTTAAAAACTGCGGTCATTAAGCCTCTTTTAAAGAAGAGCAGCCTTGATGCCACAGTACTGAGCAACTACCGGCCCATATCAAACCTACCATTCTTAGGAAAAGTCCTAGAAAAAGTAGTATATTAACAGCTCACTTACTTTCTCCTGTCTAACAATGTGTTTGATACTTTCCAGTTAGGCTTTAGGCCCCACCACAGAACTGAGACAGCTCTGATCAATGTGACAAATGATATCCACATGAACACCAAAGCAGGCAAAGTCTCAGTTTTAGTTCTGCTGGACCTGAGCGCTGCCTTTGACACAGTGGACCATGGGATCTTACTTCCCAGGTTAGAAAACTGGGTGGGAATCTCTGGTACTGCTCTAAACTGGTTCAAGTCCTATCTCGAGGACAGGAAGTACTTTGTCGGATTTGGCAACTGTGTCTCAGACAAAATTCCCATGACCTGTGGATTCCCCCAGGAGTCAATCTTGGGACGCCTTTAATTCAACTTGTACATGCTTCCATTGGGTCAGTTAATTGTGTCTTACCATAACTACGCAGATGACACTCAGATCTACGTGTCACTGACGGCAGGTGAACATGGGCCTATAGATACCGGACCTGAACTTAAACAGCCACATCAAAGCAATAACATCAACAGCTCTTTACCATCTGAAAAAACATTGCTAAGATCAGAGGAATAGTGTCGAAACCAGACTTAGAGAGACTTTTTCATGCATTTGTCTCCAGCAGGTTAGACTACTGTAACGGCCTGCTCACTGGCCTCTCTAAAACGAGCTGTTAGACAGCTGCAGTACATCCAGAATGCTGCTGCTCGAGTCCTGACAAGAACCAGGAAATACGACCATTTTAGTCCTGTGCTCCGGTCTCTGCACTGGCTTCCTGTCGCTTAGAGAATAGAATTTAAAAAAGCTCTGCTTGTGTACAAGTTTTTTCATGGTTTGGCACCAAAGTACATCTCTGACATGTTAGAGACATATGAACCATCTCGGGCCCTGAGAACTTCAGGGAGGGGTCTCCTGGTGGTTCCCAGAGTCAACAATAAACATGGGGAGGCAGCATTTCAGTTTCAGGCAGCTAAAATATGGAACAGTCTTCATGAGGATGTGAGACAAGCCTCAACTCTAACAAAGAACAACCGGGTTTGGAAGGGCGGGGCCTAGGCTATGCGCTTCTGTGGTCAATGAGTCTCTAACGATATTTCGAATGTTCAAGTATAATATATAATCTTTTTTCCCCCAAATAAAAGCATACTAGCACCAATGCTACATAAACAAACTGGGGTATTAGCTGTGAAGCTAATTCTGAATGTTAGCTATGAAGCTAATTGTAAAGCGAACAACTCAAACAATGCCACAATGTCTACTAACAGCTGAAGGACATTATTGAGGAAATATGCTTACTTGTACAGGAGAGTTGGTAATAATCCTGGTAGAAGTTTAAGACTGAGTGCTAATTTCACTATGTAGGCAGACATACCCCGGAACAAAGGCAGGCTGGGGGAAGTAAAAGATATGATCAAAAACCTCTAAGCTTTAAGCTTCAGTTGTCTCACAGCGGTGATGTTAGAGTGGTAAAAATATCCAAGCAAGCCAATTTCAGAGAGTTAATATTTAAAAGATAAAGCCTACAAAGCTACAGCCTTTCATCTGTTATTGGTATTGTGACTTGGAAAGGGTATTATGTTTGTGTTTTGTCAAACTAAATTCTTACTTTGTCCATGTTGTTGACTAGCTTTGTGAAATGACGGGAGGTGTTGGAACTGAACTAGTTGATGTTACCTGGAGTTCACGCTTTGTTTCAGGCACTCTGATGGGTGATCCACTGGTAATGGTGAGCCTGTATCCTGAATTTCCTGAATCTGTGTCATCTAAATTCACCACATGTGGAGAGTTTGTGTTCTTATTGGATCGATCGGGGAGCATGGATTTCCCGATGTATTGTGGAAGCCATCAGAATCGGATTGCCAGTGCCAAGGTAATTATTAGAAGAAACGTTTTGATTCTCCAGTCATATCATGACATTCACGTTCTTTTCCTTTTCCCTTAAGGATACTTTGATGCTCCTGCTGAAGAGTTTACCGATGGGCTGCTATTTCAACATTTATGGTTTTGGACACAGTTATGAGCACGTCTTCCCGTAAGCTTGGACAGGGCATACAGCGCCATCTGCTGTTACTGACTCCCTTGGTAAACATTTGCTATAAGCTTTAAGAGAAAACAATATTGTGTCAAAATTCAAGCTTTAATTCAAGTAAATGTATTTAGTTGTGATAAAAGCTAATTTTATGGAGTAATTGTTTTAACAAAACAATTGCTGGTAAACTTTTTGGCATCCCTGCAGTTAATACTTTTCAAATCCCTTGTTGGTAGGTCTAAGTTGTGGTTCTTCGGATATTCTTTTTAAAGTATCCAGAATCCTGGCTTATCTTTAAAATCTCATCCCTACAGCTTACCCCATGTGATTTCTAGTATTTAAGACTTAGGACTTGAGTTGGTTATGAAGGAACGTTGAATTCTTTTTCTATCGAACCACTTATTGTGTTGATTTTTGTCACATTGTTTAGACCAGTGTTTCTCAACCGTGGGTCTGTGGACCCCTAGTGGTCTCTGGTGGAATTGCAACGGGGCCTTGATAAGAGCCCGGCAGGGGTCAGGTACCCTCGGGTTACTGCTTGCGCAGGGATTCATAAAAAGTTCCCTCTGTTTATTAAACCGTGGGCACGGATTCATAAATCATATGTGACAGTGTTGGGAATCCTGTCCAATTGATAATGGGCCCTGGCGAGATACTATTTGTTGCTCCTTTGGCAGAGTGGTTAACACCCAGGTTTGGCACTCGGGTGAAACCGGAAATCCTTATTTTTTTGCTAGGTACTGTCGGAGCCGGGAAAGGGTCCATTCTATTCTAATAAAGAATAGAATGGATTCGGCCATTGTTTCCATAATTATTTTTCTTTTTTAAAAAAGAGTTTTATCTGCAATTATAGCGGAAATTATAGCGGAAAGTATAGCGTAATACAATAACAGAAAAACTGCCATAAGACCAACTATTTGCCCGCAGAAAAATTTCCAGTTTCACGCACAACCCAGCAATTAAATATGAAAACAGATTCTGTTATGCGGACCCTTTTTCAGTTTTGTATTTCTGATCCAAAATAAAATTTTAAAATATGAAAAACAAAACAATTTTCATTTTTCATTTCTTATTCAAAATCAAATGACCAAAAATCCAATCAGATTTTCCTTCATTGATTTTCGTTTATCAATTCAAAATGGAAAGGACGAATGAAACACAGATTCATACGTTTTTATTTTATTTTAATTTTGATGATTATAACTGACAATGACCAAAAGTCCCAAATTCAGTATCTCAGAAAATTATAATGTTGTTAAAATTGACACTTTTATAGTGTTTTTTAGAAATATGTATTAAATAAAAAATACTTTTTAATATGTCATATTTTTTGGACAAATGTAACTACATATACATATTTCTGAACAATACTGTATAAAGTGTTTTGTTAATATCTTTGAAAGTTCCCTTTTCTGTTACATTTTTCTGGAAACTGCCTAATATGCCAAGGAGCTATTGCTGATATATGTGGTTTGTTCTGGAAATTACAACTGAAAGCTCATATTTGCCTCACAAAGTGAATAAATGCCACAATGTAATTCAAAAGGCAGTTTCTGCTGTTTCAGAGTTGATTAAAAGTATGCAAGGAGACCAGGACACCAAACAGGTTGAGAAACACAGGTTTAGACCATTATCCTATTTAAAGGACCAATGATCACCCATTTTCAGTTGTCTGACACATGCCACCAAGTTGGTTCTTTTAATGTCAAATATTTGAAAGGGTTCATGATGCCACACTCAAGCAATGTTCTCAGCTCCATTGGAAGAGAAACATGCCTGCAGCATCGCCAAAACAATCAGTATGTCTACATGTACATCTAAATTGAGCTTTTTGGAGTAATCGGACTAACGACTTCCCTCCAGCAGCGAGCCGAGTCCCAGGTTACATGTCTATCGAATTATTAAATGAAGTACGTTGCACTCCCCCGACGATAGAAGGCGAAATGCACCCTTACATGTAAGCCTTGTAGTGGTTAGCTTCCAGCTGGAGTCATCGCCGCTTCATACGTCCAAACATGCACTGATTGGTCGCTTACGTTTGTTCTAGACACCATCATCATCTTGAACATCTGGGGCCGTATTCACAAAGACTCTCCTAACTCGCGCTAAAAGGTCTTACGTAGGAGTTGTCGTCTAAAACCTATTCACAAATGCACTAAGAGCTACTTTTACGTAGGAAAAACCCCTAAAATTAAGCTAAGAGTGACGTCCCGTTGCTATGGAAAACGTAATTCCTGTGTGCGAGTAAATAGACGGACAGCAGTGTGGTTGGTTGTTCAATGACACGTGTGAAACCAGGAAATTGAAAACTTCAATGTAGATAAAAGCGTAATTATGAACAGCGCAAATAGCAGAAATAATGCATGATGACATCTTTGTGTCGGCCACGAGACTGACACTTCATACAACTTACACACAATAGCCTACTTACAGAGAGGGTGAAGTTTAAAAACGAAAAAACGTGAAATCCATCATATTACTCTGCCTAACGCCTGCTGATAGCTGGAATAAGCTCCAGCCCCCCCTCCACGCGATGAAAGCGGTATAGATAATTGTTGGATGGATGCATCATACTAAGGGAGTGATTGCAAGGAGGCTGTAAAAAATTAGGCTGTCAAATGAGTAGCCTATCATCAGCCACATCTACATATGTTGCATAATTTGGAAGACGCGCACGTTTTCTTCTTTGTGCACGGGGAACAATAAAGGACACATTGTTGTAAAATTCCGTGTATAGGAGGAAGACCTGCACCCAAAGGCTCTGTCCCTTGTTGCAGCAGTTGTTTACAGCGTTCTGACATCCAGCTGGCACAATGTGCCTCTCAAATAGTTGCCTCAGGCCGCTGGACATCAAAATCCGTGCGCCGGTGGACCCAGGTCATTTAGCCAGAATGTCAAGTATATTGGAACAAATGTCTGAATGATCACTGACGTACATGTTCATTATTTATTAATTCATTTTAATTTTTTAAATTGTATTTATTCTTTAGTATTTTTGTTTGATATGGATTGTCCGGAATAAATGCATATATATATATATATATATATACTGTATATAGTCTTTGCAGTCAAAAACAATCTGTGTGTTTATGGAGTGATATCTTTTCCTATTTACATAAACATCCTCATCTTTTGATGGCGCAATTATTTTGATATGCGTGCCATCCACAGCTCCGACCACCCCCGGCATACCTGCGATCGCCATGAAATTGGCTTGAATTCGATCCAGTTGATGGATGTCTAATGGGAAACGGATGAATTATTGGGTAATGTGTGGTCGACAGAGCGCTTTAAGAGTTTGGTGGATTGATCGGCTGATAGATGGTTGTGATATAGGTACCCAAGTCGTCCGCGTTACAAAGTTGCATTTTCCCTGTGGCTAAATATCTAAGTGTCGCTAAACATTTAATTTCTGGACTGATTGGGTTGTTATACGTTTAGTTGGAGACGTGATTGCATGCCGCACCAAGTTCAAAGTTCTTCACGATCGTTTTGGGAGTCTTTGTGAATAGGTCTTAGGGAGTTAGGAGTCCTCTTGAGTTCTTTTAAGGACTCCCAGACTTAGGAGCTACTTTCAGGCCTAAAAGTGGTTGTGAATTACTTTTATCTTAAGAAACTAGGAGTCCTAAATTTAGGAGTGACACGCCCAAATTTTTTGGAGCTACTCCTAAATTCGCCAGTTAGGACCTACTTTTAGCCCTAAAATTCTTTGTGAATACGGCCCCTGAACTACTGTTGTTATTGCTGGGTCGCATTTAAGGTGTTACACCGGCTCTCATAACTTCCCGAGGGGGTGCGGGCGGTGGTGGTGGTATTGATGGGGGGCTGGATTGGTTGCAGAGTAGTCTGATTTGAATCGCATTATCCAGCTAGAGTAGCCGAGGTTCCGAAACTCCAGTTCAGTTTGACTCTGTCCGAACTAAGGTGTATACATGCATTTTAAAAGTCTGATTTCAGTCGGACTAAGGCTATAATTCAAATTTCTCTTGCTGTATGTAAATGTACTGAACGAGGGGCCTTTTCTACATATTTTTCTTTGTTTAATGCAAGAACGACTTTGGTTGGTCGCTGCAGAGAAGCTCAATCTCAGCCCCATCTGATCAAAGCACACAGCTCCCGGTCAATTCACAACTGCACCCAAAGTTGTTATCTAGGAGTGAACGCCAGATATAGTTTTTGTACCTCCATTAACATTGTGGTTACTGTTTATAGTAGCCAGATAAATTATAGGCCACCTGTCAACCAGTGGCCATTGGGTAAAAGAAACGGGCCTCTGTGTCCCATCCTATTTGTCGGAACAGAAAGTCATCAATTGTTATTAAAAGTTCCTAAGACGCTGATCAGTTTCAAAAAGGAAAAAAAAAAAAAAAACATATGTAAGCAGCTTCAGTTACATTTATGTTAAGCTGTATTTTTTGGTTGCCCCCTGCCCCCCCGCTGTATAAAGGTATGAACCATAAATATATGTATTGTTTTTTTTTGTTGTTTTTTTTTCATGTGTGTGGAAATGTGCTACTGCAATGAAAGATTATTTCATTCTAAGGCTTTTTGCACAGCTTTACCAGGGGAAGCAGTAATAATGCATATTTTGGTTTCAGATTTGCTGCTGACTGACAGTAAGTTTGCACTGTTTCTCTAACAGTAAGAGCGCAAAGTACACCCAGAAGAACCTGAAACGGGCTTTGAAACAAGTTGAAGAGATGGATGCTAATCTTGGAGGTACAGAGATCCGGGAGCCTCTGCGACACATTTACGGACAGCCCTGTATTCCGAAAAAACCCAGACAAGTAATGCACACGCGCATACACACACTGACACATACAGACAAACAAGCAAACATGGCAACAACCTGACACTCGTAGGAAAATGTAAGTGTAGTCCAGCCCAGCAGGGAATCACGGTTAAACAAATTTTTGTGTCTCTTTATTTTATCTCAATCCGTCTCCAAGCTAATTTTTCAGAAAATAAACATATTTTTTTATTATTTTTAAAGAAACTGCGGTCTCTCTTTGATTAAATTACCTAATTGATAAGTTAACTTTAAATCTTCTTCCTTCAGTAAAAACATCCATCGCAAACGGTGTCATTACCAAGCTAAAAATTTTCCAAATCCAGTCATCTTGGGATTTCTTGTTGCTTCTCCAAAGTTTTTTCACCTGAAAACCTATTTTTTTCCTTATCAAGTTATAGTGTTAAATCATTCCTCCTTATTCTTAGCTATTCGTCTTTACTGATGGTGAGGTGCAGGACACGAAAGCTATTCTGTACGAGGTGAAGAAAAACTCAGAATTTCACAGGTAAACACCACTGCAATAAAACAACACAACTGAAGCCCAGCCCAGAGCGCTTGAGTATTTTTTTTCAGTGTGAAGAAAGTATTTGCTTCTTTACTCTAGGTGTTTCTCTTTTGGGATTGGAGAAGGCGCCAGCTCTGAACTTATCTGTGGGATGGCCAGAGAGGGACGAGGTCACGCTCAGTTCATCATAGGGAATGAAAGGATGCAACCAAAAGTAAGTTATAACAAGAAAAAATGGAAGGACTATTTTGTGTTAATTTTTTACTTAACTGCAGTAGGAATCATTATTTCAATTGTTAGTGGTGTGTTTTTCTTCAGATACGTTCAGTACATTAGATATAGAACACTAAAAATGCTATTACAAAACAGAATAATAAAAAAACCAAATTTCTTTCATCAATAACTGACCCTTCAGGTAAGGAGTTCCACATGGTGAGCCCTCATACAGAGAGGAACATTTTCCCCACAAAGGTCATACAGTTTATGCCAGTTTACATAAACTGAACAGAAAGACACACTGCATTTAAAAATAATGTTAAAGTTTGGAACACAAAATGAGTGCGAAACTGAGATATTTTACTTTTAAATACATTTTAATAACTTTACCACTCTTCCTTAGTCGGACTTAAATCCTGATTATCAAAAATTAGACCCTAGCCGAAAACAAATGGACACGGTTTTCTTTCCACTTCCTGTGAAACAATCGTTGAAACCATCGTGTAACAAACTCCAAACACAGACAGTTGTGTTGAAGCAGATGTATTGTCCTTGCCTGCTACATGTAAAACAGTGTCTTCATTATATATCTTGAACCCGGCAACACGCTGAGGTAGGTAGTAACTTGTTACATTCACTCAGTTGAATTTGCTTGTGTATCTTTTTATGAAAATGTAATTTTAGTACTGATGGTCTAGGGCAGTGGTGTCAAACTAATTTCCAAGCTGATGAATATCTTTAAAGGGCCGGTTGTCGCAGAAAGTACTGATAAAACTATAACAAACTGTTTAAATCACCTTCCATATTCCAAAAGTACGTCTTAAAATTAAATAATCCAGAACAACTTTACATAATGATATGATCAAAGACAGTTTAAACAAAAAACAGATTTTATTTTACTAATAAAATTGGATTGGGGTGCACAGAAATGGAACTTAAAATTTCTATCTATCAGGTTCTCTATGGTTTAGAGGGCCACATATAGGCCATGGAGGGCCGGATTTGCCCCCCCGGGCTTTGAGTTTGACACATGTGGTCTAGGAGTTAGGATTCTGCCTTCCTACTGCCGTGGCCTTGCTATGCAGCAGCAGATCAACAGCAACAGCCAAGGCCAACCCAAGTGCCCCGCGGAGGGAAGGCTGAGACCCCCCTCCTCCACCCAAGCGCTATTTGGAGAGCACTCAGGCAGCCACAGCAGATGACCGCTCACGAGGCAGAGGGCTCCCTGAGAGGATACACTGGAAGGAAGATTTTAAATAACAGGTTAAAATATTAAACTAAACGGTAGATAACCTTAGACTATGTTTTTCTTTTCTGTGCCTAGGGGTACAGTAATGTACCTCTATTTCGGACAGTTTAGAACGCAGCTCAGTCTTCTTGGGTACATGTGTCCTGCAGATACCCAGTTGACCCGGAGATACCCATCAGATACCCATATTGTTCTGCCATCCATCGGATGAAGATGCAGACATATATTACTGAATTATAACACGTGTTAGCACAAGAGCAACATTCAGTACCTAGCCCTATCACATGAGAATTATTCTGATCCAATTATTTTCATATCAATTCCTTTATTATGTTACTCTTACTTGAGGAATAATTTGGATGACTACCTTTTACCTGTGTAAAAAAAAAAGTTAAAGTTGTGCTACTCTCACTTGAGTCTGATTTTGGGGTACTCTACCCACCCCTGGCAACAGAACACAGATACGGCAAATAATTCCTTTAGAAAAATAAACAAATAAAAGAAGTGGGCAAGAACTGAGCCTTTTTGGTAACCTGAATTTACTTTTTAAAGTGATGAAATCTAATAACTTATGACAACGTATTGTTCACAATTTGCAAAGACATGATTAAAATCAGTCCTTTCAGGTGTTCAGGCAGGTTTTTACATTTCTCCTCAGGTGATGCAGTCGCTGAAATTCGCATTGCAGCCCCTCGTTACTGACATCTCATTGTCGTGGGACTTACCTGAAGGAGTGTCCGCCACTATCCTTTCTCCACCACTTGCAGCACTTTTCCAGGGTCAGAGGTCACTGATTTATGCTCAGCTCACTGGAGATGTAAGGGGCAGCACAAATCTGCACAATGGATTGACTTTAAATGTTCTTCTCTGGTGGTGTTCACTAAAACAAGACACGTGTCTTTTCTGTTGTGCTGTCTCAGTGTTGTGAAGCAACAGATGGGTGTTTGACAGTGAAGTTCGCCGTGGCAGGTCATCAATGTCAGAACCAGCTGCACTTCACTCTACAGCCTGCAGAGGACGCTGCATATGACGCAGTCTTTGAACAGAAAGGAGATATGCCATTGACTCGGTAGTATATTAACTTCATGGAATCTGAATCTAATCTTCAGGTTTGCTTTTATTTTAATTTTAGACAAGGAAATACACTGACAGCTCAGGGTTTTCTCTATTGGTATTTTTCCCACTGTTACCTATTTGCCGAGCTTTACTGGGCCCCACTCGGCCAAAATGTACTGGTTTTCCACCGCAGGGACCAGACAAGCTGGGACCATCTCAATGGGGTGGGCTCATCATACGGTGTGCAGCTTCAGAGTATTTAGTTACAGAAGGCATTTACCTTTTGTTGTGTCCAGATAAAGCATTATGAAAAGGTGTATGTTAAAACTGCAAAACAAATCTAGACATTTTTATTTGATTTTATAGCAGCCAGAACAAATTTTATCTGACATGAAAGGGCTGCTGATCCCTGATCTCAGATTTAATTTTGTAAAATGAAATTAATAACTAATCAATTGTTTAAGTGATGAGCTATTAACATTCAAAAGGCAAATGTTTAGGTTGCACAAAACCAAATTCATGCTTTTTGGGAACTGTAAAATGAACACTCAAGCAACGATACAGATTGATGGTGTTGACATTGCAAGGGTATGTGAGAATTAATTTGCGGGTGTAATTATGGATGAAAAAATAACATGGAAGCCTCACATAAAGCATTTTCAAAGCAAATTGTCACGGAGCATCTCAGTATTAAGCAAGGCAAAACACTATCTAAACCACAAATCACTCCACATTCTTTACAATTCATTGATATTACCATATTTGAGTTACTATGCAGAGATTTGGGGAAATACTTATAAATCTACAACCACTGTTGATTCTGCAAAAAAGAGCAATCAGGATAATTCGTAAGAGCTGTTACAGAGAACATACAAACCCCTTCTTCTCAAAATCAAAAAAATCTGAAACTTACTGATCTGGTACATTATCAAATACAACAGATCATGTACAGGGCAACAAATAACATACTACCAGTAAATATTCAAGCATGTTTTTTTTCCGAGAGGAGGGGGATATAATCTGAGGGGGGAACTGAATCTAAAACATCTGTATGCAAGCACAACTTTAAAAACCTTTTGTATTTCAATTTGTGGAGTGAAACTGGAACAAACTAGCAGAGGAGTTCAGGCAATGTCCAACCATGCGCAAATTTAAACAGACGGTATTTGCAAGGTACAGGGAAGAAGAGGGATATGACAAACATTAAGGTTTTCACACTTTTACCATACTTGTCACTTATTGTATTTATTTTGACACAAGTTGCTATGGTGTTGTTTTTTGGTCACTGTTTTGTTGAGAGTATTAACAAAAAACAAACAAAAAAACTGGATACAGGAAGTAAGATAACCTATAGTACTAGGTACTAGGTGGAGAAGGGGTAGGGGTTAATAAGCCAATGCTTGTTCCTACTACTTTTCAAACATACAAAGGTTTTTTTTTAATCGATTAGTGCTTAAAGTGTAATATGTTATTCATATGCTTGAAATAAAAAAGCATTCATTCACCATCAACCAGTTTATGAGCAAAATTACAAACGAAAATACGAGCAGATAACTCAGACATTTTTATTGGACAGGCAGAGAAAAAGTTGCACATGTCTGTGGGTCATGGTGTGTACAATCTCTCCCAACACCCCCAGAAAGGTTCTGTTGAAGGCAGCATCGTGTCATCTCCACCCTTCGTGAGCTAGCGCTTCTTGCCCCTGTCCATCAGAAGAACATGTTGATCCCGCTGGGAATGGTGCCATTTGTATCGCAGCGCTTAATGATCGGTCGTCTTCCCCCTGCCAAGACAAAAGGGACAAAATGAAGTCATTAAAGTCCGTCTTAAAAACATATTAAAGAATTGCTTGCACAAAGCTGGTGCATGGAATAGAATCATCCTTTACTGGCCCACAGAGGGAAATCAACATTAGATTTACTGGAGAAAAATATAATAGACTGAATTAAAAACCCTGTAAGTACATTAGGAATAAAAATTATAGTTCTTTGTAATTATTAAAAATAAAAATGGCATACTCACACTTGAGGATTGTGCAACTTGTGTAACATTAATTAATTGTAGTTTGCAATAACAAGAATAACAAGAAGAGCTTTAATATTCTGAGCAAACTAGTGTGCTGATTTGATTTTTAAAGTACTATGTCTGCAGTGCATTCAAAAACAATTCAAACTAAAGACTAGAAACACAAATATGTCTTACTGTACAGCAGAAAATTTAAGTGGGTCATTCATATTTAAAAAGATAACAAAAACTGTAGCATCACAACAGATTTAGATAACTGATATTTACAAAAATTGCCTTATTTAAGATGATAATCAACTGAATAGGTTAATATTGTGATATAATGTACAAGCGGCATGAAATTTGTGTCCGCCACAGACAGTCAGGAAGGAGAAGCTGGACAGCTGGGGGGGGGGGGGTCCAACTTGAGGCGCGACTCAGTGGAAAAACAATGGTATCAAGGCTAAGTCGTACCTGTCGAAAAACACCGTATACGAGGGAAAATATGTGATTTATCATTTGTTTCCCTGCAGCTTGACAATCCATAGGCTGGCTGCACGTACTCTCATCCGCTCCCTAGAGTTGGAGCAAAGGGAGAACGGACATCAAGTGGAAGTGATAAAAAAGATGGTGGACCTCAGTGTCCAGTCTGGAGTCAGCAGCGTCTTCACCGCCTTCCTCGCTGTAAACAAAAGCAATGGCAAACCTGTTCAAGGACCACCGATCTACAGGGAGAATCCCACCTACAGTGAGTACTGTACATGTGGCTGAATCTGAGATAAGCCATTTTGTTTTTTGTCACGTGTTTTGTTTGTTGGATGCATAATTCTGACCAGTGCTGCTTATGTTAGCACGTCCTGGTTTACGGCTGGAGCTTTTCATCTGCACCTGTTTTCTGTTTCCTTGCACAGTGCCTTTGCTTCGTGGAGGTTTGTATGGTCTGATGTTCGATGATTCATGGGGTGAAAAAAACGGTACGCAATAAACTCTGAACCTTTTTTCTTGATTTTCCTCTTTAAAAAAAAAAAAAGCAGGAAAAAGGGAATTGTGTGTCGGCTCCGTGTTGGTTTTGAAATGACAATGTAAAAGATGCTTTGAGGGTTTTTTTAACAAAAGGCCCTTTATAAAACTACTCTAATCTCTTCAGTTTTCAGACGCATTTGCTCATCCTTGAGGAAAAGAACATCAGCTAGTAAGCAAGGTAAGCTAATAAATACAGTTAGGTGTGAAGAGACTTCTACCTTTATATATTTATTGAACAGCCTTTTTGCATTGCCAGATTTTGGTCTGCAGAGGGCAGTGTTGAATAAGTGTCTCGTCTGAGCCCGAGGGACCTGAGCTGGATTAGTTATGCTTGTACTGTTTGATTCCACTAATTTAATTCTCTTTTTAGCGTGCATATTTCAATGGATATTATATTTAAATATATTTGAATTAATTAATTAATAAATTCTTTATTTTGAACATTGAAATAATATTTCCTTTAGTTAAAAAATATGAAGTATTTTATCTTAATTATTATTATACATTTTTTTTATCTCCAGGAAAAGCTTTGAAAAATAAGCTATTTTCAGGTAAGCTGTACCTTCCTTTTGACTCAAGAAGTATAGAAATATCAGATTTTTCACACAGCAGTTTTATTGGAAGAGTTTTAAAACGGCAAATTAAAGTCTGGTTCCACCTGGACTTTCATGACCAGACAAAAGCAATGACATTCCTAGATTTTTTGGTGCTCTTAATTTTCACAGTTTTCTTTTGTGCAGTGAATATATTGTGGCTTTCTTGTTTTTTGAATAATGCCCAGAAATTTACTATAGAAGCCAAAAAGGATTCATTAATAACATATAGGTAAATAATATATTGTCCTGCGATGGACTGGTGACCTGTCCAGGCTTTAACCTGCCTCTGGACTGATGAATATTGGAAAAGGGCACCATGGTTTTATTTAATACAGCAAGCATTTTAGGCCCAGACCATCACATCACCCCTACCATATTTTACTTTGCAATGATATTCTTTTTCTGAATTGAGGTGCAACTTTTACTCCAGATGTAATGGGGATTTTCCCAGAATTCTTTGGAATCATCAAGATGTTTTCTGACAAAATTGAGACAAGCCTACATATTATTTATGCTCAGAAAGTGCTTTTTGACTTAAAAGTCTGTCATGCAGGCCATTTTTTCTCGAGTCTCTTTCTGGACCTTTGACCTTAACTGAAGCAAGTGAGACCGGAAGTTTTTTGGATGTTGCTGTGGGGTCTTTTGTGACTTCCTGGATGAGTCGTTGCAGCATTCTTGGGCTAATTTTGGCCGGCCGGCCGCTATTTGGAGGGTTCACCACTGTTCCATGTCTTCACCATTTTTGGATAACTGTTCTCCCTGTGGTTTGCTGGAGTCGCAACGCTTTAAAAAATGGCTTCATAACCTTTTCCAGACTGATGGATCTCCATTGCTTTCTTTCTCATTTGTGCCTGAGTTTCTTTGGAATTTGGTATGATGTCTACCTTTCGAGGATTGTTTTTTAGTCTACTTCACTTTGTCAGGAAGGTCTTATTTGATTTAAGAGATTTCCTGATTGAGAACAGGTGTGGCAGTCATCACGCCTGGGTGTGGCTTGAGAAATTAAAGGGGACGTTTTTTGTGTTTTTTTAAAATTACTTCACTGCCATGTGCCATCCCGGTTGTAGTCTGAGGAGGACTTTCACTCTGTGCTCTACAGCGGTCGGCTAGACAGAACTTGCTGCTGCAGACATCAGCATGTTTCGCGTTTGCTTGTATCCAAATTACATAAACAAAATGACAAAGTGGACTAAAGCCTAGTTTATACTTCTCCAACAGCAAATTTGCACGCAGCCTTATTGACGGAGATGTTTCTTGCTTATGTTATGTTTCCCGTTTCCTTCTGTCAGCTCTGCATTGATTTTTCTGTTACAGTTTAAAGAAAACTTTTCCTTTAAACTCAGGTGTGTTGAGCCGCTGTTATGTTTTTGATGGGTGGGTGGGGTCTTTTAAAAGTTTTATATTCATTTTACCAGATAAAAAATGAACAATGTAATCCTGATTATTTTATTATATGTCTTTTCGTACATAAAGCTTTCAGTTTCAAGAACAATCCAAGTGGATCCGTTAATAATAATGGTAAGAAAGCAAGATCATCTGGTGTGTTTTTTAATGAAAAATACGTGTTTTAGTGTTGCAATGTACAACTATTTTAATTCCTGCATACTGCAGGGTTTATCCTTTTGTAAAGCATCAGTTTGGTTGATTTAAAAATACAGACGTGGACAAAATTGTTGGTACCCTTCATTAAATCAAAGAAAAACTCATAATGGTCACAGAAATAACTTTAATCTGACCAAAGTAATAATAAATAAAAATTATATAAATGTTGACCAATGAAAGTCAGACATTGCTTTTCATCCATGCTTCAACAGAATTATTTAAAGAATAAATGCATGAAACAGGCCTGGACAAAAAGGATGGTACCCCTAGAAAAGAATGAAAATAATGTGACCAAAGCGACATGTTAATCCAAGGTATGTCCACTAATCAGCATCCTGTAATCACTCAGTGGGCCTATATATAGGACTCCAGGTAGTCACTGTGTTTTTTGGTGACGTGGTGTGTACCACACTCAATATAAACCAGAGGAAGCAAAGGAAAGAGTTGTCTCAGGAGATGAGAAAGAAAATCATAGACAAGCATGTTAACTGTAAAGGCTATAAGACCATCTCCAAGCAGCTAGATGTTTCTGTGACTACAGCTGCACGTCATTCAGTAATGTACGATCCATGGGACTGTAGCCAACCTCCCTGGACGTGGCTGCAGGAGGAAAATTGATGACAGATCAAAGAGACGGATAATCCAAATGGTAACAAAAGAGCCTAGAAAGACTTCAAAATAGATCCAAGCTGAACTTTATGCTCAAGGAACATCAGTGTCAGATCGGAACATCCTTCGCTGTTTGAGCCAGAGGACAAATCATTAAAAAAAAACAGACTGGAGTATGCCAAACTACATGCTGACGAGCCACAAAGCTTCTGGGAGAATGTCCTGTGGACAGATGAGACAAAAATTTAACTTTTTGCCAAGGCACATCAGCTCTATGTTCACAGACGGAAAAATGAAGCATATCTAGAAAAGAACACGGTCCCTACTGTGAAACATGGGGGAGGCTCGGTTATGTTCTGGGGCTGATTTGCTGCATCTGACACAGGGTGTCTTGAATCTGTGCAGGGTACAATGAAATCTCAAGACTATCAGGGGATTCTAGAGAGAAATGTGCTGGCCAGTGTCAGAAAGCATGGTCTCAGTCGCAGGTCACGGGTCTTACAACAGGAAAATGACCCAAAACACACAGCTAAAAACACCCAAGAAGGGCTAAGAGGAAAACACTGGCCTTCTATGAGCCCTGATCTCAATCCTATTGAGCATCTTTGGAAGGAGCTGAAACGTGCTGTCTGGAAAAGGCGCCCTTCAAACCGGAAACAACTAGAACAGTTTGCTCATGAGGAGTGGGCCAAAATACTTCCTGAGAGGTGCAGAAGTCTCATTGACAGTTACAGGAATCATTTGATTGCAGTGATTGCCTCAAAAGGTTGTGAAACCAAATATTAAGTTGTGGGTACCATAATTTTTGTCCAGGCCTGTTTCATGCATTTATTTTTTAAATAATTCCGTTGAAGCATGGATGAAAAGCAATGTCTGACTTTCATTGGTTCACATTTATATAATTTTTATTTATTATTACTTTTGTCAGATTAAAGTTATTTCTGTGACCATTATGAGTTTTTATTTGATTTAATGAAGGGTACCAACAATTTTGCCCACGTCTGTAATTTCAAAGTGTTATGTTTTGTTTCTTATGTCAAAAAAAAAAACTCTGTTTAAAAATGTGTGCTTGTGGAAAAGGAGACTCTGAGTCCAGAAAGGCAGCCAGAGATCCACTGCTGGAGCTTGTTTCGCTGCAGGACGCCTCTGGCTGCTGGCTGCTCGATCCATGTTTGGCTGCTGCTCTTGGAAAAAGAATAGAGGAGTTGGAAAAAACAAAGCCAGCATCGGTGAGTTGCCATCACGTAAAAGATTAGCTATATTTGAGCAGCAGGATGAAGCATGAAAATTCAAAGTGAAAGCATGAAAAATATAAACTTAAAATGGCATAAAACACAGACTGCATATTAAGTTATTTCATCTTTCCAACACGTGTTTGCATTTCTTTTGGTGAACTAGGCCAAAAAGCAAGTGTGGGCTACAATTTTGGCTCTAATCTGGCTTTATGGAACTCAAGTAGATGCAAAGGATGAATGGGAGCTTCTTGCAATGAAGGCTGCATCGTGGCTCAGAGCTAAGAAGGGTATTAAAAAATTTCCCAATTACTAATCGTGCACTGAGGTTTGACCTTATCAAGACCCTAACTTACGCTGTCTTTCCTCAGCTGTTTGTGCGACAGAGTGTGTGGGAGCTGCGAATGTCCTGCTGGGTTTTAATGTGGAGACTGATGTTCTGGGACTCTGAGATTGCCTCTGCTACAGGATTGGTTAAGCACATCTGTGCTCTCTCTAAGTATTACACTTTACCATTACTGCACTTTTCACATCGGTTGTTTGTATTTACCGGTATATAGTTTATTTTTTAAAGGTCAGTAGGGTGTTCAATCAAATCTTTAAGGCATGAAAAAAAAAATATTACAGTAATTATATATGGCTACAAAAGCCTAATGTATCAATTTTGTTACAAAATGAGGAAAATATGTTTTTGGTTTTCTTAAAAGCTTCTAAATGAACCATACTATATATTTATTCAGTCTTTTTTTTTTTTTTTTTTTTTTTTTTAGATCAAGATTGCATTAAGAATTCAAAAGGACCAAAGTTTGTGTTTGGATGTTTGAGTTGAATTTAACAACTTTAACACCCCCCCCCCACACACACACACACACACATTTGAGGTCCTTCTGATGCAAGGCAATGAAGGCTGCAGGGTTGTATTTGGAAGAAATCAGCATCACAAGAATGATTTTAAGATGACTTCATTTTTTATATATCCATAGATTACATCTCTAAATATGATCCGGGCCTCAGGCTGTACTGAAATTAAGTTATCTCTATATGAAAATAAGGTTTTTGGTTGTCACGTTAACATTTCAAGGTAAAGAAGCTCTGTGCAAAGAGTTCAATATCAAAAAATCTTCATCTTGGTTTAAGTGTGCGTGTTCATTTTTGTTGGCTCATTGTTGTTTTAATTAGTCTGTGTTTTCAATATAGTTGGGATACAGATAAAGAGAAACTCATACAAAACCTATTATTTAAAGCAGGGCTGTCTTCCATCTATTCTTATTTCTAAAATGTGCTGCAGAATGCTGCAGCTTCTGGGATAGCTTTCTTTGTACTTTCTCTTAGATTTTTTTATTTAAATATTGACATTGAACTATATTTTTCATACAATGGATCAAGAACCAGAAGCATCTGAAACACCATATAATTCATTGACAATAGTACATCGCAGACTCAAAACCCCTGTCTGTGGCATTCAGACGACACAAGCAGAGAATGTGAACTTTCTACAATTATTTTTGCAATTATTTTTTATATTTTTTAACCAATTGTTTAATCTTCTGAGAGATGTGTGTCCAATTTCCTTTCAGAATATTTCAATGTAAATCTACCAGATGGTTGAAGTTATTTGCTTATTAAAAAAATCAACTACAGGCTTTTCTATTGCCAACAATATTTGTTGGCAATAGAAAAAACTATTTCCTAAAAAACTATTTCCTGCCCTTCGTCACTAGGTGGCGACTCTGCACACGCTAGTAAGTTATTGTAAAGTGTCTTTGATAATTCAAAATACATTACGAAACAATTGTGAATGATTTATAATTGTATTTATTGCGTTTATTTCAAATGTCAATTGGTTTTATTGAGGTTTAAACGCTGAACATTAACACAGTTTATCGAAAACTTCAAGGCGAAGAATTAAAGATAATTGTATGGCATTTCTTATTTCAAACAAAACTATTGTATGTCGGTATCGGTGTATGATTTTGTGTAAGTGTGTTTGGTGTGAATGTCTCTAATGCATTGCTGTTTCAGTGATTACTATGACTACGTAAATTTTGTCTATTTATTTTTTAACCTTTTAAAAGTCCAGCGACACTCAAAGCAAGCCAAACTCCACTCATGTTTCTGGTTTATAAAGTCAACACACCTTCCAGGTTATACGGTCCCTTACTTCCTGCAGCCTTACAAGCTGGGGCCTGTTCCAGAAAGCTTGGTTAACTTACCATTTGGTAAACTCTGAAGTCTGTTAATGAACCAAAAACCTGCTTAGCCTGAGTATGTCTGTTCCAGAACACCAGATAAGAATCTGGTTGATCAACATAAAGACCCTCTCAGTGGATCAACGAAACCAGGAGTCACAAAGGAAACTGAAGAGGAAAAAAAGGACAGAAAAAAAGGGGAGTTTCTTTATGAATAACAGTAATAAAGCTGCATCAGCAAAAAAAAAGAATGTTGGCTTGCCAAAAGGTAACTGTGATGTTTAAAGTCCAACTCAGCTCCTAATAAACTTTGTTTTGTTAATAAAGTATAAATGATTGTCTAATAGTACTATGTACATCTCTCTTCATTATTTTTTGTTTATTTTTTAGTAGCCTAAAAAGATATTAATTTTCTACCCCCCAAAAAAATTGAATAATGGAGTATTCTGGCTCAGCCTTATTGCTAACCTGGCATCAGCCAGATTTATGTGTAGCCCTGCCCTGTGTCCAGCCTACACATTTAGATCTGGAATGTTTGCAGCAGAAACCATCTGAAAGAGGGAGGGCCATCTGATAGAGTATTTTGAGCTGATTGGATGAGACGCAAGGTAACAGGGCTAACCCGGCTGGCACTGGCTTCTATGCAAGAGTCAAACGGCACAGCAATGTTTGTTTCACTTTTTACAAAGTGTTTCCGTTTGCTAAATTTTTTTAACGAAGAAATAGTATTCAGTTCCTCTACAACTTATTCAATAGCTGCTTCTACGCTGCTTCTAGCTGTTTCACTTAGCTGGGTACTTGATATTATCGTCACAACTGAACTCCTGCCCCAAAGGACAAAGCTGACAAACGGTTGGCCCGGTTAAATGGATTACAAATGTATTCCCCTGAGTTTAGAAAACTCCAAATCTCGCGAGAATCCTTCTTGTAGAGTAAGGTTACCTTATTGCAGGCATCATCCTTAAATATAAGTCCCAACATTCTCCATTGTGGGGTGATGGAGGATATAATGTATATTTTAAAATTGGTTTCAGTATGTTGGATTATTATTCAAAATTACCTTTCTTTTTCGACCAATTTGTTGTGGGGACAATAATATTGTACATTGACTTAGACATATATTGACCTCTTAAACTTAATTAGATGCAATCCTTCTGGAGCCAGAAAAACTCTGTCCAAGGTTAAAATGAACCACAAAAAGATTTTCCAAAATGTTAAGATTTGATTCAAATAATTACTAAAGAGATGTAGTCCTATAAAATATTTATTTTTTAATTTTTTTGCATTCTTGCAGTCATGTAGCTGATCAAAAGAAGGCTGAGACCCGTCTAACTGGTGGGGGGACAACCACCAGCTCCCCTTACCTCACCCAAGCTGACAAGTTAGCTCTGTCGCTATGCTATGGGGGAAAAATCCTGCCAATTTGGGAGAGAATCATTCTGTCTTCTACAAAACCTGTAATGATTGCGCTCAAAACTTCTTTCTTTCAAATATTTTCTCTTCTCTCTCAAAACCTGTAATGCATGCGCTCTAAACTTCTCTCTCTCAAATATTTTCTGCGCCCACCGGTTACTGTGCTGCCCACTGGATAAACAGAAAAAAACGTAAAATGTATTTGATACATTCCAAATATTCATACAATTTCTATTTGTTTTTCTATTGCACATTTTTTCTATTAAGAGTATAATTAAAAGTTGTAAACTTGTAATATTGTGATATTCTTCTGATGTATTAAATATATAATTAAGCTGTAAAAATTTTTTTAAATGTTTAATAAAGAAAAGGAAGAGGGAAACAACTTCGGCTTGCTGCTCTCACAAGTTTTGGGGAATCCAGATATAGCTTAGTACTTTAAAAATAAATATAGCCAACTGGATGCCACTTTTTATTGACCTGAAGCGGGATATTTCTTCACTTGATTCCACAGAATGGCTCAGCGTCAAGCACAGTCTCAAGTAAGTCATTTGTGTATATATAAATATTATTTTTCTTCTTTAGTTAATGATTACCCAAGTGCTAGTTCCGAAGGTAAAGCTTTACACCCTAACGCTTTAGGACAGAACATGGGTAACAGGCGCTGATAGAAAACACAGTTTATGTTCATATGAAAGCTCTAAACAAAATTACACTTTCGATGTAGTTTACTAGACTGAGAAATTCCTTAATATGTTCAAAAATATTTTGGTTTGAGTTTTGACAATCCAAAAAAAAACAATTGAAATAACAACAAAAAGTATTTATTTTTAAGTACTAAGCTATGTAGTGATTTCCCAAAACTTGTGAGAGCAGCAAGCCGAAGTTGTTTCCCTCTTCCTTTTTTTTGTTAAACATTTAAACATTCTTTTATAGCTTAATAATATATTTAATACATCAGAAGAATAATACAATATTACAAGTTTACAACTTTTAATTATACTCTTAATAGAAAAAAATGTGCAATAGAAAAACAAATAGAAATTGTATGAATATTTGGAATGTATCAAATACATTTTACGTTTTTTCTCTGTTCTCAGCACAGTAACCTGTAGGCGCAGGCCAACACACAGCAGAAAACAAACGCACCCTAAAGCAGGCTGCAACCACATTAGGAGAACTCTCATTCTACTGGCTGGAACAGTTGCTAGGCAACGACACTTCTTGATCTGTGAGCGAGCACACAGAATCCGCAAGCAGAGAAGAGAGGTTCATTAGCACAGTTTTGATTTACGTAGAGATACAGTTTGCAAGCGTGGAGAAAATCTGTGAGCAAGAAACATAGAATTTGAGAGAGAGCAGAGCATATCTGAGAAAGAGCAGAAGTTTTGAGCGCAAGCATTACAGAGTTTGAGAGAGAAGAGAAGTTTTGAGCGCAAGCACTACAGGTTTTGAGAGAGAAGAGAAAATATTTGAGAGAGAGCAGAAGTTTTGAGCGCAAGCATTACAGGTTTTGTAGGAGAAGACAGAATGATCCTCTCCCAAATTATAATTGTATTCTCTTGATAAATGGCAGGAAGTTTCCCCCATAGCCAGACCAGTGGTTGATGACTTTCCTGGGGGCACTACATAGTCTTTCTTCCAGTGATGTTTTTAAATGAAAGTTTACAACATATACTAAAATATTCCAACTCAACAACTATCACTGCTGCCACTTAAAAGCTTTTTTAATGCACTTAGCAGTAGTCATTGTTTCACAATGTAGTATTTCATTCTGTTGGAGTATTTCATTCCTTTGTATATAATATATACTGTAATCTTATTTGATATAGTATAATCTGTTCTTCCATGTCCACAGAATCATCATTTAAGAGTACATGCCATGCTCAGAACCCTCTTTGGAACGTACCTACCTGGAACATAACCTGTTCCATAGGTTATGTTCAGAGATTAAGTTGTTATGGTTACTAACATACCTTAAAAGATACCTCAGGTTTTGGAACCGAAAGTTGAGGTTATCTTCATACAAGGATATCCTGCTGCTTCAGTCAAATGACAGGTAGATTATGATGCCTTTATATTTATTTAGCATTGTAGTTTAACATCCCAGACATAAAAACCCAAAATTGTGCATTACTGATTTCAAATTCATCATATGTCGACTCAAAATGGCAAATTTATATTCGTATTTCATTACAGCAGTTGCCGCTCGGTACGTTTTCAAGTAAAATCAAATTAATTAAATGGTGACTATATGGAGAAAGAAAATGTATGTATGTATGTATGTAATATGTATGAATCAGCACAGATTAAGATTAATTCTAAGTTAAAGAACTCACATTTTGTTCTGTGACTTTATGATTACTTATTAAGTCCGATCTGATGCAAATAGTTAACTCATCCATCCTGGCAGGTGTCTTCCCCCTGGCCCTCAAAACAGCAGTCATCAAACCCCTATTAAAGAAGAACAACCTAGATAATACATTGATGTAGAATTATAGGCCAATCTCTAATCTCCCATTCATCAGTAAGATTATTGAAAAAGCTGTATCTGAACAATTTAATACATTCCTGACAATAAATGATTCCTTAGATAATTTTCAGTCTGGTTTCCGTGCCCATCACAGCATTGAGACTGCCCTCGTCAAAGTTCTCATTGACACCCGCATAAATACAGACAGCGGCAGAACCACAGTTCTGGTTCTGTTGGACCTCAGTGCAGCGTATGACACTGTTGATCATAAAATATTACTGGAACGACTGGAGAGCTGGGTCGGATTCTTTGGTTCAGTACTTCAATGGTTTGAGTCTTACCTACTTTCACATCAGAACAAACAGAAATCACATGTGGGGTCCCCCAGGGCTACATCCTGGGACCCCTCCTGTTCAATATTTATATGATCCCACTAACCAAGATTATAGCAGCCAATAAGATAAGTTACCATAACTATGCAGACGACACTCAGCTATACATTACATTGTCACCAGGTGACTTTGATTCTATCCAGACCTTAAATGAATGCATTGAACAAATCAATGACTGGATGTCCCGTAACTTTTTCCAGCTAAACAGAAACAAAGCAGAAGTAATTATTTTTGGACCTTAGAAGGAACGATCAAGACTTAGTACACATCTTCAGTTACTACAACTAGAAGCTACTGATCAGGCGCGTAATAGGTGTAATAACGGACTCAGACCTAAAGCACCAGTGTCACATAAAAGCAATGACAAGGTCAGGTATCACCTGAAGAAGATTTCTAGGATTAAAGGACTGATGTCCCAGAAGGACCTTGAAAAACTGACCCATGCGTTTATCTTTAGTTGGATTTATTACTGCAACAGCGTCTTCACAGGTCTACCTAAATAATCAATCAGACAACTGCAGCTGATCCAGAACGCTTCTGCTCGTGTTCTCACTAGAACCAGGAAAGTAGAACACATCACCCTTGTTCTTAAGTCCTTACACTGGTTCCCTGTAGCTCAGAGAATAGACTTTAAAATACTCCTACTAGTTTATAAATCACTGAACGGTTTACCAACAAAGTATGTTGGCGATGTGCTGTCACTATACCAAACCAGTAGACCACTCAGGTCCTGCAACTCGAGCTTACTAAACATTCCTAGAATTAGAACTAAACAAGCTTCATAGAAGCTTCAGCTTCTATGCTCCTCAAATCTGGAACAAACTTCCAAAAGAAAAAATGCAAAATTGCAAAAATGCTGAATCGTTAGGCTCTTTTAAATCAAAGGTTAAAACTACTATTGAGATCTGCCTTTGAGTCCTAAATTGCGCTTTCTGATCACTATTTGATTCTCATGGCTAGATTTTTTTAACCTGACTTACCTGATGCTCTTTATTCTCATGTTTTGTTTGTTTTTAAATTTCATACCCTCACATAAATTGTATTTTATGCTTCAATCACTAAATGCATTTCTTTTAGTGATGATCTGTTTTAATTTTCATATTTTTATCATGAATTTGGTTTCTTTACCACTGAATCATGTAACGCGCCTTGAATTGCCTTGTGTTGAAAGTGTGCTGTATAAATAAAATTGCCTTGCCTATTCACAGTAAAGTTGATGAGTAATCTTTGTACAGTGCTTTTTTTTGGCAGTGACAGAAATACTGTTTGTGTTTAAAGAGAATATCAAATGGAAACTTTTATTTAAAAATACTTTTTCTGTTGTTGGCAAACATCAGATACTTGCACCATATCATTTTTTTAAATGTTGACTTTAACTGCAACTTCTAGTCAGATTCTTCCATGCTAGATTACAATTTGAGGACTAAATCCTGGTGACATATTGCTGGCTTCTGTTTATCTATCTGCTTTTTAAAATTTGGTCCATGCTCTGCTCCCCAGTATGTTCAGATCAATGCAACTAAAATATAGCAATAGAAATACAATAAAAAGCACTTTTTGTTAATATATGTCTTTTTTTAGTTTTGCTGCTTTAGTTTCTCTGAAGAGAACGGAAGTTCATCTGGTTGTGATTTCTCAGTTAGAAACACATCTGCTATACATTGTTACAAAACATGAGGCGTAAGTCAGAAGTGAGTCTGTCTTTGAAAGGCTTCTTTTATAAAATCCAAAGTCATTGGTACAAGCATTGCACAGCTTTGTATTTAGGAGGGGAAAACAGTTTTAATATTTAATAGTATAATATAATCCTAAATCTTAAAGGTAACACAGTGAAAAGCTTTAACCATACTGATATGTGTAAAATACACAAATTTTAACATAAAGAGCTAAATCTTATATAATAACAAAACTACTGAAATCAATTCATTTTAAAAATTATTCCGGCTTTAATATACTTTTTTTAGCTGATATCAATGAAAGCTGAGGGGAAATGGCAAAAAGTAAATAAGTTGTAACAACCTGACTGCATTAATGTGTAGTACGTTGCTGAATTTCCTTTCAATTTTAATATCAATATGTCATTCTCCTTTAGCAGGAGGTTGTCAGTATCCCACATCTGAACGTTGCAATCTTGGCTCTGCTCTATCTTGCAAAAGTTCCTCAAATTAGATTGTGAGGTTAGTTCTCCACAACCATGTTTATTTGCAGATTTGCCGTCAAATTTGGTTTGGAGCTCTGGCCAGTTCACTCCAAAACTTTTCCTTTTCTGCAAGAGAAACACATTTTCATAACTGTGCTTGGACTTCCATTAACACAGACACACACAAAACAAATCCATTTTCATCTCTAGCTTTCTAATAGGGACCTTAAGGATTTGGGACTAAAGTAATTGACAGTTTGACTGCTTATAGTGTTTTCCATGTTGACAAGATGTGTAATTTTGTCTGAAGAAAATCACCCCCAAATAGAAAGATGCAGCTGAATTTTGGACTAAAGTATAACTTTGGTTTCATGAGACCATAACACATTTCACTATAAGGATCTTGAGTATTTAATGCAGGATTAGATGTTTATATCAGCATAAACTCTTCTGGGAATGTTTCCCACAAGGCTGGAGTGTGTTCATTCGGTTTTTCCAGTTTTCAAATGAATTCAGTTTGTGTTGAGCTTATTTGCAATATATCTGATCTCAAACACTTAAGAACATGTGTCCATTTGAAACTAAATAAAAGCATGCACATTTGTCAAATGTATGATATGATTATGATAAAGATTACATATTTATTTTATACAATCTGTACAGCTTGGAAGACACACCCTAGCCTGCTGGAGTATGTTTCCTCCTACACAAGGTCATTGCTGCAGAATATGGAGCAGTAAAGCTGCAGCTCTGATAAACACATTTCTTCGATTATATACATACAACAACCATGCCCCCAAAAAAGGCCTATATTTCACAGATTGAGTCTTTGCATACGCAAACAATTATGTAAATTTTGAGTCATGATGCCATAATTCCCACAAATTTGTTATTGTAAAATATAATAGATGGAAGAATATGAAGCAGTGGAATATGCATATTAATACACTGATTTAATAGAAAATTTAAAGGGATAGTGTGCATTTTTAGACATGAAGTTATATCCCATCCTTACCAGCATAGTGCATACATACATACATACATAGTATCAACCAGACTCTGTGATCACCTCCTGGTCAGGGCTCTTGCCATTCAAATCTTTTCAAGAAAGCTGTCCCTGCTAGTTTCTGGGGCCATCAAACTGTGCCATTTTACTTTAGACAATTATATACGTTTGATAGCAACATGTATTTGCATCACAAAAAAAAAGAAAAAACGCTGGCCAGCCAGGGTGGATGGGCAACAGAAGACAATCTCCAACCTTCTTCCTTTAATGGCGACAGAATGCCTGAGTTTCTGGGAGAAACCCGTTTCAAGGAACTCAAAGACAACCAGGTAAATTCTAAATATTGATAAATTAAACACAGTGTGATCCTCAAAAGCTGACGAAACCCCCTCTGAGTTTCAGACTGTTGACCGCTAAGAAACGGGAGCTGACAGCCTGAACCAGCCGGAATCTGCATTCAGCCGCCGCACAGAGCCACAAAGAGGTTTACACGGGACTGGAGAGCTCCAGCAAGAAACCGTTCTAATGAGTGCCCGATCCAATTGCTATGCAGCCAGCCAGAGCCACAGAGAAAGAAGCCCCACGCTGCTGGGCGCTAACCAGATTGAAGCAATTGTAAGGACGCTTAATCATTCATAAGGTCTGTTTGGGCAGAGGCAAATAAGTTAGGATAGGTAATTTTAAAGGTGTTTCCTTTTGATTGGGTGATGATAGGGATGGAGAAGCAGATGGTTGTAGTGTCTGTGTTTTTTCTATTTTGCATTGTGCAGCTATTTTTTAGGTTGGATGTGTCAGGTGTTGGCGATTGGAGGTTGCTTGTGAAGTGGAGCGGTACTTGCATGTGCGGTATGGGGGGTTGTTTTTGTTTCGTGGTTGATTGTTGAACAGAGAAATCCTTAACTGCGTGGGCTTGAGACTTGGGAGTTAATTGAGTTCTGCTTTCGGGTGCTTGTTAGACTTGGTTTGGCTGATCTTGTCTGTCAACTGTGGCTATTGGTGTGGCACTTTGGCGTTTGATGAGGGAGCATTGGGAAGTCGATCAGGGGAGTTAACCTGGGGTGTTTTTGTCAGCTGTCGCCTAGCCATGACCTCTGCAGCTTGGCGGTGGGGGAGCCAATGTTGCTCAATCTCTAGTTGGGTCTCTGCTGGGGGGTTGCTGTCTGGTTGATTCTGAATTGTAGCTGCTGGGTGATTCCGCCTGCACTCTCCTCTGCTCCTTTCTGGGGAAGTGCGGTCGCTCCTGCGTTGGTCCGCGTGGGGTTCCTGTGTTCTTTCATGTCTGCATCCATCTCCTGTCTCCTGTGCCTCTATCTGGAGTATCTTTTGGCAATTTTCTCCGAAACCAAACTAAATAAGCGAAGATGGAAATGGTCAGCTGGTCTCTGAATGCTATTGATAAAATCTACTCAACTCTACGAAGCACCGGTAAGGGTCAACCGGGGTGTCAATCATGGTGATCGGGTTTCTGCTGATTGGAATGGGCAGTTACTGGAACTACCGAAAAATGGCAACAAAGATCTGAAACACGGTCGAGATTGGTCACTGTTCTGGAAGCGATTGGACGGCTGAAGGAACAGCTGGATGTGTTGATTCGTACTGATGGGACTCAGAACCAAATGCTGGGGGAGCTGGGACGCAGAACAGATGCTGTAAGAGGCGATCTGGCCGGCGCTCTGGGACTCATCTGCAATTTGTCATCTGACTTGGAGAAACTGTCGGTACGGATTGGGGCAACTGAAAATTCATTGGATTTGGAACTATTAATCTGGGAATTAATTTGGTTTTTGAACTTTAATTTTAACTACAATTTGGCTGAGTTAGACTGTAAAAGAAACCACTGACAGACTGAAGGGGCAGACAGGAATATTTGATCTCTCCCTGCAATCCAAACAATTTATATTTTGGCTCCCATGAAGACCTTCAACCTGGTCCTAATCAAATGTCCCTGAGAAGAATGTCAACAGAGTCTCCTCTCCCCCGTACACCTGCATCTACTGACGCACACACTGACATGGTTACACACACTCACATTCACACACACCGTCTCGCTGTCTCCTCAATTTCTCTCCTGCAACAGGAAGCTGGATAACAGCGCGCCTCGATGGCAGCGCGTTAACCTGTGGACTGGAGCTCATACCTGCCCATCCCTCCTGATGTGTCATTGTTAATGTCTGAATATGTGCTTAAATGTTTGTTGGTGTGGTTTTTTCAATTACCTGCGTTGTGAGTGCTGTACGGACCCACAACACAGGTGAGCGTTTTTTTTCCCCTCACCGTGGAACCCTCCCCTCCCCAGATGTGTACTTTTCTATGTTTCATAAACGGGAGCGCTGCTTGGTGGCTGCATGCCCAACAGTGACCTGGATCTGTTTGTTGTTGTTGTTGTTTGTAATGATCTTGGACAGGTTGTACTGTATCTGTAAATTCCTTGTATGCATCATTCTTGTATGTGTCATACTTGGCCATTAAAGCTGATTCTGATTCTGATTCTGATCCCCGGTCCCGCCCTCTAGCAACTATGCAATGGATTGACCTAGGACAATGAGCAAGTACAGCATTGAGTGACTTTCTGTTCCACACTCCTTACAGGTCGATGGTGGTATTTACATCAATTTGTTAATTTCCAACCAACAAAAAACAAAAAAACAAGAAAAAAAAGAAATCTGCTGTGTTATTGTTAGGCTAACTTAAATGTTAATACATGCAAGGAAGGATTATCAAGGTTTTGTGCAGATCATGTTTGATTTTTCACATAAGACTTGCTGTAAGGAATTTTAAAGGGGATGTTAACTAGATCTTCTTACATTTAAAAATAGCGGCTCATTTCTGTGATTGTGCTTAGAAAGGTGAGTTGCACATGACTTCCACTTTCTGAGTGGTTGAGAAAAGCGTCTTTTTTGTCTACAGTTAGAATTCTATCCGTGATTGGTATGCATCATTGGAATCCCAAGGAGGTTGAGCTGTTGATGAAATTCAGCCCAGGATATTGGAAGTTTCTGTAACTTGAGTGGGTTATGAATGAGAATATAATTGTTTTAAAATTTGCTTCACTATAATAAGTATTGATCCTGGTATTCAAAATCCATAAGTTAAAAAAATTGGTGTGAGGAATAATTCCTTGTTACACTTTTTGGGCCTTTAGTACCAATTGATGATTGTTGCAGGAATGCTGCAGACAACTTAAGTGTTTTTGTTTACCATGTCCATCCCTTTTATGACCAGTGTTGGGCATCTTACATTAAAAAAGTAATTAGTTATAGTTACAAAATACTTTTTCCAAAAAGTAATTGAGTTAGTAACTCAGTTACTACACTGTTACTCAGTAAAGTAACTGTGATATTATTTTTATGTTCTATAACGTAGTTACGTTTTGTAATATCTGTAACGTCAAATATTTGTATTACTGAATGACCAATAAAAAACACCATATACAGTATTTTAGAACATTTGGCATTTGAACTTGACCCAATAAGATAAGCTGTATGCAGAAAACTAAAAAATATATACAAAAAGTAAATATTGTTCATATTCACACAGTTTTAATTAAAGTGCAAAACTAGGCACACAATTTTGTGTAAAAAGAAACAAAGGAAAATCTGTCAATAAGTTTTCCAAATCTATGCATCTGTAATATTTCACATTAAATAGAGCACTATGTGGTTGGCAGTAGACATTTTAAGACTCATTTGGTGTGATCCTGGTCACATGAACTGGAAGCTAGTGAAGAGAAATTTCATATTACAATAATATATTAATAAGAAATATTACATATGTTAATTTTTAAATAAATAATTTGTTGTGTTACTTTGTTAGTTGTATTTTCTGGGATGGATGGGGATTGATCGAAAACCAAATCTTTATCAAAACCACTGCCTTCAGGAACGAGCCTTTGGATGTGATGTATCCACTCTATCTGCAGAGTGCGGATCAGTGGGGAGTGCAGGCCTTGGAAATTTGGGGTGAAACATTGGAGCGGGTCTCTGCTTTAAGGAAACTAATGTACATCTTTCAGAAAGCCTGACACAGCTGCGCTTCATTCAACCACGTTGTATTAAGGCGCCACCACCTGCCCAGTAACAGTAATGTCGTTGTGACGGTGGGAAAATTAATTAAATAAATCACTCCCTTACCACTAAAAGAACGCAGTTAGTATGGCCGTTATACTTAAATGCCGTTACTCCCAACACTGTTTATGACACCATTGACCATCTTCTAATCCCTTCTTCCAGCAGGATAACGGACCTTGTCACAAGCCCCGACTGATCTGAAACTGGTTTCCCGAACATAAATGTGAATTAACTGTATTCTAATGAGTCCCACAGTCACCACATCTCAGCCCTACAGAGAATCTTTGAGATGTGGTGGAACTAGAGATCTACAACAAGGAAGAAAAGCCTGCAAACCTGCAGTAACTGATACACAATGAAGACTTTGGCAGTTGTGAAGGCATGGTGCTTACAGGGGTGTCAAGAAAAACTAACTGCACGAAAAAGGGACCTATAAATAACAGGGCATATAAGTGTTGGCAGATGCCATCAGCCTGCCCCGACTAAGACTCTGACACATCACTTGTTAGTGAGACAGATTTGGGGCTTGGGGTGGGGGGACTTGTTACTATGACAGAAGGCATGCAGCATTGATACCCGCTGTCACAATGCAACACCTGCCAAGACTCCTGCGGTTTGGATCGCATAAAAAGTTATTTACTCTGTACAAGTAATATATTTTTTTGGTCATCCTCCTTTCATTAATGTAAAGCCTCTGATCTGGAATCAGAGGAGTTTGATTTCATGCCTTCAGCTAACAATACATTTAGGAGATCTTTTGACTAAAACAAAAAAATATAAACAATTTCACTGTTCTGCAACACTGTGTCACATGTATTAGCTGCTTTCTGTGCTCATTTAGTACCATACTGGTTCCAAACAGGCATTTCTGCTAATTTTATCTGAACCTTTGGCAGACCTCAAGCCAGCACTTTTTAAACTGGTTTCCAAGACAACGCCAACCAGCTGGACCAATTAGAATGGAAAAACGGAGACCTAAGAATTAAGCTGCATTCAAATCAGGGGAAATGCATCTTCAAAATTAATCCAAGTAAAAAAAAAGTGAGCTTTGGACAAAGAGTGACCAACTTTGCCTGGATATTCACCTTGTCTGATTTCCTCTGTTCATTAAACAGGAAAGATTTCAATGAACCTGCGATCAGTTTCAGCTTTTCTCTCTCGGTAGGACTTCTGTAGCCATGTCCATTGTTAGAGCTGCGGGCAAAAAAACAAACCCAGAATCAATAAAAAACGGTTTAAAGGGGCTGATGTTTCATTTTTCTGTTTAGAACCATTAATGGAAAGCTGTAACCTCTGAGCAGCACATCAGTCACATGCCCAACATCATGTGTATGTGTGTATGTGTGGCTGAATTGATAGCTTTTGTATTGCAGTAGGGAATCCACTTTATTGAATAAAACACAACCATTATCCCATGTTGTGAGTGGCTTGAGTGAGTGTGTGTGTGTGTGTGTGTGTGTGTGTGTGTGTATGACAGTACCAGTGACCCTGTGAGTTGAGTGTCAGATATCCGAATCACTGACCTTTAGTGTAAACCCTTTTAGCACAATCTTCTGAGGTTAAACCAGAAAATGCACCAATCATTAACAGGGTCACATCATCTTCACTGTATATGCATGCAGTTCTGCATATTAGGAATATTTGATTTAGAATAGTGTAGCCCATTGAAAAAATATATGTTCCCGTTTTGAGCACCCATTGATTTGATTTGAAAATCTTTAATGTCCCTGAAGGCCAATTCAGTTTGCAGCAGGAGTCAAGCACCGATTGAGACAAAACATGCCAACGCAATAAAACCATACAACTTACAACACAGCGCACAACACAGTGTAAGAGCATACAACCAACACAGTTTTAGTCATACAGGATGAGATTGGTACAACAGCACTGCAGTAGTTACCAAGAATTCACTGAGCCTACTTCCCACAAGATCAATTACATGGCAAATGGAACAAAGGAATTCAGGTACCTGTTTGATTTGGCCTTACATGAAAAAGTATACCTTCTCTTAGAGGGGAGAAGCTGAAACTCTGCATAGAGGGGATGGAGGGGGTTAGCCAAAATGACATTCGCATTATGAACGACTCTAATTTTAAAAACAGTCTAGATCATTAAGACTCATGCCGATAGTTTTTTTGGCAGAGTTTAACGATGCTTTTTAATTTATTCTTATTCAGAAAACTGATGTTACCAAACCAACACACCATAGCATATGTTATAATTAATTCAATAAAAGAGGTGTAAACCATTTTAAGAAGTTTCTTGTATTGACTAACTGTCTCAATGGCTTTACCACTGACAATGGTTTGAGTTGGGACGGGTGGATTCTTACGAAAGTCAATGATCAAATCTGTTGTTTTAGCCACATTGAGTTGTTAGTAAGAATCACTGCACCATCTAAAAAAGTAGTCAAGAACAGGACCATGCCCATCTTCATGTTCATGCAAGAGGCTCACAAGCACGGAATCATCTGCAAATTTAATGATGTATCTTGATTCAAATGTACTCTTACACTCATTTGTGTAGAGCATGAACAACATTAACACGAGTTCTCTGCGGTCTTACTGTCAAAAAATCAACTAACCAGCATATGGTTCCAAAGTCAATGCTAGGTATGTCAGCGAGTCTGTGAGTGAAAATATGAGGCTGCATACAGTTAAAGGCTGAGGAAAAATCAGCAAAGCATAGACGTGCATGCGTTTTCTTTTCCCTCAAGGAGCCGAACAACCAGATTCAATAGTGTTGCTTCTGCATCATCCACCCCCTTCCTAGGTTGGTATGCAAATTGATATGGATCTATCATTGTCTGCGTCATGATATGCAAACTCTTCTTTTTCATACGCTCAAAACTCTTCATCACCAATGAAGTCAGGGCCACAGGACGATAGCCGTTTAGGGACTTTGGTGATGGTACTTTCATTACAGGAACAAAAATGGATTCCTTCCACAGCTGTGGGACTTTGTTAAATGTCAAAGACAGCTGAAAGATAAACGTGAAGATTACACTCAAAAAAGGGGCACAACATTTAAGAACACGGCCACTAATGCCATCGGGCCCCTGTCTTTAAGATGTTATAAATTAGTGGCTTGAAAAGTGTATATTCACCTTTTAACATTTCTAAATAAATCCCCTTTAATTGCAGACATTGATGTTTTTTTGTCATAGACCAGCACATTTCAATTATTAACACAAAAAAATTGAAAACCATGGCACTTCTTTGCATTTAGTCCCTTTACCCTAAAGGCAACATTGGCTGACTCGTACAGGACAGGCCAGCCTCACCCGTTGACAGAACGATGTAGTGATGAGGTTTGTCTTATTCAACCAGCCACTTGCATGATTCAAAAGGGTAACCAAGACTCAGAAAAAGAACAATTAAACAGTTTTTTGGCCAACAACAGGAAGTCAGTATATTAAGCTTTGCACATCATGCACAGCACTGCAGGCCGAGTTGCAAACCTACCAGGCAAGCTGGTCAAAGTTGATGAAAAACACAGTTCAATATTGGATGGAAAAGGCCACTTTCCGGGCCATTTCAGGTACCAACCAAGTACCTGCTTTGGGCATATGTACTCGCTGGGTGGGCTTTGTGATTAATTCATGCTGACTGGTTGTAGTTCATTGTCAATAACTTGTTCTTTGCTGGTGTGGGAGGCAATTGGTGCTGATGAGTGATGCAGCTCACTGCCAAAATTATTTGCCAATATCTTAGCAAATTCCTTAAAAGGCCAATTTTGTATGGAAAGAAAGCAGCAAAGAGGACCAAGGAGAACATATGTCTAGTGGAAATGGGCCAGATGACTGAAAAGATTCATCCATATCACAATTGTTAGGGTTGTGTCTAGATGAGGCATGGATCCACACAAAGATGGGATTAAAGTGCACCAGGATGTTTATTGATGATGAGGATGATAATGGCAGGACACAGACAAGCGGGAGGGAGGACAGTGAGGTAAGGAAACGTCACGGAGAGACATCACAATGAACACACAGGGAAAGAGAGGGGGTGAGGAGTTTAAGAAACAAAAGGGAATTAAGTTTAGGTGAAACAGATAAGACACAGGTGAAGACAATTAGGCTAAGAGAGCAGCAGGGAGTGTTGATGGTTCTAACAACAATAACTTTAAATTAAACAGCATTAATGTTTTAGAATAACACAAAGTCCAGACTTAAATCCAGTTTTGAATCAGTGATAAGACTCGAAAATTGACATTCAGACACTTTCTATCCATTCAGACGGAAATTGAGCTGTTTTGAAAAAAAACGTCTGTCTTTAAATGCGGGAAAACTCAGAGACATGCCAAAAGACTAGCTGTAACAATGGCTGCATTCACATGCAACTAATAACCTGCTCAAAACCGGAATATTAGCAATTATCCGGTCCCAAACATTGACCGGATGTAAACATAGTGACTTTGTTCACGTGGGGCCTATATTCGGGTTATGGTCGAGTTAAGGTCACTAATCGGGTTTCTGAAACATTTGAAATAACCCGTTTACATGTGTGAGCAGAGAGAGTTACTCCCGTATACATAGAATTTGTATGCCAGACGGCTCATACAAGAAGATCCTCTACTCAAAACACCAAGATTCCTTGCGAATAGAAAATGAGCAGAACACAAATGAATGTTCCTTTTGATGGGGATATGCCAATACCCGTTTACATGACCAAATATTCGGGTTAGAAATTGGGTACCACAGGGATTGCATTCAGGCTTTTGCCTGTTTTCACACTGCCTTGCATGACCAGGTCATTGCTAACATTCTGGTTTTGAACAGGTTATTTGCTGCATGTAAATGTAGTCGCTGTGGCATCTCTCCCTGTCTCTGTCAGTCCCTGTGTCCTTGATTATCCCAAGCTGCCCCGAGTTTCCCTAATTATCTCCCTGATTAGCTTTCCTGTGTATACCCATCTGTGTCTGCAATGTTTTCGTTGGTTTGTTATTTTTGTCTTGTCAGTTGTTACGGTGCTTACACACCTAAAGTGATAAATGCGACCAGAGAGTCTGGTTTACATATAAAGTCAATAAAGGAGCGCGATTAAGTGCGACTTGGGATCTTGCGACACGTCAGAAGCAGATTTGCGTCTCGAAAAAGCTTTTCTGCCTGATTTACGCGTCCAAGTAGTGCGGCTGATGCTTTTCGGGCACGACCCAAAATACACGCTGCATTTTTTGTCTGCTGCAGAAGTCGGAGAAATCTCAACTACAGCTTCAAATCGCGCCATAACAACCAATCAGTTGAGGGGTGTCAGTGATGCCATGACTGAATGGAGTCAGCAACAGCAGAACATGGATACTGATAAACAACGTGGCTAATCACCCCGAGCTACATGACGCCAACTATTTTCTATACAGAGATAAACGTTACAAAGAGGTTAAACTATTTAGACAGGAATGCTCTTAAGAGGTTTGTGGGTGGCTTTTAAAAGAGCTGTTGTTGCAGCAAAACAGCTTCCTAACCCGGACACCCAGGCCTGGTAATGTCTCTGTGGCAAGGTACACAATGAGGGCCCGGTTGGGATTCGATCCCAGGACTCGCAGGTGAGAATCATGCTCACTAACCGTTGGGGGATATCCCTTTGGCTGAATGGTTAGCGCGCCTGACTCTCAGCCGGGAGTCGTGGGATCGAATTCTGCTCGGGCCCTTGTTGTGTACCTTGCCACATCTCCACCAAAGCACGTCCCGCGCCGCTCACATATAAACTTTTACTAACAGTAGACAGATGGACAGTAGCAGCTTGGTAGTTTGTGTGGCGGCGGGGCAAAGCTTGGACCTTTGCGGCACAAACTGGGCGAGGAGCCTGGGTGTTTACTGATCCTTCTGTCGTTGCTCGACTGGGTCTACACCCGCAGCAGCGGTCACCACATTTAACGTGGCCAGTTTCTAGACCAGAGTCCGCTGAGAGTTGCCGAAGGAAGGAGGGAGGGAGGAGGAGGAGGCCAGCGGATCCTTCCACATTTTCGTTTCACGTGCATGAAAATGGTATATATTAAAGCGCAGCCAGTTTACTTTGGACATGCTTTAAGGTGTGAATGTGCAAGCGACCAGCTGGGGGCGTGTACGCTTTGTGGTCGCGTCTATCGCGTTGGGTGTGTAAGCACCGTTAGTTATAGACATTCTAGTCTGAGTCTTGAACCTTTAAGTTTGGCTGTATGACTGATCAAGCTCATTGTTACACTTTCAACAACAAGGTAATTCAAAGTGCTTACATGATTCAGTGGTAAAGAAACTAGACAAACAGTATTATAAAAGCATGGAAAGTAAAAAAAGAAATTAAGAAAAATCATGAAATGCATAAAAAATGGAAAGTAAAAACAAACAACAATTAAGCATAAAAGCATCTTTAAAAAAAAGCAATTAAGCATAAAACATGAAAAGCATAAAAAACAAACGGCAATCAAGCATCCCAATCATTTACTCAAAGGCAGCTCTAAATGGATTAGTTATAAGTTTTGTTTTAAAGCTGCTCAGTGTTTCAGCAGCTTTGTAGTAATCAGGAAGTTTGTTCCAGATAAGGGGAGCATAGAAACTGAAAGCTGCTTCTCCATGTTTGGTTCTGATTCTAGGGATGATTAGTAGTAGCACTTCAGAGCTAACCCATTTAACGATTTATAAACTAGAAAGAGTATTTTTAACTCTATTCTCTGAGCTACAAGGAGCCAATAAAACAACCAGGGGTGCCTCTATACTGATACTGGTATCAAGGCCAATACCGTTCTTATGTAATGTATTGGTTAAAGTTAAAACAGGACCATGAACCAATACTGAAAAAGTGGAAACTCTGCAATAATATCACAGAAACTGTTTATTTTTCATGTGAAACTTTAGTTTTGTGGACACTTTTATTAATATTTTATTTTTTATCTTATTCACTATCATTTCTTCTAACAATCAGAGAAGAAGATAAAACCCGTCTTCCAATTCATTATATATATTTTTTGCGTTAGAAGTATTGGTACTTGGTATCGGCAGGTACTAAAATCCAAGTATCTCTATCGTATCGATTTGAAAAAAGTGGTATCGTTGCATCCCTAGTAAGAACTTTACAACTGGGATGATGTGTTCTAGTGAGGAAGCGAGCAGCTGTTGTCTGGATCAGCTGCAGCTATCTGAATGACTTTTTTAGGTAGACCTGTGAGGACGCTGTTGCAGTTATCAATCGGACTAAAGATAAATGCTTGGATACATTTTTCAAGGTGCCATTGCAACATTAGACTTAGAGTTACCTGCAACATTATCCTAGAAATAATCTTCAGACGATAGAAAGCTGAACTTGTTATTGCCTTTATGTGAACCTGAAGGTTTGGATCTGAGTCCATTAGTACACCTAGATTCCACAGCGGGTCAGTAGGTTCTAGTTGTATTAATCGTTTGTGTATTGAGCCGTTTGTGTAAAAACTCCATATCGTTGCTCTGTCCTGACTAGCAGGTGAAATGCCACTGCTAGTGTCTTACTTCCATTGCACACATCCTTTGCCTACAGGCCTTTTAGCAGCGGAAGTGTGTTCTGGGAGGTATTTTTAAAGCAACTAAACCGTAATAAAAAATTAAAAAAAACATTTAATTGCCATCCCTCCATCCATAGAAGCAAAGAAAAAAAAATGGGGAAGGGGTGGTCCATAAAAAGCTGATAGCAGTATATGTTATTTGACAATTTTTTTTATTTTTATTTTTTTTTTTTTTTGATTTAAAAATCAAAAACATTAAGTCCACTTTGTGGAACTTCCATCCATCCATCCATTTTCTTGACCGCTTAATCCTTAATGGGTCGCGGGGGTGCTGGTGCCTATCTAGAGCTGTCAACGGGCGAGCGGCGGGGTACACCCTGGACAGGTCGCCAGTCCATCACAGACTTTGTGGAACTTGTTGCTTCAAATACACTTTTTGGGAAACCTACAGGTAAGCTTTAGGTTAGCTGATAATTTAATAAATAACAAGAGCACTAGAATCTTACTTGTATTTTTCTGAAACTACAGTTGAATTGTAATAATTTTAGAGCCTGGTTAAGACACTATGACTCAATAAAACTCAAAGTTTTATGAAGGCTGCACTTTGTTTTTGCCATGCCTGTACATACACGTTATCCTCATTTATCTCCTCGTCCACCAACTCTGTTTTGCTCCTTTAGTCTGTCCTTTTCTGCCTTTGTCTAAAAACATAATCTGCCCTTTTCTTTTCTCTCAGCCTCACTTTTTTCCACTCTGTTTTTTCCATCCTTTGGCCTTAAAAGGCTTTAAAGGAGTTAGGCGTAGCCCTCTCCATGGTAACACAGTCTCCCATTCTTTCACACACACACACACACGTATTTTCTCACTGTCTCTCATCTCATGATGCTGCCCTATGCTGGGCTTCATCGTTGTGCCCTCCCCCCTATATGTGCTCCGTTCCACCTCACTCTCTCTCTCTCTGTCTTCTCGTTTCTCGCTGATATATACACACTCCCCATCTCCTCCTCCTGTTTTTTGCTCTTCTGCTGATGCTGCACCATCCACTGACTGCGAGATGTTCAACCCGGCTTCTAAAGGATCCACAGGGGAGTCAAGGTAAAGCTTCCACATTTGTTTCCTCTGGAAGAGAAACACAGCAAAGATGTTAATGCTGGTTTGTTGTTGTTGGCTGTTGACCACAGCTCTCAGAAAGCTAGGTGACTGATTGGAAGTGTGTGTGTGTGTGTGTGTGCGTGTGTGTGCTAACTGGAGTGAGAAAACTCTCCAGCTGGAAGGGTGGGCTTTTGTGGAAGTAGTTACAGGTTTTCTCGTACACATGTCCTCTGAATGTTTACACAATCGAGTGAAAGACAATTTAAGTTCCAATTTATCTGATTTTTAAAAAAAACGTAACGTCTACCTGTGGAATATCATTGGGTGTTTTATGTGTATGGACGTGAGTAAGAGTGTGCTCAAATGGTGAGGAACAAAAGCCACGGGTTGCAAATAGTCTTGCCTGTTGTGCTGCACCAGTGCTGCAATGTCTTATTATGATTCTCTGGCGGTTTATGACATGGTGTGGGGATGGTGAGCAAAGGGGGTTGGCATGAAGTTAGGGCTTAATGCGTGTGTGTGTGTGGGTGGATGAGATCAAACATTCCTAACATTTTATTTTTTTTACAAATCAGCCCCAAATCACAACATTAACATGGATGCATGATACGAACAAATGATTAGATAAAGAAAAAATGGACATGTGCAGTGTTGGTGTTCTGCATCACGCCTGTGTGTTTTTACATCAGCATTCATTTTACAGTTGTGTGGCTTCCTTCGTGGTAATATGCACATGGAACACGCTGCGGGTGTGTGGAGATGTGTGAGTTAATCCCAGAGGAAAATGCGATCTTCACTGGAAGCTATGCATTGGGACAAAAACTGCAAGATGCTGCTTGTAGTATTCCAGGAATGCAACGTGAGCCTCATAATATCAGCCATTAAACATCCTTCAAGACATCAGTTGTGACCTGAAGCCTGGGAATTTTAATTGTTTTAATTAGAGCTGATGGTTTTGTATTACAACCTTCTTATGATCTGTTCAGCAGAGAGGTTATAAACACCATAATTGTCTTCACTCCGTTTAGCATTCTCCATTCATGCCTTAGACAAAAAAAATAAACCAGAGATGTAATAACTGTGAACAGTTCTTTGTGTCATTGAGCAAATGTGGGATACAGTTAAAAGATTACAGCGGAACAAAAAAAAAGCATTCGATTTTCTTTCACTTGATATGAAAACAAACTGTGAGGAAGAATCATACTTTTTTGCATACTTTTAACCGAATTATGCAAAGAAAAGTACATTTTACAAAATCAATTCAGATAGGCTCTCTATATATAACTATAACCACTCCATGTAGAATGAAAATAAATGTTTTTATAACAATAGAAACATTTTCCAAAGTGTCTGTTTTTAACGTCTTACTTTGCAGCTGTGGTAAAAATTTGTAAAACTTTGGGCTCGCTGTTTCCCAACGGTACAAACATTATGTGGCACAGATGAAGACCTCAAGGAAGAAAAAGGTAACAGAACACAGCATATAGGCAAAGCAGCTGACCAATGAACATACTGTCAAACACAGATTTTTCTATATCCATCCATCCATCCATTTTCTTTACCGCTTTACCAAAAGATTTTTCTATATATACAATAAAAAACAAACAAAAGAATTACACCATTACGCCAGATAGTGTCTTTTCTTTAAATATATAGTTTACAACTTGACTAGAAATAAAGCTATATTGAATAAATACTTTATTGATTCAGTTTACAGTACAACGCATCCAAGAACATACAACAAGAAGAAACAATAAAGAAACCAACAGGAACAGGTAGACTGAGGGAGCAGCCACAGTGCAGCGCTCCTATTACAGGTGGGAAACGGTCACAACAGGTGGGAGGAAAATTGGGAGGCAGTCCAAAGGCGAGGGGACTTAATCCAGGAGCGTGTGCATGTTTGTGTTTGTGGTATGTGTGTTTGTGCACGTTCATTCATTGAGTCCATAGCCATTTTTAAATAGACATTCTGGGACATTCATGGACAATTCCATTCAGTCTTTAACAGTAGTAGTCTTTGCAAACACACCATCTATTTTGTCCGAACATTGCCTTTCAGCTGCTTTCAGTACCGGAATGGATCCTGATGAATGTCTCAGGAGGGTTGCATCCAAAAATGACGTAAATGTGGTGCGGCGGGCGTACATATGTCATTTCCCCAAACAAAGTCATTGATGACGCAGAATTCCTCCCAGTGCTCGTCTTTGTGCGCTTAAGAGACATTGATGAAGAAGCTGAACGGAAAACAGAACCGAAGCGAAAGCCATATGATTGGTTGGTGCATTGCGTCAAGTCCAGTAAAAGTTTAGCTAGGTAAACTTCTGCGTTGCTTGTGTTTCCTTCCAGCCAACTGAGAACTTCTCCGTGTTCTCCATTTTTGCTCGCAAATCCCCCCCCCCACCCCCGCCACCCCTTGAGGAATAAGCGGTTCAGAAAATGGATGTAGAAAGAGGCTCCAAATAGTTGACAAGACACAAGATCACGGAGAGCAGCAGGCAAGTGATGAGGGGAAAAAAAGCATCTATCCTTGCTGAGAGCAGTAAGATAGAGGTAATAAATACCAGAAGTCTGAGTGTCTCTTTTCTTTAAATACAAGTTGACTGTAAATGATCAACATTATACACTTAATTTTACCATATTAACTATTATTTCTATTTATTGAAGAATATCCACCCATCCATTCTCTATACTTTCTATCCTGCGCAGAGTTGTGGGGCACTGGCACCTCTTTCCAGCAATCATCGGGTCAGAGATAGGGCACAAACTGCTAGTCAATAGCAGCATTTTAGAATATATTTTACATATTAAAATAAGTCTTTTGTGGTCTTATATCTGATATAAGCGTAATATTAGTTCACATAGTTGCACACAGAGATGACGTTAAAAAGATAAATCAGAATGAAAAAAACCCCAACAGTTTTAGGTCACACCTGCATCTCCGTACTCATTTCTTTTTTCCTTTTTTTCCCTCTGTGGATTTTTGTGCCATAAGTTGTTCTCTGAACAGGATTTTTTAAACATTCGTATACAGTGACAGAATGGGAAAACCAATTTCTTACGATTTTCTTTGACACAGTAATTAAAGGTCTGTTCAGTCTGCCTAACTATGCATTTTTCTCTCCTGCTCAAACACACAAAAACGAAAATCGTCAAATTACCATGAGATAAGTGTCTTTGCTGGTGTGAAACATTAAGTAGCTGAAGAAAGGTGAGGAAAACTTATTAGATTTAACTGTTATTCAGTGCAGTCAGAAGAGTATAAAACTCCAACAAGAAGCTGTTTGGGTTTAGTTTTCACTCCTTCTTCATATTTTCTCTTTTCCACTGGGGTCAGCTTGGACCGAGCCAGTTCGGGTCAGCCCATATTTACCGCATTCCCACTCCCTTAGTCTGGGCTGTGCCAAAACCTTTTTTCAGACTACCTCTGGCTCGGTCCGAAGCGGAATAAGGCGACCAAAGTAGAGCATGGATACCTGACCCGGGCCCGACGGGAACCGACGAGTCAGGCCAGGTTCGGTCAGATATTTAGAAAGGATGCTTGGGTTTGGGTCGGGCTCAGTCACATCAGAGGACGGAGGGCGAAAACCTCCGCCTACATCCAGGCTCTATGAGAGCAGCCACAGCTGCCCGCCGCCCCCGAGGGCTCGTACACAGGAGAAGGAGATTAAAAGAAGTTAAAACAGAAAATAAAATGAAATCGAAAAAATTGATAAATATAACTATAGTAAAACAATGACAAAAATTCTGTGTTAAAAAAATGCAAGTTCTGTTTTTGTGATTAAAATAAATCTAAAATATTACCCCAAATCTGTCTTCCTGTGTGCGGAAAAATGCGTTAAACTAGCCAGGACAACGAAAGACATGCATAATGCATATTAAGCTCCATATGTCAGCAGCATCAGCAGCACCTTGTCCTCATTTCAGACTCACAGCTCTGCATATTTTTCTGTGGGGGAAAAATTCCACCATTGGACCAGAGGAGCCCAGCCGAGGTCAGGTGTAGAAAGTATTTTCAGGTGTACGAGTCAGTATCCTCGGTTTATTAAAGTAGAACTGGCATGAAATTCCCCACAACGTTTAAGCCCTTTTAAGCCTCAATCTAAGTACCTTAATCCTATATCAAAGGATAGCTTGCCGTAATTCAGCCTTGTTGTAGAATTGCGGGTGTGACGAGGTAGCCCTTCTGTGAGCATTAGCACAGAACGACCGGGTTTCGGAGGGCGGGGCCTAGGATATGCGCTTCTGTGGTCAATGAGTCTCTAGCGATATTTCGTTCAACCATAACATATAATCTTTTTTCCCCCAAATAAAAGCATACTAGCACCAATGCTACATAAACAAACTCAAACAACTCAAACAATGCCACAATGTGTACTAACAGCTGATGGACATTATTGAGGAAATATGCTTACTTGTACAGGAGAGTTGGTAATAATCCTGGTAGAAGTTTAAGACGATCTGTGAATCCACTGCTGTATTGTCCCAGGTTGGAAAAACAGTCGTCCTAGAAACTACCACACGCTTCGGCAGTGGGTCGGGCCCATTCCCTGCATACATAAAATCTATCCACAAGCTTTTCTGTGGCTCAGAAGTGGGAAGGACAAAAAGATTTATGTTCTCTTTTGTCTACCCAGGTACAGTGCAGTTTGGATGCAGTGTGGACTCCATGCTGTTGGTTTGTTGTATGCCTGTTACCGTAGCTCACCGCGCTAAGGAGGGTGAGACTTGCAGGTTGTAGTTCGGGGAATGGGGTAATTTGCTGGAACTCAACGCGTAATATGCCGAAACGTGTCGTCATATGCCGAGCCGCCAAACACCCCGTTTCTGAGTGCTAATTTCACGATGTAGGCAGACATACCCCGGGAGAAAGGAAAGACTAATCAGTAATTTTAACCACTTAGGGGCCGTAGGCAGGCTGAGGGAACTAAAAGATATGATCAAAAACCTAAAAAAAAGCAAATTTCGTGCCAGGTCCACTTTAAACCGTGCGCACGTGCGTTGGGTCGGACTCGGTCATAAATATCTTAATGCCTGTCGGGTTCAGGTCGGTTTCGGTTTCTGCTCTGTAGGACGTGGACCAAACACCTATGGTCTGACTGGCCCAGTAACGTGGTGTCCTGACATAGTGGTGGCCACTGATTGGTGTGCTTGTGAAGTGATGTCACAGAATAGCGCCTTATCTACCTGAAATAAAACAGCCGGCAACAATGGCACATTATTACTTTTTATTTTTATCATTATCTGTCGAGATGTCCGCTCAGAAGAATCTGTCTTAAAGCAAAGGCGAGGAGAACATTTCTATGTACTTGCTTGCTAAAGGACGTATCTGTGTCAAACTGTTTACTAAGTTTGTGGCGCTTACGAATGACATCACCCTTACATCTTCACCCACTTTCCTGAGATGACAATGGAAACACAACCAGGCCATGCTGGGGCTGGACTGACCTGACCTGGACTGAGCAGACCATAGTAGAAAAGGGGTAAAACGCGTCTCTTTCCGCAAATCGAACTGAAAGCTTTTTGTTCTTGTCATCAGATTTTGTTTTCCCTAATATTGGTGAGGAAATGTATTGCAAACGCAGATGTGGACAGATTTGTTTGCACCCCTGGTAAAGAAGTGGACAGAAACTTAAAATAAGCCCAGTTATGTAATCTCCCAAAAGTGATAAAATAGATCCTATCTTTAATTTCAATGCATTTATTCAATTGGGGAAAATATCCTATGTTAGGATATAACTTGTAACCCTTGTTATGAAGAGTTTTCTAATAAATTCTTGTCCTCAGCTGACCTGATAAACAATGAGCCATTTTCACTGTACTGTTAGTACCTTTTATACATGTCCATCCTTTGCTTCATGCTAAAAGGGATTGGTACTAAAAAGCTCATTTTTGCTCAACAAAAGCACACATTCCTAGTTAAAGTTGCTGCAGTTAAAGTCCTTGTAAAGTTGTCCAAACTGTAAATCTTTGGCTTGTGGTGGCAGGACAGAACTGGTTTTATTCAAGCACCAATACCAAACAACCAGTGGAAACATAAAAAGTGTGTAGCTACTTGTTGCTATGGAGACTTGGTGTCACCCTTTTCCCCCTCAAGATGTCACTTTTTGCTAGAGTTGTCTAACATGAAGCTTTAGAGATGTTATTATTCTCTCCCTCCTCATCCTGCTCAGTCCTGGAGGCCAGTGACGGCTTCTATGTCGCATCATATTCATATGTTACGGAAACAGAAAATCAGCTATTTAGCTAGCATTACAGATTACTTTGTAAAGAAAGTAATCCAGTTACTTTACTGGCGACTTATTGTCAAAAGTAATTACTTTATTTAATGACATACTTACTTTTCAGAAACCTGATGCATAACCTGTACTCGCTATAAAGCAATTCATCTTTCAGCCTATTTCAATTCTTTCCGCTATTTTCATCATATGAAATGTAATCAACAGAATTTTTTTGATTAAATGTCTTCATTAGTTTCACTCTTTTAGCTTCATGCACATCAAGCAAATGTTTTTTAAAATGTAACAGTCTCTGATTTGAAGAATTTTGTTTTACATTTACCAGTAAACCTATTTGCTGGACATCCCATCACAATTTAAGAAAATAATTTGTTTCTTCTATTAGCCCATATTTCTGCATCTTCCAGCTACTTAATATATTTTTCTATGTCTTTTTAAGTCAATTACAGCAATGAAATAATTAAAATCAAGTCTCTCCTGTCCGTTTTCCGAATTGTTAGCATTTTTATATCTTAACAGTTGTTAAAGGGCACAGGTGAGTAATAATGAGTTAAAAATGTTTTTAAGGGGGGGTTAATTAAAGATTAATATGAATATCCTGGGTTTCTCAATGAGTTTCCCTGTGCTGTCCTACAGGATCCTTGCTTGAATTTGAGGTGGAATTTTTCAGTGTACATAAAAGGTCTCTTCCCACGCAGAGTCTACAATAGACACTAATCTTTTTGCCACTTTTTCTGAGTTCTCAACATGATGTTTGTACTTCAAAGCACGGTTCTGCTCTCTCCCACTCTCCGTGTTACCTTTTGATGATTTACACACGTCTGCTGTTACCAACCTGATCTGGAACACTGATATGTGATTGTCGTGAAACACTTACAAATGCAGAGTTTAGCAGCACAGCAACACAGTCCGCTTGTGGAGAAGTGATAGTAACTTTTTTGCAATTGTAATCCCTTACTTGAAAGAGTAATTGCGTTACTGCCCATCACCGTTTGTCCCTCTCTGTATTATAAGGATCGTAGGGCAGTTTTATTGCTGCTTGTTTACATAAGATGCTGTACGTGTTCCTGAAAGAGTTTTTCTCACCATATGAAAAGAAGTGTTCTTTGAAATCAAATGACCTCTTTCAGTTTACTTAACTGGAAATGTAATTTAAGGGAGGCAGGATGCACCAGATTTTGTACAATCTGTCACCATTTTGCATCAGCACAAAGACAGCTCGTCAATATGCTTATACCGCTGTTATAAAGAATGTCCTGAGCTCTGGCTGGCAGCCTTGAAGTGCTGTATTCCAGCCTGTGGCTGCTGACTTTGGCGTTTTAATTTAGACATCAAAGCATCTTAATCATCACATCAACCAAAATCGGGGGGAAAGAAGGGACACTTGACACAGCAGGCCCAGGCTAAAAGGCTTGACAAATTATCGTTCTGCAGAGCCAAGTGGATGACTGGTTTTGTCAGCATCAAGGTGTCTCTTTTTGCTGTTCATTCCTGCTTGGCGTAGATAGTGGCTAATCTGAGTGTTCAGTGGGCTGAATGAAGTCATGGTTTGACAAATGTACTTATTTTCCTTTTGTCAAATGTTTGAATTCATTTATCGTAAGATATGTTCCCCATTTCCACTTCTCTGCTTGTCATTAGTTTTCCTTTTCACAACCTTGTCTTTATTATTTCTTGTAACTCTGTTTCATTTATCAACCTGCACTGGCCAGAATTGTCTTCTGCATCCATTAATTACCCTCCTTTCTCACTTATCATGATTTACTGGCTTCCTCTGACTCTAATTTAGAATCTAATAAGCTCAGTTTTTATTCCTGCACCAACTTTTGTAAGGAAATCAATGCAAACTCTGATACAGTGACAAATGAGTCCCCTGCTGCAGCGGGACCGCTCGCTTGGAACTACCGCAGCGCGTGTTTGGATTTGTGTGTTTTCCATTAAGTGGAAAATGAAATGCTGGGGAGGAAATTGCCTTGTTCTCAGGGTGAACCTGATTAAACTATTTTTCTCCAGAATGAGCGCATGCACGTCCCCAACACTCGGTGCTTCTCATACAGAGGCCATCGTAGCAAGTATATAAATTAACTGGATGTTTGATTCTGATCAATGCAGCCTGGAAGAGGGCAAACTGCTGGAGAGGGAGGATGAAGGCAGCTGTGAAGGCCGTGGGTGGAACAGGTTGTGTGTGTGTGTGTGTGTGTGTGGGTGGGTGTGCATCATTCACCAGTCAAAGCGTGTTAATTTTAGCATGCAAATCTGAGCGTGACCATTTGAGCGTATGAATGTGCATGCAAGTCGCCGTGAGTGAGTGCATGCCTGTGCGTTTGTGTGCACAAGAATTTTGGTTGTCTATCGTTGAACTTATGGGCATACCCTACCGTCTGTGAGTGCATTTGTGTGTGTGTGAGATCTAGAGGAGTGGGCGTTGGGTGGGCTCACTGTCACTTCCATTAAAATCCACCAACAGAGAGAATAACTAACGGGGCAAATGTATGCATATAAAAATAGATTGAAAGCAAGTGGAAGGTTTAGACAACACTAATGGCAACAACAAAAAAAAGTAAGGTATGAAAATGGGGGGGTGAATGTAAAACACCATAAATCTAAATTAGCTTGTCAGTATATTCTGTTGTTTGACTAAGAAAGATTTATAGTTTCCTTTCTCTTGGCTGATTGGCTTTCTGACAGTGAAACAAGGGTTCATTGGATAATCATAGCTTATCAGTTTATTAAAGTGATTCATCAACAGTTCCAAAGTGTTCTCCTGGAGGATTAAGAGATAAGCTCCATGACTCACGTCTGCACTAGGTATTAAGGTCGCCTCTCTAAAGATGTACCAAGCTCAAATCTTTTGTAATGACGATTAACCAACCCCATATCACATTTTCATTGCATCGGACTCTGCTTTTTTCGACAGTTCATTTGAAGTTTTGCCTCTTATAAACTAGTTTGTGTTTTAATTCAAACAGACCTGGATGTCAAAGGTAAGAAAGCAAAAGTGACATAATTTTTTTTTAAACCTACTGTGCTTTGCAAAGGTGTTATTTTTATAAAATATGTAGTTTTCCACATTTTACATCAGAGTTTAAAGTAGGTTTATTGTAGGTGTTTATGCGTTGTTTTATTTTGTTGTCTTTTATACCGATTTGGTCAATCTGGATTTGTGAAGATCGATTGACTGACTGATTGAATGTATTGTACTGGGTTTTCATTTATTTTTTCATTAAAAAAGAAAAATAAGAAACATTGGATTCATGTTTGACATCACTTACTCTGATGCCCCTAATTACCCCTTATATCAACTAGTTGCCTGCAGATGACATCTAATAAGTAAAAGGAGTTTATTACTGGAAGTGCTGTATGCCATTTAACAAATTCCTGTTAAATGTTATTCTTACTAAGGTAACAGAAGTCTAATAAGCTCTGTCCCTCGCCAAAAGTTGTCAAAGGTATGAAACAAGTTACTTTTGTCTGAGCTGACCAGACTTTTACATTTTGGTCTGCATATGGATCAGAGCTGATGAGAAGGTGGACTGAGATAAACACAGAGAAATCCCGAAAGAAAAATGATTAGATGCTGCTAACTTTTACACTAGGCCAAGGCTTCAACTTCCAGCAAAATGGGAATACTTAACATTCAGCCTGAGCCAAAATGAAAATGTTTAGATGAAAAGTTTGTCATGTGCTTAGAATGACTCGGTCAAAATCCAGACCTGAAACCGACGGAAAATCTGTGGCGAGATATGAAAAACTGATGTTCACACTGAGACTGAAAGAAAGACAAATAGATAAGGTTTTCGGTCTCTAGATGCTTAGTAGGAATCCTGTTCAAATCAATTGTTTTCTAAGATTGTGCACAAATGTACAGTATATACTACTTTACAGCTTTTTATTTTTAAGACAATATTAAGACCTTGTCTCATTTTCTTTCCAACTCACTAATGTGCACTTTTTTGTTTTGGACACAGGTGGAAAAGAAATTAGTTACATTTACTTGTGTTACTTTTTTAAGTTGTTTTTAAAGGTTGTAATTTTACTTTTACTAAAGTATGTTTTTTTAAGTATTGTAATTTGCTACATGTTTTATTATATCTGCTACTGAGTAGAAAAACAACAACTAAAAATATGATAAAAAATATTGCGCCCGGAAATACTGCAATGCACGATTGATGAGAACTGCCGCTTATAAGAATAAAGATGGAAGCACCTTACATCGGTTCGGATCCAGCTAAAAACGACAACCCGTGGAATAAAATGAAACTCAAAGAAAACAATGTTAACCCCTGGCCATATGTAAGTGACCGCTGCGGCTTCAGTACAAGAAAAGCGACTGCATTGTTTGTTTGGCCAGAGATCAAAGTAGCAGCTTTTAGAAACTCCACATTAATCCTGTGCAAATACGTAGAGGTAAGCTCAAACTAAACTGCTGTCATAGTAAAGTCTTCTTTTTCAATGACCTGTCCACTTTTGACATTCTGCCTGGGGAGTAAGGCGTGTTACACAAAATACATATATATTTTTTTAAATTGCTGGTTGAACATAACAAAATTATGTAAATTATTTACACCCAACTGATTTGGTTCGATTTAGCAATAAAGAATTTTGTTGAGTTGGGTTGCTATAATGCTCAAAAATAAACAGCAGGGGATTGGACTCAAACTCAGAAAAGGCCCTCTCTTTTCTAAACATCTGCACTAACCACTTTACTACATAATAACTCTGAGTACCTGTCGAAAATAACATACATGACTTAATTTCCAGTGTTAACATGATTATAATGTTTCAGTAATATAATTATGTCCCTTTTTTTAAGAAAAAAGGGAATTGGCAGGTATTTATAATATAATCCCTTTCAGTTAACAGTGGAAATACAGTAATATCTATAATTATTTATAGGATTTCCAAGTTATTGTGTAGCAAAGTGGTTAGTGCAGCTGCTCAGAAAACAGAGGGTCTTTTCTGAGTTTGAGTCGCATCCCCTGCTTTTAATTTTGGAGCATTATAGCAACCCCAATGTATTAAGTTGACCCAACAAACTTACATTTAGCTCACTGTACAAAATTCTTTATTGTTAAATCGAACCAAATCAGTTGGGTGTAAATTATTTTAATAATTTTATCATCTTCAACCTGCAAGTTTTTTTTAGCATTAACCAGTTTCTGGTGTAACAGGCAGTAAAGTATTTTTGTATTGAAAATTTAACTTGTAACATCCTAATAGGTCCATAACAGGATTTTTTTTTTTACTTCTGCATATTCTAAATCACACTAAATCACACAGTAGATCGCATTAGAAGCCTTTTTTTCATCATTTCATTTTTTTATCATTTCATTATTTTTTTTAAATAATGAGTAAGAGCAGCAGAGGAATATTCCAGAATGTTACACAGTCATGAACATTCTTGTTAAATGTCAGGGACAGTTTGCCTACATTGATGTAGTTGGATGGCGTAGGTCTTATCTCTTATTTTGTCTAAACAATACTGATATAACACTCGGAGGCACACAGAGCTTACGAAGAGGGAGGCGCACTCACGTCTAGATGGGGAGAGAGCAATTACTCAAGACATGGGTTTCTGTCCTAATAAATAATGTTAAAACTACAACAGAGGCTGCATCATCCTTATCCTTATCAATCAATATGGAATCCTGCCATGTCACATGCTTGATTTATTTGATTTATTTGCGAATCACCACCCCTAAAACAGGTGTTACTCCATTTTCTGTAACTGTCAGATTCTGTGACTCTATGGGGACAAACGCAGTGTCACATTGCAAAAATCATTAATGCCATTATTAAAATCCGATATGAGGTGAACATTGTTTTTCTAAGGGTATGGAAGGGAAACATGATATGATAGAACATGTAAACTGATCTTTGAGCCTTTTTTCTTTGGTCATTTTTACACAAACAAAAACTGTCACCAGAATGAAATTCACACCCTCTCAAAATCTTTCTTTCATGAATGATGAAGAGGTTTCATAATATGACAGGAGCTTCTGTCACAGTTGGTGATTCATGATGGAATTAACAAAACAGCGCCACCTAGAGTCACAGATTCTGATGGTCACAGAAAATGGTGTAGCACTTCCAAAGTGAGCAGGGATGCAAGGATGAGCTCTAGAAACTCTACTAACTTGAAAAAAAAACCTCAAAAGAGGTTCATATAGTAACACTCTAAGGATGGACACACAAAAAAACATCTAATCTAGAAGTACATTAAGGCAGGGAATTAAAAAAAAATGTTTTAAGCAGTTGCTACATTTGACAAGTTTTGATTTTAACATGTTCTATTATCTGAGAGCCGTCCAATTGAAAAATATCATAGTTTTGCCTTAAATGTCTTATATTTTGATGGCTTGTCTTCTTTGGGTCATGTGATTAAAATCACAGCACATGTGACTGTTAGTGTTACCCTTTTTGATTTATACATTTCTAGTTGGCCTGCAATTACACCTGGAAAAAAATTTTTTTATGAAAAAGCTACCTCTTTGAGATTTACGTCCCACTGTCTTTTTGAACTTTTCAGCAGTGACTGTCGTAAATAAAGTAACTAAGTAACTTTTTCTCTGAGTACATTTTAAATAAGCTACTTTTTACTTTTACTTGAGTACATTTTTACTTGAGTAAAATTTCCTCACAGTGGTACTAGAGTAAAATATTTTAGTACTTTTTCCACCTCTGGTTTTGGGCTATCATAGACAATGCCAAAAAAAAAAAAGTATTTTGCTTGTAACATTACAAAATGTAGAGAAGTGAAAAGAATCAGAATATTTTAGTCAGGCACTGTATATGGTGAGAAGGATTTTTGATATTCGGCACGTTTCAGACCTTCAAGATAATTAACGGAATCTTTTTTCTGACTGGGTAATCTGTTGGCCCGCTCCTCTCAGCCGTCATGTCTCTGTACAAAGGCGGCCCTTTAAGGAATCAGCTAAGTCATCCACATATCACCACTCTATCAGCAGTAAGTATCGTCACTTATCAGCGCTAAAATCTGCCCACGGCAGCAGAAATAACAACAGACAGACATGGAAGAATCCGGGATTGTTGCTAAAAACTGTTTCGCCTGCAAATCCTCTGATATTAAAAAGCTGATTGTTTGGAGGCATCAGATAATTTCACTCTGAATTACAGCCAAGCAGGGCAACTTAACCACAGTTACCGCCCAGCTACTCGATCGCGCCATTTTCAATCACAAGCCCAATATAGGTACTCCATTGGTTCCTGATATTACGGCAAAAACAACCCTGTCGATGAGTTAGAGACAAATGCATATAGAAAGGTTTGGATAAAATTAACCTGAAGTTCCGATATTGGAGCATGGCTTGTATATCCAAAATATCAAATAGAGTATGCTTCCTTTTTGTTTATTTCTTTGTTTTTATTTAATTGCCCCCATGATATTATCCAATCCCAATAAGCTCCCATTCTGAACTATTCATGGGTCAATCCTGTTTACTAAATAACCTCTTTGCCATTTGGGTGCCCATGACTGGTCAATAATGAAAAGAAGATTACAGGTTATAGCCTACCACATGAGTACAGAAGAGAGAATTAAGCTCATATTGAAGGTTCCAGTGATTCTCTCTAGAAACAATAAGATGGTCTACTGACATTCTAAGAATTGTTTTCTAATAATCTGTTGATTTTTCTTTTCTCTAAATAAAGTAAAAGTTGCTTGATTGAAAAATATAGAATTCATAAGAATAACATGAGAGACTGAGATGTGAACTATTTATAAAAAAAGCAGCAAACTCTGAAGGTGAATTATGAAATGTCAATATTTTTTTATATATTGACCAAAACAATTTGTGGTTCTTTCACCACTAATAAATTCACTCATTTGTAAATTTGCACTGTAATTCATCACATCTTTACTTGCAAAGACTGAAAACTAAAACTGTCACAGGTATTTAGTGTAGAAAGGGTAGCCTATAATGTTTTCCTCATGCAGTGATGTGGAAAAAACACCATACACAAGAATAAAATAATGTTTTAATGACTTCAGAAAGGTGCAAAAAAAAAAGGACAATGATTATAATCTTGCTAACAGATAAAGCTAGAGCTTTTCGTAAAGCGGCAAAAAGGTTTCAACACAAAAAATAGGACAAGGGAATGTCAGGTCAGAAGAGCAACAGTTACTGACATCCATCTCCAGCTGAGGGGAACGAAGCTGTTTAAGAGTCTGGCTGTTTTAGCACAGATGCTGCACAGCCTTTTCCCAGAGGGCAGCAGGTAGAAAACACAATGATGGGGAAGTGTAGGGTCACACTGGCATTTGTTCAGACACTGTTTCTGAGCACCATCCTGGATAGGAAATCATTTCCCAGTGATCCCCTTTTAGAAAAGTCCCCCGCCCAATAAGGTTTGCTTCCTTTCAGCTATCAGTCCCTGTTCCATGTAACGACACTATTCACTGAATTTCACTTCACTAAATTAGGAAGAAATGTCAACAACTTCAGTATAATTGGGACCTTTCGACTCGACGAGTTGCTTCCTTGCTACTCTTGTTATTGAAATGAGCAGCTCAACATTTTCCTCATGGGGCTTTCAAGTAAGCTATTAGGGTTTATCCTTACGGCTGGTCCATTTAAATTCAAGCTGAAGAAGCATAAAAACCCTACTCAAATCAAACTTTTGCTGAACTTTTTATGCTAGTTATTTAGTCCTGTTCAATTTCCGGTCTATTTCTTTTTATATACTGGTGCGTCTTTGTGCATCAACATTTGTGTTCTATCATGTATAAAATTCAATCTGACTTTTTGGATCATTTTTATCTAAAGAATGGTTCTTCAGTGGCAACATGTTGCATTTCTCACTAGTGTAACTGTGTTACAAACCTATAAAAATATTGTTTCTTGTTCTTTGCCTAATTTTTTCTGTATAACTTATAATTGTATCTGCATGCATACGTCACAATGACAGACGTGTTACAACAGGGACACTTTTCTGTGAGAAAGATCTCTTAAAAATGTTTTATTCAGAATGGAGTTTTGATCAAGTTCTGCATTCCTCAAATACTGGAAGCAAATAGAAAAGCATCAAATCTTGAAAAATAAAAAGCTGATTGCAACTTGCTGATCTTAGACTGCACCAAAACTATCTCCTACAAACACATAGGAGTTTAAATCAATAGTTTTTTTCTGTGCTTGCTTATAGGATCTTTATATCATCGTGTCTGTGTTACAAAGATTGGTGGATTAGAGGATAAGAAATGCCGGGACACTTCTGGGTATAATGTTTTGTGTTCGTTCATCTGTCAGGATGGCTCCCTCTGTGCTGCTTATCTGTTTGCGTCCCTGCTGGTGTCGTGATCGATGCTGATGGATGCTGATGAGACAGGAGCCATTAAAGCAGAGCATCAGCTCTGTCTTTATTTCAGCGGCCCTCCTGGAATACCTCATATATGCGGGTAACCTATTAGAAATACACAGACGGGAGAGGCAGAAGGAGGGAAGGGAGCGATGAACAAAAGGCAGAAGAAGAAAAAAAACACTCTCTCTCATCTTTCCGGGCTTGTGTCACCCTGCGGGACTCAGTCTAATGGCTAAATGCATTATAATGTGGTGAGAGGGGAAAGAGAAGATCTGGGGAGATGCTGAGAAGAGTGTGTGGGGAGGGAGTAATAAAGATGGCAACATCTAGTCTTGTGTGGAGTCTCATGGCCACCGGTGACAGAAAGTTATTAAGGATGTGGGAAAGGACTAAATTGAGACAAATGGGAGAAAGAGGAGGCTGAGACAGAGCATGAATTTATGAAAATATAAAATATATTACGTTAGTGAGCCTGTGGTGGATTTATTTTACATACATAATACACTTGTGCAGACATAGTAAACCTCATGTTCCGTTTGCTCAGGATACAAATATGCCGCGAAGCAATCGTTCCATTCATTATATTTGTATGCATGTCCTGTTAATGATGAGTGGGCTCGCTTTCCTGTGTTTTGCAGTGAGTGTTGCTGCCCTGAGTCGGGCTAATTGCTCCGCAGCTGTAACCTATTTCACAGCTTCCAATGGAGTGTTAAAGAGAAGAGCTTTTTCATTATGTTTTAAGGAATCTGGATACCATTTAATCATCTCAGATATAAAAAAAAGAGCTGGATTATTCTACGTTAGGCAAAGATTCATCAAGCAGTTTGGGAATCATGAAACCTTTTTTTGAAAATCACATAAAAAGGGGATGTTTTTGTGTTTTTCTTTGTTTCTGGAGCGCAGGAGACAATTGTGAAAATCACCATAAATAGACTTTTTTTAAATCGGTTCTGAATGAATCATTGGTCACTGATTCTTATAAACACATTTATAAAACCATTCATGCTGGAACCATGGTTTTCTGTTCATGCAGAAATGTTCTGTTATGTACCACAGGTCAGAAACATCCGCCTCAAGACATTTCCTTATCACCATTTGACAACAAAGAAATGACAAGCTCTTGAATTGATTCCATATCATCCATATAAAATACATTATATCAATGCTGAATTATAAATTTGTAATCTGACTGTTCTTTTGTATAAAGATGATTGAATTTAGCTTTTTTGACTAATTTTGCCTTTTATACTGCAATGCATTTGAGCATAAAACAGTTACATAAAATTTCAAAACTAACAAATTCACATAAATTATGTATATATACCGATGCTTAAAAGACTGTGAAAGGTGACGTTAGTTTTGTACCCTCTTAGATGTTTAAATGTGACTTATTTTTCCTCCACACAGTTTATTTCTCACTTTTCTCTGCCACCTACACTCGCATCTGTGATAGAGAAAGCACACAATAAGTTGTGATGAATAAAAACCATTTGTTCAGAAATAGTTTTCTGACATTTCACACTGATCACGTGTAAGGACACAGCAAAAGCCATTCCACACCCGCGTTTTGGCTGTGCATCATTACGCTTCGAAGTGCAGCGTGATAGGCCTGATACTGGCTCATTATGGCGTCTGAACGTTGTGAATATCGAACCTCATTTGCTTCTTGCGAAGACACTGATCATACAGAGCAGCGCTGGCATCAAATTGTCCTTCTAACAAGCACTTATCAGAGCAGCAGCCTGCACAGTGACCTGTAGACATTGACCAACTGCTTGATGTGACTTCACCCAGCCCACTTACCAACACTCGCGGTCTCAGAAAATGTGGTGTGCTGTTCTGGTGTGGATGCATGTTTCCCATTTTAGGATGAAGTGCAGAAAGATGACAAATATTCTTAAAAAGAAACATGCTCATGAGAAGAGCTGAAAACAGCCGTGGTAATCTGAACTACTGATTTCTGTGGCTTTAATTTGTCAAAGGAAGTTAGAAAAAAATAACTTCTTTGTCATTCTTCACAGATACCCTATCTAAACAACAACATTATGGTAAAAATTCACACGTTTTCTAAAAGAAACAGGTATCCAGTGTTTATTTCTATCCTTATATCCTTTATCACCATGGACATCGGCTGATTGAGTCTAAGAAAGAAAACATGTTAAAGTGACAGTGTGTAGTTTTTGCAGTAATCTTTGAAAATAGCCATTAAAATATTATGTAATAATAATGACATAAAACACATTAATTGCAAAATATTGCCGATATTGTAAAATATGACTTTAAAAATCAGTTTTAAACTACATAGGCGCGGGTCCTCTTTCCAGGGGAAAGCCATATTAGATGACATCTTTACTTCTTCAAGAGCCCGGACGGACAAAGCGCACGGAACACGCCCGCTATTGATTTCCCCTCAAAATGCAAAAAAGTTTCGCCATAAATAGATTTTTAACTCTTCGCTAGTTCCAAACGATGAAAGAGAAACTGATGTGCTCGTCATGTTGCTGCAAATAGATAATTCTCGGGGAATTCAGCGTTTGAAGACAGCACTAGTTGGACCTCCTTTGTTGAGTTTCTTACTCGAAGACAAAGATATCGCATGCTTGTGATAATTTAGATATGCACTGCCCCCTACTGGCCGAAAATTAAACACTGTGTGTCAGGATGTGGATGTCAGGAAGGACCCCCCCTTTAAAGGCGGATCCCAGATGCCGTGGAGGAATAAAAACAAAAAGAGAAGCACCCTTTCAGGGTGGGTGGAGGGGGCCCACGGAAGGAGGGCCAGAGCCCGGATGGCGTCCTCTTGTGGGAGATGAGTCGGGAAGGTGACCCGGATGGCGTCCCCTGGCGGGACGGGCGTCGGGCGGTCGACCAGGGTGGCGTCCTCTCACGGGACGCTGGCCAGGATGGCGTCCTTTAGCTGGATGGGCGTCGGGTGGGCAGCCCGAATGATGCCCTCTGGCTGGACGGGCCTGGAGGTCCAGCGGGAAGCTAGACGGACGTCCCTTGACAGGACGGGAGACGGGCGGACGGCCCGGCGGTCCTCTCTTGGGGACCTGGAGGTCCAGTGGGAAGCTGGACAGATGTCCCTTGGCGGGACGGGAGACGGGCGGATGGCCCGGTGGTCCCCTCTTACGGCCGAGGCAGCGGCAGGGAAGCTTGGCTGGTCGTAGGCGGAGACAAAGGGACGTGGTTGGTTCCCCCTGACAGGAATGAAGGAACCTGGCTAGTGAAGCTGGGCATGAGACTGGGTGCTCCGTGGCCAGCGTCGGGTTCTTCCTGGCCATCACAGGAGGCTCCGGCAGCCTACCTTGGTATGGCAGGTGCTGAAGGGCTGCTGCTGTGATGCCTAAAAAGACAGCAGCCGCCACAGACCCTGGCAGCAATTGTGCCAACGGCAGAGGTAGGCCTTCTTTGACCTCCTCCAGGAGCTCTGACAGCAGACAAGGGTCATCCCTGACCTCCTCTAATAGCTCCTCTAGGAGCTCTAATATGGAGACCCCAAGATCCATGCGAGGTTCCGGCATGGGGGGCCGAGGATTTGGTGCGGGTGTCCTCTGATGACCTGCCCCACGCTGAAGAGCTGCAGCTGTGCAGGCTAGGAACACTGCAGCAATGAGGATGTCAGGTTCTTGGAGCGACAAGTCCAGCAGCTCTGGAAGCAGCGACTGAAGGGGCTCTGCTAGCTCTGGAAAAAGGGACTGAAAAAAGGAGAAGGTTGAACAGGCTGAAGCAGACGCCAACTTCGGGGCCGAACAGGTCGAAGCAGACACCAACTTCGGGGGGCAAACAGGCTGAAGCAGATGCCAATTTCACCGACCCGGAATTCGTTCTTCCTCATTTGCGCGGCCGTCTGTGGCGAGATGGTGGAGGAGCCTCTTGCCTTCGGCTGCTCGGCTAAGATGGCCGCTCATGCCTGGGCGGACCTCTTCCGGGAGTACAGTATGCGAGCCGAAAGCCAATGAGCTAGGTCTGCTGCTCCACATACTGCTCCTCATTGTCCTCCCAGTCTGACCCGACGGAGGAAGGATAATCCAGCGCAGCCTTGCGGCGTCTCTGTCCCCATAAAAAAACTCAGCTCGTCTTCGCTGACGTAAAGGGGACCCATTTTTTGGGCAGGCAGACGAAGCTGGCATTGTAGACGAAGCTGGACGGCTGTTTGAAAAAGGGGGAGCCCTCGGTGAAGCAGTCGGAAAAGGAGCAAAGACAGCTGGAGAGAGATCGGTGGCGCGGGTGATCCGAAGACGGAGCCAATGGTGGTATGAGCGGGTCGTTTCCGAGCAGGGGATATCTCTTCTTCCGCTGCAAGGAGAGCGTAATCGGCTGCCTCCTCCAGATCTTACACATCCACCGGGCTGAAGCTGGAGCGGAACCCGGGAAGGAGGTCCAGGACATAATCCTCCAGAGCAGTGAGGCGAGCAGAGGGACTGGCGAAGCCGGTGATCTTGTCCAGCCTGCACCAGAGAGACCGCAGGAGGTTGGAGTCTGGAGCTTCCGCTGGATCCATCTGTTTGGGCTGGATCATTCTCTCAGGGTGTGGGGTGGAAGGTATGGACCCAAACGCAGCAGCAAAGTGCAGAGTTGTTTATTAAAGTGAAGATGGTGGTGATCTGGATGCCGTGTACAAAGACTCAGGACGAAAACGGCAGGCACACAAGCTGTTGAGATCTGGAGTTGACTCCTATAATGATCCGGCGCTGACTGAAGGGAGGTGACGGGTTATAAACACATGAGGTGAGTGGCTGGAGATTAAAGACAGGTGTGGATGATGATGAGGGAGTGAGAGGAGCCGAGTGTAGAATCATGACATTGTGCCTTTAAAGAAAGGTTCGGCCATTCGTGATCAAACCTCAGTACAACTTGTGAGCATTTCTTTTTGTATATTTATTTCTTGTTCTTTTTTTACTTACATCAAACACAACATTCTGATCACCATACTTGCATTAGCCGATAAGGCATAATTTAGGTTTGTACATGACTACAGTTCTTCAATGAAATATCACATGGACTTTGAATGAATGTATGGAAAGGTGGAGCACAGTTGACCCAAACTGTATTGGTTGTTACTGGAACATTTTTAATTTAGCAAAAGTCAAACATCCATCCCCTTAAAACTTTTTTACATTTTGTCCTGATTTTCTTCTCTTTCGGCTCATCCCTTCATTGGTCTCTATTTAGTCCTATCCTCTGCATCCTCTAACCTAATAAATAACAAATTAACAAGTAACGGCTGGAAATATCTCGCTCTGCATGCAATGAGTCTACATCTCATTTTAATTTCAACTTTTAAGCTGGATCACTGAAAGAAATGAGGTTTTGTAAAATATTCAAATTTTTCAAGTTTCACTAACTCTACTTTAAACTTCTCCACAACTATCTCCCTGAGCCGCAATGTTTGCATTATGAACAATTTATACAGACGATTAAATGAGACGATTTAATGCACTTGGTTGCGCTGGATTTTATGTATCTTTGTCATAATAAAGAAGGCTAAATCAGAATGCAAGCACCTCTTTTTAGATTTTTATTTTAGAAATCTTTTGAAAACCATGTATTGTTTTTCTTTGACTTCACATTCATGCACAATTTTTGTCTTGTGCATAAAATCTCATTACAATGATTGCATGGTGATAAAATGTAAAAAAGCTCAGTGAGTATGAAAACTTCTGCAAAGCACTGCAGATGAACCTCGCAGAAAGTCTATTGTATGATTCTACAGCTCACATTCCTCCATTTTCAAAGGTATTCATGAAGTTTTCTTGTTTTTTAAATTTTTTATGGAGGAAGGTAAAATTAACCTATTTTTCCTCTTCTAATGGGCCTGTAAAAATAATTTTCAGTTTAGTTAAATGTTCATAAATGATAAAAATCAGTTAATAAGTAGAACTTACCAAAAATCAACTGCACTGTGGGATTTAGATGGCTAAATTCTTTAAAAAGCAAAAGACAACTAAGTAAATGTTTACCTTCACCGACAGATTAGCACCCAATTAGAACATACTTTCACTATCTAATATTTTTCTCTCCACATATCACTGCTATTATGCTTTTGGCAAGAAGAAATTAGAGTAGTAATTGCCTAAAATTGTACCAGTAGTATCAAAAAAGACTGGACATGAAAAAACAAAGGAGGACTTTTGGTTAATAAATTCCTTTCATTTTTCTTTAATGGGTGTGGCATCCCAAACAAAAAATGCTGCAAATGGATCAAGTTTTGAAGAAAGCATTTTTTTTTAAAGAAACATTTCAGAAAGTGGGGTATAATATAAATCTACCTTGATCTCCAGGGTTTTGTGAAGGTTAAAGTAAATAATTCTTATAAAGTTTTATCACCATATGAAAACAAGCTAAAACATGCAGTCTGACACCTCACAGAGACACAAGCAGAGTTATATGCAATGTTATTTATGTCCTCTACCGTAGACATTTGGTGATTATTCATGTGCAATCTCTAAACAATAATGCATCAAACGAGCCCAACACTCCACCATAAATGAAATTCTGCGTAACTACCTGGGTTGCTTAGTGCACCCGTCCAATCATATTGTGGATCTTGTTAGGAGGTTATGTTTTCTCCAGGGTTTGTTTGCGTGGCTGTTTGTTCGTAACATAACTCAAAAAGTTATGGACGGATGTCCGCAAGTGGAGCAGGAAAAGATGATTAGATTTTTAGGGGATCAACATCAGGAGGGGCTGAGCTGCTTTGGTCTGTGCTCCACTAGTGCTTTTCTAGTTGTTAGTCAAATGTTTCACTGCAGATTCACTCCTGCGTGTTTTACAATCTTTGAGGTTTTGCGCACAAATGTTAAATGTTTCGATTTTCAAATGTTTTTTTCAGAGGTAAAATTTTTTTATACTTGCTTTACAGAACTTCTTAATGTCCAAATTAAAAGTAATGTGGTAAGATACCATCCAGTTGATTTGAATTGAAGAAGCTTGGGATGGTCAGAAAGAGTTCTTCAGCTTTAGATTCTCTTTACTGACAACAATAGATTTTTCTTTAGCCAAATTAAGATTAATAGGGAACACAGAACATCACCCCAGTTCAGAGTGCACTTTATTGCACAAGTTTGGTGCAATGATTTGCAGTTTAGTGACATGTTGGGGATATGTTCTTCTGTTTAGTTTGATTTCTTAATAAAAAAACAAAAAACAAACAAGATTTCTGATTTATTTAAATCCTAAAAACCTGCTTTGGTGATTAGGATTTCAGCGTTGTCTCTGTCGTTTCCTTTCTCAGTTTGACTCTAATGAACATTATCATGCTTTAACCACTAGAGGGAGGTCTGCATTGAGACTTATCATTCTCACTTCTCAGATATTGATTTTTGTTAACTACGGTTTCTCAGTTCCCCATTCCTCCTTTTTTATGCTCATAATAATATTGACTGCGTGCATTTCCATATCAAACACATTACTCTAAGGAGGCATTATATAGGTTTCAGTCAGGGTATTCTTACTGCAATAGAGTCTGACAGGGGCGGGCGGACTGGGACAATAATTCAGGCCGGGAATTTGATACCATTCCAGGCTAACCCCCAATTAATGTAAAACACCTAGAATGAGTTAGATTAATTAAAAATTGTGAAACAATAAAACAAAGGATGCACCCACACGCTGTTTTTTTTTCTTCTTTCGCCTACTAAGTGTATATTTATTTTATGCTGAAATATCCTGTACTCAAATTGCTTAGTTCTAGTTCATCTACACCTATATATTGGAAAAAAATGTAAAGCCAGCACATATAACCAATTGACATTAAGTCTGGGTAACCTTTTAAACTGCAGACAAAATCATATTTTGGAGTAGGAATGGAAGTAATTCTAAAGTACTAGTTAAAACCCTGCCTGATTCCTGCCTGGTTTCTCCCATCAGTGGATCTTTTTCTAACGTCTCCTTACCTGTTTGACAGTGTGAGGGTCCTGTCGCTATGGTTCCGACTGATCATGTGCCCTGGCTGCTTGGACACAGGGATATCCCTTTTGCTGACTGGTTAGCGCACATGACTCTCAGCTGGGAGTTGTGGGATGGGATCCTGCCTGGCCCTTGTTATGCACTTTTCCACAGTTTACATTAGTATTGTTAGCCAGCTTAATATCCGGCAGGCAAAGTCTCAGTTTTAGTTCTGCTGGACCTGAGCGCTGCCTTTGACACAATGGACCATGGGATCTTACTTCACAGGTTAGAAAACTGGGTGGGAATCTCTGGTACTGCTCTAAACTGGTTCAAGTCCTATCTCGATGACAGGACGTACTTTGTCGAAATTGGCATCTGTCTCTCAGACAAAATTCTCATGACCTGTGGAGTCCCCCAGGGGTCAATCTTGGGACCACTTTTATTCAACTTGTACATGCTTCCATTGGGTCAGCTAATTAACAGCAATAATGTGTCTTATCATAACTACGCAGATGACACTCAGATCTACGTGTCACTGACGGCAGATGAACATGGGCCTATAGATACACTCTGTCACTGTATTGAACAGATCAGTGGGTGGATGCAAAACAACTTTCTCCAGTTAAACTCAGACAAAACTGAGATCATTGTTTTTGGCCCACAGACACGAAGAGAAAGTGTTATCAGTCATCTTGAGCCTCTCTGTCTTCAACCAAAAAATCAGGTTAGAAATCTAGGGGTAATCATGGACTCGGACCTGAACTTAAACAGCCACATCAAAGCAATAACATCAACAGCTTTGTACCATCTGAAAAACATTGCTAAGATCAGAGGAATAATGCTTTTGTCTCCAGCCGGTAAGACTACTGTAACGGCCTGTTCACTGGCCTCTCTAAACAGAACGCTGCTGCTCGAGTCCTGACAAGAACCAGGAAATACGACCAAATTAGTCCAGTGCTCCAGTCTCCGCAGTGGTTTCCTGTCGCTCAGAGAATACAATTTAAAACAACTCTGCTTGTGTACAAGTCTTTCATGGTTTGGCACCAAAGTACATCTCTGACACTTTAGAGACATATGAACCATCTCGGGCCCTGAGAACTTCAGGGAGGGGTCTCCTGGTGGTTCCCAGAGTCAACAATAAACACGATGAGGCTGCATTTCAGTTTCAGGCAGCTAAAATCTGGAACAGTCTTCATGAGGATGTGAGACAAGCCTCAACTCTAACAATGTTTAAATCCAGGCTGAAAACAGTTCTTTTTAACCGTCCATATGACAATTGGAATTATTTTATCTGCACTCTTGCTTTTTATTGTAATAAATTATTTTTTAAGTTGATGTTTTTTTCTGTTTTTTTTTCTGTTTTTCTTAATTTATGCAACTGTGAAGCACTTTGAATTGCCTTGTGTATGAATTGTGCTCTAAAAATAAACTTGCCTTGCCAATGTCCAGTACGGCAGAGTCCCTAATGAGCTACAGGATGGATTGTTTTTGCAAAAAATCAAGCGCCATCCAACGTGTCTACCTGCAATCACGGTACAGGCCAGTTCAGCGGCCAAACGTTCCACCACTCCTGACGCTCAATCCGTGTCTGGAGCCTGACATTCAACAGCAATCAGGAAAAACCTCAAAAATGATTTCACTGAAAATCATTAAAGGTGCATTGGATCATAGCAGAATTATTTATCGGATATTTTGTTTTCCAGGAGTGATTGTTTTTATTTTGATTTAGCTCAAAACAAAGATACACCAGAAATCATGAGAAAAATTTAATTCTCCAACTCAGCCTCTCCCAACTATCAAGTCTTACTTTCTTTGCTGGCAATCAATAGCTAGCTTTGTGCCAAGAAGGAAACTTTAAACACAACACTGGAAAAGACGGAGGAAGTTGTCTTTATATCTCATGACAGACTCATTAAAACTTTTTAAATCCCAACCAATGGGTACATGGGTACTGCTAAGAAGTTATTCCACATTTAATGGGGGTCATGATCCACTGGTTAAACTACGGTACTAGTACATTTCAGGATCCCAGTCTTGGTTTTGCAGTATAATACGAGCCTGAAGGGATATCTTAACTGGTGAGCAAGAGAGCATGATAGGTAAGAGAGCTCTGGCCCAGTGCACAGCTCAAAAAAACACACAGTAATTGGACTGATAACATTAAGGCTTCTATATTACGAGTTTCAATTCTGGTAAAAATCATCATTATTGTTCTCCCACTTATTCAGGAAAAACAGTAAAATGAGCGCCGTCACTTTTTTCACTGAGCCTCTCAGATAGAATTTGGCATCTGGTCATTTACTTTAACCGGTGGCCAAGATGCCCTTATACTCACTCTGGAGGAGATGCAGAGCTCAGGTGGGAGAATTTGTTGAAAGGAATGCATCCCACTAATCCAACTTTTAACGCGGAGGCAATGAGTAAGCCATTACTGACAGAAAGCCAGAAGAACTCCAGCAAAGTAATGTAACAGCAAACAAGAGACCAATTTTCAGCCTTTTGGCCTATATATGTATATGTAAAATGCTGTGAACCCTACAGTGAAACACGAGGGTGGTGGCATCATGCTGTGGCATCTCGTAGGAATAAGAAAGCTAGTTACAGCTGACAGAAAAAATTATCAAATCTACCAGAAACACCAAAAAAAACCCAAAACTTTAGGCTAAGGCTACTTTCACACAGCACGTCTTAATGCTAAATTCTGATTTTTGATTAATCCAAATGTTTTATCCGGTAATTCATACTATCACTGAAGTGCGACAGCAAATACGTTCGAGTGTGAATGATTCATGGCCCTAAAGCTGCTGGCAAAATAAAACAAGACCTGCCCCAACACGCTCTATTTATACAAATGATGGATGCTACTGCTTGTGCAGCAGTTTGGAAGTTCCTGCACAGTTGCAAAAAAACATCAACAACCTTTTGACAAATTAATTAGAGAAAGAAGGAAAATTTAAAGAAAAGAGAGCTCACATTTTAACCTTGGCCTTTTGTGGCGCTTCTCATGCTGCTACCTCTGCATGCTGTGGATTCAGAGTTGGAAGCAGGAGTGGTGATGTGAGGGGCTTCACTGACAACCACAAATTCAGGATGTCAAGACAGACCTTTGAATACTTCTGTCAGTGACACTCTGGATGATTCGGAATTAACCAAACGATACCGACTAAATCGTTTATTGCAGATGCGGGATGCAATCACGTCTCCAACTAAACGTAACAACCCGATCAGTCCAGAAATGTAATGTTTAGCGAAACTAAGATATTTAGCCACAGGGGAAATGCAATGCGGACGACTTGGGTATATCACAACCATCTATCAGCCGATCAATCCACCAAACTCTTAAAGTGCTCTGTCGACCACACATTATCCAACAATTCATCCGTTTCCCATTAGACATCCAGCAACTGCATCGAGGGGGGGGGGGGATTCAGATTTGACGGTGTGAGAATGTGTGCATGAATAGGTGGACCCCTGAATGTAGGCTAGGGTCTTCAGGGACTAAATGAAGCACTCTAAAAATATATGCCATTTACCATTCTACTATTTAAATGTTTTACAGAGACCAAAAAGGAAAAAATAAGAAGATTTCAGTTGTTTTGAGTCAGCACTATTCTGAAACTGACTGTTATTTTCTGGCTTTGCACTGACTGCAGCTGTTAAATCCTCCGGAGTGAAGAGGAAGGGTGTGAGGAAGGACACTCCCTTTGGCCAGAATGTGTGTGGTTTCTGTGCACAATACAGCATCTGACTGCAAAGCTCTTCCACTCATGCTTCTGTCTGATAAATAGAATATCCAACTTAATTCTATGAAACATCTTCAACACATCATGTATGAGATGCACACTAAAGTGGAACTGCGTATTGTCCTTTATTGTCCCACAAAGGGGAAATTCAGCCGTAACAGCAGCAAAGTGGCAGGTAATAGAAGCATTTAGATGCACAGTTACACAACTCCCTTCAGATTAAAGTATAAAAATAATCTTTTATACTGAAAAAAATGTGTTGATTTAAACTTATGCATCTGTGCTGTCTTTTTATTTGCTGCTTTTGGACAAGTGCATCACAGCCACGATTCGCTGAGGATGTTTCTAGGCATATAAAAGGTGACAGAAACGAAAACGTGTCGCTGTGTTGATGATGACGATAAAGAGTCCCCAAGCCGCGCTGCACACACAGCTCTTTGTGTGCCTGGGTGTGTGGGAAACAAACCCACAGAGTCAGATGGAGGCCGTGGCCCCTCCTCACCTTGCTCCTCCCCTCCCCTCCCGCTGACATAAGTATACCTGTATGTGTCAGTGTGTCACACTTTTGTGTACAAGTTTAACAGGCTATGAATGCCAAAGAGCGTGCGGTTTCATAGGAAAGTCGTTGACTGGTCAAGTGGGAAAGTGGAAAACGACAAGCCCTGGAGACACAGGTGGGAGAAAAGAAGAGGACAGAGAGAGAGAGAGAGGACAAAAAAAGCTAGGCAAATAGAGTCAAGACCAAAGAAGGAGGGAGGTAAAGAGATTGGGTCAGACAGAGACAAAGTGCAAGTACACAGAGTATAGAGAGGAAGAGGGAAAGACTGACAGAGAATTTCCCAAAGGAAGAAGAGCAAGAGAGAGTTGCTGAGAAAGGTCAGACTGACAAAATGCTGAGGAGGAGACGATGTGCCACATTCGGGGGATTCGGATGGTACGTTTTTGCCTTTTTTCTCCTCGCTCAGTTTTAAATGATGCACGTTGCTCCAATCTGTTCCAATCTGCAGCGGCTGGTGTTTGTGTGCATCTCTGGGTGGTGCTCAGATGTGAACTTACCTCATGAAAAAGGAAGGATGGGTGGAGGGCTGTGTCACTATGTGCCTCTAAGTCACACCTCCAACACTTTGTCCTGTTGTTTGTCAGGCTGCATGTATTGCTCTTTGTGAGAATGTGCTGTACAGTTTCACTCTGTGCTGCCTTCGCTTAGCTAGGGATTTCAGCATTCAACAGGCTGCTCTGTCTGACTGCTGTTTGTTGCTGTCTGCTGCTGCTGCTGCTGCTGTCCTGCCAGGAGATTCAGCTCTTTATGTTCTCTCTCTTTCTCTCTCTTTTGCCTGAGTGAAGCTCCCATAATGCAGGTTCCCATGAAAGCTGCCAGGAAGCCCATTTAGAGCTTTATAGGCCTACACTGTTGGATGCATCGTGCTGTTGGTAGTCCTTACGGCTCTAACACGTCGCTTCAGAGCACTTAACCCCCTCCAAGCCCCCGTCCCCCACTCCACCCAAACCCCATCTGGGCTAAATCAGAGCATCCCGCAGGACAGGCTGCAAGAACCTCTGTCAGACAGAGCTGAGGGTCACAATACACGTCGCAAACTTAATTATTTATATATAATATATCTAATTATAATTAGAGACTATTGTGTGGGAAATATCAAAACAAAACAAAGTGGTCAGATACTGCAAAGATTAACCAAAAAAATTCTGCTGTACTGCACGGCATAATTGATGTCATTTGTTAGCTGAAAACCTGAAGAGGATTTTAGAACCAATAAAAGTAAAAACCGAAACCCTCCCAACATTCTCTGATAATATATATATATATATATATATATATATATATATAGATTTAAAATGTGAAATATGCCCTTAACAGCTCTGCAACCATTTGTCGACTCTCACCCTATTAAAAAACAAAACCACCACAAGTGTACAATTACATTACAATAACGTTGTAACTGACAATAAATGCTAAATTATGTTAATGTTCCAGTTGGGATTCACTCTTCTTAATGCATCAATTATCAAAGTATCATCCAGAATGAAATAAATCCTCTCGCTCGAATTTTTCTTTAAAAGCCCAATGTTAATGTGAAGTTTTAGAAAAAAGCAAGAATTCACTTTGTTTCAAACTATTAAGATCATGTTTTTTTCTATCTTACTTTTAGATCTATTTCTGTTTATGTATAGGAATTGTCGCACAACATGCAAGCCAAATGTGCCCCCAAATATGCATGACCAAACAATTGATCTCTTGAGGATATGATATTTAGCCTGCTTGAACAGTCTTTCATACACATAATTCTATTAAAATAATAAAAAAGCTTCTTGCTGTATTCTTTGTGTAATCCAATACTGACATAGATTGTCTCACTTTTGCAGAATTTCAGGACAAATTTCACATCAGTGTTAACAAATATTTGGAGAAAAAAAATGAAAATGAGTAACGAAAGCACAAACAACCCATAGAAAGTCAGCTCCAGATGTACTTGTCTTATTCCTCCTTATTGTCTCGAGACACCTCCAACCATCATCATCAACCTATGGTTTCTTGTGAAAGTATTTATACTTTTAATATTTTCCACATTTTGTCTCATTACAACCTCAAACCTAAATGTATTTTATTGGAATGCTACTGTATATTATTGACCTATATAAAGTTGCACATAATCATACTTAATAGGACGTGTTTGTCACTATAACGTTTATGACAGCCATTTTAACACATGAATAAGCTTTGTTTTAGAACACTTCATTGTAACGGCATGTTTGGTGTCGTGGTACTGTTGGAAGATAAGCTTCTGCTGTGGTTTAAAGTCTTTCCCAGACAGGTTTTCTTCCAAGACTGTCCCGTATTTAGCGCTGGTCATTTTCTAATCGACTTCCCTGGACTAGACTAAAAACATCTGGATAACCTGATGCTGCTGCAGATTATCCTGAGCTGTGGACCACTGCGGCTCCTCTAGACTTACCGACATGACTCTTTTGGCTGCTTCTCTAATTACTCCTCCACTTGAACTACCTGTCTGTTTAGGTGGATGGCCCAACTTTTTTAGATGTGAATTAGAAGTCGCGCTGGACATGTTTTTTGTCGGTCTTTATGACGTACAGGGTAAAAAAATATAACCTAGTCATAATCTAAATTCTGCGGGGAGGCTGGTACGTATCTCCAGCGGCAATTGTCTAACAAGTTAACAATATTCAATAGTATTTATTTTCTATTCACTTTTAATAATATTCAGTCCAAGCAGGCTGTGCAGAAATCTCCTTATAAAAATAAAATTCAATAATTGCACTTAAAATACAAATGTGTGCTAGGGTTCCTGCTCCACATGGAGCTGAAATGTGCACCTACTTGTGCGTAATCAAATAGTGAGATTGCTCAAGAATTTATTGTCATATAGTTTTGGATTTTTCCCTCGGATAGTTGACTTCTCATGGGGGTTTAGATGTTATTCTGTTATGTTATGTTATGATGTTATCTTTAGATGATATTCTACTCATTTATGCAGAGCACTATATATATATATATATATATATATATATATATATATATATATATATAATATATATATATATTATATATATATATATATATATATATATATATGTAGTGATAATGTTTTTTAAGTGGTTTGTGTTTAACTTTTTAAAATATAAAACTGAAGTTGCTCATCAATTCTCTGTAAGATTTTGATTTCAAGGGATTTACTGTAATGATGACATAAGTCTTATTTCAGTTTTATAAATTTAAATAATGAAGGCAAAATATAGGACTCAAAATTGGATTGTATTTCAGGTTAAAAAATCAGATCGGAGGCCCAAAATGCTGACAGGGACATCCATGACATGCCACAATTTTCTTATTTTTGTTTGTAAAAGAAGGGTAATTTTTTTCCCCACACTGGAATTCTAAACTATCTTAGTCTAGTTTATGACATAAAAATACACAATACTCTAATGATGTAATATCTATAATATCTCTGGTTGTTTGACAGACTGTGAAATAGGTCAAAGGATGCGAACAGTTTCAGAAAGTGCTGTATGTGACACACAAAGCACCAGTAAGTAGAAAACACCAATTGGTGTCAGAACTGTTGATTTAGCTCGACAAATCCTGTCTCATCAATCTGAAACATTTAATAAAAAAACTAAATGAAAACATGAATTTTATATCTTGTTTATCATACATTTAGAACAAAAAGATTGCTCACCCTGAATAATTTCAACAATCCTCTGTGTAGAAACAAAATACATCCTAATTTAGGGATGAAAAGAATACGTTTCTGAAGAGTGTAGCTCCTTTAAAACAGTGTTGACCACTGGGTATTCAGCTAAAACATATTTTTACTGAGGCTCCTGATGGTTAGCTCAAGATCTTGGTTTCGTGATAAAGTACACAGCACAACACATGTTTGTTATAAGTATATACAGTAGTTTAAAAAAGCCAAGGAAGACATAACGTGTCATTATAAAATCCAGTACAATTGGTAAAGGCCAGTGTAACTGCAGATGAGTCTGAGGCATGACGTTTTAAGAATAGAGTCAAATGCAATGGTTTAACCCCATCATAAGCAGCCGTTGCTACAAGTTAGCTTAGCTGTCCAGCTAGCTGTCGCAACGAGTTAACCTATTTCCCTGAGATTTGAATATCTGGTGATAACGAGCGTTATTACATTGATAAATAAGCTGGTTTATGTCATGGTGATGCGTCTGTGATGTCTCAGGATCCTGAGAAACATTCAAATTATATTTAAAACTGTGATACTAGCAGCTGCAACTATAAACATAGCATGCTTTGTGTGTTGGCACCATGAGCAAAAGCAGGTTTTAACATTGGCTGCTTTATATGTGTTGAGTGTTTATTTCCATAGAGATCATGACACAGAACACTTTGGCCCAGATTAATGAGAGATAAAACGATGAGAATGTAAAATAGGGATCACATGTTTTAGGAAAACAAAAACCTTAATGTTTACCCTCACCACGTTTTTAGCAGAAAGCTGTAAGTGTACCCAAACGTCAACATTGCAAGATTTTCCATGTTTGCAGTATGAACAGAGCGTACTGAAACAAGAAGAAGGCCCTTATAAACTCTGAGAACGCTCAAAACCGGTCTGAGCAGATTGGAGCGAAATAACATTGTTATGTGACGCTAACACTTTCTTTCTCTGCTTTGCTCATCTTCTCTGGCCAGTAGACTGGCTGTGCTTCAGTCTGTGCTGCACCTTTGAATTAAGACTGCATTCATTTTCACCCTTTGTGACCTGCTTCGGCGTGTCTGCGGTGCAATATTTGTAACTCATGTAAATTTATACGGCCTGTCATGTGCTCCAGAGAGGAGACACATCAATTAAGATAAGATATGCCGCAGTTTAAAAAGGTCCCCATGGAAATGAGGTTCTAAATCCAGATCCTGGTGTTCTAATCCTAGTGCATCTTTCTTTGCATCACTAGGGTAAAAAAAAAGGAGCTAATATTTTATAAATGGTGCCTTGAGAAGTCAGTAATATTTCCTCTTTGTTTTTGTGTGTGTCTGCCCCTTTTTTTCTTCTTCTACCACTTCTTCTCCAGGATTGACAAGTCCAGTTTGTCTGCACTGAAAGGCCGGTAAGTTCCTCCCACATACACTGATTGCTGGAATTCCTCTATGCTTAAGATGACCTTATTTCATGTTAAATATTCAAGTATTTGTCACTCATATAAAAAGGCATGACTTACGGTTTCTGTAAGGAAAATTCCTGCAAAGCACTGATGCATAACAGCTCCCCAGCTTTCTGACCAAACTGCAGTCACAAACAAGCTTTCCCATCTTCCCGTCCACTTCACACTTTAGGCATTCTCACAAAATTCTCATCGGTCTGTTCAGTGTGGAATTTTTTTATTTTTTTTTACTCAAACAACCCACAAGAAAAGACATCTTGAAATCGTTATACACATCCTACTCACAAGATTGTGCTCAATATTCTGAGTAGGATGCATTCTCAGTCTCACTTCAGTAAACTATTAACTACTCGTGTTCCCTTCCTCCCTCCCCACTTTTGCAGATAGAGGTTGCGCCAGGTAAAAGTCATGTCTATTTAGCCCTCATCAGGCACAGAGAGAACTTCAGCAGACTAATGACACTAACGGAATAAAAAAAACAAGATTTTCCGAGTGTTACTGACACTGCGACACATTCTTTCTTGGCTCAAACACCACCGAGATTGAACAAGTCAGTTCATGTGCATTTCTTATACTGTAGTTGTTGCATTTTCCTCCCACTTGCATGCTGCATGGGTGTTGCATTGAGGCCACCTACTGCTACCAAAATAGAAACTCACCCACAGGGTTTTTTTCATTTAAGTCTAATTTAACATGATAGAGCTGCAAAACGGTTTTATGTAACTGGTTTCATTTGTTTGCTGCTGGGCGGCCTGAATTATGTTTGGTTCTAGCAGAAGTCGGATTCTGTGACCCCTGTCAGACCACATGACTTTTCAACTGTTGGTTGGCTGAACTGAGTTCATGGCATTATTTCATCGACAGTTCACCACAGATATGATTGTTTGGTTTATTTGTGGTGAGCACTTGCACAGCTGTGCGGTTCTCTGTGCGGAGTGCAGGAGGACAGTTGTGCGCGAACAGCCCCTGTTTGTTGAAACAAACCTCACAAGCCTTGTTGAAGGAGGTTGCCCCAGTGATGAGATAAAGGGGGCTTTAGTGTGAAATTCGAAGGAAGGGTAGGAGGGTTTATATTAACCCTATCAGTGCCCACACCAAAAACCACTCTGCCCAAGTAAAATCAAAACCATCCTTCACTGCATTAACATCCGAACCTTTCATGTTTTGTCTCCGTTTTTCACATGACGTCCTCTATTGCAAATAAATTGGAAAATTTAGTTACTGTAACACATGAGTGTAAAATAAGACGTGCTTTCTCGCCTGAGCTTTTTCATTTCGGCACAGGTAACTCCACATCTCTAAGATATGTGAAGGGAATTCCCCTTGTTTTGGCACAGGCGTATGTTTCTTGAACTAAAATCCAATTAATAAGGCTAACCAAATGTTTTCTTGATGACTTTCTTGCTACATTAGACCAACAGTTCCCAAAGGGGTGGTTGTGGCCCCATTTGGGGTCACAAACAGGTATGTTGGAGGTACAAAAAAATGGCAATACCAGAAATGGCGATGAGTAAGCATCTCCATTTTATAAATCAAATCAAAGATGAAAAACAGGACTAGAATTAATAAAAGTGACATGATTGGCTGTCGATGTTTGTTCTGTTGCCATTATACCGCTTTTTAATTAGCTCAGAAAAAATACTTGTATGCTCCATTAAGAGTTGGGGGTCACAAGCCTGTTAGATTTTGTGGGTTGAAAATTGGAACCATCGCACTAGACTACTACAGTATTCATTCAAGGACCCGCTCGTAGGGAAAAGTCACATGGGCTTGAACATGTTCTACACATGGGAAAACATGTTATCCCATGTGGTACATGGTAAACCACATGTGTAGCACACATAGACTTCACGTGTTTGGTTTCACATGGTTTTCATGTATTTTTCACTTGGGATCACATAGACCTCACATGGGCTTCACGTGTAATTTCACACATTTTTCTTTTTCAAATTTAGGTTTCACGTGGAAAGTAATGTGTTTCACATGTTATCCCAGGGGCTTCACATGTGAATGCCCATGGGTTTCGTTTTATTACCATGAAAATGTTGGCGTCCATCTGTGCAATACACAGATTTTTACATGATTTTCCACATATTGTTGACAGTTTTCATACATTTCACACAGTTTAAAACATGTTTTCACATGTGAATTTCTTATGGGTAAAATATTTTTCAGGTGGGATTACATTTGATTTTGCCCATGTGAAACCATGTGTTTTTTTCCGTAAGGGCAGGGTCAGAGCTAGTCTAACGTTGTTTGCTTCCAACAGGAATTCTCATCATGTATTGATAACAGGATTTAAAGAGGACATACTGTGCCTCTTTTTAAACAAGTTATATTAGGTCTATGGTCTGTACAAAACATGTTAATTAAGTTCTTTGTACAAAATCCCTCTCAGATAAAGTGATCTCACTAGCTAATTTTTTCAATTTCAATCTCCAAAGAACTGTTTCGAGGGCTCTGTCACCTTTATGCAAATTGGTGTTTGCAGACCACGCCCACCCATCTTGTTAATAGGCTTGACACCAATGAGACTGGCATGGACTTGGTGGGCTGCGTTTGACTGGTGTGAGGCAGTTATCGATGTTGAACTATGTATATTGAATTAAAATATTATGAGTCCATATGTTTACGTGACCACATGAGATCATTTAGGTGATTTCTCAATAAACTGTGGATTTGTAATAAATGTATCAATATTAGTCATTATTTGATCAAATTGTGGATAATAATTTATTATTGAAAAAGTATTTGATCAAGGGATATGGAAAATACATAACATAACTTTTGTCATGTAAAAATAAACAGCTTGCAGAAGCACAAGATTTCTGAGAGCAAAAGTTTGCACAAAAAAAATGCACTCATGGTTTTTAATTTATGTTTATTCATATTTATAGAGGCAGCATAGTCCCAAATGGCAACACAAAAGGGCATATGCATAATATGTCCCTTTTAAAAACCAAGAACAAAATAAAACACTTCCTTTTTTTGATGTGATCGGTAGTTGTATTTTCCAAATTTTAAAGAGTTTACACCATTTAAAGTAAAGTTCCTCTCATCAGCATGGCTGCTGAAAGTCATCAGTCGAAATCAAGCTTTTTAGCAATCTAGAACATGCTTATAAGACACTATAAAAATGCTGCACTAAGCCCCAAAATCCGCCAAGGACAGCAACCCTGAACACATCGTGTCAAGCACAGCTGTGTTTCCAAGGCAAATCCTTGGGATGGAAAACAAATTCTGGCTTGGCGCGGTGGAACCCGGAGCACAGGTCGTTTGTTATCCATGTTCACAGAATCGGGCCCTGGGTGTTTCACAGCTCGGCCCAGGTGCCTGATCTGGAGTGGCTCTGAATATGAATGAGGGAGTCGTGACTACTGCTTCAGCTGATGTTTGATCCAGGTAATAAATAAAACAGTGCAGAGGAGAGCAGGACAAGTTTGAAAAGATACATAGATAGACATACTACACTTTTTTTCCCCATTGTATGAAATTTAGACAGAGTAGTATGCAATATGTGTTCTGCAAAAGTGTTTTTAATGTTCAACAAAAATGTTAATTATCACTTATTTTGGATTTGTTTTGTCTTTCATAAGAAATCATCCTCCTTAAAGATATTTTGCTCCTTTACTCTGGTAAACCGTATTGAGTTTTATCATCTGAAATAAACTCTAAGCTGAAAGGTGAAAGGGGGAGACAGTAGAAGGCTGAGAGAACACAGACATCAGATGGACACTTAAAGGTCTCAAGTTTTTATCTTGTTCTTTCTATCTTGTTTTGTCGTTTCCATCCTCTTTCCTGTGTGCTTCCTCCTCCCCTCTCACCCTCACCCTATCCTCCCTCGGTCCTCCAGCTGTCTCCTCTCCCCTGCGCTCTCCACCTTCCGTGGACACACAACACCTCATTAATACCTGAATAATCAAACCGGCGGGTCCGTGCGGTCTGAGCATGTGTGTGCCTGCAAACACATGCATCTGATTTGTCTTAGAGTGGCGGTGGGGATGAATATTAAAAGTCGATGAACACGGGTGGATAGAGGAGATAGGAAAGAGGTCAGCTGCACCGGGTCAGCTTCCTAATATTTAGAGACGATGCCCCGCAAATTGTGGTGAGTAAAACTGTCCGCTGCTTCTTATAAGTCAATTTATAAAGAACTTTTGAATAATATTACTATTCCTATTATGGGACCATTAGCAGTGACTTGGCTGGTGGAGGTTTACCAATGTAAAATCTGCACTACTACAGTATTGTGCAATCTAATGCAAAGTGTCAGTAATAATCTTGCTTTTAATTGAAAATATATGATTTAGGATGATAACGTCTGGGCTGCTTTATCTGTTTTGCAAAGACAAGTGATCTGATACATGTTTCTCTTTTGTATTTCTTCAATCAATTTTTTTATGGGACTAGCTCAAAAGTTAACTCTAATATCTTTCTGAGCTTTATCAGTGAGTTACAGAGGATAAAAGAAAGAATGTCAATAGTGAGATGAAACTGAAAATGTCCTGCTTGAACCATAAACTCTTCATATATTTTGATAGCGGTCATTTAACTGAACTGGTCAGATTTTAAGAGGATATTATGTAAATGACTTACCTTATGGGGTGTTGTTGGTGCTGCTCATTTCAAGAGTCTTAATGCAATTTTTCAAGATATAGGCTATAATATATATTTTTTTTTAAATCTGGCCATCCTACAATCAATATTTATCTATATTGGGAGAGAAGTGATGTTAGCAGTGTTTTAGGCTGCCTTTCACATGTTACAAAAGCAGTTATTGTTGTTGGCATACTTAGCACAACTAAAACCTGATATTTTATATGCATACCCCACATGATGTATATATTTACCTGTGATTACAGTGGAACCCTGCCTATATACTGTTCAGTATTTATTTATTCACCTATTTTCAGATTTTGCTGTTGGATGTACTGTAACTCCAAATTATTCAAGAAAAAATAAATCTTTAATCAATCTTTTACTGTATACTAAATATTAAAAAAGAAAACGCAACTTTGGAAACTGAATTACATAACAGCAATGGTACTTGATGCTGTTGGTTGGCGCTTTCAAAGCAGCCAATCCAGGAGCACCATTAATTTTGATTGTTGTTGATTGGCTGTACCTTTAAGAGGGAAAATAAAATGTTTATGAGACACACATGTAGGGACACTTTTCGGCTGTGGAGGCGGAGCCTTTCAATGAGACTCACCTCTGGTGTCAGTGACTACTGTTAAAGTGCATATAGACACTGAGGGCTTGGGATGTGTGGGATGTGTGGGGCCTGGCAGCCTTCCCCATATCACACCGCTGTATTTTAAATGTAGATTATAACAACACGCATCAACACCATTCTCTAGCGGGAGGAAATAGGCTTGGAGTTTTTCCACACCCCTGTTCACTGCTGACCATCAGTGGTTAGTGTCCGGGTGGTGGAACGCACGGTCTGGTCGGGGACCTGGGCGGCTGCCCACTGGATCATTGATGGCTTTTGGTGTCCGGGGCTGGTTGCTAGGGGGCAATTCGGTTCAGTCCTGGTACTTGGCCTGGCCTGTTTGGCCTGGTGTATCGGTTGGGCGATGTGCTGGGTCGATGTTTTCCTTTTGTTGGTCGGAGCACCTCTTTCGGGGGTGGCAGTTGGAGAGTGTTGGGTGGTGCCTGTTCACTGGCTTGGCGGGATACGGACCCAGCGTCTCCACTAGGTTTAGCACATGCTTTGTCCTTGGCCAGTTCATCAGTGGGTTTGTCTGACCTTGGTGGGGTGCCTGGTCTTAGTGTCCTGTGGTGTACGGGATCAGAACCAAGCCCAGTCTGGGTGCTGACTGGGCTTGGCCGAAGGAGGCCCTACATCCCCAAGTGGGGGGAGGCACTGGGATGTCGGCTATGGGAGTTGGCCCAGGGTGGCGACGGCGCATGTCAGCCATTGGGTGGATCTGCCGCAACAGCCTAGCTGTAGCGGTGGGTCCCCGTCAGCCTGTCTCTGCTGGGCGTAGGGCGCCTTGGGCCCCAGGTCTCTTTATCCTTGGTTGGGCCTGCCCTGGCATAGCCGGTTGCCGGCGGAGCCTGTGGGCTCATCGCTGCGGCCCGCGGGCACCTATGTTGTACCTGCTAGATGTCCCCCTAGAGCTTTCCTCTGCTTCTCCCTTGGGGGGTGCGGTCAGCCCTGCGTTGTTCATCCTGGGGCTCCTAGGCTCTGGGCTCCTCTCTGGCTTCGATCTCCTTTAGGTCTGTGTCAATTCCTCGGGACAGATTGATGGCTCCTTATACCAGCTATTGTGCACACGTATGGAGAAACTTTATGTAGACCAGCATGCTCAAGCACACATAGGTGTGGGGACTCCGGTGCTTACAGATATAGTCATGGGCTGTTGTTATCATTATTAGATCTTGAATATTCGGTACCATGAGCTTTTGGAAGTGACATTGTATTTATATATCCATATTTGTATGTTGTGGTTGTATAGTTCTTAGTTCACATTGTTTGGTTTAATTTGTCGATGTTGCTCCTTGTTTTGGTGTTGCTGTTTTTTTTGCCCCCCCCCCTTTCTGCCATCCTGCAGGTGTGGATGCAGGCTGGGATGTTTTCTTGCGTTCTCTTTGTTCCCCTTCCTCTCTTGTATCATCAACACACATTCTCTCTCTTTTTTTTCCTGTGTCTCTTCATCTTCTTTCTACCCCCTTGTTTCCCCATGTCTGTGTCTGTAACATCAGAAAATAAAACTCACAGCAATCACTAATAGATCTATAAAAGATTTCTCATACTTTAGTAAAGCCGTAATACTCCACTTGAGAAAGTGGATCTGTCGGGCTTGTATTTGTTACTAAGACACCAATTCTCGGTGCCACATTGCCAGAAAGGACACATAAAGAAAGAATAAGGAACATTGTAGACATTAGCTTCTTATTTTTTAGCTTAATCCATATTTAAAACTATTAAAACACATAGTTATAAAGAGGTTCTCAGTAATTCTTGGATTTAACAAATGCAAGGCTTCTACAATAGCTAAAATCTGTCAGTGTTTCCAAATCCATATTCCATGACAGATATTGAGAGCTATAAAGGAAAACAAAGCAGAGTACAATTGCAGTATTATGTTAAGAGTCTTGCTCCCTCACAACCTGGGTATACACAGATATATAACAACATTTAATCAAATCTAGCTTCTTACACCTTTTGTGTTTGTTTAGATTTAATTTCTGTTGTTTTTCTTCAATAACTAAGTCTGCTTTCTGCCATCTTCCATTAGTAACAAAGTCCAAACAATTCTTTTGTCAGGTTGACTAAATAGTCCACAGTAATGATGTGTTTACTCTCTGTAAAAAAAAAGCCGATCTTTGGCTTTCACTGGCTTTTCACCATTCAGGGCCAGTTAAAATTAATAAAATATCAGATTATGGTCAACAGGTTATTTTTCTGTCGTTCTCTGATACCTTGATAAAAGCCAATGGCTCCAGTATAAAAAAAAACAAAAGAAATAAAAATGATTTCTTCTGCTGGATTGTCATTCAGGTCCACTGGTCTGCCTGGCACTCTGTTCTTGTTCACATGCGTCTCTGCTGATAGCAGAGTCTGCAGCCAACTGCTGCTAATGAGACACTGATACTTGCCATTTATTTTTTCCAAACCCGTTACTGTCCTCAGCACCACCTCTGTCCTGAGTTCAGAGCAGCTGTTCACATCGGAGTGCGTCACAATCACAGAATGAGCTCAATCATAATAAACGTAGAATCGATGTTTCTACAGCAAAATTATGATTTTTTTTTTCCCTTCTGAAAACATATGATTCATTTGAGACTGACTGGCACATGTGCGATTAAAACAAAGAAATGACATTAAGCAGGATCTTTCTTATAATCTAAAATGCGAACATGACCCGTTTTCTGAGTGGGGCATTGTTCTTTAAAAAAAGCCACGTTTTTTTGGGGGCAGGTGTAAATGTTATCTGTCGGCCCCTATCATGGAAAACAGCAAATGGGCTGTATCTATTTCTGGAGGCTGGCATTTACTCTATCTCCTTGTGTGGCTTATATGTTGCGGGGAGCTATGGTGAGTTGTGACCGCCGTACAAACATGAGCCTGAACGTCTGGCTGGTATCATATTTACTTTAGGTGGGAGCATATTAAAACCTCGAGGCTTTGCTTCACAGCACCGAGGGAAAGAAGCCGAGATTAGTCGCATGGAGGCTGTTTGCAGGCTTAATGAGCTGTCGGCTATATTGTGCTCCGCTTATTGAATGTGATTGTTAATGTAGTGTACACAGTTGCATCCAGCTGCCTAACCTAATATAAGCCTGCAGTCAGAGGCAGAGATAAAGGCGGGGAGCAGTAATGAAGGACAGAGGTTCAGTTCAGTTAGGTTTTTATCTAATACACACCCACCCCCAGCCGAGGTTAATTACAGGAACACTGGGTTTAATGTAACAGCAATGCACAAACACACACACACACACACACACACACACACAGAGCATCTGCTGGGTAAGTCTCTCCATTTGTTGCAACAGTGAAGCTTGAGTTCGCTCCACTCTGTTTGTTTCAAAGACTGTTTGGGGAAATGATACAGAAAACCACGACCGCAGGGTTTTCGGATGTGTTTGTGGAAGTACGAAGTGGGAAGTGGTAGAACTCCACCCATCCTTCAGAGCTCCGTGGGAGGATGTTGCACTTCCTGTTGTCATGTACCTTCATTTCCAGTTTGGGTACATCACACATACATTTATTTCTTTTCAAAATGTTAGTATAAGTTGTATTTCAGCATTTTATGTTCCAAGATCTTATCCTAACAAAACACCTTTATGTGCCTCTGTATATTTTTCTCTAATGTTTACATACTTCTAGGTTTGTTCTCTTGCAGATTTCAATCAGTTGAGAAGTGAGAGTGTTAATTTAAATGTTGTTTCACTTCTTTGCTGTGACCACAAGAGGGGGCAATGTGCACGAGGTTGTACCGTTTGGATTGTATGCGGACATAAAAATGGAAATCTGTGCAATTCAATGAATCAGGTTAAAGGAGCGAAAAATGTCACTAGATGGCGCAAGTTCTCCACAGTCACGACTGCTGAAATATACAAGTGTAGTAAGTGAAATCCCACCTGTTAACATAATACATTGATGAAGAATAGTTTGTTGTTAACACTTACTGTAAGAAGGAAGATTATATTTTGTCCGAATTGTTTACACATGATTCATCTTAATCTAAAAAGAAATAACAAAAGGGAAAAAAAAAGACCACTGAACTTTCTCTAGAAGGATTTAATTTCTCAAATACGTTCACTATTATGCACAATTTATTTTACACCACTGAAATAAGTAGGAAAACTGTTCTACAGCGCAGCAGCCTCAATGTATCTCGTTTGATTCACATTTACCCCAGCAAGTTCGTAGACAGATAAGTTGTTCCTGTGAAACGAGATCTCTGTGTTTTCCCTGCCATGCCTCGTACGGCAGACTACAGGGAGCCACGGCTGTTGCCATGGTAGCAGGAGCTGATGATCACCTGGGGGACGGTCCAGCATGGTTCATTGCCATGGTGACTGGTTGTCTCACCTCGTGGCCATATTTCTCTGCCGGTGCGTCCAAACATAACAAGGGGAAGGAGAATCTGACTCCCAGCTCTTGTGGCTGCACAGCGCACGCCACCACCTGTGTGTGTCTGGGTGAAGCCGAAGAATGGCAAAAACACATCTCTGGCAAATAACTCTTTTCGGTTTTTCACATGTGCATGTACAGAGAAATGGGGCAAGAACGTCAGATGTTTTTCAGGTATGGACCAGAGAGACAGCTGTATCTAAAAAAGGGTTGTGTGACTGATCGTGGATGACGACCAAGCAAAGAAAATAGGCTTTTTTTTTCGACCAGAAATCTGATCAATATCTATATCAACAGTATATATCATAAACAGGTTCTGCTCAGTGGCGCAGTTGGTAGCACCTTTGCCTCGGAGCGAGAAGGCCCTGGATACAAATCTTTTCTTCATGGACTGTGCATGACCTGCGCATGAGTGGGTCCCCTCGGCGATTCTGGCTTCCTCCCACAGTCCAAAAACATGACTGTTAGGTTAACTGGTCTCTCTAAATTGTCCTTAGGTTCGAGTGTGTTTGTGTATGATCGTGTGTTCTGTGACGACCTGTTTAAGGTGTGCCCTGCTTCTTGCACAATGACCGCTGAGGACGCTCTCCCTCCGCAAGCCCGCAAAGGACAGACGGTACAGATAATGGATGAATGGCTATTGTAAACAGAAGAGCACTTATCATGGCACCAACACAGTCACCAGGAAGCCCCATCATCGTCTAAAACTGGCTACTACGGGCAAAATGGCTGCTGGCCATAATTCGATAGCAAAATCAAATTATGAGAGCAGTGAGAGTGAAGCAATACAATAATGCTGGTCTGATCCTGTAGTGGATTTGCTGGAGGGAGCTGAGATTTGTAGTTGTGCCTTTAATGAATCTTGATTATGAGGTCACATAACCCCTCGGGCGAAGGAAGGTTTAAAAAAAACTTTAAAAAACTGACTTTTAAATGGATATATTGCTTCTTCTTTTTTAAGCCTATTTCTATGTAGCACAGTTCCTCCTATTTCATCACTAAGTAAAATAATGAATTTGGGGTCACAAGAAACCCAGATGCTATCATGTTTGCACTTGTTGCTAACATTTAGCACCAACATCCATGCTCCTGTAAACTAAGGGCAATTATGAAGTTGTCAAAGTATTCGGTATGCATGTTCTTGGACTGCAGACAAAAGTTGTAGGAGCCCATATAGAACTCATGTATGCACAAGGAAAACATGCAAACTTCATGGAGAATGCTGGGGTCGAGACATAAACTGGATCCACATGCTGAGCTGAGTTTAGCGTTTTTGTTTTGTGTTTTGATGAGATTTGTTAATAATGATAATTAAGTGGCGAATACATAACAGAAATAAACCTAAACTTAAAATGTTGCACAACGCAAGAGAGCTTTCTCTATATAGACAGACAGATTGACAGTTATTGTAGATCCAACAATTCTTTCAATAGCGCTTTTCGCAGTTGCCCTGCTTTCTGGGAGGTAGCCCTAGACAAACAAGCGTTCATATTGCATTGGTACCAATGGGTCTGAGACACACATTCATGTCATAATGATGTTCAAATGTGAAGGAAATAATCACTGTTCGGGGTTGTGCAAGTCTGACTGTATCGGATCGGATGTCTGTGAAAGTTGTGAGAAACAATAACATAATGAGATAAAAGAAAATGCCACAATAAATGTGTAAAACTAAATAACGCTTAACAACAGGGAACAAAATACACAAACTAAATATATTTCATATGTCAAATAAACGCTTATCCACTTAGCTTTACTCACATGAAAAATGAGTGACTTTGTGAACCAACCGCTGCCTGGTGTTGTCATGGTAATGGGTATAACGGGTGTTTTTTGACCGACGAGTTCTTTTTTTGTTACCAGTTCGTATCATTCACCTCCATCTACTCGAGGATAAACCTGTATTTTAATTGCAATGCATCTCCACACTTTTTCAACAGCCTCTTATAGTTACACATTTTGACCGTGACATTCGAGGAAGCGCTTTAGTTCTGTCAATCGATAGTCAGCATCTCCGTCAAAACAGCCTCCTTCATCTAATATTTGCTCATTTGCGAGATGCATTTACATTTAACATATGATATCTGCCTTCACAATGCTGTCCAAGCTCCCTGTGAGGGGGATTTTCAACTGGTAAATGGGCTTTGTTTGTCTAGTATTAGCACCCAGCAGCATTTAGGCGGCTAAATTGGGAAATCAGCTGCAATTCAAGCCAATGGTGACAAAGAGACATAACAGACTTAAAGTTTCAGACTTCTTCTCTCACTGCTTCCCTAAAATTGATGTCCAGGAGTGTAACTCTGAGCGCTCTGCTTGATTAAACCAACAGTCTTGTTACTCTAAAGTCCCCCAGACAACCAGATAGCTCTTAGCTTTTGACAAATATTTACTTCTTTCCATTTCCCTGACACTCCATACAAACACACATAGCCATGCACACACTTAGACACACAGAGTAGCTGATAAGCACACCATCTGGCCTGAGTGCTGGCTGTTAAGGGCTCATAAAACCGATCCTCACCTATTCAGTGGGAGAGGGCTCCATGAGAGGCAGGGCGGGTAAACAGCAAACCAACCCACTCTTGCTTCTGCATACACACAAACACTTGTGCACACATTGCCCTCCCACGTCCATGTTCTCCAATCAAAAAAGTTGGGGTGTAGGAGGTGAGATGGACAGGAGGTGAGAGGATCAGACGATGTACCTGGCCTGGCTTTGTGAATTTCTTTCTAAATGCTGCCTTCACTGACTTTCTTTGAGGATAAAGACATCGAGAGATTGATTTCTGCTGACTCACGAGTTGACCCGAGGGTCACTTCTCCCGCACATGTGCAGCTTTGTAAAACGCATAAGTGCTGGATTTATCATCTGCACAATGTATTCCTCAAAAAAGAGGAATTTGTGTAGTCCTGCATGAAATTTTCATCGCATACGGTGATACAGTTACGTAAAAAAAAAAAAAAAAAGATTATTAATCCGTGTTTGAAGACAGATTTCTCTCTTCCTTTCTTCACTTCTCCATGTTGTCAGTTTCTGGCCGTCTCCTTGCCAACGCCAACAGGAAGTGTTGCGTTCGGGAAACCATCTTACGAGGAGGTTTTTAAGGCGAGCTGCTTGATTGCTTCTGGAGCAGATTTGTACTCAAACCCTTGACAATAACTAGCTGCAAATTACAGCCCGTCTCTGCGGCATTCGAAAGCAATGCGAATGATGATGGGAAATTTAAAAGGGAGGAGAGAAGAGTGGTTTGCTTAGTGTGATTTGAAAGAAGGCAGGTAACACAATAGAGAAACATCTATCGCAAAAACTACATAAGCAGAAAGTAAGAAAAGGTATTTCTTTCCCTCTTGTATCTTTGGAACCGCTGTCCACCAAACCAAACAATGATACTCTTTGTGTCTGAAATGAGAAACGGTGCATCACAAAAAGAAGCAAAAAAAAAGATAAATGGCTATAGAAAACTAGATGTCATCTGCTTTGGGATTAATGAGAAAGGGGTCAGAGGAACACAGCGAGAAAGGGCAGAAGGGGGCTGTTAAAGATTGTTTTTCTTTCGGTCGTCTCTGTTGTAAACTGTGACCCTCTGTTGCTTAAAGTGGGCGTATTAAACCCTGTGTTTGTGTGTGTCAGTGTCTTCTCGTTGACCCGTGGGGTCGTCATCAAACCTCCACAGCTCCTGACAGATGGTCAACAGCTGATGGTCGCAACCGTCCGATGATTTGAAACCTATCCGTCAAATTATTTTCCCTTCTCTGTCAGATTACCTTTATAGCCTGGTTCTTAAACCCTCTGTCAAATAACAAAACTGCATTCAGTGATCCTGTTTAGTCCTGTGTTTTATGTGCTTACACGCTCTTTTTTTTTTCTCCCTCTCGGTGATGCATCCATTTTGCGCATGCATCAGAGTCGAGGAATAAAGCCCCGTCTCGCTCCGACAGAGCTCAGCACAAACCCAATTTTCTCACAGAGGAAATAATTCATCTCCATTCAAGCAACCTGCGGATCCCGGCCAGAGCTCGTCCTTCGCTGTTTGGCCCCTTGCATTAGGGATCGAGTTGATAGATCTTTGCAATTTAGCCCCCTCAAAAGGACATTACACGCCGTAACAGATGAATGTATGGATATCTAAATTTAGAGCAAAGTGGTAGGTACTTATATACAGGTTTACTGTGAATATACTACGCCTTGCAAAAATATTTAATCTACTTTAAACTCATAGATAACATAAGGAGAACAATCAGAGGCCAATGGTAAGTCTGGAGGAGCTGCAGAAATCCACAGCTCAGGTGGCAGACTGTTTAGCCATGAGTTGCCCAGCTGCAGTTTTTTTTTTTTTTCAATTTTTTTTTCCATTGGAAGCATTTATGCTGAAAGCATATTTTTGGACAGATGGAAGAATAATAATTTTCTTCACACTATTACTGCAGTGTTAGAATTGCTTGCACTACACTCTACGAAGAATGGATAGATATGTATAGAGAAAGAAGCAGTGAAAGTCCAAATTAAATTCAATTGAGAATCTTTAGGGATGCTTTACAGGCTTTTAATCCGACTACACCAACATGCAATTTCAAATTCGTCACCGCCATCTGGCATCCCGATTGAAATCTGACCAGGGCTTTCACTCTGTGCTTTACGAGGGCGGTTGGTTAGACAAAACTTGCTACTGCAAACATCAACATTGTTACCCCTGATTATCATTTATTGCCTGCACCTGCGTGCCTCATTACACTCACCTGTTCCTCATTTCCTCTCTTATTTAAGGTCCTGCAGGTGCTTCATTCCCCGTCGGATCATTAATGGCATTCCCGCAATGATGTTGTCCTTAAGCTGCCATTCTCATGTGTCTTCCTCTGCAATAAACTCTCAACTGGACCTTGTAATCCACATCTGCGCCTGGGTGCATCATTTATCCAGCAGCACATGCCTGACAATGGTTGCTGTTTTGTGTGGTTTTCATCTTTCGCTTTAATTGGGAGTGATGTGAAAAAAAAAGGGTTGTCAATTGAGAAGTTTTCTTGTTTTCTTTTATAAACGAGAACCCAAGCTAACTTAAAAACATTAAATATTCTTTCAAAATGTATGTATCTGGCATAATGGACAACAAACTATTTCCTTAATTCAGTTCAAACTAATTCTCTGTTAGAGATATTTTAGGATAAACAAAGAGTTCCCAGCTAAAACTTCAAAAACACGATACTTGGAGTTTCCATGGAAATATACCACGTCTCTAATTTTAGTTAGCTCTAGCTCTGCTCAGGATTTCAGCTGGAGACCACATTATGAAAACTTGTTTTTAATCAAGGCATTGGTGCTTGTATGAACTTGGTTTCCAGTCATTTTTCGGTGAGCGTAACCTGATTTTACTTTGCAACCAACCGGAGCACCATGAAAGGTGTTTGGTTAATCTCACTGTTAAGGTTGGTGTATGTAGCCAGACACCTGAAACCCCTTGCTGCAGCTCCTTCTCATTTGACCATTACACCATTGTACAATTGAACTGAGAAACATATGATGATGACTCAAAAAAAAATACATATATATAAAGTACTACTTTGATTTGCTTAATACATAAAATCAGCAATTGTTTTGCAGGTTAAGGTCTTTTAATTTGATGTGTTAGAACTGCTCTAAGGGAACCTGAAAATTCTTGATATCATCAGGCCAACCACTTAGGGTTGTACAAGTGTTTGTGTGTAAACACTATGTTTAGAATATCTTTAGAATAATGGTACTAAAGGCTACAGTATGCTCTGGTGCTGTGAAAGAACCTTCAGCTCTCCCTCCTGTGGCTTCTATCTAGTCTTTCTAAAGCCTAATTTGGTATATCAGGATGTGTATTTTTATAAGTGTACCTTTTTTTACGTAACCGACTGTCTGATGGCATCAGTCAGCTCAACAAACTGAGAAAACATGAGATTGATTATGTCCTCTGTTGTTACTCATCACATAATGTTTGCAGAATGATCAGAGAAGATAAAAACAAAGATGACACTGCAGCAAAAACTGAAGGGTAAAGAGCTCTGCAACACTTCATTTGTCTGTGTACGTTCTCATATCGGTCAGAAATCTATTACCTGTTGTTTTCGCAATTACCTGCAAACTTTTTCTTTATGCGTAAGACAAAATAGTCTCCGAAACGAATTAACTGACACCTATCAAGTGGAGCTAGAAAATTACGCCGCAAATTGGCCCGAGTGTATGAAAATAATTGTCTGATGACATTTCTGTCGCAGTGAGCTAGTCAAGGACCGTGTGCTTTGTGATTAACAAAGCACTGTCTGTGAGCTGACACTGTAATCAGCGCTCACAAAGGAAGAGATACATCTCCCATTCATCCTCACAATCTACCACTTATTTGTTTCCTCCAGCTTCCTGGACTCACTATTTTGTGATACATTAGTAGAATTTCTTCCTAAAATCTCTCTCATCACTTATTGTTCTCCTTTCGAATATTTTCAAAATTTGAGTTTGCCTCATTTCTGTTTTTGCTGTTAAAATATTTCGTGATACCATTGAATTTTATTGTTTTGTTGAGTGCCATTTTTTTAAATTTTATAATTCATTAAGGGTCTGCTATCCAAGCACAAAGACTCAGAATGTGGAATCTGCTAGCTGTCTGAATAAAAAAGGAAATGTTAAGACTTAAGGATTTTTCTGCCCACCTTTCTTTGTAAAATGCCTCATGGTCATTTAAACTAAAGAGTGTCTGACGACAGCAATTTTAATATGGTCAGAGCCTCTGTTTGATTTAGGTCCGGTCTTTGACGAGACCATTCTGTGATTGTGCTTTCATCTGAGCCATTTATTTTCAACTGCTGGGTACAAACCCAAAAGTAGGTCCCAATTTTTTTTAAATAACCTTTGTCTTGGCACAAAAACTCACAGAATAATGCAACTTAATGGAGTGTTCATATAACTGTTGGTAATAATGTTTTTTACATCTTTAATGAGTGGGTATCAAGCTAAAGTCACATATTTTGAGCAGTTTGAATACATTCGATAGATCTGTTAACGAAAGGCTTACATTTTTGGCTTTTAAAAAGTTCTGCTAATATGCAGCTGCTTGAGTGTAGAAGGTTGTTTCCTTTTGATCCAATACATTTTAGAAGTCCGAGATTGCTCCGCATAGGGTTAGTTGCTTGTCATTTAGGAAACGTTCCGTTTTTTTCAACCTGGACCTTATTTTTACTCTTATGTTTACCCAAGATTGCGTTCAGAGTTTATTAGGAGTCGCGATCAGCGAGCGAGTCAATGGGGGAAGAAGTTTGCCACCTGTAATAAGGCATTATTTGCCCTAAAACTATTTCTTTAACCATGTTTTGTTATTAAACCATACCACTACTCCCATCGGAATTCAGAACGTCTCGGAAGTGTTTATTTGTTTGGTTCGGGGGGATTTAGAGGCAAATATACAACTACACTATGGCACGATTACAATAATGCCTAGCCGTGCTCCATCCTGGTTGTGGTCTGAGCAGGACTTTTACTCTGTGCTCTATGGCGGTCGGTTAGACAGAACTTGACACTGCAGACACTTAAACAGGGTTTATGTTTTCGTGTTTCCAAATTTCACTAACCGACTGACCAATTGGACTAACTTCAGCTTCTACAGCTTTCCTTTCAGCAACCTATGCAGACTACGGCTGTAATGGCGGCGGGTGTGACGTCATTGAAAATCCAGGTTAGCGTAAGTTGGAATTGGTTGCATTGAAAGCCTGTAAAATCTCAGATGCTAACACTTTAGCACCTCAGAGATGTTCTGAACTCACAGGGGTATATCGCTAACTATTCGTAACAAAACATGGCTAAATGAAGGTGTTTTGGGGCAGACAATGCATTATTACAGATGCTGAACTCCTACCCCCATTGACTCCCATTATATTGATATATGTAAATGAATGTAGCATTTGCTAAAAAATAAGGTCCAGGTTGAAAAAAAAAACCCAAACATTCCCTTTAAGGGTGATAGTAAATCCTGATGTCTATCTAGAAGGGAAAGTAATTTAGAAACCATTCATTTAAAACATTTAGGTTTTTTTCTTTCAAAACAGCCTTATATTTTGCTCCATCCATCATGCCATTAACCCTGCTCATATTCACTCTCCCTATGGAAGAAAAACATCTCCCAGAATGATAATTCCACCACCATATTTAACTGTGGGAAAGGTGTATTCACGTTGACGTGGAGTTGTATTTACTTTTTTTTTTCTTTGACAGTCATTTTCTACTTTGTGCTGTTATTCCCCATAAAATTACAATAAAATGAACTGATGTTTATATTATAAAATGTGAAAACACATATTTTTAACAGATTTTAGCTAATCTGTTCCGTCTTCATCCAATGAACAAAGAGGCCGCTTGTTGATTGTTGGTCAAACGTGGATGCTTCATCTTAATGTTAAGCCTTTGGTTTTCTTATTATCTGCACTGACAGATGTTTAATACTCATATTAAAGATGAATGCATTTTCTTCTGAGCCTTTTCTCCCATATTCATTGCTAATGAAAGAGAACTAAGTCCCATTTGGCGTTTAATCAACTTGGAGAACATGTCATGCTCTTGACTCTAGGCAAACAAGTTGCAATTTAGAAATGCCATGTGGCCCAAACACTTTATAATTATCTGGAAAAGACACCCTCTTTGTGGCCTGCATCAGGTTGATGACCTCTTATACCTCACCCAGATGCATGCTGGGATTGGCTCCAACCCCTGTCAGTCTGGAAAAAAGGAGTGCTCCCCAAAATGGATGGATGCACAGACACGTCGCCTCCATCCTCCCTATAGTACATTCACTCCATTAGCCCAATCATTGATTTTTACAAGATTGGACAGATGCTGGCGTGTGTTTCTCAAAACACAGCTGGCATTGACTCCCCAATGTTAAGTCAGTAATTTAGCAGGAAGGTACGGATGACTGCTTGATGAGGTTTGGTGTCCAGTTGGCTTTGGACTCGCTTTTGTTTTTCTACAAAATTGAACAAATGTGAAAAGAGATTTAGACATTTTATTAGGTAAAATTCGACATTTAGGGAAGAGAGTAAAGGCTAAAAGTCAACTTTTGTCTAGTAGAGCCCTTTCTTTACCGCTGAGACCATATAGAGAAATGACGCTGATGCTGTTTCTACCCTACTCTAAGACCAAAACAATTCAATATGAAGCAGAAAACTCACAGTATGAGATTCTACGGCTCATATAAGCTGATTCAGAGCATTCTTAAAGTTCGGAAAGCCAACAAATGACATAAAGGACATTGAGTATTAAATCAGCATAGCTAAGAACGTTACCTGTAGTTTATGATTGCCAAATATCCTTCTTACATCCTCCGTAGCCACATATCTCTTTTAACAGCTTCTTGAGAGAGAATCCATGCATTTACAAAATAATTAATTCACAGTGAAGATTTGGGCCCATCGGCTTCCCAAAATGATAGATCTTACATTTGGAGGCAACATTTTCCGGAAATTATTAGGGTACTTTGGGAAGATTTTAGTTTTTTTACATGGATTAATTTCTTATTTTTCTATCTTGAGGAATAAGCGCTTCAGAAAATGGATGGATGGATGAAACATAAAAACATTAGAAAACTTTTTGAAATATTAAGAAATTAGTTTATCTCATCTTCTACTGCAGTTTGGTGGATTTCTGATGCCTAAACCAAAGAAAATGCTTGAAAGAATACAAAAAATAAACAAATTCTGAATTAACAAAACAAAAATATAAATATAAAGCTTTGTTTTTCTAAATTAACAAGAAAAAAATGAATTAAAAGCTCAGTTTTTCGGAATCAAAGCTCTTTTTTTAACCAATACAAGCTATTATTTCTGAAATAACAAAAAAAAAAAATCTATTTTCATGTTTTTTGAAAAAAAAATATTTTTACAAACAGTATGTAAACAAACAAGATGTGTTTTTTAAATTGGTCATTTACTAATAGAAAATAAATGTAAAAATATCAACACAGTGTTTTTAGAAGATGGTCTGTAGGTAGAGCTAAGCAACCAAAACCTCAACTCACAGAAACAGGAACAAAAACATGTCCTCCATGTTTAGTTAAATTCACCTTTACTTTGTAATATAGATGCTGAGAAATACTTATCTCTAAAGTATGTATATGGTTTTTCTCTTATGTAAGAATTTATTTTGTTGATATTGTTGTTAATACAGAAAAACTGAGCTTTTCTTTTTTTGTCATTTTCAGTACACTTCAGTAGGATATAACAGGTAACAATGACTAGCTTAACACAATATATTGGCATGTATTAACTAATCAATCAGCAAAGATTATTTGCATGCAAAAAGACAGCTCAATGTACAGTTTGTTTAGTAAAAGCAGCAAATCCTCTTATCTTTTAGTGGTTTTCTGAACATTCAGCTCTCTGCAACAGACTCCTCTGGAGATTCACCAGACATACGTGTATGATGCGTTTAAAGATGCCTCTGAAAAAATATTGTTCCATAAAAACAGAATAAAAAATTTAGATTGTTATAATTTTAAACAATATCATATTGCAAGCAACAATGTATGTATTTTCACACTTTAGTATTTTGTAAAAAAAAAAAAACACACATAGTAAAAGAAAAAAATGTCTCCAACTTTAAGGGGTGGCATAGCACCCCGAAAAATGGTCTAAAATCGGCCCTAGTTGAAACTGTGTTATTATAACTCCACAGACAACCAAAGTTCTTGGTTAGCAACGGGAAGTATTGACTTTTCCAGTTTTAACTAGATGCTGTAGAAAAGCTCATTTTCCCAATTTCTTTCCAGGTTTGCTGAGTACCCGTCGTAAAGCTGGCAGGGGTCAATTATTTCTGAAACTGAGCTGGAGTTTGTAATGAGAGCTTTCACAAACGACCTTCGGAGTGTTGTTTATGTGGGAAACCATTTCTGATGTGCAGGGGTTGGCAGGGTCGTCTGTGTCAAAGCCTATCTTGAGACCAGACACCAGTGGTCCAGCTGATGTATCAACCGGCAGACGCAGCTCCGGACGATTTGGCGACAGGATAGCGGTTTGTAATAGGTGTCTGGGCTGTCAAGCACAGTATGAATGTGTGTGTCATCCGGGTATTATCAATGTGTGTGAGGGCAGACAGTCAGTCTAAGCTCAAAATAAATCAATTTCCACACCTATAGCTTCAGTTTAAGGATCGTATTTAATGCTTTTACTGTGACATGCTGAACTGAAGCTTTTACCTCATAGTTCTAAGGACATGAGGTGGGTGGGTGATCAATTTCAGTTTATATATATATATATATATATATATATATATATAAACGTACAAATAAGGATATAACGGTGAGTTAATACTAAAAGTTAACAATGAAGTACTTAGAAGGATATCACTGGTTGGCTTCTGCCAAAGGTATCAAGGGTCCCGATATAGAAATTGTCACTCTCCAGTGTACAGTGTAACTGGAGCTAATGTCAACTCTTTATGATACCTAACTCATACAGAGGGATCTGTTCAGTTCAAATTTTGAAACAGCACAGAGTGATTGCCTTCAGACAGTTTATTGTTAGTTTATTCTTTGTTAGAAAATCTATTCCCAAATAAAAAAAAACATTTAAAACAGCCGGCAATCTTACCAGGAGTGGATTTCACAGCTAAATTACCCCAAGGAGAGGGTATGCAAAGAGTGATGATCTGGGCTTTTTTTTGCAAGCAAATTTTGCATCATTGCTTTGAAAAATGTAATCCATCCTGTTCTAAATACACTGGCACCCTTTAGCTCAGAGAATAGACTTCAAAAAATATTATTACTAGTTTCTAAATGACTTATTGGCTTAGCTGTAAAATATATGGAAGCTCTGCTATCACTGTACCAAGTACCCAGACTCAGGTCCTCCAACTCTAACCTACTAATCATCCGTAGAATCAGAACCAAACATGGAGAAGCAGCTTTCAGTTTCTATGCTCCCCTTATCTGAAACAAAATTCCTGACGACTGCAAAGCTGCTGAAACACTGAGCTGCATTAAATCGAAACTTAAAACTCATCTGTTTAGAAATGCGTCTGAGTAAAAGATTAGGAGTCTTGCTGTTTTTGATTTTTTATTTTCTTTCATGTTTTTTCATGCTTTATTTCCAACCGCTGTTTTTACTTTCCATGCTTTGATCATATGTTCTGTTTGTTTCTTTACCACCCAATCATGTAAAGCACCTTCTATTACCTTCTTGTTGAAAGTCTGCTGTACAAAAAAAAAATGTCTTGCCTTGCTCAGAGCTGCAAGGGGCTGGAGTTAACATATGTCCTACCTGCCAACTATTTTTGATGATTCAGGGTCCCACGACACGTTATCAGCCATCTTTTTACTCAGAGTTACAGAGATGACAAACCTTTGACTTAAAAGATTTCAAAAAGGTCATGCGGCACAGCGATGTTTGACATACCTGCAACATAACAGTGCTTCTGCCAGCATACAGCAATTGTGGACCACCAGCGTTTCTTTTCTGCACACAGACGTGTCCAAGTAGAGATGGATCGAAAGAAATTGTTTTCATAAAACAAATGACAGTCATCCACCTATTTGTTAGCAAATATTAATAAGTCACAGCCCCTTGGGACAGTCAAGCCTAAATTAAAATAACAACATAACCATTTTATACTAATTACCTTTGCTGCGATGTCTGTCCCAGTGAAGCAGCAAAGCTGTGACCATTCCCATAGACACAAGATAAGAGCTTTTACAGTTATTGCTATAAATATCATGCAGCATCTTTGGGTTACTTTGAGAAGAGTAGAATCTGTTGGGAAGTGGAAGATTGAGACTAAATTAGCTACAATTTGTTTTATTGAAGAAAAAAACAATAGATAACTATCCATCCATCCATCCATTTTCTTAACCGCTTAATCCTTAATGGGTCGCGGGGGTGCTGGTGCCTATCTGCAGCTGTCAACGGGCGAGAGGCGGGGTACACCCTGGACAGGTCGCCAGTCCATCACAGGGCAGGACAAACAGGAGAAACAACCATGCACACACTCACACCTAAGGACAATTTACAGTGATCAATTAACCTGACAGTCATGTTTTTGGAATGTGGGAGGAAGCCGGAGTACCCGGAGGGAACCCAGGCATGTACAGGGAGAACATGCAAACTCCATGCAGAAAGACCCTGGGCCGGGATACGAACCCACAACCTTCTTGCTGCAAGGCAACAGTGCTAACAGTGCAGCCGTGATATAATAAAAAGATAACTATCTTTTTACTATCTTTGTACTATATAGATGTATTCATCTTGTTAGCAAATTGACGTTTTGCAGTGATTAAACCTGATTAGTGTTTAGAGCTGTTTAACCTTGATAACCTAATTAGATATAACTATAACCCCATTAGTGAGCCTTAATGACACTAACTTTAGATGTATAAATCTGATACTCCCAATCCAGGTTTTCTGACCTGAAGAAGCCTCCTGGATCAGAAACAAAACATTTTTCCTCAAGTGTTCACTGACTGGAAAAAGATCAGTCAGGGAAAATCGTTTCGTTTTCGCTCAGCATGCGATTTCCAGATGAATGCATAACTCTTTTAATGATCTGATTATGGGCCCATCTAAATTAGGAATCTGCCTGCTGTTTGTGAGCTGTATGAGTGGCGTTCTCAGAAAACACGAAGGCATTAGAAGAATGGACAAGCAGGTTTCTCCAGTGTATTTGAACGACCTGTGTTTTACAGATTGTTACAAATGCTAAAAACTGATATATAAAAACTAATTCTGCAATCATCACTGAATCTTAACAGAGAATGTTCTAAACTTAGGCGGTCTTTGTGTGACGAAGAGTCCGCTAACACTACTAACATTAGATAGAAAGTCAAGAGGCAGAAATGCTGAAATCGCCACGTTTTATTCTAATTTAGTTGAACCCTAAACCGTCTGTCTGCCTTTTTCTTTTTACTTTCTATTGATGTCTGGATAATCTCTATGCCACATGCTTTAACTTGGTTCCTCCTATAATGGAAGAGTTCAAAAATAAGTTCTTCATTTCTCCATGGTTTTAAGGATTGATCGCCCTGGCGCTGTCAGCTCTGAGCCAATTTGTGCAGGCTTACACCTATGAGGCGCAGATTTCCGATAACAGCTGAGTTTTAATGATCTCATATTCTATCTGTCACCCTTAAAGGTTAGGCCTTGGTGTGTGTGCATGAGTGTGTGTGTGTGTCTGTTTATTGACCGTCACACATTCTGTCCCACTCCTCTTTCTCACTCTCTTCTCCTCCTTCTCCATCTGTCACCTCACTGCAAACACATGGTTTCTTGCTCGGTCGACTCAGCCAGGCCCCCGGCTGTGTGGGCTCCATGCACAGTCACCGAGATACACGTTGCCACCGTTTTTTATCATATGTTATTGTGTTCAGGATAGCAAAAGTGAAAGTGGATTTCAGTGGATTTAGGATAACGAAGAAAAAGAAGCGTGTTTCATTGTGCACGTCATTTGGAGAAAAAAAGCCGCCCAAAGAAAGATGGCAGATCTTAAATAATGCCGTATTAGAGAGCCGGCTGTGAGCCATCCACTTTGGGCTGTTAGCAGGTTCATCCCGCGTATGCCCTGAAATCGTGCCAGGGTATTATCAGCGTCCAGCGAGACGTCTGACAAAGAGATAAAAGGACAAAGAAAGATAAGAAGCACAAAGCGGAGTAGACGGTGGATCGAGCGAGGAAACCAGCATAGATACTTAGAGGAGTAGATGAATGATGTCAGAGAGGGGAACAGACAGGCAGAAGACCTGTGCAACTTGTTAGTTGTCTAAATTCATCATGCAAAGTGAACCGGCCAGGTTGTACCCTGCCCGTCGCCCCGGAGGCTTCTGTAGGGCGCACTAGACACCCCTCCCTATAACCTTGATCAGTATTTAGAGGATACGATAGCTGGTTGCTGTGTAAATCATTTCTGCCTGTTCGCATGTTTGGCATCTATTATTTATTCTCATTAAATGAGAAAGACAAGGACATTTCAGTCAGGAAGTCTTTATTCCACATTTCCAAACAGGATCAACAAAAATGCAATGGTTTCCAATCTTTACCAGCAGCAATTGGTCGACATTTAAAGTTTTAATTGGAAAAAAAAAAGTTAGAAAGCAGAGCTGTGTTACTTTATACTAGATGGAAAATTAAAAACTGAATTATTGATATTGTAAAATCAGATCACAGCCTGTGCTCTGTTTCCACTTGGGTTCTTCCCTTGCCACACTTTTACCCTTCCAGATCCACCTTCACAGTTTTTATCCTTTTTTTTTTTTTGATTACACCATCTTCTTGACTGAGATGTTTTTCACTAAAATCCTAGCTCTACTTCAGCTCCACTGTTAGAGCAGCAAACGCATTGCACCCGCTGCTTCAAGCTGCTTCTAACCTTTTCTGTTTTAATTTAGGACCCTGATCTTTATCTGCTTTGATCTTAACAAACGGTACTGCAAGGCACTAAATACATCTGTAAAGAAAAAAACTATTTCACATTTTTTGTTTGGTTTTAACATTTCTGATTTTTTTTGTCTGCTATAAGAATGTCAGTCATGGTATGCATTGCTAGGGAAATCAGCGGCAATGTTCAGTTGTTAGGACACTACGCTTCAAATCTGTTCATTTAACTGCTCCTTTAAATCCAAGATAAGAGTTTATAAATGTGCAATACTAGAAGTTCATGTTACAATGAGATCGAAAGAATCTTTGTGACTCAGTAAATACATTAGCTGTATTTTCAAGTTGAAAAACCTGTTAATGTGCAGTCTTTATAAGACACCAGTTCGCTGAATGATGACCGATTTAAAGCGATATATAACAACAGCATATTGCAGATAAAGCAGTGGTCCGATTACATAACAAAAAGGTTCTGCGTCCCTGAAGTTAATGTGTTTTGGTGCAAAATGTGTGCATCTCCCCTGGAACAAAAGCAAACGACCATGTTAAGATAGCGAGAGACTCAAGGTGGTCATGAAAAACATCCTTTTACCCGTTTCCACTACTTCAACTTCAGGGTAATTTTACAGCACCTTCACAGTATGTGTTAGTCGCCGTCTCAGTTGGATGGCCCAAAAGGACCGCTTCCCAGGCCATTTCAGGAACCTAACGAGTTCCTGCCCTGGGGTGTGTACTCGCAAACCCCTGATGTCAGTCACATGGGAACATTTTTGTTGCCGGACACAGTTGCACCAGTTGTGTGTGAATGGGTCAAAATTCCAGCAAACTGGAATAATGCTTCCGACATATTAAAAAGTAATCATTATTTCTACAATGAAGAGAAATGGGTCACAGAGGGTCCAAAATTTTAGATATAGCAGGAACTCTCTGACTATAGATGCTTCTAATTTATATCTAAATGCGATGGTGATTTCACACTTTCGTTATTGCATGACGAGTTGGTCGCAGGCAAGTACAACAGCATTAAGGCCCCTTGAATCTTTTAAGTTCTTTTAAGGTTCATGACAAGAAATCTCGGCTATATCACCACTGCCATATTTAAAAAAAAAAAATAGTTTATTAAGTTTTGAAAACATAATCATATATTAAAATCTCTGTCTGTTGTTCAAGATAATTAATGGTATTGCACCTCCTCCGTTACAAAGTTAATTTCACTGTGCTCCGAAATGTCATCTCGAGCCACTCGGTCAATCAACTGTTGGGGGCGAGTGTCGTAGGATCCCTCAGTGTAAAACAGCCGTCGGCAGCTCAGCCTTCTCCTGTGTGGCCATCAGACAGCAGAATATGTTGCCAACAGAGCTGAGCACATGTTTAAACTTTAACACTGTTTCACACCAGGCCAAAAAATGGCTTGTTTCAAAACAAACCTGTTCCCATAATGTAGTGTAATTGGTGTGTATGCGAGAATTTGTTTGCAAATTAATGCTTAGGAATGAAATAAGTGCGTGATAATTTTAACGTTGTTTGGGGGGAAATGTGTTTTCACATTTTTACACTTTCCCTGTTCAAATAAATAAATAAATGAAAAAAAGTGTCCGTACAGGCGGAAAGAGAATATAAGTGATTTAGAACATGTATGTTTAAAGAGAGACTTCAAGATAATTTCCACATTATTATCACTGATACTCATCCGAATTCTAATTCAAAAATTTGCTTTCAACGTTTTTATTGATCTAGTAAAGACCAGAGTGAGGGAGAAAAATTAGGACCAGCAGCAGGGAAGATGATTCAGTGTCTTTACAGGTAAGGAGAAAATAGAACTTGCTGACAAAGATGCATCCAATTGTAATACCCCTTATCTGACCAACCAGTATATCAATATGGAAATGTAAGCACATAACTGTAATCTGATTTTAAGAGGGTACAATATTTATTAGAAATAGCTGAAAGAAGTGAAAGTCCAAATAAAACATGAATATGTACTTTAAAGTATAGTGTGCAGATAGCCAAGCCAAGTGAGAGTCAGTAGGAGGACAGACCAGCACAAAGTTCAAAAGAACCACAGAGATCAAGTGTTTCGTGTGACTTCTGCTTAAATAGGAGTGCTTCACTTAGCTGGCTCCATGCGCCTGTGTCACCACACCCACACAGACACACAACAAACCACAGCAAAAATCAGAGTGCAAGATACAGCAATACCAGGTCGCATATAACCGAGAGAAACCAGGTAGATATCTGCTTTTTCACAGATATTTAGGCCCAAGCAGCTAAGCGCTTCGAAGGCCTACTGTATCTGTAATTCAGAATAACTCTCATTCCCACTCCTACATATTTTTTGTCTACATTCCAATTGGAAGTCCACCAGGAATTCTTTTGTTTAATAATCTTTAGAATCTTTAGCCATCTCCTTTCACTCCAGGTATTTTATTAGTATATCTAGCAAGGTGATATTTGTTCTGGTAATTTGATTGAAGTCAGTGAGTTTGATAACTCGTATCAAACATGTATACTAAAGGGGTGATTGATCGTCATTATGTGTTATTTATTGTGATTTACTGAAGCCATTATGTGAACTCGAACCTTCATTCTTTAACGCGTTGTTGTTAAATCTTTCAAAATTGACTCCAACAGTCAACTGAGACTGACACTTGAGCTAAGGTAATTGTTTCTGAGTAGGCGGTGCCTTGAGACTAATTAGTTTATTAATAGTAATAATATGTGATAATTAATAACTGTCTTTAAATCAGTGCTAATGTTGTTAATATCTAAGCCAGAGGATTCATTGTATAAGAGCTCTTTAAAGTAGGGATACACTGATACCGATACTGGTATCGGGGCAGATACTGCCTTTATGGATGGTATCGGTATTGTTTAAAGTTAATCAATACCTTAAACTGATCCTTAAAATATGGAAACTCTGCAATAATTTCACATAAAATGTTAGTTTTTCACAGACAATTTTTGTTTTGTGTTCATTTTTATCAATATATATATTTTTTTTATCTAATTTACCATCATTTGTTGTAACGCTTCCCCCTCACTTTTGAGTTAATGATTACGCTTCGAATATGTCATGTGAACAACGGCGACTTGAGAAAACAAACCTCACAATAATCTCACCTCACTCAGTGTGTGTTTTAAAGCACATCCCCCGAGAGAGCCGTCATTCTGATACAGTACATGCATGTTAATTTTACTCTATTGATTCAAATTAAGTAGGTTTGACAATTAAGGCCTAATTAATGTCTATTTGGGTTACATATCTTTGCACCACAGGCAAGAACGCCAGCTTGGCAAGTATTTTTTTGAGGTTGCTGTGCTTAAATATTCTTTTAGTGCCAATCACAGTGGTTAACAGCCACTCATTCAGAATAGATTGCTGATCCTTTGCTGCCGCTTTTACCTGTGTGCACTATTCGCCGCCCAGCTTCCCATGTCAGTTGATACGATATACGATGCTAAATTTAGTGACAAGATTGTCTATACTTGTGTTTGTGTGGTTTAGTGGGTGCGGATGTATGTGTGACCCAACTATTTTATGTGCAGCTATCTTGGATAGGGGCAATCTCTCTTCCTGGATATGGTGTGGGGAGTAATAACTCATTCTGTCCCCCTGTCTGGGAACAACAGGCACCCTGCTGTTGTAAACTTAAAGCAATAATCCATTACTTTCTATGGTTTGTTTATGCTGTTCTGATGCTGATATGGAACCACAGTGATTCATGAAGTTGCAGCATTAAAAAAAACCCAGCTGTCAAGCAGGTCTGGGAAAAATTTTTATCTCTCTGTTGATGATTCATTTTATGTTGCTGTTGAGGAAATTGGTAGTTTGCATGAGTGCCTGCAGCTGGCAGACAAGCCGGAGCGCCACCAAGAGCGACTCTAATTTTATTAGAGGCGGAACAAGACGAAAGGAACTGCTTAAGTGGAATGTGAAGAGATGAGTGTGGTGGTCGGAAAAAGACGCAAACGGGAGAAACACGTCTTACCGATTCCTTTTTTTTTTAACATGTAGTCTGCATATGAACAACAGGGTTTAACTCAGCAGCTGTGTGGAAAAAAAACAAAGTTTTTTTGGGAACCGACATGTAAATGCAACCCAATCTAACAAAGTGATTGTAGAGATAACAAATATCAAAATACTACTTTACCGTTCATCATGCCAAAACAGCCTTGCTAGATTCAAACTTGCTTTGAACTATTCAGGCACGACACATGCAATCATACGGTATAATATTAATTTTAGTAAAAATCTGTAAACATTTTAAGCTGCAGATTCTACAGAATGTTTGTGTAATTTTTATGATAAATCTCTATATATAGAAAAAAAAATTTTACTAGGTGTGAGACTGACTTACTGTATTACAACGACGGTTGGATTGCTAGTAGTCACTAGCAATCCAACCCAACTCATTTCAAACAGATAAAAAAACAACCTTTGAAACAATAAATACATGCAGTAAGATCAATAAGGACCACTGCACTGTTTCGCTTGCATCATATTTACTCATCAGGTTATTTTCTGCTTCCTTTCGCACCATCTCCTCAGGAGGAGAAGACACTTCACATACACCCAGCAGTGTTAAAACAATCGCTCTCATCAAAGCAGCAATCCACCGTACGCGATGTGTCACTGAGAGATGTGCGTGGGCTGATGCTTGACACCAAATGCAGTTTATGATAAGCATTTTATTTGTCAAAAGGCCACATAAACTCTAGATTTTTATTTGAGGAATAGGTGTTAAACTGATTGTTGCATAAATATGAAAACAGTCAATGCTAGAAAATATTGACAATATTATATATTTACCGTAAATTTGGTATGCATAACGATAAAACCTACTTCAACTAGAATCATTTCTTTGAAGATTGTTTTTGTGTATATATTAATAAAGTAAAATATTTTAATATCTTGAGGGATATGAAATTAAATTTCACTATTGCATATCTGTCTTTTGCTTTACTGGCATATGAAACAACAATTCCACAGAAAAATTATGCTCCAGATTCACCTTATTATGCATTTGATTGTGTATTATATGCAGTGTGATTACCAGCTAAGCAAGGCTACAACATTTTTTTTTCCCTGACGTGTCAAAAACATCCAGTGCATGAGTGCCTCAGCTCTCACACGGCATGTGCAACCCACACATTCAGCAGTTCTACAGAATGGAAACACTTACGGCATAAATATCACGGCAATAATTAAAGAATTACCGCGGATCATGCTATGTCATGCTTATCGCATTTAGAACGATTCATTCAATTCGACATATTGGACACTTGAAACCAAAAGTCATGACTTGGAATAGAGCAGACAATTTAAGCAAAAGACCCATCGATTAAATCTGTATCTGACTCACAGGAGATTTTATATTGATGATATAATAAGTTGCAAAGTACAGACGCCAATCACACGTCATATGTTCACTCATATGGCGTAAAACCTCTCTGGTCTGATTCTGCTGAATTCTCTTCATTTCCTTATGTTAAGATCCAAGTGTTTTCAACGAACCACCTTAAATGGCCAGTTAGGAAACAGAGTGATAGCAGCTTCTAATTTAAGCATTCCCACAAATAATGATTTAACGTGGGTTTATTGAACCTACTCTTTCTGTTCCATTTCAGCAAAGTACAATTTATTATGAGATCACTCTGAACACTTGTGCTACTAATTTTAGCTGAATGGCGAGGTACAAGAGGATACCGTTAACCTCACTGAAAACACACACACACACACACACACGCTCAAGTAGTATATCTTGTTTGAGAGTAACATTAACAGGAACTTTAGAGTTGTATAAATCAGTCAACTTTTTTATGATCCGATTTTCTATCTCAGCAACCTTATAAATCTCTTCAAGCAATTTTTTTTTAACCATAAGTTTGTTTTAGCACAACTTGTCGTCTGCTTTTTGAGGAAGCAAATTCTGATTCAGACACTGAATCATGGTTTGGATTAGCTGGTTTTATATGGAGCCGGAAGGAACACAGAGCACAGAGATAAAACAAACGAGATACAAAAAAAACCCCAAAAAAACACTAAAAGGCTGAGAGTGTGCATGAGACACCGACCAAAGTGATCAAGGCAATCAGCTGCAGATTACTAATGAGCTAAATAAAACATTATCTGTGATAACATATTCAGCTAGGATGATCACATTTTGATTACTTGCCGTCAAAGTCTGATGACTGCACAATCTGCATTTAGACGGATGTATTGGTCATGATTATCACCACCTTTCAAATGGAGAAACATGAACTCTGTGGTTTGTATTCCATACAGAACTGTGGCTAGATTTCGCCAATTATGTTTTTGTAATCTTTTTTTTTTTTTTTGCAATGAGATATTGTTGATAAGAGGAGCAGGGAAGTGAGAGATGGGCGCGTGAAGAAGGAGGGACACGAGAGAGGGAGAAAAATGTGGTCACTGGAAAATTACACTGACATGAGAGAAAGCGGGTGAGCGATTGTATGGTGACAAAGAAAGACGAGAGCATTATATAGAAAACTAGTGCTGTTGCAAAGACCTCATGGGTTAAACTGATACAAGCATGTTAAGACCGACGTAAAGACAGAAGCCCATATCCTCCATCATGGTGCTGCGCATGCCATACGCTCACTCATTTAGTTGTCTTTGCGTAAACTCTTTGTCTCAACAACTCCTTCGAAAAGCAAATAGCACAAATTGAATGCTGATGCAAACACCCTCATCGAGTTCATAAGGGAATAATTTGAATTCCTTTTCTGTCGGGTGATATTTGTTCTTACCTCACTATCTAAACAATGTCAAAGATGACAGAGATAAACAGGAAAAAAAGAAATGCTCTGAGCAAGACTAATTAGGAAGGTACTCATCAAGACTGTAGAGAATACCATATGGGGTTATATTTCTTGATCTAATTTAGATGTCTCTACAAATTGTAGAATAATAGCATTGCCAACATTTGATTCGTTTGATGACAGGTTGTGAGTCAAGGTAAAATGCTTAAAATTTCAACATCGAATGTATACCAGTACAAATATGTGCTGTAACAAGTTAGTAGGGACAGCCAAAGTAGAAAATAGATCAGTTTCACTTCACACATTTTTTACCTCTTTTCTTGAAAGCTGTGCGCCCACAAGGAACATTGGGTCCCTGATCTTCAGCAACACTGAGTGTGGTAGTCACTGTCATCAGTGCTCTCCAAAGACTCTCCATTTATAAGGACAGGTGTTATTTCTAGAGTTTATTCCTTTTTTTTTTCTTTCTTTGTTCTTTATGTTGGTGTGGGGTTTTTTTCTCTAATCAAACCGTTTATGTTAAAACATCAATGACACAGTTTTCTTCACTTATTTCATGGATTTCTTTTGTAGAATACAAAAATTAGCTGCAACAACGGTGGGCACACATCACCAGAACAAAGGCTAGCAAGCCATTATTCACTTATTCAAAGGCAGCTTTATACAGATGTGTTTTTAGCTTTGATTTAAAGGAGCTCAGTCACTACATTTACATGTACATCTAAATCCAGCTTTTGGCAGTGATTGGACTAATACCTTAGCCTGACAGAGTCCTGTCCCAGTGTGCATGTCAGAGAGACAATCGAAGTATTAAATGAAGTGCGTTTGCGCTGTGACAGTAGGTGACGACATCAGGTTGACCCTAAAGTGACAGTGTGTAGTTTCCTGAAGATAGTGGGCAGTACATCATGTAAACATCATTTGTGAAAGGCAAAAGTCTTCAGCGTTTTCTAAGGTATAGTCGATATTATTCAGATTTTTTTGTAAATGAATAAACTGTAATGTTGGACGGAATGACCTCACTGGAAAAAAATGATGCATTTCAGTGTAGTTTTACCGCGACTGGCGCTAGTTTGAAAAAAAAACAACATTTTATGGTAAAAGTTGTTACCTGTGTAACAGAAAGCATGTGCTTCATTAGATTTTGCTGGTCCTTCAGTTATTTCCATTAAAAAGAATGCAAAGCCGATGCGTACTGTAGTTTTATGACAGTGTGATCGTCTCCTTCTTAACGCGGAGCTGCGGGCCGGGTCTGTGTCGTACGAAAAGCTGATTACTCCCCTCTGCCCGAGCAGGAACCGGTGTTACTCACCAGCGACTGTTGGTTGGTCGGTCCGAGTTTTAGAACTTTTTTTTAAAGTCTGTTCATAGAGCTCTTCATTTAAACTTCTATATAGGACGAGGGGATAGTGACGTAACCATGTATTAAAAAATCAGGAAAGGCGTTTTGTCCACATCATCATGTAGAAGGAAACGCGGCGTCCAGTATGTCCGCCCCCATACGCTAGGACCTGCGCCCATGTATTTTAGACCAGCTTTTATGTGGTTATATGTTATGAAGCCTGCAATACTTTGCAATGATTGGGCATCATTTTATTCATTTATAAAAATATTTTTGATGGATATTTCCAGAGATCAGTGATAAAAACTACACTTTGTGATGAAATCCCAGTACAAAGTGATTAACCTGGTATGGCTCTAAAGGGTCCTTCATAAGGAAGAGTTTTTTTGTTTTTTAACAAACCGAGCCAATTTGTGTCCTTGTCATTACATCAATGCCAACATCTCATTTAGAGACATTTGATCCTCCTTGTTTCAGTATGTGCCTGGAAATAGTTTAACTCCATCTAGAAGCTGAAACTCCGCTCTAGTATTAATATATAACCCAGTTTAATGTTGTTCCATCTGCTTGTCGAAAACCTGCATTGGCAAGTTGTACTCACAATTATTGTTTACTACTATTAGCAATACAACACAACAGCAATGTATTCCTTTTCTACACTGAAACTCTAATCAATGCATCCCTGCATTCACAATTGTGACTAATTTAAAAAAACTAATCAGAAGTGGTAATAACTAGTTTGTTACAGCAAATGTTACTATATGTTATACTCTTGGTTGTCACATTGAATTTTGAGTTTGAGTAGGATTAGCATCTCCAGCTTCATGGAAATTTGAGTCCATCGGGAACAGAGAACAACTGTACCATGTTTGGGCCACAATAAAAAAAAGACAAGCAGATTTTAATAAACCTTTCTATGATCAAACCTAACCAAGCAGTGCAAAAAGTCTTAACTACTGCATTTAAATGATGAGCAGACAGAGCATACAGGACTAATGCAAAACATCCAGGGGCTGTAAATACACTAGACCACTGTATGTGTTGGGTTTAATGACCACAGCCACCATCGAATAGTGAAAATCTTTGAACATCTAAAAACGTTTAATGCAGTGATCCCTCACTATAACACTGCGCACCTTTCACTGTTTCGCTGATTTTTCTATTTTTATTTTGCATGCTTTTCTTTACAGTGTACAGTGATAACGCACATTTTGTTCTGCATCCTGAGTGACTGTTGCCTCCGTGTCGTGTCTCCTGTACAGAATACATTCCCCGTTGACTAATTTAGCATGTCTGTTCATAGGAATCTTCTCGTTCAGAAGAAAAAAACAGAACCAACAACTACACTCACAACTATGTTCATTACTCGAAGAAAAAGAAAAAAAAGCATCTGCATGGAGGCTTTCGGTGGGAAAAGGACACACCCAAGCAGTGTGAGGACGAAGATACGACGGCATAATACTGTTATGTTTTGAACTCTACAAATGTTTGAACTTCAGGAATATTTAAACTAGTCACAATTGTGATCAAATAAAGCAGCTTTTGTTTGTGTGGCCTTGCAGCTGTATTAAGTCTGTCCGAACCTGTAAAAAAGGTTTTCCAGAATGATAGGTTCAGCACATTATTCTGTAGTATGTACGAATCTTGTCACTGAATACGCTGGTGACGTAATGCTGGCATCTGTTTGTTGGTGAGACACTTTAGGAGCTGTGAAGTGACAGGAAGGGCTGCTTGGCACCAGTTTGAGACACACATGTATATGTACAGTATGTGTGTGCATGCGTATGGGAGAATGTGTAACCATGAATTGAGAACTTAATGACTGTAACAGATAACAGTCAGCCACCTTATGTTTTTAGACTATTTTAAAAAATGGGTCAGAAAACTTTGCTTTAAAGTGTAGTTGAAAAACACTAAGCATTGTATTTTGTTGAAAATATTAATGAGCCCATTTTAAATGTTATTAATTAAAATGTAAAATTAAAATTGAACATTAAATGGAATAAATGTCCTAACCCATGTAAAATGAATTTTAGAAACTATCTGCAGTCTGAACAAAGAAATTAGTAGTTTAGATTTAGTTGAGATAGATTTGTTCTGATCATTCTCTGAATCGAACAGCTAGAAGGAGCTGTGCTCTCTGCAAGGTGACTTTCTCCCATCTTGCAAAACTGACTTTTGAATCACATCCTTATTAATAATAAAGACTGTCGATCTGCAGTCCGCTGAATATGTTAAGAAGTGGGTAATCTACTTTAGATGTTTCTTCAGTGAGAAGCTTGTTTCGATACCGATATCACAAAAAACGCAAAATATAATTTTTGATACTGCGGAAAAATAAAAGGCATTGATTTAATTTTAGTTAAGACACAGACAACATTCTCACTAATACTACGTCAATATTAGCTTTATCCTAAATAGAACAAAAGTAATGAGTAGCAGGCAAGTTAACAGCAGCTTAAGGAGAAAGATTCACTTTATTTGGTCATAGCAGGCAAAATGGCTCTGGCTAAGAATATTTGTATCTATGGTGCAGTAAACACCTTGGAATCATTTTTGAACAAGTTGTTTGTAAACCAGGTAAGTGTAGTTTTGTTCCTCCACACTTCTTTGTACATTTTCAGCACTGGCTTACTGATTTCATTGGCAGTCATCAAATTTCAAGCGTAAACTCCAAGTGAGGAGATGGACTGAGCACCTGTGTGTCTGCAGCGCTGCTGTACGACTTCTTTGGCCACCTTGAGGGGACAGTTGGATCATTTCAAATCGTTTTTTTACACAAAAACTATTGTAAATACATTTATTAGCACTGGATAGATCAAAATAATGATTGTTTTGACAACCCTAGGGGTGACACAGTAAAAAGTGTAGTATGCATGCCAAGTACACAGACACTGAATCCAAATGGATTTGATTTTATTGAAATCTGCTGTCATAAACTTATGAGCCACTTTAAAAGATCCCTCCCACTGCCAGCAGGTAAGATACTGACTGCTGCTGACAACACCACACAAGAAATACCTCCCTTTAACTGAATAACAGTAAAATACAGAACAATCTGAAAAAGAAATAGAGAAATTTATTTTAAAATTCCTTGTGTTTTCATTGAAGAAACACTTTTTGTTTAGATTTTCTAACTTATGATCATGCAGGAAATCATGAGTAGGAGCAGCTATAGAACGATGAGTTTCTTCGTTTGGTCTGTACGACCGCATCGTTAGCTCTGTGTTTATGAAAGGTTCTACAGCAAGGTTGAACAATCATCTGTGTGTTTTTAAGCTAGTTAGATACAGGTGTCAACCGTGGACCCCCTTAATGACGCATAATTGGACCCCGGTGGACTGTCTGTTTTTGCGAGCACATGTACTCACGTGTTTACATGTTCTGTGCCCTGAGGATTATCGATAGTCCAGTTACTGTGGACTTGTTTGTTCTGCACTACACAGAGATTGGGAAAATCCTGAGGTGATTCTGACAGAAGAGAGTTGTGAGTTAGAAATCCCACCCATCTGATCTTTAAAACCAATTCTGGGGGGGATCGTTTTAAACCCTTCATACCTCGGCTTTTCCTCCCCGTATGTCAAGAGGATTCACCCATAGGTGTCCTTCTGGTAGATCCTCTGGCAGCTTGCTGGTTACCATGGAGCTAGTAATACACAGGGGAAAAAATTAAAAAGCAAAGGAAGGGCTTTCATTTTATAGCTGCTGTTATTGCTGCCATTTTCTCAGCTTAATCTACTCCCCAGCTGCTTTTAGGCAACCAATGAAGCTTCTCATCTACTCATCTGTTCTTTCTTTCTCAAGCTGATTGATCCGTTTTTCATCCTCTGCACAAAGACTGTGCGACAACCCATTTTCAGCTCGCCAGCAACGTGCCCCTTTTTTAATATCGCGGCCATGCCCTTTCACCCAGACAAGCTGTACCAGATGTGAAGTGTGAATCACGGAGTAATTTTGCTGTGCCGGCCTGCCGTTTCGTTGATATAGTTTTATGCGTGTGTCCTTTCCTTGAGTGTCTAAAAAGTGTCATCAATGCAGCAAAGTGACCTCTGGTAAAACACACAATCACTCCTACCAATATAGAAAATGCTTTTATTTTGTTGAACATCTTTAGTTTAGGGATGCAGAGAAAAAACCTTTTCAACGTGGACTCATTAGAGAGGCGAGACAATCAATGCAGAAAGCACTAATGGCAAAGCTATTGAATGAGAGATGAAACCACCAGCATATTCAATTGGTTCTAGTTCGCGCAATGATATCTGCATAATACTTGGCAGCTATCTACTTTCTAATGCCAATTTATTGGATTTCTAATTAAGTGTTTAAATAAGCATGTTGTAATATTTGAATACGTTGAATTTATGAGAATCTTTTCTTCTTATAGTCAGTATCTATGCTACGGTACTATGATAGTTTAGGTCAAGTAACTGTAATATCCATAGAGTTAAAATGATTGATTAAATTAATGTCAAGCTTTCTAAAAGCTATTTTCGTTCTTCGTTCTCTTCAAGTCGAATTAAAATGTGAACTTCTTCTTTGCTAAGAGGTTGCCCAAAGACAATAAGAAGTCTATTTGCAATATATATTTTCTGGTCTGTCCTTTTTGATCACTGTATGTTTGTGTGTGTCTGTACTGTGTGAACCTTTTGGATCCAATATCTTGGATTCTCTAGATGTAAAGCCTCCCACAGAAAGAGTAATAAAAGGAAAGTCAACGTGGTTCGAGTTATACCAAGAGCTGAGTTTTCTTCTCTCTATTCTGTCCCTCTTTCCTGATCTCACTGTAAAAAAAATTATATTTCATTTTTGGGCCTGAAAAAATATTCTCATGTTTAGAAAACACAAACATTGAAGTTTTATATATTTAAGACAATAGCATAAGTTAGTCCAACAAATCTTTGTAAGCGTCAACACAGTCTTTTAAGTCATCTGTACTCAAATCTGTAAGTTGCACTTCATTAAAATCATTGAAAGTTCATCCAACATCAATGCTTTTGCGTTGAGATGTGGGAAAACCAACTTTTGTGTTTGTCTTTTGAGTCAAAAGCTAAGTGTGTTACTTGGACAAGGAGCCAACAGATGCTAGGTTTTGCTTTTATTTAATTTCACTAAATGGTTTTCCAATCTCTAGTTAACCTAAATCGTTGAACATGAAGGTAAAAATACTGAAAACATACGTTTAAAAGTACAATAGGGGCTTTATTTTAGGTCAGTACAACTGGTACTTAAATTCTATAGGTGTCTCGGGCTCAGTAAGTGGAGCACTTGGATTGTAGTGTGAGAGTTGTAGGTTCAATTCCAGCTTAACCTAGAATTACCTATGGTATCTGTGCATTAAAGTGCTTTGAGAGGTCAATATAACTTGAAAATTTCAGTCCAAGCACAATTAATCAGGATTTAGACTCTCTCTTTTTACCAAACCTATAACTGAGTAGAACATTTTGAGATTCAGAGTTCGTACAACATAAACTTTTAAGTCACTGCTACTTTCACATGGGTAAGAAAAACTCAGGATTCAAAGTTCTTAAAGCCTGAAATTTTAAGTCTCTACAACTTTTAGTTGAATAAGAAAATCATAAAAATTTAAGTTGGAAAAACTCAAAAGCAAAACTTAAAAGTCTGAGTTTAATTTTACATCTTAAAATTCGACTGAACTTTGCGTTGAAATTGATTTTTGTTCTGCTAACTTTTCTTATTTTTTTTTACAGAGCTATTGAATACTGGTTCTTTATTTCGTTCTATTCAGTAGTCCTCATATTTTTAGTTGATTTCTGTTTCACGCATGGCCTTAGATATTCCCCTGGTGCCTGTTTGTGTTTTTTCTGTGTATCTTCAGGCAGCCGTCCTTAGTTACTCTAGCTCAGGTTCTCCCATAGGTGCTGCACAATCACTTAATCCGACTCATCACTCGTCCCTGTGTTTATGCTCCCTGTTTTTATCTGTTCCCTGCTGGACCTGTTGATTGCTGTTATGCTCCACTGCGTGCGTTCACCATTTTTTACTTCATGGCCTTGATCCTCAATTAATGTATGTTATTTGGACTCCATTAGCTGAGTTAGGTACTCGTTACAGAATTCTGCCTGAATCCTAGTATCATTTGGGTCGTCCACCGTGTCAAGTTCATCACAACTTCCCTATAAACACCAAGAATAAACATTATTGTCTAGGGTGCCAGCTGTTTTGGTCTCCTTTCCTATGTTTATACCTTTTAAATCCATTAAATATTTGAAAAAGGAAAGAATAGTTACATGGATTTATTTCAAGAGGCAGTTAAACAACAAAAAACGAAAACCAAAAATGGCAAGCTTATTTCAATCAGAGACAGGTATAGTTACATTTGGTTAGAAATAATTGGGATCATTAACTGTCATAAAGTTTGGAAACACATATAGGAGAAAGTAAAAGCCTGATCAACAGAGGTAGATGGTAAATATGACGTTAACAGTCATATGAAAGTCTCACATATTGTATCTCTGATGGGGCATTGTACATCATCCATCCATCCATTTTCTGAACCGCTTAGTCCTCAAGGGGTCGCGGGGGGGGGGGGGGGGGGGGGGGGGGGGCTATCTCCAGCTGTCAACGGGCGAGAGGCGGGGTTCACCCTGGACAGGACGCCAGTCAATCACAATGTAAACTTACTGTTTTATGCAACAGAAACTACAGACCTATAACTGAACATCTCTAACCCCTGCTTTACATTGGGTGAGTAAGCAATGCATCACGTACAGTACAGACCAAAGGTTTGGACACACCTTCTCATTCAAAGAGTTTCCTTTATTTTCATGACTACATTGTAGATTCTCAATTAAGGGCATCACAACTATGAATTAACACATAATGTATGGAGTTACTGCATGTACTTAAACAAAAAAGGTGAAATAACTGAATACATGCGTTATATTTTAGATTCCTCAAAGTAGCCACCCTTTGCTCTGATTACTGCTTTCTCTTGAGCTTCAAGAGGTAGTCACCCCAAATGGTTTTCCAACAGTCTTGACGGAGTTCCCAGAGATGCTTAGTACTTGTTGGCCCTTTTTCACAGTTTTTGGAAAAGTACTACATAATTCCATGTGTGTTCATTCATAGTTTTGATGCCTTCAGTGAGAATTTACAATGTCAATAGTCATGAAAAGAAAGGAAACTCATTGAATGAGCAGGTGTGTCTAAACTTTTGGTCTGTACTGTAATGGAAGTGTTCTACTTGAGGGTTAAGCAGCTCGTGCCTTCCTACCAGGAGCGTTATAGACATGTATGAATGTTGTTGCATTCCACCAAGCTGGTCCTGGGAGATCACAAAATCACAGGACAATTGTCAATGTAAAACTGAATGGGAAAACTGATTTTTTTATTTATATATATATATATATATATATATACTGTATATATATATATGTTACCAAGTATCATAAGCTCACCATCCACTCCCAAAACTGCAGATAATTCTGTCCATGGCTTCTCTGTTTTTCACACTGTACTTGTAAAAATTATCAATGGTAAGATATAAAGGGGATAATTCTCCACTTCAGGGTTCAAAGTTCTGTTCATGATGAAAAACAAAAAAATTAGACCCACAGGACAACTAACATCAACCCTGATGTCACAGGTAGTGACGTTTTGTTTTTCCATTGTTAAGCATTCGGAACGTTTTTTTGTTTTGTTCTTTCCAGATTCCTTACACTGCTCCCGTGTCTAATTTCCTGTCTGATCGGATCTGACCTGCTGAGCTTGGTGCGTTTTACAAGCATAAAAACTTGGCCCGCTGCATACAAATTTAGTGTAAAACAAATTTAGCGGCAACACAACAGTTTGATTCGCGCCAGTGGAAATTGAACCATTGATTATAATGGCGGCTATAAGCTGCGTATCACACCTCACTGAGGTTGCGCGTCGTTTTCACGCCTGGGGGGAAAGGAGGGGTAATATAAAAGGAATGGAACAATAAGAGATTTATTTTTAAAAAAAAGCTTTGCATAAACCTCAATGAAAAAAGGATGACCACAGTTATCAGAAATGTATATTGATCATGATCCTGCTTCGATCTTGTTTTGTTTAGCTGATTTACACTGTCCAAACCTCTTTATAATTGTCCAACTATGGTATTAAAGTGTTCTATTAAACATATGAGCCTGACCACTCAGGACCTCTCCATTAAATCCCAATTTAAAACTCAAGCCATCATCTGACTCTTTAATACTACTACTAATAATAATAATAATAAAAAGATTTTGGTAAAATGTTGCTCCCATGATTTCTTTGGACCATGACAATCCATCAACTTTAATGTAATCTTTATAAACTTGCTGTAGAGCTTTGATCTTCCTTCATGCTTAGTATGTTTTAGACTGAGAATTGAATCATCTATTAGTTCATCTACAGGTTATTTCGAAGCTTGTAAGAATTATTTAAATCTGATACAAACAATCCACAATTGGCTTCCTGTGTTCTCTGCAAATTCCCTCTTTTCTGCATTCATAATGAAGTAAAAGAAACTACCTTATTCACCAATTCTGGTTATTTAACCTTTAAACATTCGGAAATCCAGCTCCCCTTCCCTTTTTATCTTAGAATGTGTAAGAATGTTTAAAAAGGCTGTGTTATTTAATACACGGGTTACTTTTGAAGTCAATTTGCAGAGAGGGAGTAACGGCGAAGCAGTAGCTCCTTGAGGGCGGCTTACTTTCCCTGAGCTGGAGGCTTCCGGAGAAGGGATTCTTACTAGGAACCCTCAAAATTAACAGAAATGTAGACAAAATAAATGTAGCAAAGATGTATATATCGTACCTTTTAACTTAAAAAGAAATTCATGAAATTTAAAAATTTGAATTGAATTAAAATAACATTTAAAATTAGTTTTATTTGTTGTGTAACCATTGTTACAATCTGATGCTTTAGTTTAGCGTTTCTATTTTGTTTGAGCTTCAGATTGTCTCAGATAATATTTACAATTACCTCTGCTTGATTTTTGGGATTAGCTAAATAAACTCGGCCTCCTTTTTCCTGATTAGACCAAATCTTGATTGAAATGCTGTTATATTGGGTAGTGGTTTTAACACAAAGGGCCCCCCAGAGTCAAAATCTGCTTAAGGCCTCATAATGCTGGGAGGTGAACATGCATAATATTGCACATATGCAATACTACTAATAATATTATAGTAGTATTACAATATTAAATTATCAGTGTTCCTTATATTACATACTAATATGTATGCAAACATAAATAAGTCTTGGAGGCGCCGTTTGTTTTATCAAAGATTAAACGGTTTGGCAGTTTATGTGCCTATATTTACGACCTCTTAAAAGCATGACTTAACTCTGCGCCAACTCGGTTCGATATAAATTTATTAATGAGAAATGAAAGTGAACACTTGCAAACAATCTAGCCTAATAATAATCAACAATCGTAAGGTCATGAACTTGACAGTCATGTTGTTTCTTTCCCTTTTCTGCAAAATACACATCATACATCCACTGCGTGCTCCTAATTTAATATACCGCTCTTTGTGCCTGTTTTGAATTAAAGGTTGAATATGGAAAATTTTTCTTAAAAGTTATCTCTTTAAAAAAGTAATACTTTAACTGGGAGTTTAGAGGTATGCAGAATGAAAGTGCACACTTTCCTTTAAAAGTTATATTTTACCTACAATCATTTAAAAAAACTTTTTCCGACCACCGTGTTTATATTTATATGTTTATGTACTGTGTCTAAGCCCCATAGATTTCATTATCTTTCTCAGAAGAGGAGCGACCTTACAAGATCTAAAACCAGAGTTAGTTTAGTTGAGGCCTACAACAGATGGACACAAATAAGAAACTTTCACGGCATCAAAACGTACATGGAAATGGTGAAATTTATCTTGGAGAAAGGTAAGAAAGCTTGCTAACGGCTAAAGTTAGCTGTCGGTAAAGCAGCTTTGCAATAACCATGTGTATGCCGTTGTTCCTGGATACGAGAGCATCAACCTCCACACAGAGTAAACGAAAGAAAAGGAAGCGGTTTCCTCCTGCTCTGTCCAGTATAGGAGGATGCCACTCAGCTACCAAAATTAGATACCTAGAGGACCGGTACAAAAGCTTATTGTTGCCTTTGACTCATATTTTGTTATAATTATTTTTTTAGTTCGTTTTTTTTTTACTTATTAGTACAAAATAGTCCTTACCCTGAAAGATGCGTCCCTTGACATGATGCTGGCTAGTTACGGTGTTACAAAACTGTCATCCAGACAGCATTTTGTTATTGCAACTACAACCTCAACACACTAGATGTCGCTTTGTTGCCCATATTCCATATTCAACCTTTAAGCACACAATCTCCGTAGATCACCTGCAAATGATGAACATCCCAATAGCGTTTTTTTGTTTGTTTGTTTTCTGGGTTTTTTTTGCTTTTTTTTGCAGTGCCTGTAATTTTATGCTCTTCATTTGGATGTATTATAAATCAGGCCCTATGTGTTATTCAAACATCATCATTGCCATTCCAATAAGGCATGTTGGAATTTGTGATTGTAAAGTGAAAACAGCAACGCTTTAGTACATCACTGAGCGCCAAAACGTTTCTTTAATGAAACAGCCACAGAGCTAAAAGACTAAATACGACACCAGAAAAAGATAAGTGTGAGGGCGATATTTGCAAAATAACATCAACGCATTCACTCTCTCATCCACAATTAGTCTGTCAGTTTGCTGCGAGACGAAAAGGACAGGTGGCCGCAGATGGAGACAGAACACTTAACATCAATATATTCTCGTAAGATGACTGCGTTTGCTTTGTTTGCTGAAGCGAAACGGCCGAAAAGGAAACAGCTTCTGCCTGGTTACTGGGAGCAGAAACTTTATAGTAGGAACATTACGCAAACACAACAATAATAATGCAGATGAACTAATGGAGCAAAACATGGGAGAAGTTGGTTCTTGATTTTGTCACACAATAGCAATTAAAATTAGATAGATTAAACATTGTGATTTTCCCCCAATGTGTTCAGCAATGACACATTAGGCAATGGGCACATAAACCTGTTGGTATTGAGATTTTCCACCATGTGCTGAGTGTAATAATGTGTATAGGGGTAGTGTCTCAGATAGGAACGGACATGCGTGCTTTTGGAAAGCACAAATTAAGTGTGGACAGAACAAGGTCGGAGAGATTGATGTAAAATTATTAACTAAGTAAGAACAAGGACAGTGAGGAGCAGAAGGAGAGGAGGAGGAGGAACCTTTGCTTCCTCCAGCCTATGAGGTTCAGCAGGGCGGGGCTTAGATGACAGGAAGGAGGGAGCGGGGAGGCAGCAGACAAAGAGGGAGAAGAAGCGGAACATGTAAGGAGAAGGAGGGAGAGGTGGGAAGGTAGAGGTAGGCAGACAGAGAGAGATGCTGTTGTACAGTGAGAGCGTCAGCGAGGCTGCAACTCTTTATCCTCTCATCAGGGAACAGGATGTGTTGTGGACCAGTGATGTACAGATCCACTGCAGAGGCGGAAAATGCAGATAGGAGTTCACCTTGAGCTGGAATCCAACTTTGCCTCACTGGACCTTTGGGGACTACGACTAACCCCCTTCAAATCAGACAAATAAGAGCAAGTGGGATTTAATTAGACCTGACAGCCTGCCAAAAAAACTCAGTGACCTCAGCTTCTGTAACTTCTGGACTGCAGCTGTCTGCAGAGGCCAGAATTCAAACAGGTTTTGTTACTTTGGCAGAGGACTGTCCCAGCCGTCTCCATGTAGACTGTGATATCCATCCACGGCTCACCCTGGAACCCCACAAAGCCAAGCAGGTCCCGCGGCTCAGGACCCCCGGAGCCGACCTGACCTTGGACCAGCTGTCGCCCGAACCCCTCTTGGAACCGGCAGAGGCGTCCGGCATGTCTCAGAGCAGAGGGCGGTACCACAACAAGAAAGCCGGCATCCGGGCCGCTGTGATCCTCATCGGGCTCCTTCACAAATCTCGCAAAGCCAAGGAGAGGGAGAAGGAAAGAGAGAGAGAGGAGGGCGAAGGGTGGGTAAAGTTTGTGATGTTCTGCTGAAAACTTTAGTAGCTCTTAACTTCGTGGGACAATTCAAACATCCTTCTAGCTCAGTGAGCTTGCTTGGCAGTTTTGTTATGACTCAATTTAGTTCTATTGATTTTTTTGTTTTTGTGCGCACATATCGTTGACCACACACGTGCTCGTATCTAGGTCAGTACAAATGAGACTAAGAAGAGAGAGAGCGGTATTGAAGAGTCTAGGTGAATAGAGATTTGCTCTGAGTGCTTTTCAAGAAGAAACAAGAGAGACTGAAAGGAACAGGAGCAGAGAGAGAGGAACAGAAGTTATCCGCTCCTGTGACTCTTTCTAATTCCATGTGCCAAGGCCTGAACTATTTCTGCTTGTTTCTTCGCACTTGTTGATGATTAGATTGCCAATGTCTGCTGCCTTGTTCTTTTAGCACGGAGGCAAGATGAGGTCAGTAGGAAGGTACGGAGCAGAGCAGAGAAAGTATTCTGCACTATATTGGTAGCTCCTACTGGATCCGGCTGTTCTAACTAAAGGAATAGTAAATATGAGAACTTGAAAGCTTGCTTCCTCTAAATGCACAAGCAAAGGGGTTTTCCCTTCTTCCCCTGCAGCAGCCAGCTTGTTGCTAATATTATATGCAGTCAATTAGAGCCCTGAGAATATACCACCTGGAAGCTTAAGGGCTGGCAAGGTCAAGACCCCAGCCCTCCCCCTCCTTGGTCTCTGTAAACCAGTTTGCCTTAGCTAATATTTGCATCAACTCGTGCGTGATTAAACTGGAACCTGAGGACGCTTTTGCAGACTGAACATTCAGTATTATTATGGCGCAGGACACAAACAGTTCTCTCAGTGGTGTGTGTGTGTGTGTGTGTGTGTATGTGAGTGTGTGAATATACATTAGAACTCTAGCAGTAAACACACCCTGATGCTTTGTTTTCATAACTTGGATTAAAATAGCCTGCTTTAAAATAGACTGCAACTCCCTTTACAAATCGCTCCAAGTCTTAGTCATTTGAGTCTGAGTGAATGTGTGTGTTTACAGAATTTAATAAAGGTGCTGTAAAATTAACTTCTCGGGGCGAGTATGGATCACAGGGCATGCAAGTCAGGAATTAGCCTCACACATTCCAGACCCCGGACAAATTTACACTTTGTCTACACTTAGTTTTACCCACTATAAACTCATTACGGTTTGACACATTCTTAGTGTTGAGCTTTCTGTGGCTGATTTCCTATTGACTTGTTCTGTCCAGTGCAAAGCAACAAATAGTGATTTTAGCCAATTCTAGTTTGTGCTTACCAACAATAACAGAACATCTATTGGTAAAATAGTTTTCTGTTATTAAAAGAAAAGCAAAACCTACTTTTTTTACCCTAAAGGATTTCAAAAGTATTCCAATAGTTCCAAATCCAACATGTACCCATTGGTTCCCCTTAGTCTACAACTGTTTATTTTTTAGGACAGAAAAGCAAAACCATTATTGAGGTTAAAACAATTTAATGGATCGACTGTTACAGTTGGAATAATGTTTTATGGCCTGATTTACATAGAAACAAAGCGGATACACATGTTAAAAAAAAGAGTCTGTAAAAACAGCAATCCAAAGATATTTTGTCTACAAGGATCTGCACAACCTTCCAAAGCTGCTGTAGTATCTATGCCGGGCCCACTGGTGGTGCTGTGACACAAATCTAGTTTCAAATGAGAGCTTTTTTCATAAGTATAATGGTGTTTGTGGTTATCCAGATCCAGATTTAGCTGCTTATGAAAGAGGAGGGACAGTAAATCTTATTCTAGGATCGTGTAGATGCGCGTTAAATATAGGAATTGGCCAGGGACATCATCCACTCAAACAAAAACACAAAAAAAAATTGGGAAAGTTTGTGAACACCGACTGCTCAGCCGGCATTTCTCCACTTCAGGATCACGTTTCAAACATGATTTGCTGCTACACTTGGTATCGTCACCATATAAACAGTTTGAAATCACAGACCTTTTTTAATCCTTTCAGTTTCTTAAAATGTAAATCTAAAATATAACCAATCAATGGTTAAATTCTACTTCAGCTACAATAATATAGATACATTAAAAATCAGAGTGAGCGGATACATTGGTGAAAGACTAATAAGTACAAGACTTAAGCAAAATATGGAAAAATAAATGTTCTGTTTGTTCAAACTTTTTTTTGTTTTTTTTAATGTGTATTGTGCAGAATATTATCACTTGTTCATCTGGTAACACCTGGCAACCGTAAACTTATATTAGCAAACCATGATAGCATTTAATTAAGAAGCACCATGTCTCAATTTCCCATTTTAGATAACACTTTTATCAGTCCTTCTCGTGGAAATAGCTTTTCTCCCAGTAAAAACGGAAATAAATGTTGTCAGCTCTTAGATTACTGCATAGAATGTGTAATAGAAATTACAATTATGAATCTAAAAAATATTGTACAACTAAGAATTATGTTTATGTATCTAAATTCCTATAATTCTAGAGAAAATAGTCAGATAGCTGCAATTTTGATTCTGGATGGGGGGTGGAAATCAGGTACATCAAATGTCAACTCTAAGTAAAGAAAAATATCAATTTATGAATACATGGTTTTAAAACCCTTAATGGCCATGACATGGTGAAATGGCTTGCCCTACATCAGCACTGAGCAAATCTAAGCTCCTCTAACTTCAGAACTTACTCTGCCATCCTATTAAATAGACTTCAATACTGGAATTATGAATGTTGCATAGTTTATGGTTTTTAGAGGATAACTATGCTAGACCTACAAAACAGTCTATGTGTGTATAGGCAGAGCTCAGCTGTGTGTGACAGGGAACACGGAGGGCCATGTAGAAACAGAAATCCCATAACATCAACCCATTCAGTTTGTTAAATAACATGACAACAATAGATCTGCTCTATAGAAAAAGTCACTTTAAATAACATCTGTTATGATGTGCCGCTAAGAAAATTAAGTAAGCATGACCTTCAAAGGGGGCGGGGCACCACTCTAACATAGTAGCGAGAGAAAACTGTTTATGTTGCCTGCTGGGGCTTGAAAGAATAAAGAGAAAAGAGAAAATAACTGATAGCTGATAGTTTGTTTCTCACAGCAAGAATGAATGAACCCTGAGACATGTCTCAACGTGTTGCAGCAACCTGTTGCCTATTAAATATCTTCTGTCAAATCAAATCATTTTAAGCAGTTCATTAAAACTGAAAATATGAAACGTGAAGTTTTCTTGATTCAGTTAAAACTTCTTCAAAGAAGAGTGTTATTGCCAGTGCTGAGAGTGCTTTGTAATAATAATAATAATAAATTTTATTTGGAAGCGCCTTTCAGGTCACTCAAGGACACTGTACAATAAAACAAAGTAAAAATGAACAGAATAAAACAACAATAGATAAAAAGAAATACAGAAAATAAAAACATTGTATGATTCATTGACCTGAAATGGCTAGAATTTCAACGTTTTTGCTGACTGGTTTCTGGTCGGGGTATATCCAGCTGAGTCAGTCAGTTCCCTGGTGAATCTTTATATGCATTATTAATGTAATTGTGAACTTATGCTTCTTGGTTTGTGAGATATGTTCAAATATTTTAGCACCACGAACTGAATGAACTTGAAAGCAACAGGGAGCTGCCACAAAGTGATTGCAATGGCAACTAAGTCAGTTGGGGGGCCTCCCTGAAATGGATAAATGCAGCTATGCCTTTGGGCTATAGCTGTCTGTGGTTTTGACAATGCTGCTTTGATAAACATGCAAAAGGAAAACACACCAGTGCAGGAACGTTTCAGAAAACATGTGTTACATCCCCTTGTCAAGAGACAAGCGGGGAAATGCTGTCAGGACAGCAGCAATAGCCCGAAGCTCAATACTCTAAAGCTGTCATTGCTGCTGATGCGACTGGGGTCATAAGATAGTCTAGTCACAATCATCCATAATTTTAAGATGTCTTTTTTTTTTTTTTCAAAGTGCTGGTGATTATGTGCATGATTGCATCCTTTCAGATCCCAAATATCCATCAATCGGAGGCTATCTATTGTTAGAGGATTTTTATTATTTTTTACTTGAGTCAATTATTCTTCATCTCTTCCTGGAAAAGAGGATCACATAATGTTACTGGGCCTGGTGTATTAGAAAATAAGCCAAAGAAGCCTTCTTTGTCAGTAAAAGTGTTTTATTGTAGGCTTGACTTTTTTTTTACCTTGACCTAAAAAAGACTTAAGGTTCATCCACGTTCACAATATTGGTCTTTGCATGTTTTCATTGTATTCCTTTTTCTACTTTTGAACCAATATAGATGTATAGTACAGAATATTTGCATTTCTATTAAGTTGAGCAAGTCGAGCCCTCTTGCTTGTATTGGGATGTTTATTCGACTCTGAGCACTAATGCCATCTATAACTCATTTATCTCCTGCAACAGAACCAACATGCCTGTGTTTTCTTTCTTAGAGTCTCTCGTGGCATGCTGCTGTCAGTGAACAAGCTGTTTTTGAAAGCGACTAGTTTTAAAAGAATCAATGGAGCTGTGACAAATGTTTTTGTTGATTTCTGCAAGATTGATTCAAGCATCTGATAATACCAGATTTATATTTCTTAAAAAAAGATCATTCATTTGTACATGCTTTCTTTTTCTTCTATTTTACGATTTGAATGTTATAAACAAAAACAAAAAATCCATGTCATGTACTTTTGCAGAAAAAATATTTTTTGCAATCTATGTCATTTTATACTGATGATAATGTTGTATGTTTTGAACATACTGACAGTATAAAATCAAGAACTCAAGAGACTAAATTAAACTATCTGCACCTATTTTAAACGGAAATCCAAATGGTCTTTTAAAAATAATTTTAGCAAGAAATGCTGATCTGTGACTGATGAATTATTAGGGTATTATGAGATCTTGTGGCACAATATCATCTACTCACATTAAAGTGTGTCTCGAGAAGTGCAGCGCAGCTGATTCATACCTAAAAGCACACACCATGTCTTTGAACCACAACCACTCCTTTTAGCTTGACACCATGGGTCTAAATCTTTGTGACTGTTATTTTCAAATTAGAAATCAACTTGTTCTCTAAGCAGACAGAGAAGTAAAGACTTTTATCAGTAAAAAAAAAAAAGTAAAAAATATAAACCTACTAATGTGAAATGCTCTGTAAGGATACTCTGGCTAATCGTTGCTAATGAAAACACAAAAAGTAAGCATTTAGGAGCAGCTTTAGCATTAGGACCAACTAAAAGGTAGACAATGTTTAAGGCCGGGAATAAACTTGCTTTTGATTTATAATGGCTGCCTCATGTAGCTAGCATTTTTTTTCAAGCGTTGTTTGTGCACGTCCTCTGAAATTAACGCAATGCCTCTGCACGTGGCTATATGAGTGTTACAGCTAGGGGGATTGTAGAGCGCTATTTGTACGTACACCGAGTCAATGGCGGCAAAAGCAGTAGGAAATCAAGCAAGATTGGTGCTACTACAAATGGTCATACATTCCTTCTACAATACTGCTTCCATCTTTTTATGTCCTAATTTGAAAATTAAACAGCTGATTATCTCCTTTGTGGTCACCATGTTTGTATTGTTTTTACACTACAAATCCATCCCTCTATATTCCCGCTTTAATGGTTGAAAATGGAACAGTTTCATAAAAAGTGGTATTTAAAAATAAAATAAAAATATCTCCTTGAGACGTTTAGAGGGGTGCAGAACGAAAGTATAAAATTTCCTTTGAAAATTATATTAGAATTAAAATATAATACAATACTGGTTTTGTGTTGGCATTATGTTTACATCTCGCTGCCAACAGCGGGCACCATTGCACGTTGCCTAATATGGTAAATTGGCCGTTCAGTACAGCTAGGCTAGTACTGTGGAAAATGGTGAAGTAGGCAAGTAAAGCAGAGCTCTGTAGATTTTATCATTCTCAGAAGAAAACCAGAGTTAGTTAAGGTGAAACTACAATAGAAAGACCCAAATAAAAAATGTTCTTGGCAATAAGACGCATGCGGAAATGGCAACTTTTCTCATAAACTAACTCGCTTGCTAATGGCGAACATTACCTATCAGTTAAACTATTTTGCTAATGTCAAATACCTTTATAAAATAAACGTATTAGTCGAAATTAGTCCGTACTCTGTACGACTTATCACTGGACATGGTGCAGGCTGGTCACTACACATATCGGCAGTGAACCTGGCAAACTGGCGGCTGGAAACCTTGTTCTATTGTATCAACTACAACCTCCACACTCTAGGTGTCGCTATGGTGTTTGTGTTACATATCCAACCATGAAAACCTCAAGACATGGTTACACTGCTATTAATTATAAAATAGTTGTTGAAGTTGGTTGGGTTTCACATGTTTTCTTGTGGAAAAACAAAAGAAAAGACAAGAAAAACAGCAAGTCTTCCCCTTCTAATACTATGGTTAGGCATTTTTTATTTGTTTGCTTTCTTGGTAATACACATTACTGCCATTCCAGAGGTTTAAAAGCGCTTTGATTTCTAGAGAGACAATAGAATGCACAGTCATCAGCTTGTTGGTGTTGCTCACCAAGCATTTAGTTGTAAAGAACAGAATATAAAGTTTTGCTGACCGACCTTTAGGGCTTCTATGGACATATCTTGTTACCACACAGACTTCCTTCACTCTGTCAGCTAAACTAAGCTGGCTCCAGCCTTGCTTGCTCTGGCTTTACTCTGCAAACATTAGAATTATATCAATATTCTCATCCCACTCTCCCAGAGAAAAAAAAAACCTTTTGTGTCTTCTAAAATGTCAAACTGTTCCTTTAAAACTGAAAAGGGTAATACATGCACAAAACACACATGTATTTGGTCTAGCCAAAAATCTGGGATGATCAATGACCAAACAAATTCCACAAGCAAAGCTGCCATACAATTGGCCTGTGCCGTGATACGATAGGTTCGTTTCTAAAAGAAGAGACACACATTACAGAGTGGCTACATTGGTAAGCTCAGACAGACAGAGCTAAATAACAATGTTGACTTGGGGAGAAAGACCTGGCGTCAGGATGTTGCAAATACTTTACCTTTTAACTCCCAGCAAACGGAAAGGGCAGGACTATTGATTTCAGAAAGACATCTGTAGCTACCGAAATCATTAAGTGTGAGCGACCTAATGAGAAACAATTATCTGGGCTTGTTCCAGGTAATTACAAGCAACGCTTAAATGCTGAATTGTACAAGCTCACCTTTAGATTCTCAGACTCTTTATGTACAATCTGTTGCAGTTTTCACACACATTTTCTATCAAGACTAATGATGTCCCATTCAAATATATATATATATATTTGTGTTCTGTCTCTCATTTTATGTCAAAAATACCCTTACGTCTGTTTGAAGATTCTTGATATGGACCAAAGAAAAGAAAAGCGACACACAAATTGAGTGTCCTTTTAAATTAGCACTTCAGCACTAGTTGATTGTTTTCACTTTCAACCACCTTGACATAGTTTGGGATACTGGCAGATAATGCCAATTTAACTAAGTCCTACCTTGACCATGTGTTTGCTGAAAGGCTTTGGGCTGAACAGCTAACACTGGTAATTACATTAGCACCTGTTTACAGCTGAAAACCATGATGGATAGCATACATAGCTTTTCTTGGCACATAGAGTCATATGCTACAGCCTGCCAGTCAGTGGTCATACAACCTTTAAAGAATAACTGAGATTTTTACTGAACTTTACAAGTGCAGTTTTGTTTGGAATAATCAGTAAAACAGGCAAGCCAAGCATTCCTTTGATTTTGAGCTCAGTGTAAAATAGAGATTTTAGGTCCTTTCTTGTTTATATTGGCTGTTATGGTTTTTTCTTCAAATCCCTTTATCGATCTGTAACCCCATGACCCATACACTGCTATTTCATCCACTGCATCCTCCGTGTTGTAACCATAAACAAAGCGTTTCTGAAGGATATATTTAAGCTATTCCATACAGAGATGTTTACTCTTATAAATGTTCAAATCTCACTTTCATTTATATTAAAACTATTGTCATTTATTGGTTAATTATGAAACATTTTCATAAAAAGCTACAATAAAAAAGTGCAGAAAGAAAGTACATTTTCTTAAAAACTTATATTTGAATTAAAATATAATAAAATGTGCATTTAAAATGGGCACGATGATGACAGGCAGCTGGTCGTGGCCGCGGGTTGACAGATACGTCTCTATTATCCAACTATATGGTCGGTTCAGCTTGGCTGGCACTGGAAGAAATGGTGGAGTCAGCAAGTCAAGCAGCTACTTCAGAGCCCCGGAGATATTGTTATCTGTCTTAGGAGAGCAGTGACCGCAGACGAACAGAAACTAGAGTAGTTTTAGGTGAAGCTTACAGATCGACCCACACAAAACATTGCCATGGCATCAAACACATGCGGAAATGAGAACTTTCCTCATGGATCGGTAAGCTAACTCACCAACTTCGATAGCGTTAGCTGTCAGTTAAACTCCTCTAAAATAAATTCCTCAATGGACACAGTTCAGGTTGGTCACTGGGCATATCTGCAGTGAACCAGGCAACCCAACAGCTTGAATGATGTTTCTATTTTTTGTAACTACAACCTAGATAAACTAGATGTCGCTTCCATGGTCATGTTTCATATACAACGTTTAACCAGGAAGTTTCTTTATGATTGGAATTGGGGAAATAATTTTGTTGAAAGTTAAAAAGAATTAAAAGGAGGACAAACAACGACAAGTTTTGGTTGGTTGGCTGATTTTTTGACTATTTGTCTTTAATGATGATCTTCGAGTATTCAGTGTCTGAAGGTCCGTTTACCATCACTCTAATCTTTAACTCCACAAATTCTCTGTATTAATCAAAATAGGAGTCTAGTAGGGCCATTTTTAAAGGTTAATACTTCCACTCACAATAGACATGTTGGTCAAATTAAAATATTACTTTAAACCTCATTCTCCCATGGAGATAAATTATTTGAATGATTATTATTTTTATTATTTTACCATTTCCTGAAAACTTAGTGTTTCCTTTTGGTTCTAAGGCCCATTAAGGGCAATTTACTCTCATGTAATGTAAAATGATTAGGATCCCAGATCTAACCGAATTAATTCTAAACAAATTTCTTATATTAAACATTTTTTTTATAACTCATATAACCATATTTCCTCACAGTATACTATGAGCAAAACATTACTTTAAATGTAGGTACTAAACATCCGCCTGGAAGGTATAAATTAAGAAATTGTCTGTTTAAAGCATCTCATGGCAACCATCCATTTCATACCCAAAAAACTAGATTAAAAAAAAAACAATAAACCACAAAGCTACAAAATTTAAACCAAAGACAACATTTAACACAGTATTGACTTGTGTTGGGTTTAACAGACAAATCAGGAACAGGAAAGCAGAAGGAGAGATGAAAGCCTGTAAAGAAATGAAAAACTTTGAGATCAAACATCAAAGAGTTGAGTCAGTGTGTTTACTTGAATAATTGATAATGGCCAATATGAACCCTTGTTGTGCTAACAATAACTGAAATTCACTGTCATGGAAAGATGAAGCCAAAAATACTAGTCTCTTATCTCCAAAATGCCTCCAAAAACAAGGGTTTTCAGAAAAGAATTGGATCAACAAGTATCTTTATTATCATTATCATATTTTCAAGGTTTTAAAATAAGCAAAATATACATCCTTGTAAACCACCACATGTTTTACATATTTGTTTGTAATTTATTTAATCCAAGCTTAAATCAAATGCATTTGAATATTTGATCATGGGTAAGTGTGATCATCTCTAAAAGGTTTGAGGAGTGAGTGCACAGAAAATAATTCAGCATTATCTATCATAACGGTAAAAGTTGGTACCCATTAGTCTGGAAATTTGGTCTGGATTTTATAGCTGCTATTTCTTCTCAGTAAATTATATTAGTCTACAGTGAGACCGATTATCAACCTCAAGAAAACATCCAAGACCATTTCTGATCTTCCCAGGAGCTTATCCTGCAAGTTCAGCCTAAGGTCAGGCCATGTATTACTGCGAAAGACCAAAAAGCTACCTATGAGAGATTTTTACTTGCCTCAGTGATCAATTCCAAATGTTAAAGTTCAGCATGCTACCATTAAAAATAGACAAACTTGGCATGTTTGTATTGGTTGCCAGGAAAAGGGCTCAACCCTCCTAAAAGAATTTGCTTGTATGATTTAAAAAGTAGAATCTGAAGAAAATCCAACATGCTGGAACTCTGTCAAAAGTAAAGTTACTTTGGATATGAAGAAAATGTTGAAACAACAATGTAAGCAGCAATGGAACAAACAAACATCAGAAACTGTGAGGTAACACAGATGTCAGTTTTCATTTACCGAACCTAAATTTCCATTGATATTGTATTTAACTACATCGCTTCAAAATTTTGATTTTGTTGATTGAAATGTAATATATTGTAAATTTCTTTCTCTCATTGTCTCTTAAATATTTAAGCCACGTTTCTGTACACCCACCTTCCGTCTTATACTCTCTTTGAGTCGCCAACAAAAATGTCTTATATTTGAACTACAGTCCGCAAAAACAATAGACTAAATTCCCACCAAGTTGCCAAACTGAAGGTACATGCATTTTGGAGGTGTGTGTAAATGTTCACATTGTATCAACTTGCTGTAAAAGAGAAATAAACCACTGAATCCATTCACTTTTTTCCAAAATGTCAGTTAAAAATTGGTGCAGAGTCAGAGTATATCTTCCCTGCCCGGCTGTGGTTGCTTTTTCGTGACCCAATAATTATTGCTTTGTCCGTTGCAATACAAACACAATTTTTGAAAAATGGTTCCAATTTCAGTATTTCTTTATCCGTCTCTCTTAGAATGTAACTCCTCTAGCTGAGAGAATGAATGAATTGACCTTTCAATAATTTTAATTTTTTTTCTTCCATTTAGGCTGTGGAATATTTTCGGTAATTACTGACCAAAACATTGAACAAAAATAACTTGCAAGGGAAATGAGCTTCAGATGATTTCTTAGAAACAACTCTTTGCTAACACTTTTCTTCACCACCTTACACAGTTTTTCCCTCTTTGCCCTCCTCGTGCCATTTAGCACAGCCTCACTTAAGCACTGAGTCATGTCTTTCCAGTCCTCCCTCTTTTTTTCCCCTTTTTTTTCTCTTTAAGCACTCCATCAATCTAAACTGCATCTTGTTACTCCTGAACATTTCTTTGCGTCTCATGATTACTTAAACTCCACACACATTGCATCACACCTGTTTGTGCAAACACGCGACACAAGCTTGCCTGGCATGACATGTTATTGTCTTTAACAAGTGCCTAGAGATCCACCCAAGACATTCCTATTTACCCAGCCCTGCACATGGGATTGATAGGGCTATATTTAGTCTGGAGAGATTCATTTATTTTCCCTCACCCAGTCTGTGGTCCTCTCCCTTTCAGAGATTTTTCTGTCTTCCATTCATTCTTTTGCCTTCCCTCTCTGTCTTCAGATTGTTCCCCCTTTTTTTTATTTTCATGACTTTTCCGCTCTGGTGTGGCTATCCAGTGGCGTCGTGCGGTGGTGCTAGTTTATAAGTGAGATGTCTATTGTCATCTGACAGATGCATGACTTTCTATTTCTTTCAATCCGGTTGCTGAAAAATGTGAGCCTGAAGAAGGATAAAATGGAAGGGGGATTCCAGGAAATGATTAATGTTATTTTCACTGATACAGTAACGAAAATGGTGATACCGTTTATCTTTTTACCCCATACAAACACCAACACAAGATACATTAAACCAAATATTATTTGGAGTTTATGGTCATATTTGATTCCGTGGATGCCCCGGATTTGATATCAATTTCCAACTTATTGCACTCAGTTTTTGTCTGTGCTATCATTCCACCCAATAGGTTTCAAATGCTCTGTGACTGCAATTCAGAATGAACTACATTCGCTCTCTTCTTTTAGTCTCCTGCGGAGTGTATCTCTTGCTTTTGCAAGAAAAGCTGGACTATTTGCCCAGCTTGTTAAATATTACTGCAGCTTCCTCCCTCTCTAACGCGAATAGAATTAAATTTCTTCTCACATGGAAGGCCCTGCATTTGTTATCAAAAATGAGCTGACATTCAGATGTTAGCTACATTACCCACAAGTCTGTATGTTAATACACCCTCTAATCATAGTCTAGTTTAGAAAATACATGTAAATGTCCATCAGTTGTTTCTTGGCTTCAATTGTGCATCGTGACCGAAACAGCCCTGACATTTCAAAGGGAAGACAGAAAGCTGCGCCGTGTAACCTTCTACAAGCTGACGTGTTTTCATTTAGTGTTCGGATGGTAAATCCGGTGTCACAGGCACAGCGTCTGTACGGGTGTCACGGAGGAAGGGCGATTCACCTGTTTATCATTATATATATCAGCCTCATTTTTAATACACAGTACAATGCACAATCTGTACTTTTCTAAATATTCAAAATATTTTATTATATAAACATCTTTCATTATCCTGCTTTGTTTGCACACTACAACCTGGGTTTGCCACTTTATCTGTACTTAACCTTATTAACTGTACAGTATTACATTTTTGTAGCTATTTTACATGATGTAAATATTTTTTCTTCTGTGTGTGTTTCTGTTGTGTGTCTTGTTCTGTTTGTATATGTGTTTTTTGTTGTTGTTTTTTGCTGCTGTTGCGACCAAATTTCCCCTTGTGGGACAATTCAATAATTATTCTATTCTATTTAAAGGCAGCAATCATGGCTGCAATATCATACAAACGTTCCATTGTACCCTTTCAGTTCAGGAAGAAATCGGAGAGTCTCAGAGTTTAAGTTGGTGCTTTAAAGCCCGTCTTCCAAAGACAAAAAGCAAGGTAACTTTATTTGTATAGCACACTTTCTACAACAAGGCAATTCAAGGCGCTTTACATGATTCAGGGAAATCAACACTAAAAGCATAAAATACAACATTAGAGACACAACAATTTGACACATTTAAACATATGACATTCCAGCTTCTATTAAAATATATAACTAAAAACTGCAGATAGATTCTAAATGTGCAATGAACCCCCCCCCAGAAGTTATCGTATGAAATGACTGAATATGTCTTCGAAACAATAAGCATACCATGTTTCCATATCGCTCTCATGCCTTTTTTTATCCATCTTCCTAACTTTACACTAACTCCCTAACAACATCGACACTTTTTCTACCTGTTGCACATGTATTTTATGCACAGCGACAAAGACGCCCCAAGTTACATTGAAGCAACGGACATCTCTCTCTGCAACAGCAAAGTAGTGCTGCTTCACCTTCAAGCTCTAATTGGTGCAGAGGAGGATTTTTTTTAATCCAGCTTTTCTGTGTCTGTGTGCATTTGCTTTTGAAACACCCAGTGTCCATCCCTAAGTCTAGTCCTGGGCATTGCTCTCCCTACACTGAGCTCAAGCCTCCTTCATGTTTTTGAGGAGTGATGAACCCTTCTTTTCACCTGAGGTGTAGCGCGTGGAAGGATCACGTTATTCCAGCCAGATCCTCCCCAGTCCCTCAGGCGCCCCGGTCAGCCAGGAGTACAGCCCAGAACTCCAACCCATTGAGGAACAGACATAGCAGGAATCGAACCCAGGACCTTCTAGCTGTGAGGTGAGCTGTGCTACCAGCTGCGCCAACGTGCTCCCTGGCTGCTGACCTTTGTTGACCTCTGAATGTCCATTCATGTGAAACAAAGTTAACAAACCCATGTAATTACTTAGGCCTTTTGTTACCTTTAACCTAGTAAGGATGAGTTCCGACCAGCAGCAAGTCTTCGAGAAGCAATGACTTTAGATCCTTTCAGAAACTGTCTCCATCAACAGATCTCTTGAAGGAGGAAAAAAGCAGCTGCTTTGACCAGCTCATTTTGGTCTGTTTGTTTACAGATCCTTCACGAGTAAAGGAATTATCCGATTTCTGATCCCAGATAAAGATGGGGGGGGGGGGGGGGGGATTAACTGCTGTCTGCGTTTGGCTAATCTTCCATTACAGATGTGCACACCACAACAGATGTGTTTTTTTTAACTTAACTGAAGAAAAACAATTAACACTACTGCTATCTTGCAACACAATGGCATGTTTTAGGATCAGGTCTGCTGATTAGATAGAACAGATAAATGAGGAATCCTGTGACATTTTGTACCGATGGAGTCTGTTTTAAGGGTTGGACAGGAGGTAAAGGAAAATATAGAGGAAGAGTGTGACATACAGATATCCTACAATGAATCCTGAAAAAGTGAAGAAGATGACGCCATCAGACAGATAAAGCAGTGAATTATCACAGTCGCAGATCAGAAGCAGGCCTTGTCACATAAAAGAAACAGGTTTGAGTGTTAGTGACATTACTTTTTTATCATAAAACCCATCGGCATTAAGAAATTACTTACGATTTTTTAAAAATATTCTAATTAGATGCTGCTGTTAGCAATCAAATCAGGAAAGCAGATGATGAAGATTGAAATAAATATAAAACAGATTAAAACCGTAGAGAACTTCTCCATGTTACCAGGGGCACGAAGACGCTCCAGAAACTCTCTAATTTATTTTAACCTCCGCTTCTATCGGTGTTCATACACCAAAGTCGATGTTGCTGCTCGAATTAGTGAAGGGAAATTAAATAACCTTTCGGAGATTTGTTTCACCTCAGGGTCCCCTTCTTTCTATGTCACACAAAAGCCTTTTTTTAATAGATGTTTTTAAATGTTTTACATTTTAAAAGGCATCTAACTAGCTGAATTATGACAAATAAGTAACCTTTGAAGCGAAACTAAAAATGGACAAGATAGAAAAACCTTGTGATTTATTTTTATTTACCGTTTTATGAATGTAGAAACATGTCCTCTCCCTACAGGCATGCTGTCCTTCATCAACAGGAACAGACTCTTACAAACATCCCTAAACTCAATTTGAATTTTATGTGTAAGACCAACTCAATGCACGAATGAAGTGGGACGGACATTAACAATGGGTCTGAAGAGTTGCGAGAGGGTAAAAAAAAAAATCAGAAAAACTGTATGCATATTTATTACGTTTAGCAGAACCACCTTTAACCGCAGCAAACCTTTTTGGGGGTAAGCTTTACCGATATATCAGGCCGATATGATTTTTTTTTTTTTTTCTACGTGTATAAGCGACTGCTGCATTCACCGATTGTTTTTTTCCCAGCATTATTGCAGACTCTGAACTTTATTATGCTGCTTACTTGCTTCTACTCTGTGCAATAGTGTAATTATTTTCAGAATTTTAATTGCACAGTTTTTCAGCACTGAATTTGTTTTTTTTGTGTTACTTTTTCTACCTCATTTTTTTTTACATTTGTTAAATATTGTTTATCTACTCGTTCTCACTTGTTCTACCTCACCTATGTTTACTATTTGTTAAATATTGTTTTAAAATTCAATAAATGTTAAATCGCGACTTGTAACATTTATCATCATCATTGTTTTTATGATGTTAATTGAGGGACCAGAATCAGTATCGGCTCCAGATACCGCCTTAAGAAAATTGGCAGCCCGATGAAAAAAAATCGGTATTGGCATCGGGACAAAAAAAAAAAAACATATCGGTCGATCCCTAGTACATTTCTACCAGGCTTTCATATTTAGAGCCAGCCCTGTTTACCTTTTTTTCTAAAAAAAAGTTCCACTTTGTCAGATTGGACTAGAAGTTTCTAATTTTGCCACAATTATGTACTGGATTTTGATCAGGACTTTGACTACATCATCCTGTCACATGAATATGGTTTCATTCAAGCTATTATTTTGTAGCTCCGCCTGTATGTTCAGGGTCATTGACACGACGGAGGGTAAACCTCCAGTCCAGTCTCAAAACATTTTTAGCCTATTTGTTTGCTTCCAGGATTGCTTAGAATTTTGTTACGTCCATCTTTTCATCAACTCTCATCAAGTGATTTACTGTGTCTGCTAAAGGGTTTGTGGGAAGTTTTAACTTATAACTTCAAAGGGGTTTCTTTTAAGAAAGGCCTCCTTCGTAAGGCTTCTCCATAAAGACCAGTGCAGTAAACATCACCTACAGTTTCCATTAAAATTTAAAAAAGTTCTCTATGAAAATGTTTACAAGGCACTTTAATTTCCTCTCACTGACTGTATGGTATTATTGGACTGTTGCTAAATTAGATTAAAAAGTTTTTGTTGGAAAAATTCCTTGTCATTGTGAAAATGGATAATTAAGTCACATTCTTTGAACATTTCCAGTGAGATCCCCCAGGGGTCAGTATTAGGTCCTAGTTGTACAGATATTATCTGTATGTTAAGCAACCACAGTGAAATCTTTTTTGTTAGTCGATGACTTCGGTTTGTTGTGTTTAAATAATTACCTGAGAAGTGCATAAAGTGGTAATCTGGTTTTATGAAGACAACATTTGCTTAACGTCAATAAAAAAAACAAATTCTGATGTAAAATATCAAAATAAGCAATCCATAAACTGGGCGATTTTATGAAAAATAATTGCTTAGGTAAAAGACAATTAAACAAAAGATCACAAGTGCAATTATATTCATACTGTATGCACATGCAACATATTTAGTTTATTAAGAAAGTTATGAAGAAATATTTTTATTTTTAGCTAAAGTAATATATGTTTTACTTTGGCAACCTCCCCTACAGAAGGAAGTGCAGGTCAACATGTCCAAAACCCTCTAGAACAATTATAGAAATTACAAAAAAAAGATTTAAATATTAGAGTTAAGAAAAATTATAATAAAATTATGTTATTTTTGAAAACTTTTGGTTTTTGTCAGAGGAGTGAAGCCACGGGATCAATTGTTGAAGAAACACAGGACTTTCTAAACCTTGACCAGTTTAAAAAAAGGTATAAATACTTTAAATTCAAATGACATTCTGTTAAACATTGCCTGAATATGTCTTGTAAGTCTACTCGTTGTAAAATAAATGCTGTTTGTATAATGTCGATGTTATATATTTTTCTATGTTAAAGGAGACATATCATGGAAAATCCACTTTTTTAGCCCTTAAACGCATGTAAATGAGTATTTTGGGTGTTTAGGAGTGCAGACAACTTACATTCATTCTCTTCTGGTGCTGTGTTTATATCTTTACATTATTTTTTGGTCATATTTTTCCGTCTGTTTAGTTTTCTCTATTCGCTGTTACGTTTTCTCGTCTATTACGTCACATCATTTGTTGTTGAACTGCCAAATAAGGTAATAGACTGCCGGGTAACCAATTTCGTGAAGCCGCCATTTTTTCTCCCACACAGTGATTTTGTAGTCCAAGGTCAGTCATGTTACAGGAAAGCAAGTCAAAATGTTCAGTTATTGGGTGTATTAACCCACACAAATCCCTACATCGACCCCCAGCATCAGAGCCTCTGAGAAGTGCCTGGTTAAATTTGACTTTTAGTGGGAATATACCGACATCTGTGGGGAAAGTTCTCCTCGTTTGCGCTTCGAGGACGAGTGCTTCAGCAACCTCGGTCTGTATCAGGAGGGATTTAGCAAAGAGACTTCGTCTGATTGAGGGGTCAGTTCCTTCTCTCCACGGAAACGACGGACAAAGCAAAGCGGTAAGCTTCAAATAACCCTAAAATGACAGTAAACTTTATTTTAGACGTGAATGTTGTGTGTTGATATGTCGTACGGGCGAATGTTTTATAGTTGTAGCATTGTACATTTTGCTTGTGTTAGCTATGTGTGCTAGCTTTTAGCTGAGGATATAACTGTACTGCATGCTTTGAATAAAATGATTGGGCTTTTTTTGCCGGTTTTTGTCGTGGGGTACAAATGATGTACAGGAATTTAGCGACGACATCTTCGCAATAAAAAGTTTATCTGCCGGTAGTAATCAAATATCTGCTATCAGACTACAAAAATGTCCGAACGGGGTGGAGCGGAACGCTCTGTAACCTGGAGGGGGCGGGGCATGAAATGTTTCGCTTACATTTAAAGGGACCGCACCCAAAAGAGTAGCTCTAAAGATGTTCCTCAGAACGGTATAAGGAGGGTCTGGGGGGGCTACAATAACATGGAACTCAGACCAAACCACTGTGGTTCTACTTTACATAGACCACAAGTGAATGATTTACATGTGAAAATGAAGGATTTAAAAGCATGATATATCTCCTTTAATGTCTGATCTCCATGTTTAGGATTATTGATGAACGAGTGATCATGTTTAATGCATAGTGTCTCGTGGCTTTGGATGGATCAACAAACATCGTACCACTGAGATGTTAGACTGTACAACATTTTTTGTATGGAATATTTTCCCGTATTTACAGTTGTTGCATCTGCTTTGTTCAAAAGTCAACTGAACATTCGATCAATCGACAGTTGTGTCGTTTCAGGTTTTCTGGCATGGCTGTCATTCATGCCATGAGAGAACAATAGGTGACTCAAACTGTCTGCTAATGATTGCTCTGTTGACCTCTCTGACAAGCACTGAATGACCGTGATCCCTGTGCTCTGCTGTTGCACAAACCAACACATATGTCCTTTTTTTTCTTTTACTGTTTCTGTGGACGTTTTAACACTGACAGCCTGTTTCATATAAAAAGGCGAAGTGGAAGAAGGAGGCCAAGAAGAAAGTGGTTTTAGTTTGATCTGCTACTTAAAAGTTATACAAGCCGATACAATAGGATTCCTTAGTGTTTTTTTTGTGTTTTTTTTTAATTATTTTTATCTTTTACAGCTTCCTTGTTTGCAGATGTAAACTCTTGGTCTGAGGCACGGTTCATTAAGCACTTCTCTCCTTTCTATAAGCTGGCTTCCTTGCCTTCTAACTTAGTTAAACCTGGCCATATTAAGCTGTGGGTGTCAGATTTCCAGCGTACCTCCTGTAACATCACCCTCAGTGAGTGCTTATCGGCCCAGTAGCTGCCATGTCTAATAACTGATATCACAGTGGATTCTGCTGTGTGATGCTTTTTTTTTTTTTTTTTTTTGATTTTATTATCAGCCGCCGCTGCTCTCTCCAGGTCTGCGCACTGCGTAACATTCTAATTTTCTCGTTCAAGAATTACTGTTGGATTAATTCCATTAGAGAAATAGCCACTGTCGTAATTGGCCAATCGGCTTGAAGATCAGCATCGCTATCAATTTTCGTGATAAATATTAGGTTTTGCTGAAAATAGGACCACACAGTGAACTCCTCATAACAGAAACACCCAGTGTTTCATCTTTCTGCTTCTGTTCTTTATCGTTTTATCCTCTTTCCATCAGCAATAATCTCCCTTTTTTATGGCTTTATCTCGTCTTCCTGACATTGTTCAGTCATATAAGGGTGTATTGAGGACTTGATCCAGCTGATCTCTGATGTCCTATTGTCCAAGTCTTATTTTAAAAGTGAAGCCGATACATGATCAGAAATAACTTTTTGTCACTCTTTCTGTACTTCTGCCAGAAATGTGCCCACCTAAGCACACAAATGTACTCTCGCATCTCATAATTAGATAAACATAATCTGGGAATAGATGTAATTACTGTTGAATAAGCTTTAATTAAGCAGCAGCACATGCAAACAGGATTATACGGATGCGGCTGCGCAACAGAAGTACATCTTGTACTTACAAATGAGGAGCATTATGTATCCTGTTTTCGCTGCAGGTTTACATCGGTTGAACCTGAGCACACGGTAAAAGAGGCCGGGAGTATATAGGAACAAGAATATGTGTACTATTTAAAGAACTCGGCACTCCAAAATAGATTCCTCCATTCTTAGAGGAGCATGTTGCCTGAGAGATTTGCAAACACCATCCCATTCAGTGTTATGCCCAAGGCCTGTTTTCTGCATGCCGTAATGTCATTTTGAGGCGGATGCAGCAGTTTGCACTGCCGGAGAGTTTCCTGCCACACCTTGTCTGCATCAGCCTAATGCGAGAGGGCTGAATGCGACACGGTTGTTTCATGCTGCAGCCCAGATCCTGGGGTTTTGTGTGTGTGTTTTTTTCCCCACTAAATTGGAAGCATTATTTCCTGTTTAAATGTATAAAATATTTATCAGAGCAAAAGAGAAGATTGAATGAAAATAATTTTAGGGAAAGCGGTCAAACATTCATAATTTCTTTGTTTCATTTGGTCCTTACATTCATGACATTCATAGTTTAATACAGTTAAACCTTTCTAAAAACATCTCACTGGGCTTTAGAGAATTTCGCTCAGCTCAGAAAAACGTGTTATGTTAGATGCTGAATTGTACAGTATTCATACCCTCTAGTAATTTAAATGCAATTACTGTATTTTTAATTCAGTCTGTTTGGAATGTTTTGTGTAAGGAAATGCGAGACATTTTGTGATTCCTCCCTGAAGTAATTGGCACTCTATGTTCACGGCCCTTTCTCAACCTTTTCGCATCATTTCAGGAAGCAGGTGTGAATATTGCAAATGTGATTTTAACACCTTAAAAAGGTAAAGTTCTGTCTTTTCTCTGAAGGGAACAGTGGTTTCCACTCTTTAGTTACTCCCTGACCTTCTCAGCTGTACATACACTCCGCTGTCAGCTCTTCCCCGTCTGCTGGCAGCAAATCTTAAAACTGGGCTGTGGAAAGAACTTTTTGAGCCTCTCATCTGTGTTGTTGAGCTCTTATTGAGAAACTCAGCTCCGAAGCACCTTGTATGAGAGTCGTGCTCTCATTCTTTTTAAAAACGATTTTTTTTTTTTTTTTTCACTGATTCATTTTCCCCATGAACCCGTGACCTGTTCCGTGTTCTCTTCTTCCTTCTTCCTCCCTGCCTTCTTGGTCTAATGATGACTTCATCGGACACGCGCTCTGTTTCATTCTTAACTTGCGCCTGTTTTTCCTCAATACATGTCAGAGTTTCATTCAGACAGGCCTTACTAAAATAGTGAGCCATGGAGAGTGTGACATTTAGTATTGGTCTGAGGTTAATCAACACTTGTATGAAGATGTACGAATGTGTGAGTTGTAAAAAAAAAAAAAGCAACCTTGTTCTCAATGAAAAAAAATTTCAGGTTCAGAACTATTATTTGCTTCTCTCCTGCTATTGTTAAAATGTCAGTATAGAGCAAAGGTTTTAATCCGGCAGCAATTTTTATGTTTGACTTCACCTGGATGCTTGGACTCCACCTCCATCTATCCACTTCAGTGTACTGCCACACTGCAGTTGCTGTCGGCTCCATCTGAATGTCTTGCTTGTGCTTTCTCAATGTCAAACCATAAATAATTAAAAAAACAGTAGCAGATTGCTGTTTAGCGCTTTGAAGGGAGCGAAGTGCCAGCTTTGTGCAGCTTGCTCGGTTTATACCCAAAATGCACCTTGGAACTCAGCAGGGGCTATCTTGTATTCTTAAAATGCTGAGGGTTAGTTACAGCCAGAACCACGTTTACTTGTGAGTTGGATTGCAAGCAGCCGTTGCAGTGCATTGTGGGATATATAGTGTAATTGGTGTGAGTGCTTTATACGGTACTGGCAGGCCCCTAAAATAGACATAGGAACTTGTTTGGCGGGCTATTTACCTTGTGTGACGCCACCAGATTCTTGAACCAAATCTTGATTAAAGAACGTTTCACCGTAAAATAGCAAAAGAAATAGAAGAACCAAACATGTCATGTTGTTCTATAGTTGATTGGAAGTAAATTTGATTGATTTTTACAGGAAACGTTGGACAGCAGCATTAATGTCAGTGGCGGCTGGCCAATAGAGGGCGCTAGGGCGCCGCCCCACCACTGACAACTTGCCACATTACCTTCAATAAAAGTGGAACATAATTCTTATAATAACATAAAAATGTTTCGAAATATATGTATATTTTCTTTCAGATGTGTAAGATAAATATTTAATAGTTTAAGGGGAGTTAGGTTGTGGTTGTGTTGTCTGATTGAGGACATATTTCCGCCTTGGGGCACAAAAATTCCATTGACTCTCGTTATAAGTTGTACATGCGCAGTAGCGCAGGAGAGGTGCGCCCTGAGTGGGCGGGGCTTACATATCGTCCCCCTCCAGCTGTGGGGGTGCAGCGGCTGAAGTCAAACAACGTCACAGACGTCTGTCATACAGCGCGGCTGATAAACAGGACCGCGGGAGTTGGAGACGAACAAAGGCATCGCTGCATTAAAAATGTGCATCATTCACTTAAAGTGTTTTCTGACTTAAATTAGTGCTAACTGATTAGCGGAAGTAGCTGCAGTGCAGACGCCGCTACTTCACAATAAGAGCATGTATTCCTATTGAGTAGATTGATGACTTGGATAGTTTTTCTGCTGAGTGTTTACATTTTGGAAAACAGTAAATTGTGGCATTAAATTAATAAATCTATATTACATTTGATTTATTTGATATTTAACACAGCTGCTGATAACCAACTGTTAAGTTTATTAATATATTTTGGTTATTTCTGCATTACTTTGCATTTGTTCTTATTTTTCATATGAGATCACACACATCTCCCTCCTCTCATTTATATCACCCAACCGTGTATCAGCAGCTGTGTGGAAATATTACAGAGCAAAATAAATATAACAGCTTTTTCTCCATCATATCTTCTCATACTCTGAATGGCTTTAAGTGGAGCTCTGGCAGCTTCTCCCAGTGTTAACAGAGTGATCCCAGTCTGAACCAGTACCTCTATAGATAGCTCAGTGTTTCCTCCTCTACAGTAGCAGTCTGTTCTAGCGAAACTGTTGAAGCCTCTGACTGAAAATTATTGTCGTCGTAGGATAGTCCTATTAAGAAGACGCTTAGGGTTGTCCAATACAGTATGATTAAGAAACATTCATCTTTACATGCAAAAAATTTTAGCCAGTTGTTTTAGCAACTGGTTAATAGATCAATATGTCAATGTATGAATTTATGTAGTCAATGTGTGAATATGATTGTGGAGTTAAAAACAAAATTCTACTAATCTCTATTTATAAAAAAGAGCAATGGCAATTGGATTTGTCCTTTTACTCTAAAATGTTCCGTTTTTTTAGTCATATTTAGGGATGCTAATTAGTCGGGATTAATTCACAGCTATCCCTTAATTAATTAGGTTAAAAAAAATATATCGTTTGACAACCCTAATAAATAGCCATCATCATAGCCCCCCCTGGAGAAAGTTCCACCAGCCGCCACTGAATAATGTGATTTGTTGCAGCTCAGACATCAATACATTTAGTGATCCATAGCATTGGCGAAAAGGCTAAAGACAACGGGAAGGTTGTCGGAATTTTAACCAGTCAGAGGGCAAGAAGTACATGGATCAACATGGATGTCCACCGTCACTGCACTGCATGAACGTCTCTTGTTGAAAAGCACACGGTCTTTTGTGTAAATACCATCTTTGGAAACAATCACATGTATGTGATGGTGTAAAGCAGAAAAAAAATGTGTCACTCTGGTTCAAGGAATGCACAACACACCCTCCACCCCAGCCCCCCCACCCCCCGTGAAGCCAGATGTCTTTACAAGCTTTTCCTTTTCGCAGGTCAGCAGTGGAAAACCACCTGCTACCTACCATTGAAAGGGAACAAAGAAAGAATAGTACACAATGCACATCAAAAAAGCATGTGTTTTGTTGAGCCCGACTGTATGATGGCTTATGAACTTCTCTTAGTGTTCCACCTTGCATACAATTCTTTGTTTAAACGCACCCACCGACTGCTGTGGTTTTGCCTGAAATTACTTTCTGTGTTTTTCCATGTTCTAGTATAACACAGAAATTCTGTGGGGGTTTTTTGTGTTTCTTTTTTTTTTTTTTTTTTTGCTCTCTGTGTTAATTTTCTTTTAGCATTCGGCACCTAATTCAGCATCTCACCTTTGTTTCCCTTACAACCACTTGATGCTGCAGAGAGAATGGAGGGCTGGTAACATTTCCATCTGCAGCTAATGAAAGGAAAGAGGGCGCATATTAATTTCACATTTAAACACTTCATTAAAACACTGCTCTGTCCTTGTACCAGCTGAACCTACATTGATTTGAAATAAGTTTCCACTCCAAACGTCACTTCTGGTTGAACAGCATGTATTCTGTCTGCTGCATCTGTGTATGCTGGGCTTTATTGATTTGCATTACCAATATCAGGATCTCTTGCTAAGGATGAATATTGAACTGGGCAAGAAATAAAAACGGCTTCAAAAATGCCAGGTAGATATAAATCATGTTTTGTTTTATTTTGTTTTGTTCTTGTGTTAATGAGAGCTGTTTTTACAGTGTTTTACAGTCATTATACATTTGTTCAGTTGTTTTGTCTGTTTCTTATAGATTTATTTCATATCCAAAAACACAAAAATAGGAATGATATCAATAAATTGGAGTGTAGTGGTTTAAATCATACATTTCCATTTTAAACAAAAATATTATAGCTCAGTTCCAATTACCATCATTTTTTGGGATCTAATATTTAGTAGAAAACCTACTAAGACTAATCTTGTTTTTCAACAGGATTTTCTCAACAAACTTCATCCTCCCACATCTGCTCAGTTACAGCTCAGCCTTTAGCATCTGGGATCATTAATGTGCACTCATGCGTCTGAGTACGCTATGATACAGAGGAAAGGATTAAAATGAGAACAATCTTTCAGACACTAATGACTTCTTTGAGCTCTTTGTCAGCTCCCTGAAACTCCTTTTAACATACAAGAAACAGCAGAAAGCTTCTTAATCGCGTGTTTCCATCAAGGCCACGCTAAAACCTTTAATTAGAGGTGCATTCAATGTTAAAATCAACTTGTGGTGTGCAATTACTTAACAGCTATAGGAGTTAAATTCACCCTACTCCACTGGCTATGGCGGCCACTTCAGGCAGAAAGTAATGATTGGGGTCAGTGCTTTGTAAAGTGTGGTAAAGCTGTTGTACATCTTTCGGGAAAAAAATCTGTTTTAAATGTAACATTTTGGTCTTTCTTTAAAGAATCATGTACCAATGACTTTATTAATTGGATTAAGGAAATTTTACTATTTGGGAATAAAAGCTTGACGCTGCTGCAGTAGATTTCTATTATGGTGCTTCAATAGAAAACTCTTCTCTTATTCGGAATGTGAAAAAGTCAGACAAATTAAATAACAATCAAAGACATTTATTACCCGATCGAAGGAGAATCGGTTTTAAGTACAGTCAAGAAAACAATGAGATCTCTCCTCTTTTTAAAAAAGTGTTTTCTGCTGCTTTAAATCAATGTGTTTGCTTCCCTGAAGTGAAAATCATTTCCAGGTTGCTAGATAACCTTTTTTCACAATGTTAAATTGAAACTGCTCGGCGTCCGTACAGTTTAATTTTAAGTTTCATTCTCCTGCTTAATGTGAGTTTGCTGTACCTGCAAACTCACAGTCCGTCTATATCCTTCCCTGCAGCAGGTTCTGCAAAGTATGAATAGAAACAGGGTCCTGACACAGTTATCACAATCTATTTTCTTACTTTTCTCTTTTTTGATTTGGGCATGAATCTTCTGCTCTTTTGTTAAGTTTAAAGGGATAATCCCCCCTAGCTTAGCATAAATCATTGTAAGTGAATGGAAACTACTAGCATGGTAGTAGTATGGTAGTACTTCACAATTACTTAGATGGATTTTTGCTAAGCTAGGCGGAAGTATCACTTCAAGGCGAGGGGAGAAAAATACACTATGTGCTCCGGTTCCACAAAGAGATGTATATACACATGGGGAGAAAGAAAAGAAAACCCAGGACAAGTCTGTACCTTTTAAGTTTGTTTTACTCCCTAACAGAATGGCATTTGATAAAACTAGGGAGAGCTGCGCTCAGTTTACGTTTTTTCATGTGAGATTTCATAGTAGTTCAAAACTCTCCCTTAAATAATCTAATTTATTTTACGAGTGCTTAATCCTCAAGGGGTCGCGGGGTGCCTATCTCCAGCTGTCAACGGACAAGAGGTGGGGTACACCCTGGACAGGTCGCCAGTCCATCACAGGGCCACATAGGGCGCTTTCACATGGTACGGGAGTCCGTACTTGGGTACGGTATTTGGTCAAAATCCACTTATTTCGTACCATGTGAACACAGACTGTACCGTGCCAGAATACGGGCAGAGAGACCTGCCTTGGAGGTAGTATCCGAGTCCAGGTACGAGCGGCCACGTATCATGTGAACACAACCCGTACTCTGGCCGTACTCAAGACAATAGACGCGCTCCATGCGGAAATGACGACATCGCCGGCCGAAATTACAGAATCACCTCGCGACCATACAAATACCAAAACAACGCGATTCAAGCATCCCACAGCAACACAGCAGGTTACAAAACGGCGGGTTTACTACAACACTCACCCTGTAGATGGCTTCAGGTAGCAGCTGACCAGTAGACCAGTTTGTTTACATTCTAGGCTGTCGCTCGTTTTATGACGTCGGTACTTCTCACTCCCTTGTTTGTTGGAGAACTAAGACTTATTTGTATACCGCCACCTGCTGTTTATTTGTAGTAAAAGACTGGATCCCAATACGGTCAGAGATCCGTGACATGTGAACAGAAAAAATTAGCATTTTCTCTGGCCGTTTTCTGGTACGGCCACACATGTGAAAACGGCCATAGAGACAGACAGGACAAACAACCATGCACGCACACACCTAAGGACAATTTAGATGGTGATCAATTAACCTGACAGTCACGTGTTTTGGACTGTGGGAGGAAGCCACTCATGCAGAAAGACCCTGGGCCGGGATACGAACCCACAACCTTCTTGCTGCAGTGCTAACTACTGCGCCACCGTGCAGCCCCTATTTTGTTGGAAGAAAACACCACAAACGCCTCGACCAAACAGGAAAAGAAAAGAGAAATAGCGGGGGGGGAGTATTTTTCTGTGAAACATGAGCAATGCCATCTGATTCATCGTTAGGTGGTTTTCCAGCTGTCACATTTAAGTGATGGTCCCAGTTTTAAGCCGTCTAATTAAAGAGAAACACGGATGTATGACCCTGTGAACACTTTGTCGATCACAGATACGAATAAATTAAAGGATTTTTTTTTCTATCCCCTTTGTCTTTGTGTTTCTAGGAAACAGGAACTGCTGAACATCTCTAACGTTCCTCTAGGAGAATGTCCCCCCTCACCGCCTCGCACTGCACCGCCCAGCATGAAGGTATGACACCAGGACACAGGTATTATATTTGCAGTGTGACGTTCACATCGCAGCCCTGTTTAGGAGCAACCCAATGTGTTATATGCCCAAACACTGTTTTGTGTTATCATACTATTTGCTATAAAAGGCAGAAACATAAAGACAACTTTTTTTAAATATTTTTTTTTATTTTAAAGGTAAATCTGTGCAAATTGGGGTTCGGATTATCATACTTCATAATCTATCTAATGTTTTATGAGACCTTTGTAGTATTGAAAATTAGGTTCAGTTGCTTTTTTGACAAGCTTTTTTATGTTTGTTTTTCTGTATTTCTGGTCTCAGTAAATGTTGGCTTGATTACATAAACTGAATTGTGGTCTTCCATGCGGGGAGTGCTGTAATACTTTGTCTCAATTTTTTCTTAACATTAAGAAGGGATTAGTTTTAGATCAAGGAAAAATAAAAAGTTAGCTTGAAAACCAAACTGCAGGAACTTCAGATTCTCAGCTCTCGTGGTAAAATTTCCATATGCATTTTTCAGTGAGGAACTTTTTTATAGAAAATGAAGAAATCGTCTGGGATTTTAGTGAATAAAGAAGGTTCATTTGTCAATATTTCTTTCAATGTTGCTTTTATTTCCTCTTTAGTGTTGGTTACTTTCTTTTTTAAGAATGTTAGAGACAATAGGCTACTGGTTCTGAAGAGTTATATTCTCCTTTTTGCGTTTGAAACAGTTCTGATTTCAAAGATTCTCAAATTTATCCTTCATGCTGTCGTTATATTTTCAAGTGTTCTAAATAAAATGTCAGACCTCATGTGGGACTGGACTTTTTCTCTTGATTGTAATTATTATTATTATTCATTTGAAAGGTAGCTGCATACTAATTAACCTTAGTAACAAGTGCAGATTTAAATACGCCAAAGCTAGCCAAGACAATTTTTTATCAGCTGTCCCTTAGCAGGTAACCACCACTATAACAATTACAGCTATTTCATTACAGGCATACATACTATACATGCATGCATAAATGCATCTCACTGTATAGAGAAACACAGCTCTGCCTCTTCAGTAACTCCTCACTGCCAGGAATTTGGGTAAAAGGTTTCATTTTCAATTTTTTATCACATGAAAAAAATGTCTGTCGGTTTGAAATACCGTTCTGACTGTATTGGCAGCCGGGCCACTGAATTTTAGCAACATTTCCGTCAAGCAGCCGAATACAGGACTGCTACAACAGTTGATAGCCTTACTATCTGACCAGCCTATTTCAGTTTGTTGCACCTTACTGCTACCCTATTTAAAAAAAAAAAAAAAGAAATACGAAACTGCTATCCTAAGCACGTTTACTTGTAAACTACAGCTAAAAATCTATCCGAATCATAATAGCAAAAAAAAAATGCCATGCATACATGCCAACATTATTTTATTTGTAGGCTATTAATCAATATGTTTGATGTTTATTTCACAGCAGTAGGCACAACCGTTGCTTTTTTATTTTCAAGTAAAAGCAATTAGACAGGTTTTATCATTTCATTTCTATCTAAATGAGGTAGAACTGGGGTATTTTGACTCAAGTTTATCATGCATAGAAATCTCCTACCAGCTCAAATCTGTTTGAGCATTTGGAATAAGCGTCATTCTCGATATAAACAGGAAAACTGCAGTCAGATCATCCTCGAGGATAAACCGGATCATGACGCCGAAACGCAGGGCATGGTTGAAGGCGCTGCTCTGAGACCGATCATATCTTGATCATAAATTTCCAGTAATAGTGTGCTGTCACAGGAGCCTAGGTGTAAAAATGTAGCAGCAAAAAGTGGAGTTTCAATGCGTCTTAAATATCACATTAAAGAACTGCCACATCGACTAGTGTCACGACACATTACTGAGCTTCACATGAAGGGAGAATGGCTTTTACTATTCATAAGAGTCTTTTAGATGTAAGGATTTCCAGACCTCTGTTACTTACTGCGCTTTTTCCTTGAAAACCCATTGAATAGGGTTATTCCCCCTTCCAAAAGGGATTAAAGGGAGGGTATATTCACAGGAAACAGATAGCGCTTCTGTAAGAGGGAGACACTTTTTGTAGTATGTTGACCTTGAAGTGCACTATCATTCCTGATCGACTGAAGATAAACACTAAGTGAAAAGGCACAGTGGCTGACAGGAGAAGAAAAAAATAAAAAACTTCATGTACGGGGAAGCATGTAGTGTACGAGCAAGAAAACATCCCCTTTCACTTGACGTGTGGCGGATTTCTGGTAATTATCAGCTGGCAAGCAACGATTCAGCTGAGAGCTGGAGAGCTTTAATAGCAGGACTTGAAATGGTAGAAAGCTCTTACTATAACTATATACGTCAAACCCATCCCTTCTGTTAAAAATATTAGTCTTTTTTTTTTTGTACAGGCAAAAAGAAATATGCAGCTGTAGTTTTTAATCAACAAATTTACTGCATTTCTGGATAAACTTCAGTATTAGTGCCCAGCATTAGTGTTTTCTCCTTTAGTGAAACTGTTAAAAAACCTGTCAGACGTAAGTAAACAAGGAGAAATAAAGTGAACGGTTAAGATTTGTCAATAAGTGGTTGAATCCATTCTTTGGTCATGTGTGGTAGTGCTCAACAACAATGTACTTACTTCAATATTTACTCTTCAACTTCAAATTGGGACATCATGCATTGCTTATCTTTTACCTAAAATTTCCAAGCTTATTAAGATTTGTTAATAAAATGAGATCAATGTTGATGAATACTTGATTATTAAATGCAGAGATATATCCAGCTGCAATATAAATGCATTCATTTATTTTTATCTACGGTGTCACTTAGAGGTTTAGAGACGCTTATCTCCAACATGAATGTCAAAGTATGGTGTGAGTTTGATTTCTTTAAACTGAGGGAGCAATTCATAACAAAATAAGCATATTTCATAACAAAATGAGCATAAAACAGGATGGGTAGAGGGTAAAATGATACTGTGGAGAGTAAAACAGTTATCACAAGCACAGGAATTTTGTAACAGGGTGTACACAATCATTTTTTTCCTCACATTTCCTCACATATCTGTTAATATTACAATATCAATGTGAGAGACAGAATATAATAACATTTTAAAATGTCTGGAAATAAATATGCCTGCTTATTGCTATTTAACCGCAGTGGTGGTGCATAATTAACTTTGAGAACAAACCAAAAAAAAGCTTAAACATTTCTCTCATAATCTTTGTGATTTTAGATACATTTTAATCAACCCATTCACGACTTTTTTGGAGTCATCAGGTAATTTTGCAATTCATGATGATGCACGTGTGCTCCTATAAATAAACAAGTTCCTTTGAAAAAAAAAAAAACCCACAAGGTGACAGAGCACACGGTAAACACTGGGCTGACCTGTTCTGCTTTGGCAAATCGTTCGGTTACTCAACCGACTTGACTTTCCTGTTGGAGCTTCTGCTGCTGAGGCAAAACAGAGGATGAACGACACTGAGAGCAGGGGTAGAAATGAGAACACACGAAAAAAAGGTAAAGCAGGATGTTTCAAGTCCGGTCAGGGCGGTAAGTATGAGTTGACTGCCTTTAATAACTAGCGTTTGCAGATTAAAGTGTTCAGCTGTTTGTTTTAACCTCTGTACGACTCAGTATGACTCTGTATGACATGCATGGGTCTAGATATTAGACCAGCAGCCTCCAATGTGACCAAATGTGAGGAAGAAATTTGATTCCTTTACTAAGGCATTATCTAACTTCAGTTCTATTCAGAAAGCGTTGCTATCCTACGGGGCATTTCATTCAAGCATGACTGTTGCGAGGACAGCACGGTAATAAATGTGAAACTTAAAATACGAAAACTATTGTTACACATTTCTGATCAACTTCTGAACTAACCATGGTGGCTACATTTATTATGATATCAGAATTCTTCAACCATGATTTATATATATATATATATATATATTTGGGTAATAGGTTTAAAAATGTATTAGTTCTGGAGCTAACCAGATAAACAAGTGCAGAATAAAAAAAATAGAAAACTTGAGATTTGATCAATTTGAAAGCATCTTTATCCCGTAGGCGACTTTTCCTACAGTTATTTCTCCTATTCTTACCTAGTTTTCTCTAGTTTCTTAACAGAAACTGTGCGTTCTGTCAGAGATGGAAATTCTCTTTAGTTGCTTTGTATGTGATGGTGTTGACCTGTGCTTTGCTAATGAATCTTATCTTTTAGATCTTCATCCTCACATAGAGGTTTTTAGGTTTTTTTTGCAGTCCCCGTGTGTCACTAAAACATGCTGTGAATTAAGAGCAGATGTCTATAACTAGACTTTTTTTTTCTGGAAATGAAATCTCAAAGTGATAGTTTGGGATTTTTGATGTGAATTTTATGTTAAAAGGCAATAAGTAGTCAAAATTCTTCCTACATACTCTCTCTCGGTGTCTTGATTTTGTATTAAGACGGTTGTTGAAGGGAACCGCTATTCAGAGACCCACTATGATCATAGTAGACTACTGTCTTACGACAACAAAACGTCATACAGGTTTATGCAAATGAATTTTTAATCCACAGCTTCATTTTGCATTAGGTGGGTTACTGTACACTAAAACAGAGACAGTTTTTAATATGGTAATTGTGGCCAGTTACCCAGGTCTACATTAAATATGAGGCACATGCAAAACAAAATCTACAGTCAATAGTGATTTTGCACTTCCTGCTGGCTGTTAGAATAGGAAAACTGCTTTACGTACGGTAGGCGTGGCAGGATTTACCGGGACGCCATCCACGCAAAAACTGCTGCTGCCAAAACGGACGGCTGTTTTCTAAGGAAATAGAAGTGGGAGGCAATAATCTTCTTGTTTAAAACATGTACAAGGAATAAAACATGTTAAGTATTTCAGATCAGAGTAAATACCTGATAGAAATTACAGAAATGTTCATTTAAAAGTTTTCTTTTTTTAGTTTGGGTTTTGCACATGAAGATCACTGGTTGGGGACCACCTCCTACTTCCAATGGCATGTCTAAGTAGTCATGGACTGCTTTGTAAATAACAATCAAATGCATTAATGTTTAATTATTAATTAACGATTATTAATTAATTGTTTTAAAATTCAACTGCTCATAAAGTAGCCATCACAGAAGTTCAGAGATCGTCGTTGCTTTGAGATCTAAGATGTAAGATTTAATATGTCTGGTTTAGGTTAGGGATGCAACGATTCCACTTTTTTTCAAACTGGTACGACACCGATATTTGGATCTGAGTACCTGCCGATACCGCGTACAAATGCAGATACTTCTACCACACGCACAAGCCAAAAAATGCAATGAATGGGGAGATATTTTCTTCTCTGCTTGTCACAACAAATTATGGTGAATTAGATAAAAATAAAATATTAATAAAACACAAGATCAAAGGTAACAGAAGTAAAAAAAAAAAAAACTGTTTGTGTGGAATTATTGCAGAGTTTCCACATTTTAAGGATCTGTGATACCAATAAGAGTATAATTGCACTGGGCCCGAAATCAGTATCGCTATCGGTCCATTCCTAGTTTTAGCTCCTCTAAATAGCTTAAGCTACCAAACTATACTGCATTTATACCAATTAAAGATGTCAAGATGATTGTCCTCTGTAGGAAAGATTACTACTTATACCCTATTAAAAAGAACCTCTCTTCAAATATTTAGAACTACGCTTTGAAATAAAAACCCCTGCATATTTGAGCCCCTATGTAGTCGCTCCCTTTAATCTTTGTCTTTGTGTGCCTGAAAAAGCTAAACACAGCAACATATCCCCTAATCCTACAGATAAAATGACCAGGGTGTGGAGATCATTATCCCAGTCTCTGACTTTTTCCTCCTTTCTTTCAATTTCGTGGCCAACAGCGTTCATGACCACATGAATATGTGCAAATTTTATCAACCAATGAGCCTGTCAGTCAATCAGGCCCTTCTGCTGGTTTAATCTGCTGCCAGACCGCTTGTGATATCCTCTTCAGGTTACCATGGGAAATAAGAGATGCAGATGTTGCCTTGGCTGAAGAGAGACGGAGAAAGAAAAGCCAGAAGTGAAAAGGATTGGCTGAAAGAAAAAAAGAAAATGGAGGACAAATTAGCATGATGGGACAAAGAGATAACATGGAACAGGGCAGCGAGGGCAATGTGAAATATTCAGAAAGGGCTGAGATTGACAGCCATGCATAAACTCAGACTCTTTTTCTGTTCACTGTAGGTAGCATATCTGAAAGCTGAGTATAAAGTCTACACTCTAACAGCACAGTTAGTAAAGGGGAGGGGGGGGTCCAACAGTCTTTATTGCCCAAACACTGCAAAACCTACAGTGTCCTACTGCCTGATTTGGGGGCCTCAACAAATGTGTCAAAGAAGCTGCTATGTTAACAGGAAACCCAACTTTTCATCCAAGTATTGACTTAGTGGGGGATAAAGAAATAAATACATGGCACCAATATCAGGGGATTTTTGTTGGGGGGAAAAATTCTAATAATCTTTAGTCTTTCTTTAACCACTGTAGAAACATGCACAGCAGTGTGAAAAAATGATTGCCCTCCTACCTGAAATCTTGTGTTTTTTGCATGTTTGTTAAACTTAAATGTTTCAGATCATCAAACAATTTTGATCAGTTATAGACATAATAAGTAAACCCAAAACGCAGGTTTAAATGAAAAGTAAAAAATACAAAGTTACATGTGGGTGTGTGTCAGTGTGTGTCAAAGTGATCCCCCCACCCACCTCAAACCCCTTTAAAACAACGTAACAATAGTTCCCCTGAGTTTCATTTTCCCAGCCACACCTAGGCCTGGTTAGAGCCACGCCTGTTGTTAATCAAAAAAAATCACTTAAATAAGACCTGCATGACAAAGTGAAGAAGACTAAAACGTCCCCAAGAGCAAGAAGACATCACAACAAGATCCCAAATAATTCGGTGACAAATTATGAAGGAAAGTAACTCAGATCTATCCATCTGGCAAACGTTATAAAGTTATTCCTAAAGCTTTGGGACTCCAGAAAACCACAGCGAGAGCTACACATGCTGAAAACGCAGACCGTAGGCGCGTTTCTGCTATCGGAACTTCAGGGTCGGTCCGGTCTTCTTAGCTGTCATGTCTTCATACAAAATTGGCCCTTTAACAAATTTGCTAAAACATTAGCATATCGCAACTATTCCAGCAATGAGTAGACTCAATGATCAGTGGCAAAAATAACAACACAATAATAATGAATGAATAACAATAAATAATAAGATTTCGACGGCTGCTGTGGTTCTGTTTGCTATGTTGTTATAAACTACTTGTTTGGCGACGTCTGCTCATTTCCCTCCGAATTAGAATGCAATACATTTTTGACTCATCCCAAATGTTGCCTGTCAAACAATTTAATGATCCCCGAGAATTCTGGGAAAATGCTCTCTGGACTTGACGAGACAGAAGTGAAACTTTCTGGAAGGCGTGTGTCCCATTACATCTGGCATAAACGTAACGCCTCATTTCAGAAAAAGAACATAATTTCACCAGTTAAAATACGGTGGTGTGGGAGTGTGATAGTTTTGCTGCTTCAGGACCTGAAAGACTCGCTGTGATGAATGGAACCATAAACTGCTTCCCAAAGGACGATATCTGACCATCTGTTCATGACCCCAAACCGTAAAACAAACTAGTTCTGCAGCACAACAATGATTCCCAAAAAATACCAGTAAGGCCTCCTCTGAGCGGCCCATTTAAAGTGCTGACCTGAATCCGATTTACAGATAGATGCTGTGGCATGAACTTGAAAACGCGGTTCATTCCTAAAAACTCTCCAATGTGCCTGAAATACAACAATTCTGCAAAAAAGAATGGGCTAAAATAGCTCTACAGCAGTGGTTCCCAAGCTTCCCAACTTCTGACCCACATGATAAAAATGTAAGAGGCCTGTGACCCCAACTCATGATGGAAATACACGCAGTTTATTCTAAGACTCTAAAAAGTGGTAGAATGGCAACATAACCAACATCAAAAGCCAATATAGTTAGCAATATACGTTGATTTTATCAATCAAAGTCCTATTTTTTTTTATCTTTTATTCAGTTTATAGAATGCAGATGTTTGCTCAATGCCATTTTGGTTATTTAATTTTTTTTCTCAAGAGAATCTCAAGACCCCACACATACATGTTTGTGACCCCAAGTGGGGTCCCGACCCAAACTTTGTGAACCGCTTCTGTACAGCACTGTAAAAGACTCACTGCTGGTTATCGCAGAGGCTCTATTGCAGCTGTTGCTGCTAAGGGTGGCCCAAGCAGATATTGGGTTCAGGTTAACTATTGGTGCCAGGAATTTTCAATGAAATAACTACGTTTTCTGGTTCTAATGCAATGTACAATTTTGCAAGGCACTGTCTATGTTGTTTGAGGAAAAAAAAAAAATGTTCTTGTCTTGCTGTCTCCAGATCTAGCCACAGCACTGTAAGGCACTCCTCCGTGGTTAATATTAACTGTTTGATAAGAGCTCTGTTTGCTGCTTGTGTGTGTTTTAACACTGGAGGTGGTAATAATTAGGTTTTATAAGAGTAACGCTTAAGAATCACTCTATGATGGCTAAAATATTAGCATTGAGAACATTAGCCTCTGGACTGTGTCATCTCTTCACTTGTTTATTTGCTGCATTTCTAACAATCTCATGAAGTCCAACGTTAGAAAGCATCAGCGTAGTTGTGTGAATTTTGTTACTGTTTAGTTTTTTGTGTGTGAAATTCTCCCCATAACCCTATATAACCTATTTTTTTACTCAACCAGGAAGTTTAATCTGGCATCAGGGGTCAACGTCTGCAATATGTGTCAGCGTGTACATGTGCAAACCCCCCCTCCCCCTCCCCACCGTGCACACCATTACCACCTTCACAGCTTCTCTGTGCATTGCAAGGTGGAAGCCCCTCCTCTCCATGCAGGAGCGCTCAGGCACGCTTGAGTTTGTGCGTGTACGTGTCCGTGGGCGTGTTGCCTTCAGAGGAAAGGGTTCCTTATCAGAATGCGCTCAGGGGTGTGAGAGTCTGCTGCCCTTCCCTGCCTATTTTGACAGGATAAAGTTAGATAGTCCTGTTTACACTTAACACAGACGGAGACTTTTAAATTCGGGCTGCGGGGGCTTTGCGTTCTGTGTTGAAACACCTGCGTAAGGTGAAAATTAGGTACAGCAGAAAAGCGATGACTGATGTACAAACCTGAATTTTTTTTGGTTGGGTGTTGGAAGTATTTATTGCTTTTCTAATTAGAGTTTAGCAGCATTTATAGTTATTTTACAGGTCTCTATAATGTTTTGCTTTCTCTTTCAGTCTGCAGATTTCTTCGATATGCTGGAAAAGATGCAGGTAGGAGATGCTCCATTTGTATTTTTTTCCTCTGAAAGTTTCTTTTCCTCATGTTTTTTTTACATTCCTCTCTTAGAGCCAGACCAGAGGGAGACTTTACTAACACTACTGAACAATAATTGCATTGTTTCAGTGCTAAATTGTCAAAGGGCATCTGTCCTCTGTTTGTGTCTGCAAAATCTACCAGATAGACAAAAAGTCTATCTTTGTGTCTGAGCGTGTGGGGGGGTTAAGTGTGTTTCTTACTTAGGTAGTTGTGGATGCTTAAGAAGAAGAGAAGCTCTAAAAAGATCTAGACAGACAATCTTATCCCTTCCTCTTCGGAATAGATTGATTTTCTATTCCTTCTGAACACAATTTGCCTCTCTGATTCTCTCTCTCTCTCTTTGTGACCACTTTGCGTCCTCTACGGGCCCCTTGGGGCATGGGCTTTGAGGAGTTGGAGGACAGATGGGGGTATAAAAAAGGAATAGAGTGGAGAAGAAAGGGGGACAGAGGCTTTCAAAAGACAACAATCACCATCAGGGAGACCAGAGAAAAGGGTTTCTTGTGTTTTGTTTGCGGGTTAATTATTCGATTTTGAAAATGTGAGCATAGATATGAGTTCAATGTGATGTGAGCAGTCATTATGAGATACTTAGGAATATGTTTGATTTTTTTATTTATTTATCAAGTAAACAGCAACCTTTTAGTTTAAGTTTGGCGTTATCTGGTGTATTGATAAGAAATTCGTCAAAAACATAATATCATGCCTGGAAAAATACTTTATAGTACCTATTTTCACCTTATTTGAGGCATTGATGAAAAAAAAGTATAAATTTAATTTAGAATGTTTTGTTCATCAAAATATATTGTTAATAAAAGCTCAGTATTGTGTACCCAGTAAACTTTTCTTAAGATTATTTGATTGAAAATATAATGTCATGTATATGTGGACATATGAAAAATTCAGGAATATAATTTAAAGAGTAAAAATTGTTTTGTTAGAAAACCAGGAAGCATGTCCAGATGAAGGCATAATTAAAAATAGGGATACACTGATACTGGTATCGCATATCGGGGCAGATACCGTTCTAATGTACTTGTATCAGTAACCAATACCATGAACCGATACTTAAAATGTGGAAACTACCATTTTTATTAATATCGTCTATACAACTGTAGACTGTTCTCACAACCTTTTTATATTAAAATGGTACGTTTTCTATTCATATTTCAAGCTGTTCTTGATGCAGTGAACATATTAGTAACCCGTTTTGACAACGCACTCTTCATACCGATAAAGAATCTAACAAACAATACCAACGATGGACAATCTGTAAATTCAACTGATATTTATATTTTTTCTTTTTGCGTATATACCTTTACACCTTTACCGACTGCAAAAAATAATTTTGATTACCAGTGTTTTAAAACCACAAGGCTTATTGATGGTTTAATTTGCGCTTTTTGTGCTTTTTTACTCTATATGGATCAAAACCATAAACATCCATATTATTCACTGCAATGAACTGTGACTAAATTTATCAGTATTTTATTCATGTTTATGTATCAAGACATCAACATATAAATATATATAAATGCTTGTTTTTTTATTTAATGGGGGCCCCAATGGGTTTTTGACTTCAACTAAAGATGGTTTCCATGTATATATAAATCATCATTTAATCCAACTTTATTCCTAAACCGCTTCTCATACAGGAATTGCAAATTAAAAGTGTTTTGCAGACTAAAAAGACCCGTCATCCCTCCTCCACAGATTTAAAAGCATGAGCACAGTTATACCCCCTCCCTCCAACCCAACTCCCAGACACACGCGCATTTTAGAACAACAATAAAAATGAAATTGGGCCGAGTGTTGCACATATGTTCCATAATAGGACCGTTTTTTATGCATACTTTGTTGCCATGTTTTCTATAAAGAACAGCTTTAGTCTGAATTTTGCTGCTACTGTGGCCCAAATGCAGCTTTCAATCAGTCTCATTTGGTGAGAGGATGACTAAGAGTATATCTTACCAGTGTGTGTGTGTGCGCGCGCGCGCTCGCGTATGTGTGCGTGCATGTGTGTGTGTTTGTGTCTGTAAGAGAGCGTATCAGCAAATATGAGTCACTCAGCTGTCATCTGGCAACAGAGAAAGTGAGGTCTGCAAACAAGAACGCTGTGCTTCAGGCACCTTTTCAATGCACAGAACTTTCTTCCTGACCTTTGTGTTTTTCCACCCTCATGCTGCGACTGGACTTTAATAAGGTCCCCAAAGCTGAAGACACCAAAAGATGGAAGGTGTGGCCGACCGGAGACTTGGTCATGTCTGCTCTGTGGATCTCATTAGTTTGTGTTATTCTACGGCCTCATTGTCTGTTTTCTGTTTTCCATCTCTGCCTCATGGTTGACCCCCTCCCCGTGCTACGCTGTGATTGTTCTTCTCTCATCTGTCTGAACTCCCCTGTGTGCATTTCTTCAGATTTTTCTCAGAGCTTTTTAAAATGTAAAATCAATACCCCCCTGATCCGATTGATTACAAGCTGAATGAACTCCAACTGTCAATTGATCCTCTGTGGCCTGCCAGTATCCTGGCTCCTGCTGCTGCAGAATATAAATGACCATCTGTCTGTAGCCCTGCATTATCTGAGGGGCTACCGGACATTGATGGCGTTTAGAGGTCATACGCTGGACCAGCGGAAGACACTAAACAGCTCTTGACCTCAGGTGTTATTGACTCAAAATACCTCTGGTGTCATTAAGGGACTGACACGCCCTAACTCATTTTTGATACTGATTGTGTATTTCAGTTTATTACATCATCTCCTAAATGTCCATTTTGGCATTATGATCTCTGTTTCTTTTTCATGCCTGTTTGTGATTGTGCTTTATTTTAGAAAAAAAAAACTGTTAGGGTCATAAGCTAAACCCAGTTCTTTATAATAACAAAATGTGTATGTTTTCTGTGTTACAGGATGACTATATCCCCTACCCACGGATAGAAGATGTGAGTCAGTTTTTTAAAACACAGATTTACACCTTTCTGAAATGCAGCACCCAGCCAGAGGTGGTTTGGAGAATAGATGCAGAATGCTTTTCTAATCTCCAAAATGGCTTGCAAAACTGTTCAAGTTCTCCTACAAAGAACATTTGCATGTATGCTGAAATCCAATTAGGCAGAGGTGGAATCTATTTTCTATTTGGGGAAAAGTTAAAGGCAATAATGTTTATTAAAGAATATTGGTATAAAGGTGGCTAAATACAACTAATTTTCATTTACCTATATTAAATGCTTGTCCGGTTTTTATTTGTAGAGAAAAATGAAAACCAAATGTCACTTTTCTTTAACTTTGTAGTAACGTGAGGCTTTGTGTCAGTCCATTCATTAACTCCAATTAAAAAAAGGGACCAGAGCAGTTTTGCAACACATCAACTTCATATTACTTAAGTGATTATTATTCATTCTAACTCTCTCCTCTCGTTTTTGTTTTTCTTTCCCCTCCTAATGTCATACTGTAGGTCCTAGAGAAAGGTGGTCCATATCCTCAGGTAATCCTGCCCCAGTTTGGGGGTTACTGGATTGAAGATGCAGAGGCACCAGCAGGGACCCCTTCATCCTCTGAGTCTAGTTTATGTGAGGAGGAGGAGGAGGGGGGGGGAGATGAAGGCATGAGCCCTGGCGGGGCGCATAGCTACCGCCTGGAGTGTAACAGCACAGCTCGAGCCTACCGCAAACACTTCCTTGGCAAGGTAAGTGAGTGTGTGTTTGCATAAATTTCAGCAACGCTGTGTGTGTGTTTAGTGGGGCAAGTCTGCTGTTGTCTCTGACCTTAAATGTCTCTTCCTACTTTGATACTCGCAGGAGCACATGAACTACTACTGCACGGGTAGCAGCATAGGCAACCTCATCATGTCTCTGAAACACGAGGAGGCTCAGGGCCAGGAGTTTCTGCGCATCATGCTCAGGTACCAAAAGGAAAAAAAATATATGTCAAAAACCTTCCATCCATTTGATATGTGTAAGGAGAGAAAACTTTAACTTCCCGACTTCCTCTTATTTATCCTTACCTGAAACTGCTTATGACAAAAATAAATCATAAAAATTCAAATATTGAGAGATTTGATTAGGTATTTTCCATCTTCAGTATCATAATGTTCTTCAGACCTTATTTGAGAGGTTTCAAGTCTTCAAGTGTCCTCTGTTTTATCTCTATCATCTTTTGTGTGTTTGTAATTTGAGCTAAAAGGAAGTGACCAGATTTTGTGGCCTTTGTCTGATTAGACCTTCTGAAATATGCTCTAACTTGTGATTTATCTTCATACATTTAAGCAATACCATATTTTCTTGCTTTCTGGGTTTATTGAACCATCTTAACGTTCTGTAAAGAGATCAAATAAATACTCAGCTATAGTCCAAGGTTACAAACAGGCCTCTCTGTATCAGTGAAAAACCCACAAATGCAGTAAAATCCTCCAAGGTATTGGATGGGAGTATCCTTTGTTAAAGCCAAGCTTAAAAGATTTAGAGCATGTGCCCTTCATTTTGCGACAACACGCATCCCTAAACAACACCAATGTTCCCAAGATGTGCTCAAAAGTTCACCTTCGAAAGTAAAAAGCGTAACTTTTTTTGACTGAAAGCATTCATTTATTTTTCAACTATAAAGGAGAGTTAAGCAACATAGTGCTCTCAAGTCTCACGCAATGAGCATGAGACACACGCATTTCACCGACTTCCCACGCTCACACGCCACACATGCCGTTTCTCACGCTGATAAATGATTAACATCGTCGCGTTACTATGAAAAGTCAAAGCCCACCAAAGCTGTGCACTTGTACAGCTCATCAGCTGTCTTGAGTTAGCAAATCGGAACATAGAATTTCTAAACCAATCAGAAAACAGAATATCTCAGATCGGCTCGGGTTACCGGATCGGCTTAAGATAGTTCATGGTGATGGGGTACTGCAAAGGACGGACAGGACCCCTGCCCCGCCACAATCGCACTCCAAGCAATCTTGAAAACTAGAGAGCCTTGAACATATGATCCAATATAATGTGTCGGGGGGGCAGTCAATTTTACAGCTGTGTAGTTAAAAATGATTTCAATAATCTAAAATGGGGAAAAAATTATCTCAAAGTCAACATTTTTACTGTTTTAGCATCTGCTATTTTGAATTAGCCTGGCTAGCAAGTGCGGTGTGGTTAGCATTGCCTTCTGTATCTTTATATATACAGTCTATGATCTTCCCTGAAGAGTTATTAGACTTGGGGTATCAGGCTCTAGTTCTTTAGATGTAATGTAATCAGCAAGTCATGAAAATCTGCAGAGGTCTATTAGCGAGACTTTCTTTTCATTCCAGTGTGTTGGAGAAAAGCTATGGCATAGTAGCCTTTAAAGACTGGACTTGGCAACGTTTATTGTAGACCATTAGCTTAACTGTGAACTTTCCAAGAAGGCTATAAACAATTCAAAATGCATTATGTTTCACAACAGATAGGACTTAACTCTTCAAAAAGATAACACAGAGCAGTGTTTAAGCTTTCCTGTAAACTCTCTTTTCTAGCAGTCTGATTAAACAGCTAACTAGCGTCTAGAAACTATTGTTTCCTTTCCAAAGGAATTGGATTGCTGATCCTCTCCTGACTCAATTTCCAACACCTCTTTGTGTCTTTACCCTTCATTGATAACTTCCACAATTAAGAGTGACCTTGTCGGTGTCCCCTGGTACTTCTTCATATGGTGTGCTTTCAGATAATAAAACGGATCAATTTGACTTCCAAAACGCCAATCTGGAATTAATGTCGGTGAAATGTAAAACTTTTCTTTTCACTTGCCAATTTCCTCAATTATGTCATGCAAGAGTCAGTGTTAAACATTTTATACCTCAAACTTAATTTTTATGGAAAAATAAATGAAACCAGACTGTAAAAAGTAAAGACACAAAACTGGTGAGGAAGCCATGGCTTATTGGATGGATTCTGTTTGTCTGAGTCACCATCAAGCTTTTCTGAATCAGATAAGCCGAACAGGAACACAGAACCAGTGAGAGAAAAATATGACTCCATTCTTGACGGTTGACATTTTATTAGATTTTTGGTTCCTAATTTGATTTTTGTACTATATTGTTTTTGTTTTTGCTTTGTCACTGTTTTGGATTTGACGGGTACTAATCATCCTACAGCCTCCAGTGGCAAAAATTATTAAATTACATTTACAGTAGATTACATGTCTGACATCCACTCAATTTGTTGGGATTATACTCAGAGAAGATGCCTTACATTCAGTTCACTTTAACACTTTAGAAGTTAGAGATAAGTAATTATTTTGTATTTATTATTTTTGTAGATCTCGGACCAAAACAGTTCATGACAGGATCTCTTTAGCTGGCATCAGTCAGCTGCCCAGTGTGCCTCAGATTGCAAAGGTAAAAAACCTTATTCTAATTCTCATATTATTTTTATTATAATGAAAGCACAAAATCTTTCATGCACATTTTAAAAGGTTATGGTATAATTATAATTGTGTTGTTTTCATATCCTTCTTTACTTTACAGGTGTCCTAATTTAGTCTTTTAGGACTCTACGCACTTTAACACCTTTTTCATTCTGAAAAATACTACAGTATACAGTATAAGAATGATATGGCATTTATTGATAAGGTCAAGATAAAATAGGAAATGCTAAACATGGTTTTCTATTTCCATATAAATTAAATTATAACAATATAACAAATTAAAACAGGGCCAACTGAATTGTTTAATTAATCAATCAACCAATCAATTGATCAATCAATCAAGTCATCTTCATTAGCAGAGCACTTCTCATCCTTGTAAGTAAAATTAAGCGCTTCATACACATTAAAAACACATGTATAGACAAAATACACTTAAGAAATGTTAAAAACTAGCCAAAAAAGTTTGAAAGAAACATTATATAACAACATATTAGGAAAATGAACAGTTACTGAGGATGAGGACCTGATCATATTTAGTCACTAACATAAATTTCAATGGGTTAAATCCAGAAATACTTATGTAATTAGATGTATCCATTTGCAGCTCTCACTGCAAGTAGAGACATTAAAACCTAGTCCTGTGAAACGAACTTCGAAGAGTCATAATAATAGAGGGTTTTGCTATGAGAAGTAGAAGTTTGTAGCAGTTTGTAATAGAGCATAAATTACGAAGCCTCTGACATAAGATATACAATTGTTTTTACAGTCTCAGGATGCTGCAGTTTGTACATTCTGTTCTGTGCAATGAAATAAACCAAAATAACAGAACGAAAAAAGACAGAATAAGAAGGTAGAAGATAAAAATATTTATTATTAAATCTGTGTTAAAATTGTGTAGAATACATACATTCTTTTTTAAAACATTTCTTTATTTTACAGCAAATCCATGGACAAAAAAATGACAAACAACGGTTTAGATACTAATAATAATGCTTTTTTAATGTTCGACCCAATTTGAACTTAATTGATTAGTTAAGTGCCCTTTTTTTATTAATAGGTAAAACTCAACACATGGCACAATGACGGTATTTTGATTCCAAGTATTTTACCATAAGTTCTGAGAAATTCTGCAAAAAAGTTACACTAAATTAAAATTCAGAACAGATACTAGGTACTGTGAAGGCAGCATATGTTTGAGTTTTAGTTAAATTTGAAGACATCTGTCTTTGTTTGTTTCAGTTGCTGTGTGACGATGCCACAGGACTGAAGTTCAACCCAGTCCTCTACCCTCGGGTGAGTTTGTCCTCCACTTCTAAATTGTGACCGCTTCCTGACCGCAGTTTCATACCTCCGTTAAAGCCATTTCGAATTTTAAAATGTGCTCAATTATTTCCTGATATGTCTGCAGTTTTTTTTATGTCAAAATATAAATACTGTTTTTTTTTTTACCTTTTAATTAGATCTGACAGCTTATTTCCCGCCTACATCCACGCTTTTTAATAACGTCTCAGTACTCCCTGACTCCCGATCATACAACTATCATGCTCTGTTACACATTTAACCACTGATAAGTCTTCTTCCTCCCCCAGCATCATCCCTGTTCAGTAAGTTAATTAGTCAAGTAACAAGTGATCACGGAAAAACTGTCTGCACTTGATATGGGGGATCTTCTGCTCCTACTGTGTGCCCAGTGATGAAGCATGCTTTCAGCCTGTGCCTTAGGGTAGGAAAATAAGCCATCTGTCTCTCTGTGTGCAACACAGAGCTTTAGGGGCACCGCATTCACTGGGGGCCACTACAGTTTGTCACATATTGGCCCTTATGCAATATGGAACCAATAAAGCTGCCCTGGAGACACATTGGAGCAGAGGAAAAAATATGTTTTCCTAAAGGCTTCAGAAAGCAGAAATATGTAGAAGTATAACAACTTGAGAGAAAAAATATGCTTTGCTCGTTGCACAGGCATCCCAGCTGATAGTGGCTTATGACGAGCATGAGGTGAACAACACGTTTAAGTTTGGAGTCATCTACCAGAAATTTGGACAGGTGAGCTATTTTCCTCACACGGCTGTTTACCACTCATACGACCCCAAATGACATGTTTGATGCGTTCTCCACTCAGACTTCAGAGGAAGAGCTATTCGGGAACAACGAGGAGACGCCCGCTTTCAAGGAGTTCCTTAGCATCTTAGGAGACAACATTGAGCTTCAGGATTTTAAAGGGTAAGATCTGTAAAACTACAAAGAAAGTTGATATGGTTATAAGAAAAATTAGGAGGAGGCGAACATGTGGAATGCGCACAGAAAAGAAAAGTACGCGAGCACGTTTCAGGGGAAGTTAATAGCAGGATTTAATTACTGTAACCTTGTCCGCCTGTTTCAGACTCAGGATGCAAACCAGCAAAAGAGCGTAGTGAAACAGATCTGAGGATAAAAATGCCACATGGACATGCAATCAGAGCTTTGGATCCTTTTGTTAAATTATTTTGTGCTGGGCTTTAGTATACTCTTACATTTTCCATTTTAAAGCCTCAGGGTTAGAAAAAGGAACTGACATATTAAATAATTATAGTCACTTTTGACAGCTCATTAAAATTTGTGGTTCAAGACTTTTGAAGTAGCGTTCTGTTGAAATGTTATAAGCCATTAATATCTTACCTGCAGTAGATAACTATTTTACTTAGTGTAGATCTTGCTTGGCTGGTGCCTCAGGCAGAGGGTCATGTTTACCCTGTGAGGGGCTGAAACCAAAGCGGACATCTTCTGCATTTAAACAACTCCAGACGCAAAAAACGTGACAGAAGGTTATGCAAATGCTATTTTAGGAACTTCCAACCCACTCTTGTGTTTGCCATTGGTGTTTATGTAAAATGTGTTCAAGATGGCTACCAGTTGGATGTCAGGTGGCTGAGTGGTAAAACAGGTCCACCACATGGTGAGGTTGTAGTCTCAACACAACTGTCCTGGGTTCGATTCCTGGCCCCGGGCCATTTACTACCTCCCCGGGAAGCATGCGCCTCCACTTCACTTTAGCTCAGTTTTCAAGGCCATTTCAGGAAAAAAAATGAGTGCCAGCTAGGGTTGGACATCGTTTGCATTTTAACGATTCCGATTCTCACTATCGATTCCTGTTCTAAACGGTTCTCAATTCCGATTCTTTGAGGTGCAGAAGAGGAAAAACAAACAAACAAACAAAAAATTCCTTTGAAAAAGCCTTTACACAGGCCATTTTTGTTTGTTCTGTCAATAAAATTAAACCTGAACTGTTACTGTAACTTAAGTCGGCTCTGCTGACGGCTAGCGTAGCAGCAGCTGCAGCCTGCCTTATGCTAGCGTCATTAGTACTGTATATTCAAACTTAAGCTAGTCTATAAAGAATAAAACAATCATAATTTTCATGTACCTGATTCCTCTTCCAACGAGAAGTTGCTGGCTGACGGTTGAAAGTCCGAAATACAGGAAGCGACGGGAGCAGGAGAGCGGCGTGCAACACATCAAACACAGTTCACTCGTTACCACACTGTAAACCACGCAGCTACCGAAGGTGTTTTGTCATGTTTGTTGTACATCCTACGTTGGCGCTAAGTTTACCACAGGTGCTGCACTTTGCGAATCCATCCTTTTGTAAATTAAAATAAGGCCAGACTTTCGAGCTGCGTCTACGCTCCATGTTGTTTAGAGTATTATGCAGTCTATGGTTCAAAGAAGTGACATTTTGCGGGGCTCGCTGGGTGGAGTAATACCTAATACAAACCCCAGAAACAAACTAGTGCGTGGCCCGAACTATTTTGTCTGCTCACACTGCGGGCATTTAGGAACCGAAAAAAAAGCATCAAAATTCAAACATCTTCTTAACGGTTCCGGAACCGGACGTTAGGAACCACTTCCTATGTGGAACCCCGGTTTTCGGTCCCCAACCCTAGTACCAGCCTTGGGGTATGTATTCAGAAATGGCCTTGTAGAGTCACTGGGTGGGAGCTGTGGTTAACTCATGCTGATTGGTTGTAACTCAGAGGGAAATGAGCAGACATCACCAAACAACCGGCTTTGTAAAACAGGAAGATTTGCTGGCGCAGCAACAACATTGCAAACGGAAACACAGATACCATCCCTACTTCTTTCATTGTGGATCTCTTTGATATTTCTTCTGCTGTGGGCACCTTTTGGTGCTGATAAGTGACACTACTGCTGAAATGGTTGCTGTATGCTGATGTTTCAGCAAACTTATTAAAGGGCCAATTTTGTGTGGAGACACGACAGCTGAGAGGACCGGGCCAACAGATTTACCCTGTCAGATGAAGGTCCGGCATAATTACCCTGAAAAGCAGACAGTGGAAACACCCCTATGTTCTCCTTAATGTCCAGCCCTTCTTTTAGATATTTGCTCTGATTGGATTTGCTTCAAATGTTACTCCATGGTTTCAAACAGAAAAACATTTGTGACTCACCACATATTTCCTCCATTTCAGCGTAACGTAAATCACAAAGTTAATAAAACAGCTTTAACCTAAACCCCTATGATCTTTATAAAGTGGAAGATGTCTACATTTGTCTCAGTCTTCGGCCTGCTTTAGCCAACTCATCCGGACGGATGTATACAAAATTATTAACTGCTTTAAAAGTATTAACAGAGCCTTACTTCAAGAATTTTGAAGGACACCTTAAAATAGAACATTTGTAAAGATAAATGTATGGCTGAATGTTGGATACAACACAAAACCTAGGCTTTGATGATGTTCCAGGTTCCGCGGTGGCTTGGACGTGTCTCATGGACAGACGGGATCTGAATCTGTGTACACCGTCTTCAGACACAGAGAGATTATGTTCCATGTATCAACAAAGCTTCCCTTCACCGAGGGTGACGTGCAGCAGGTAGCAGGCTGGTGTACCGGCTTTAATTCTGGCTACTTAGTGGATTTGCCAGCTACATGTTGATGTTTTGAGCCAGTTGCAAACTGGTCAGGTCTGGTTACTGTCAATATAGATGTCTGTCCTGATAAAATAAAAAAAAAAGAAGAAAGAAATTGAATGGAAAATTAAACTTACTGATAAGTGTTCCTACTTCAAGAGTAAGGCAAACAGTGACTTTCTAATGATCGCTCATCCTCAGCTCCAAAGGAAACGGCACATCGGAAACGACATTGTAGCGGCGGTCTTCCAGGAGGATTCCACGCCGTTTGTTCCAGACATGATCGCCTCCAACTTCCTGCACGCCTACGTTCTGGTTCAAGCAGAGAATCCCTGTACAGATCACACAACCTACAAGGTACAGGACACACCTTTGAGTTGAAATCAGTATAATGGACAGCTTCCAGTATCGTTTACTTTCACTGAAATTTCATTTCTGATCCCGGCACTGCATTTCAATCAGGTTGAATTTATACTTTGACTAGGCCATTACAACACCTTGATTTCTTTCTTTGTTTTTTACTAATTCTGTTCTGAATTTGCTACTGTGCTTGGGAGAGTTGTGTTAATGATGACCAAACCATCGGGTTCATGGTCAGTGAAATCAGGGCCTTCTCCGCAACTTCCACTTAAGTAGTTGCTAAATCAGACTCTTTATAGTAAACAGATGTCTAACTTAGTACATGTAGCATGGAGCCTGGAGCTCACTGGTAAAACTAGGGCTAATTATGCAAACCTAACAGTGACAAATTTTCTGATAACATCTGGAGTCTAAATTGAACACAGCGTTAAGGAAAGTAATTTCTAACAACCTGAAACGGGTGCACTGGGATCACTGTAGAGTTGGTCAAGTCACATTACAAGCCTATTAGTCAAACAAAGAAGGGCGAAGCTCAGCAAAGTGTTCACTCCTTACACGCCCAACATTTATCTCGTCAAACAAATTTAAATACACACCACACATTTACGAGTTAGCATTACACTGAAGTCTACAGTGAACTCAATGACTGCTAGCTCCCTGGCTCCTGTGCTTGCTAAGCAAGTGGAAACCATGCCCTGCGTCTGAACCTTTAGTATTTACTACATGCTACGTAGCAACTACTACTCGACTGTTGATGTAGTAAATACGGCGTAGCGAACAAGCAAGCAGTAAGCATGAAATCGGACGTACTGTTCCACCATTTTGTGTGTCCTTTGACCCGTATGACCCTTCTGTTGACTCGGATGTTTTCGCTACGTAAGGTCGCCTTAATCAACTTAAATGTTCAATCAGTTGTCAAAAAACAATTAAAGCAATCAGTAACATCGCTGCACTTATGTTTGTACGCCAAAATTGCGGCGGTGTCAATGGTTGACAGTTCCTCTGCACCCATTCTTTTCGCAAGGTCGTTCTTCTACGACTTTGGGGCTTCCACTGCATTGTGGGATAGCGTAGCGTCCACCGGCTACTTATTGTGGCAGTAGTACACATCCGGAAACTTTGTGATTACTTCTCCGATCCATACCGGAGTTTCGGATCTACTACATTGCTCACATACTCCTTTTCGCCTGCTACCTAGCAAGCATAGTAGAGGTATTTGGACACAGCCAATGCTTATGTTTGAGCAGATGCAGTGCGGCAAATAAGTATTTGGTAGAACCCAATTGTGCAAGGTGTCCCTTTCAAAAAGCCAAGAGAGTTCTGTAATATTCATCATAGGTGCGCTTCTACTGAGAGAGAGAGAGAACGTTAAAAAAAATTACCTAGGAATTCACATTGTATGAACGTTTTTTGTATAATGGTGCATAAAATAAGTATTTGTTCAAAAGCAAAAGTTCACCTCAATATTTTGTATTGTAACCTTTGTTAGCAATGACAGAAGTCAAACTTTTCTTTTTGGTTTTCACCAGGTTTGTACACACTGTAGCTGGTATTTTGGCCCATTCCTCCATGTAGATCTGTTGCTGTTATTTTTGAATCTTGCATTCTTGTGTTAAAGTAAATCAGTCAATGACGCATTGCTATAGTTGTCTGTGTGAATGTTCTAAATTTGTGTCATCAGGTGTCTGTGACAGCAAGAGAAGATGTTCCTCCTTTTGGGCCCCCGCTCCCGAACCCAGCTGTCTTCAAGAAGGTGAGGGATGGAGTTGATCTCGACGTGTAGCCTAAAATAAGTTACATCTTAACAGCGTCTGTGTTTTTTCTTCAATTAACACCGGAGACGCAAATCCCAGATAGTTGCACCAGACACTTTTGACTTTTTTGTCTGTCAGGCATTTCTCAATATTTCTTTATCTTTAGGGCACCGTCTGTTTAAAAAGCAGAAAAAGTAACATTAGTAGGAAAATAATGGGATGTAGTTCCACATATCTTAATGGTCACAGTCACCATAGAGCCATTTCTGTGACCAGGATCTTTTTTTTTTTTTTTTCAAGGGCAGTACATCGTCCATTAGTCCTGACAGACTGAGGGTGACCTCACAGTGGTGAATCAGGGAGAATTCGTCCTGAACATTTATAATTTAAAGATGTCATGGATTTTATGGCGGACTGGTGTCTTCTATGGTATCTTTTTTAACACTAAATAACTGAAATAACTGAAAGGAGCTTGATTTTGTTCAAATGTAACTATTATAAAAATTATGTTGCACCTCCCTAGTGCCTAATTTTGATTCCAGTTTGAGCTTTCACCTCCTACATAGCTCACACTCCCCAAACGTCCCTTTCCCAAGGTAGTGAGTCTAGGTGAGGGATCTATTTTTGCGAGTAATTGTGCGATGAGACAGATGTTCAGATGGATTGGCTGAGCCAAAAAGCAAAGCTCTTTATTTACTCTTCTACCTTCTGACCTTCAAATGTGGATATGAAAAAAAGGAGCATGACCAAAAGAATGCAATCCTGGATACAAAGGGTAGACATAAGCTCCTGATAGAGGGGGCTGGACTTAGCCTAAGGGATAGGGTGAAGATGTATGGGGGAAGTTCAAAAGCCGGCATTTCTTCCTATTCGAGGGAGTCAGTGGATGGATGGATGGATGGATGGATGGATGGATGGATGGATGGATGGATGGCTGCTGATGTGAAAATTCCTTTTTATTGTGTAGAAGACACTGTCTTGTTTGATTGAAAGCATCACTTTGTCAGTATAAAACAAAAAGCAACAAACAAAAATTCTGTTCAATGTATTATTTAACTACTGATAATATGCCAAAGCTATGGATATTTTGATTATGATTAAGGAGAATCAGAAATACATTTGTCCTTTCTAAATTAAAATGATCATTACTGTAAACATTTTTGTGCATGTGGCTCTTTTATTTCCCTGTTATGCCTCATGTGTAGTTTTTTTTATCTGGTGTTTTTTACATATTTATTCCTTTTCCAGCTGTGCAAAGACTGAGCTTTGAAACTGGTCGATTGTTAATGGGGATTTTGTTTTTATATTAATGGTAATTTATTCATTTTAACTGTAATTCCTTTTTGCAATTTTGCGTTCAAGAAAAAGATAACTTCAAGATTCAAAAACTTGCTAAAACACATCATTCATAAATGGACTAATAAATACTGCTTTTCTTTATTCCCTCCTGTTCGAGATTTACCTCGTCTCTTTTTTTGCGTCTTCCCAATCAGGGTCCTGAGTTCCGAGAATTCCTACTAACAAAGCTGATCAATGCTGAGAACGCATGCTACAAATCTGACAAATTTGCCAAACTGGAGGTGACCTCATGCCACACACTCAAACACCACAGCACGCCTTCAATTGCTTTTCAGCCTTGTCCGGCTTCGACCCTCTCCTAAACAACCCTGGACTTATTGCAGGAACGCACACGAGCCGCCCTGCTGGACAACCTGCACGACGAGCTGCACAGACAGAGCCAGGCGGTGCTGGGGCTCGGGCAGGTGGGGGAGGAGGATAAGCTGGAGAACGGCGGACACGGGGGGCTCCTCGAATCGTTCAAGGTGATCATGAAACCCAGACAAGAGTACACCAGGCAATCTTTTCTCAGCTCTGTGACATTTATTTGATCGCAGTCATTACACCGCCAGGTCAGATAAATGTCACAGGTCCGCAAGATGGCTTAAGCTGCGAAACCACTGTTATTGCAATGGATGCTTCTTTTCACAGTCCATAAAGAGTCAAACACTGGATAGAGAATATACAGTACGTGGCTGAGAAGACATAGCCTACATCTGAGTGTGAATGTAACACCCTGAAGTGTTCATTCCTGTGTTTTCTTTTCCCTTTCCACTCTCTGACCTTTTTTGCCTCTATGTTCTTATTATCACATGTCGAGATTAGCTGCTGTTAATGGGACCAGATGGATGTGGGGATGACAAAATGTGTGAACACTGTGGTTATTTGGTTCTCTTACTTTTTTTTTCTTTTCTTTTTTTTTGCAGGGATTGTGGAAAGCTGCTCTGCAGTTGCTGCAGACAGTCCCAGGGGGGGCTATTCTTATTGCTTTCATTGCCTTGGCAGTGTATCACATATCTGTATTAATGTAAATGAACAGAAGGATTATAATACAGCAATAAATTTAAAAAAAAATTGACTTTTGAAGAGTTTTTTGTGTTCATGCTTTTTAAGAATATGAGGTATTCAGAAAGAATACATTTATTTTTAATATTAATATTTCTGTAATTTATAGGATTAGGTATGAAAATTGAAAATGATCAATGAAATCATCTATAAAGAAAAAAGAAAGGCTATGTTCCTAACTAGGCTACTTATTGCATCTTCCATTGATGATGCTGCCCTCTGCTGTGTATAATTTGTAATTACATATGGAACGTTTCAATGAATAAATAACATTTACTTTTCAAGTTTTTCAGTAACTCCTTCTGTCGCCTCGGTTTGTTTCCCTTTGCCTTTCCACGTCCTCTCCCACCGATTCACTCGTTGTCTGTGCCATTTCTCCCATACCAGAGGGCCATGCGTGTCAGGAGCCACTCCATGGAGACTGTGGTGGGTTCTCACCGTCACCGGAGTCCCGGCGTTGCAGGTGGGGTCCCTGCCAGCCTCAGCGGAGGGGGGCTGCCACAGAGCACCAGTGAATGCACAAAGAGCACGTTCACTGTGAGTAAGCTAATGAAGGACAATGAGAGAAGACGATGTTTCCATGTGACCGACAGGGCTTTCTTTGTTACCTCACACGCGAAAACCTGCAGAACTTTGATTGTCAGACTGTGATTAGAGCTTTCTTGTAAAGATTCAGTAGATATTGGTTATCCTGCATCCAGTGACGGCTTGTGGTGCCATTGAGTGGGGGGGCTAAAATATATTATAAAAGCCAACTGAGTATGTCAACAAAAAAAAGGTATCCATCACAATCTATAAGATTTAACACTATCACAACAGGATTATGGGCCTTTCTAACAAAACACTATTGTTCAGAGGAATGCAATGATGGCAAAATACTCTGACTCACTTTCACACATGCACAACGCACACTTGCACACTGTACAAGATAAAAAGAGAAGTGCTAAATAAAAAAGGTTTCAAATATATTGACAGAAATTATTGCATATTGCTTTGTAAAGAATTAATCCAAACTTCATGGCAACTCAGAGCATGTCAAATATAATGGATGTTATGACAGAGAATATAAATATTCAACAGAATCTGACGTGTTTTAAGACATTAATAGCGATGGTCTACCTTATTTGAAGAGGAGCTCAGCACGACGATTTTTCTGGGATGCAAACAGGTTGATCACCATTTCATTGAAGTCAGGTGATTTCTGAATGAAGTCTCGCTCGATAGAAAGCACGGCCAGTGCGTTCAGTCTTTCCTGTCCCATGTTACTTCTCAGAAAACTCTTGATCCTCTTCAGTGTACTGAAGCATCTCTCTGACTCTGCTGATGTCATCGGGGTTGTTATGGCTATTTGTGTCAGTTTCAGTGTTTCAGAGAAAGTGTTTTGAAGATCATTCTCTGTCAGCATCTTGAAAAGTGCCACTGCCGACATTAATCCCGCAAACTCCGCACTGCCATACATCACCATCAGTTCACCCTTCAGTTTCTCCTTGCAGATCATTGGGAAATGTTCACATGCAACATCCAGCTGTTTTTGGGGAAAACTGACCTTAAACTGTGAAAACAGCTCAGGATTGATCAGTTCAAAAGACATTAAGTGTCGGGCTTTCTCGAAGCTTTTCACCAGCTTGTCCTTTAGCTCAGTTATGGACCTGGAAAAATTCGCCAGGGTTTGTCCTGTTTTCAGAGGATCCGTGGTTCGTTTCTGAAGGATGTTGTAGAGAACGTCAACATGCATCAACGCAGCATGGAAAAACGACAACAGGAAAACAAAGTTTTCATCTTCCAGTAAGGTGAACAGGCCGTGCGCTTGCTGGACTGAAACACTGTCCCACGTCTGACTGTTTTATATTTTTTCAAAACATGCCTTCAGATTTTTTTGCTGCTCATAGACGGTGTGGACAGTGCGGCTCTTAAAGTTCCACCTTGTTTGTCCCGCCGCGGGAATCCTCCTGCCACACACTTCATCCAGAACCGCAGTTCTCTTGGGAGACTTGGAGAAAAACGTTGCGAATGCCGTTATGTTTGCAAAAAATACTTTGACAGGTGTGAGACATGAGCAGGCCTGCTGAATGATTAAATTGAGCTGGTGGGCATAACAGTGCACAAAGTGCGCATGAGGAAACGTCTCTCTTAATCTGGCATGCAGGCCTGCCGCTGCGTCGCTCATAACTGCAGCCCCGTCATAGGTCTGGGCGATCAGTTTACTTTCCAGATGGAATGGTTGAAGTTCTTCTTTCAGAACTTTTTCAAGTTCCTCTGCCGTCCTGTCCACTAATGGAGAAAAACAAAGAAATCGTTCCACGGCAGAACATTCAGTGACGTATCTCAGCACGATCACGCACTGGCTTACACATGCCACATCAGTCGTCTCATCAGCTTGTACAGCCACAAACGGTGCCTGCGATACTTCATCGGCCAGTTTCTTTTCATAGACAGATAGCATGCAGTCAAGCAACTCATTCTGGCTGGTCTTGGACGTATACTTTGCAACCTGCGTGTTTGATAGGTGATCAGCTAACTGGCTGTCTAGAAAGGAGAACTGTTCCACAAGGTCCACAAACACACCCCGGCTGAGTGAAGTGGAAGACTCATCAGATCCACGTAAAGCTAGCTCGTGTGCCCCGCAAAATTTAATACAGTCCACGATCCGTGATAATGAGTGTCTGTTTTTCTTAACGAGCTCATTGTGTCTCTGTACAGCAATGCGGTGGCCCTCATCCAGTTGACAGGCGATGTTCACTTTACCCAACATTGACAGCTTTACGCCATTTCCTATATGGGTTGTGCTGCATTTGTGTTTCTTTATTTTGTCAGATAAATGTTTCAGATCCACGATACCTTGCTGGGTCCAGGCTGTGTCTCCTCCAAAAAGCAAGCACGGGAAGCAGAAAAGTGACTTTTTAGCTAGGCTAGCCGTTAGCCAGTCTTTTCTTTGAAACCAAGTTACACAAAAGCTGCGATTTTAACGCTTGTCTTTTTGTGTAATGTGAATATCCTTTGGATGATGTGCTCCCGCTTTTTTAACTTCAAGTTTTTCCTCTAAGGACATTAAAGAAAACGGATTTAAAAGCAAATAATCAACCTCGTTTGCGCTTAAACCTGCCATTGTTACAACTTTCCCTCCACACACAGACCTGTCACGTACAGTGACAGGTCTCTCAAGTCAAGTCGTCTGTCATTGGCTGAAATGAGCCGGTTTAGGGCTACACAGATTTAGCCCAAATGGGCAGCAAATGAAGGGGACGTGCCAAGCAACCTGTCAATCACGTGTCTACGCAAAGTCAAGTGTAACTGTGTTACTCCGCTTGGGCTGAAGATAATTAGCCCATTTCAACAAATTTGGTGTATTTTTAGTGCCGATTTAGCTCTGTATCCACTATTGCCTGATCGAAAAATTTAAAAAAATATATTTCAAAATGTTATTTATTCATTCATTTATTACATTATTATTTTTATTAAATAATCCAGGGAGGGCTTAGCCCTGTTAGCCCAATTATACCAGCCGTCCCTGCCTGCATCACTTACAGCCAGTTAAGTTTGATCCCATTTTCACTGTTACATTGGTGTCGAAGCTTTGTTTCAACAAAAGTCCTAATTCGTCATCTGTGATCTTCAGCCTCCTGGTCTGTCAGCCAAGTCTCCTTTAAAGAGCCCAGTGAAACGGCGCTCAGGCCTCTTCCCACGTCTCCACTCCAGCACAGACGCCCCATCAGACAAACACACACGCAGGTCAGTTCTCCCAAGTTTATAATGTCTCTACATTTTCCTGATTGGTGTCGTCCACTATCTACAGTGTCTTGGGATGGGGGGCATATATAATAGACCAAGACAAGGTATCCCATAATCATGAAGTGAAATGATTTAAAGATGTGGAAAATGAAGTGTGCATTTGTGTTCAGTCATTCTAAGACAGTACCATGTTGAACCACCTTTGACCGTTAGAACAGCTGGACATCTCTTTGAGTATATCTCTACCAGTTCTGGAGCATTCAGAGACGGATTGATTGGAGCGCATCTGGGGGCGTCTGTTTTCAAGTCTTTCAACATATTCGCAATTAGTTTTGGACTTGGTTCCGTTTTAACACATATATATGCCTTATTCTAAACCATTAAATTCATGTTCTGGTTGTATTTTTGGGGTAATTGCTATAAGGTGTACCTCATCCCTATATTCAAATCTTTTTGCATTCTCTCATAGGTTTTTATTGGAGGATTGCCTTCTATTTAGCTCTATTCATATCGTCTTGTTAATTCTCACTAGCTTTCTTATCCCACCTGCAAAAAAACAACATCCAAACGGCATGATGCTGCCACCACCATACGTTATAGTGGGGATTGTATGTTCAGGGCAATTTGCAGTGCTGGTTTTTGAACAACAAATCACATCTGCATGCGGACAAAAAAGCTGGTCTCCCAAGAGTTTTTCCAAGTTGTTCTTCAAATGGCAAACGGCTATTACGGCTTCCTTTTAAAAATGGCTTTCTTCTTCTACACTTAGTTAAAGGCCTGATTTGTGGAGTCCAAACTCCAGCAGTAGTTCTTTTAAAATACTATTCTGTGTATCTATCTTGTTTCCGCAAGAGTTATCTCTTGGGTTCCCCTTAAGGTGGATGTTATGTTGTGGAAGGTTCGCATTTTTTCTCCTTTCTATTTTCAGCCGATGGCTTAAACAGAATTTTATTTATAGAGCTGATAGAGTAAAAGGGACTAAATACAAAATGCTGGTCTCTTTTTAAAAAGTATGTGTTTAACAATACAAAAAAGCAACATGCCTCCTTTTCCCTCCATTTTATAAATGTAAACTTCTTTATGTTGGGCTAACACATGAAATCGTCATAAAGTATATTCGTTTTGTTGCTTCAACGGGACAGATTTGTGGAAAGTTCAAGCAGTGTGAGCATGTTTTGTCTGCAGCGACCACAAACCAGCAGAGATCTGCCCGCATTCCCAAGAAGTGAGATCAGAGACGTCATCCAATCCCAGCTCACCTGAGATCTGCCCCAACAAAGAGAGGTCACTTGGAAGCCAACATTTCATTTAAAACAAGCAAAACTATATGTAATCAAATTGTGCTCTAGAAGTGGTTAAGGCTGCTATCTTAACCAAATTGTTCCTCTGTTGTTCCTCCATCAGCAGGCCGTTTATTAAGCACAAGGAGTGCAGCGGCGGTGGCAGCTGCAGGCCCAACATCTCTCGCTCTTCATCCAGCACCAGCAGCTTCAGCAGCACCACGGGGGAAACAGAAGCTTTGGAGGAGCTGGAGACGGTGGGTAGAACGTTTCGTTTTAGCCACGTTTGCTGTGGGAAGCGCACTAAATGAATTTGAAATAGAAATGTGAAAAACTGAAACAATAAAATAAACGTTAGCAGCACTGCAGGAGGTTAATATGAGTAAAAAAAGCTTTTCAAATAGAAATAGTGCATAGTTGATTTGAAGTGCGTAATAGTGGGAATGAAATGTCAGCATGTAACTGGAATTAATGCAGATCTTCTAATCTTCCTTGGTTCAGATGACACCACTCGTTGCTGTAATTTATTGCAAAAGATAATATTTATAATCAATATTTTAATATACTACTTTTAATTTGCACTTTGTGAAGCTAGAATTGGCCGAGTAACATAATGCAGCGGGTATACAAAAACACTTTAAAGGGGATAAAATTCCTAGCTTTTCAATGTGTCAGATGAATTTCCTTTGCTACATTCGATTAGGTTTAAATGTTTTGTATAAAACCATTAATGTACATGCATACAGCTATTTGCTTTCTAAAGACACAGTAGCCTAGTGAAACACAGAATCATGCTTTACTTGAAGTTGCTGTAATCTGGACTTCTCTGTAGAATTTTTTTTTTTTTATGGACATTTTAGCTTTGCTCAGTTTGATTGACTGCACAAGTTTTGACAGATTTATAATAAAACCAAAATATTGTATCTTTAAAAACAAATTTAGCAAATTAAATTGTTGAAATTCAGTTTGCTGCATGAGGCGTCGTTGCAAATTACTAGGGGTGGAGCCGGTATTCGGAAAAGGTACAAATAACGAGTTTTTGTTGTTGAGTTTTTTTACGAATACTTATGTCAAACAAGTACTTTATAAAGCATTTTACCGCAGTCAATGTGAGTTAGTGAGGGATGACGTTCAGGAGTCGGCGGGAGAGGAGGAGGAGGTTAAAAAAAAAAGGTGACGGACACAGCTGCTCTACAAAGCAGCGAAGGAGGCTCGCCTGAGCGAAGAAAAAAAAACTTGATTGCATCACTATATAGGTTGAATAAGTTTGTGTGTTTTTTTTACCTTGAATGGGTTCCAGAGGGAGTTTATAACTTTCATGAATCTGTGTTCACAAGTTTGCTCTGTTGTAAACGTAACTCTGTTGCCTCGGCAATTTAGACAATAGGCTTTTATCAGAGTAACTTTAACATTAGGTTAAAAGGGTTTTAACAAGGCCTTTGTAGTTGTGTACAAATGTGTGGACTTGTGGGAGTTATTTGGTCCATTTAAGCTACCCTGAATTTTGCAGACAGCAAGATGTAGCCTGAAGCTATAGGCTAGTTATTCTTAGCATAATCTCCCGTCATTCTGAAACTATAAAGAAGTAGGTAACTGAAGCAAATATAGGCGACCAAATAGAAAAGACTGTGCCTGGCTCTGTAGAGGCAGAGATATCAAACATCTGTACACATCTGCAATTGATTTAGTAATGCCTGTTATGTTAAAGTTATTTTCTGTGACATTTCTTTTTACATGTTAATTGCTGGGTTTACAGAAAAAACATCAACTAATATTGCATATCCATAAATATCATAATGAATAATTAAATATGACGTTTAACTAGAAGTGCAAATTGAATTTCACTTGAAAACAAATACAAATACTCTTCCCCCTGAATAGATACAGATACAAATACAGGCATCCTTGCAGACCCTTACAAATTCCCTTTTTTTTTCTTTTTTTTTATATAGCTAAAATGATCGTTGTCTTTTTTAATCATCCCTAATGGTTTAAACGGGACACTTTTGGGGACTACATGGTCCTGAACAAGATGCCACAGACAGCAACAATCCAGTCCCATTAATCTACATCAGAGAATGCTGCAAACTAAATGAGGAGTACAGAAATTTGCTGGGGGTCATGTGTGACATCTCGTGGTTCTGGATCACCTTTTTGATTAATCTGAAACATGTTATCATCACTTTAGAAAATATTCATGTTGCCCCATTTTGCAAATGGTTTCATAACAGTAATGACACTTTTTTATTCTATTTTTATGTATTTATCACTTTTAAATGCTCCTTTTTTCTCCTTCTTTCAGTGAACTGAAACACTTTTGAGTGTTATGAACTCTTTATAGGGCTGAAATTTGTAGTTATTATTCGTGTATTGCCTTCAGAGTGGGTGAAGTTAAACCAATTAAGCAAACTCAATACATCTAAAATCATCATTATATTAGAGCATTTCAGTATAATTTAAATTAAGTGATTATAATCTTTTTTTGGGAATGTAAGAGAATATTGATATGCCAGTATATTGCAATATTTTATGTCACGATATTTTGTTGAAATTCAAAAGTAATGTATCGACTTTTATTTTATTGTATTTTTTAGAATTTGGATGGAACCATCAATGATGATAGTGATTTTCGAATCAAAATTAACAGTATGACCGCTAGTTGGCGACTATTTTCACCTTCTTCATTCCAGTGGATCATCTAGTAATAAAATGGGATGTGTTATTTATGAAACACGGTGGAGTGTTTAGAATGCTTTGACAGTTTTACAATATTTAAATTCACTGTTAAAGATAATACATAGTCTGACTGATACTATCACAATGTATTGTATCGTCCCTGTATTGTGATACATATCGTATCACCAGATTCTTGCCAATGCACATCCCTTGCCTTTTCCATGTAAACAGCAGTATATTCCTGCACAAATTTGAGCAACTCTCATTCCGATCTGCAAGAAGTCGGCTCCAGCTTTTTTTCAGCGGGCCTCTTCACTCATTAATGAGCAGTGCTTTCTCCTTCACAACATAATTTTTTTGCCGTTTTCCTTACAGGCCAGCCATCCACCCATCACCTCCACCTCTGCCTTCAGCCCCGCCCTCAGCATTGACAGCCAGGGGTCGGGTACGCCTGTCATCATGTGCCGTAGTCCAACAGGTAAAATGCTAATTGGATCCAACAACCAGAGTACCAGTTTAAAAAGAAAATGGTTATGATTGTTTTTGGTTCAACCCTATCACCTTACCTTGTATCCGCAGATGGAAAAGGTAAAACATCACCGAGGACAAACTTGAAGTTCCGATTTGACAAAATGAGCCACTCATCCACAGCAGTAAGTCTCAAATTGGTCCCCTATGTTAGCAATTTGTGTCATTCAAGAAATCTAAAACAGAAGAACTATAACATAGTAGCCTGGAAGAAGACAAAATTGTAATTTTTAGTACTCTCAAAAGTGATTTTCTCTTCTTTCTCTCTTTCAGTCTGAGTAGATTTGTGGAAGGAAAAAGCGGCAGACTTTCTCAAGAAAGACGCAGCGTGAGACTGAGGAAGCTGAATGAATCACAAAAATCACCAGAAAAAAAACATTTGTACAGCCCTTTCTTTGCAAAAGGCTAATCTGACTAGAACTGCACCGGGGATCCCGCACACTATACACGTACTGACATAACTGTGAGTGTAGGTGAAGAAAAGCAGCTCATACGTTCACTGTCTTTGAAGCAACTTTTAGCTGCTTGAATCTAGCTGCAGTATAACTCTTATCGTTCCTATCACTTGAAGGTCTCGGCATGGCTGTAAAACTGTGAGTGTAGGCCGGGCTGTAGACTACGCCTCAGCTTTTTTTTTTTTTCTTTAGACGTAATTTTTCATACAAGTGTAGAACTTTATGGCCGAACTGTTAGTCCTCATCCAGCCAACTGCTGAGCAATTTGTGGAAACAGCTACAGACGGCGGGATGTTCCTTTTACCTTTACCCTTCAGTGGTACGTCTGCTAGCAGTTCCTCTTTAGCTTAGAGAAAAGAAACAGTAAGTAGAAACTTTCCAGCTCTCACAAAACCCTATTGTATAGTCCGCTTACAGTAGCAAAGGGCCTGAGGGTGGCAAAACTGGAACTGTGGGGCCTGATCTTCTTCATTATGAAAACTATTGCTTTTTTTTTTAGGAAAAGGTTATGATTTCTGGAGACGCTTTTGTAACCTTGTTACCAGTTGCATTGTGTCCACAGTGCTATAAAGAAGTCTCCCTGCAGAGTGTTTCTATATATGTAGGGGTGACCCTTGAAGCCCTTGTTCACAGTAGAAGACACTGCCAGCACATGTTTGCCACAAGCTTATTTTAGCCAAAGCTGCGCCTTACAATCTCTCCAAAGCCCTTTTTTCTCGCCTCGTGCGTTCGGTCTCTCACTGTGTGAGAGGATCAGAGGTTCCTGGATCTGGTTACAGCACAGCTTGTGGGAAGCCAAACTACACCCACATTTGCTGAGGGTGGGAGAAATAAAAAAAAAGACATTGCACTTACTGAAAAAAAAAAAAACATTTCACCTCCTTGTACCTCCCATTGAAGCTTGCTAGCTCGGTGTTTCAGCGCACATGCTCAGTGGTGCTTTTGAGAGAGAAAAAATTAGCAGGGAAGGGTCTTTGGGGCCGTGAAGCTTCCCAACGCGGGAGCTGATGAAGACGACTTGAAAAAGATGTTCTACCAGACCTTTGAACCACCTTTTACGGAAGCATTTTCAATGTGAATTACAGTCTTGTCATCTAGTGTTTTATGCCATGGTTGCTGTGATTGAGACTATAAGTTGCAAAGCTAGCTACTCACAACCACATTGGGGGGGCATAAGTCTTCTGTGATCGTCAGCTAGCTACCTACATATTAGCATTAGCATTAGGGGCAAAGACTTCATCATTAACAACTGTGTTTTCAGTGAGACCAAACTAGAAAGCCTTTGAAAGAACTTGATATTTTTAAGGAAACTTTTTCTGAAGTTCAAAATGGCTTCGTAACTTATCCATCCATTATCTACAGTACACCACTGGTGATTTACCTAAATTGACTAGTTGACCTAACTGTTTGTGTTCTGTTGGAGGAAGCTTCCGGAGAAAACCCACACATCCACAGGGAGAACAGCTTAGTATACTAAAGACTTAAGGTTCGCCCACACTGCAAATGTCCTCTGAATTTTGACATTTTGGGAAGTTGTTTTTGATGAAGTTACTTGAGAGGCACATTTTTAATATACCTAGCCTAGCACAACATTTTGGGACAGGACGGGCCACTGATTACCTCGTGTAAGGACAGAAGGGAGAATAAAAGCAGGAAGTTTTGTTATAATTTAGTTTGTAGCGATATTGCTTTTTTTCTCTGTTGACATGCTTAATTTATTATATTAACTTCTTTTCCATTGATGTCATGTATAAAAAAGAATCATTGCAGAATGTGCTAATTAATTACAGTAAGATTATTAAGGGAAAGTATATTAATTTAAGAGATGTCTATATAACGTATATGTATATTTGGTTATGTAACGTGCCACTGAGAATTTATTCTACAATAAAATGTTGTATTTTGTGCCATATGTGTTTTTGCTTTTTGCAAGCTGTCCACAGAATACATTTTTATAAAATACACTTAATAGTTTAGGGTCAATTAGAACATAACTTTCAACCTCAGATGAAAAGAAATTGGTTAGAAAGCTTTAGCAGCAACTTGGGAATCGCCAGTATTGCCGTAAAGATGGCGCTCAAAAAGGCGTAGAAACAACAGAGGCACTAGAAAAAACAGATTTAATAACTAAGAATGCTTATTATTTTGATATATTAAGGCTATGTCAACATTCAAAATGGTCAAGGTGAGGGTTTTAAACCAAACAATGCTGTACGAGGTGTCAACACATAGAGGTGGTAACATAATTCTGACAGTCTGTTTTTCTTACAGTGTAAATTGCACAAAGTTGTTGAACAATCAGCATAATACATAAACATAATAACTCAAAGATTACCTTCAGGTTCATTAGCTTTAGATCAAATTCACAGGTAGACAGTTTAAACCTGTACACAATGAGGTGCTTTGGCGGGACAATGATCCTAAACACACAACCTTATGAAGCAAAGCTTTGAGATTCTCAATTTGCATGACATGTAATTATTTCGAAAATACGCAGGCTATCGTTAAAAGTTGGCTCATTGCAAAGAGAAACCATCTAGCTTCAAAGAGCTACTATACCTCTTAAAAGGCTTCACATCCAGCCAGAACCTAGCTGATGGCTCAAAGACATTGAACCGTAGTGCTGTGCTGAAGAAAAAAAAGCGGATTCTGATTTGATTCTCATAAAAATTCATAAAGCAAAGATCAATTTAGTCGTTGAACATGTTTTCGCCCCTTTTTACAGCTAAAATAGGAGGGAAAAGTCCAGATGGGTATTTTAAAGATTAGCTCCAAAAGGGTGAATACTGTTTCCCCAGTGAACTGTAACCCCCTCCAGTGATGCGTAACTGAATTACAGGATATTGTTAACGTTTTTAAACAGCATTGAGCCATATCAGTGTTAAAGGAGCATGGGGCAAGATGAAGAAACAAAACTCACGAGCGACACAGCTGGTGCTGGAAGTAACTGCAGCGACCGGCATGGGAGCGAGCACAAACTTAGAAAAAAGAAAAAGAAATGAAACACTATGGAGTACTGCCAGACTACTAAGTATATACCCGTATTATGAAAACAAGCACCATGTCAAACGAGAAAGTAAGTAAAATCTTCTTTTGGTCCCGGTGAGCAGAAACAACTCTACAGATTTTTTGGTCACATGTAGATTTCGACGATCACCTAGCCGATATATATCCGGGTGCCTGTCTGACTTTTATCATATTTTTCTTTTGATTCATGCTGCTGATAAAACCTTCTTCTTCTTAGTTTTACTTTTAGTGTGCTTTGAGTGGTTTGTCGGTTGCGTTAGAATCCATTCCCACAGCTGAATGAGTTGCGACTATCTTCGTCCTGTTTTGAAGCTGCTTAGAACGTGCAAGCAGCGTCGACTTACGTCACACCTGAGGACAGCGATGAAAAATCGGGCCCGAATGGCAGCAGATTTTGCTGCATACAGCCTGCTTAGGAAAATACAACAATATGTGGTTGGGCTCATTCTTTTTGGTATATAGTGCTTCATCACCCAATAAAATAAAATAAAATTGACATACATGTTTAGTTTTTGAATAAATCCTGCCCCATGCTCCTTTAAATCGTAACAATTTGGATTGGATCGGATTTTGATAATAGATAGATAATCAAGAAAGAGAATCTAATCGATTCTTGAAATTTGAATCCATCTCCCGCTCTACATTTAAGTTGCGTGCTACATGATTATTCCACTATGGAACAAGAACGGTTAAAACAGATAAAGCCCCATATTAATAGCAAATTCAACAGATTTATAAGAAGCTTGCACTTGACCACTGCAGGTCATCATCTTTCTTCTGTTTTATTAGGAAAACCGGACGGATGAGTAGACTGTGGGCTGTGCCGGCTCTCTCACAGCCCCTTGCTTCCTTAGGGCATCCTGAGAAATGTCGGCGTACAACAACTGGAACATGTAGGATGAAATGAGATTTAATGAAGCTAATACAGGATTAAATGCAGTTTATACAGAATTCTTAAACTACACATCATAAAGACAAGATTTTCACCCACCTCTGTCTTTTGGTGGGACGCCGAGGGAGCTGCAAAAGTTTCAACCAAGAAGAAAGTTGAGCACTGAAAGCATTCCACTCTTACCTGCCATAGGTTTTAAACAGTTAAAGGAAATATTGTTAGATACCTTTGTTTGGAGGAGGAGCAGTGTGTTTCTTTGGTATTGGGCGTCGGGGTGGGGGCTGTGGAGCCTGATGGGGTCTATCTTTATGTACAGCTGCATATAAAACCTCTATCCTGGGATGTGACTGTGGCTGGACCTCTGAACTCAGGCAGCGAGCCAACCCCAAAATGACAGGAAGACAGAGGAAGGCTCCACTCCAGACCAAAACCCTGTGCAAGAGTTTTCTCTGAAAGGCCACACCTGCATGTTGGGGGATGATGGAATAATGCAAAAACGCAGATGACTAAAATGTGTATGGTCCACTTTTTTTTTTTTTGCACATTGTCGTGGCAGTAAACAGTGACCAAAAAATGAGAGAGAATTCCATTAAAGTTTGGAGGTTTTATTACAATTCAGATTGATCAATCAAGAGGACAGCCTCACATCACAGAAAATGCAGAATCCTGACCTGTCTCAATTTTACAACAACAAGCTTATATTATTTCTAGTAACCTTGCATCTATCTATTCTACTGATAAAGTACGACTCTCAGGGTGAGAGTAACAGACTTGTCGACGCTTTCTCTTAGATTATAAAGCTGTGAACTTTGTAGACCGTTAAAGATGCCAAGTCCAAAGAGCCATCTTCACGGTAACGCAAGATGTGGACTATAATTATCAAAGCACTCTGACTATGACTTGGTTAAAGGCGTCACTCAATAAGACTAACATTCAAACTATTACTACAACATTAAGTAAACATGCATCACAGTTGATTACAAAGTACAGATAAATCATAACACTAAATTTTTCCACCACACACATGTAAATGTGTATATATACCTTTTGTGACGTTCACTTGCATCCAGTGGCTCACATCATGGCTTCCACCACTCCAATCCACGTTGCATCTGTAAGTACCTTCGTCTGACTGCCTAACACTTAGAATCTTCAAATCCAGTTTGGTTTTATTGGTACTGAGTGAGACACTGGTGAGACGGTGCCTCTCACTGTCATTAACAGTGGCACTGGTTGAAGTTGTTAAATTTTCCCATGTCCATCTGGCTGTCCACCTGCTTCCACAGTGTTGAACCACACAGGATAGAGACAAACTGCTGCCTGCGAGCGCCAAGTATGCCTCACGTTTCCCCAAAACACTCTGAATGCATTCTTCAGAGAAAACACCTAAGTGATAGAAGATTCAGTCTGCATTTGTGTTTTAAAAAGCTAAACTGCATTTAAGATTGTCACTCAATTTACTGATACAGTTACACTATACAATGGGGCAAAGAAGTATTTAATCAGCCATCAATTGCGCAAGTTCCCCAACTTAAAAAGACGAGAGGTCTGCAATTTTCAACATAGTTATACTTCAGCTATGATATGAGGAGAAATAAAATCAGAAAATCACAGTTTGATTTTTAAAGAATTTATTGGCAAATTATGGTGAAAAATAAGGATTTGGTCATCTACGAAAACGAGCAAGATTTCTAACTCTCATAGACCCGTCACTTCGTCTGTAAGAGGCTCATTTGTCCATCACTCATTACCTGTATGAATGGCACCTGTTTGTAGTCGTTATTAGTATAAAAGACACCTGTCAAGAACCTCAACCAGCCACACTCCAAGCTCCACTATGGCAAGACCACAGAGCTGTCAAAGGACACCAGAAACAAAATTGACCAGGCTAGGAAGACTGACTTTGCAATATGTATTGTATTGGTATGAAGAAATCAACTGTGAAATCAAGTATCTTCATCAATTGTTACAAATGATTGATGGTGAAAATTGGACCCAAATGCAGCAGAGTTCAGTGGGAAGTATTAATGATAAAAAGGAATAGGCTACAGCATTTACTCAAATGATAGGAAAGGCGAAAAAGTCAAGGATCGGAGAACAGCAATAAACGACAAATCACTAGCAATGACATGACAGAACCGGAGGAGCTTAAATATGCGGAGCAGTAAGGAATGGACTGAGAAAGCCTGAGACCAATTACTGACAAATGGAAGCAAGTGAGGGGAAGAGATCAGTTGAAGGCAATTAGCTGGGCTGGTGAGTGGATTGTAAAGGAGAAAATGGGAAGTAAACAGAAAACAATCCTAAATAAGAAACTAGAAACTTCCGAAGATCAGAATATTAAGAGGAACTAACAAAGACGGATAAACTAAGGAAGCATAAGAGGTAAAACACCAAACAAAGAAACAAAAGGTGAAAACATATACGGACAGGAAGGGGGAAAATACACAGATAAGGAACTATCAAAATAATGGGATGCTAAGAAATAAACTGAAATTATTATTTAAACAAAATACAGAAAGCAACTTACTAAAACACAAATAAAAAACCCAAACAAAACATTATTAGTAAATGGAAGGCATGCAAGACCACTAATAATCTCCCTCGATTATCAAGATCTCACCCCATGGGGTCAAAATTATCACCTAGTAAATGTGAATGACCTGCAGAGAGCTGGGACTAAAGTAACAAAGCCTACCATCAGTAACACACTATGTTGTCATTGACTCAAACGCTACAGTGCCTGATGTGTCCCCCTGCTTAGGCCAGTACATTTTCAGGCATGTCTGAATTTAACCACAGACCAAAGATGATCTAGAAGAGTATGTCACATGGTCAGATGAAACCAGAAATATAACTTTTTGGTAAAAACTCTACCTGTCATGTTTGGAGGAAAAAGAATGCTGAGTTGCATCCAAAGAACACCATACCTACTGTGAAGCATGGGGGTGGAAACATCATGCTTTGGGGCTATCTTTCTATAAAGGGACCAGGACAACTGATCCGCGTAAAGGAAAGAATAAATTGGACTATGTATCGTGACATTTTGAGTGAAAACCTCCTTTCATCAACAAGGGCATTGAAGATGAAACAAGGCTGGGTCTTTCAGCATGATAATGATCCCAAACACAATGAAGGAGTGGCTTCGTAAGAACCATTTCAAGGTCTTGCATTGGCATAACCAATCTTCAGATCTCAACTCCATAAACAAATATTTGGAGGGAGTTGAAAGTCCGTGTTGCCCAGCGTCAGCCCCAAAATATCACCGCTCTAGAGTAGATCTGCATAGGGGAATGGGCCAAAATACCAGCTACCGTATGTGAAAACCTGGTGAAGACTTATGTTGCGTTCACACCACACAGTTTGTCTGCGTCAGGCAATGCACCCAACGCATGTAGTTTGATGCATGTACGTTGAGGCTTGCCAACGCTTGAAAAAAAAGTGTGCGTGGGCGAGGGCTTCATCTGTTGCTGTACATTCTGAACTATGGTGGATCGTATCGAGAGAGTGGCTTGGCTTTATTTGCTAGATAAAGCTAAACAACGTCGACATCGGGTGCATCAGCGCCCATTCTTCAGATGTGTTCCGAGTTTGAGGAGTTTAACCATTTGCTCCAGCAGCTACTTATGGATGAGGTTCGATTTCAGCGCTACTTTCATCTGTCCCGCGCCCAATTTTATGACCTCCTAGGCTGCAAATCAAATCTCACTAACTAAAGGTGCTCCATTCCTCCTTAGGAGCGCCTGTCCATCTGTCTTCGGTAAGGGTTATTTCTGATATTTGAAATCTACGTTTGTCGAAAATGTTTTCACTGGTCCCACGCTTCATTGGAGATATGTGTAGTGACATCACTACAGTGAGACGCTCTGATTGGTTGGCACACTACGTCAGGTGCGTCAAGTCCGTCAAAAGTTCAGCTAGCTAAACTTCTGCGTTGCTTGCGTTTGCTACGTTGCCACTTGCAACGCAAGTAACGCTTGAAAAGTTGACGGAGTCAACGCAGACAACGCACCGCAGAGACTGACGGACCTCTGACGTACTCGACCATAGACTTTACATGTAATCTTGCCACAACTGACACTGGCGTTTGGGGCGGTGTGAATGCGCCATTACAGAAAACATTTGACTCTGTCATTACCAATAAAGGATATATAAAAAAGCATTGAGATGACCATTAGTTATTGGTCAAATACTTATTTACCACCATAATTTGCAAATAAATTGTTTTAAAATCAGATCAGGTGATTTTCTGGATTTCTTTTTTTCTTATTTTCTCTCTCATCTTTGAGGTATAGTCTCTTTATGATAAAAATGACATGCCTCTCGCTCATATTTTTAAGTAGGAGAACTTGCACAATTGGTGGCTGACTGAATAATTTTTTGTCCCACTATGAATACGGCTTTCTGCCCAGGACAGCGCTTTCAAGAGATTCCAACAAGGCTAAAAACTGTTACTGTCAGTTGTGCTTGAAATAATTTAACAATTGCTTATTCGCATGTCTGATCAGTGGGGCTGACATTGAAGGTGGGGTCAAAATCCTAGTCTAAGATTCAGATCTCCTCTGTTCATCCACCTATTAATCCCAATTAATATAAGATTAATATTTTTCAGTGATTAAATATTCAGAGGTTTCATTAAAACCATTTTAGCCAGTTTTAAATGGTGCCCAAAACATGAAACTACAACTTTTAGAGGCCTTTCCACCAGCAGTTTCAAACATGGCCAGACATGTTTAACAGGCTTTATTAAACTCTTAAAATAAATTCATTTAATGAAGGATAACCTCAAAAAGTCTGATTTTTGATTTTAAGGAGAAACAAACCTAAGTTAATAATATATGTAAAAAGATAAAGTACAAGGTGCATACAGTAAAACTTTACTTTGATTTGACATAGATTTATTAATCGTATGTATCAATCTGAAGTAAACTGTGTAACAGTAAGATAGGTGAACCACAATTAAAAAACACACAGTTGCATTGCTAAGAGATTTTACTATAGATTTGGATGAATTGAAGCATGTTCTTACCTCCCTGAAAGATACAGAGACAGCTGATTGCACACAAAAGAAACCCATACATGTCTGGTTAAAAACAATGCTGTCGTCCAGTCAAAGTAAGATCTCAGTTCCCATTCAAAGCTGAAGTCTCCATGTAATGGCTCATTGAAATAACATGAAGATGTGGCCCTCATCTAAGTAAACTGACCCTGTTTGTTCAAACAGTTTTCAGCCTTCCCCTCACTTTCTTTTTCTATGACTGTCTGCGAACAGTCTCAGTTTTCACCTTTCCTGCTTCTTTTTTTTTTTTTGGTTTTTGTTATTTAGGGGTGGAGTTAGTAGGAAGGATGTGTCTAATCCAGCCCCTTCACACTTTTCCGAACACACACACACACATCAGGAGGTTAATTTACAGGAAAGAGGTGACTTCAAGAGCAGGAATACTGACTTTGAAAAGGGAAATGGGAGTACTTTCAAGCAAGTGTAATATCCAGTCATATAAAAAAAAACAAAAAAACTTGTTTATAATCCTTTGCTTTTAATATAGTTCATGTTTATTTAAGCTTATAGCTCTTAATTTTATAACTTAACGGTTTTAATTGCAAGTTGGGTTTTTGCTCATAAAACACCCTACAGATAATAACTAGTACTTAAAATTGTGCAGAAATTGTCAGTGTATTTCAGTGCACGAAAATCTATAAAAATAGCACAAAGTTAAATAGAATCCGATTGCAGGAAGCTGATCTAAAAAGCTGTTTCTACATTTTAAAATGATCTTTTGGAAATCCTTCGAGCTGATGTGCAGGACCGATTAGAGTTACCAACATTTTAGTTGGAGTCCTCATTGCAGCAGAAAGCTTACACCAGGGAATGAAACGGAAACTTCTCTTTCACAAGTCTTAAATGCCAAAAATGTATAATTAGGCTAAGTGAAAGTTTCTGGGTTTCAAACAGCTTGCCTTACAGAGTATTCACATTTCATTGAACTTTGACTCTAGTTCTAGAGGTATGCACACCCATATCTGACAAGCAACAAGTTTTATTAATGGAAACACATACAAATATGTATCCAATTTGGTTCCTAATGCTCAAAAATGCATGCAAATGTATTTATCTTTCTTTAAAATATTTCTCAAGTTGATTTTCCAAACTATTATTTCAACAATTTAGTCTTGTATCAAAATATAAAAAGCCTGAAAACTCCTGGAACATTGAGAGAAATATTTAGCAAGCTAACACATGGCTTTACCTAGCTTAATAAATGTTAGCTCAAAGCTCTCCTTTTTAACTTTTAGATTAATGAATGTGTTTTTGAAGCAAATAACTTACAAACTTTTAATACAAAAATGAAACATAGATGAAAAAAATTACTCTGACCCATAAAAATACAAAATGTATCCTCACCTCAATGTTGTGTGTTCAAATCAAAGGATAAATGGTGTATGGGCAGATTAATAAAATAAATGTTTGATATCAAAATGAATTCACAGCGGCCTCTAGTATGGCTGTAATAAGTAATTTGACAACCAACCAACGGGTCAATCAGCCTCAGTCTCTTTTCCTAACAAAGTGTATTTCCATTTTTAGAATATGGTGAATCCCATAGACACAAGAAAACACATAATATATGGTATAGAATAACCAATATTATTTTATGAAAAATACATGTTTTATTTAACCTTAATTTAAACAGGTAAAATCCCACTGAGATTAAGAAAAGTTTATGTGCACTGAACACAGCCAATGCATTAAAAAAATTGTCTACTGAATCTGAAAAGCTGGGATATAATGGGTGGCTTTTGAGTTTTTCCTTACTAAGAAGGAGAAGGGAGCACTGTCAACGCACTCAGCAGCACAAGTGGTACAAGCACTCACGCAGTCAAGGCAGTGGTGGACGGCATCCGTTAGGAATCAGAGCAGGTAACCTTCAGTTTATAATTTAAGTACAAACCAAACATACGCAATGCTTCTTTCTTTGTGTAAAGAGAATAAACCTACAGATCTGTAGTGCACCACCTGTGTAACTCTCACTTGTGGCATGGTACTATAGTTGACAGTAATCATATTTATAACTAGTTTAATAATTAAGATTAGTCTCAAGCTTTTGTGCATGATGGAAGCAAGAACTATAACGAATTAGAATTTCACTTAATGTGATTTGAGTACAGGTTATTACAGCAGAACAGAAATATTTATTTTGTAGGGAAAACAAAAATAAAAAAAAAACTTGTTTTGGCACATGTTATCTTGTTACACTCAGAGCCTGTCCAAAGTCTTATGGGGCCTGAAAGTGCAGGTTGCAGGTTAGAGCCCCCCTTAAACCATAATTTAGAGAAATATATTAGGAACAGTTTCTTAATAAAAATGTACTAATATATACATTGTTTTCACTTTTTAAAATTAATTTGTTTTCCTGCGAATGCCAGACCAGAAGTGACGTGGGGTAGGGGAGTCCTGAAAGCTCAATCAATAGAAAACTATGGATTTTAATGCAGACTTTGACACAGATTAAATTTGAAACATTTCCAACTACACACATGATAGACCACAATCATACACCTATGAATCTACTCCCTGCCCCAGATAACAAAGAGAGACGAGGAGGAGAGCAGGGGAAGCATAAAAGTTGAAATCAAATCAATGCTAGGTGACGGTAACGCTTAGCCTCGGTGCTACAAGTTAGCTTTACTGTTTCTTTTACAACCCACATATCACGTTGATTCTAATATTTGTTTGCAATCTTTCAACAAAGCTGGTAAGTAGCAGATGTTAGACAAAAAGACTAAAAAAAAACAGAGATCCCGTCTGCGTCAATGGCCGCTGGCAGCTCTGCTTTGTGACCGCATACCATGGAGGCCGCCATTGCTCCTCCATTGCTGTAGTACCTCCATTTGTCCGCTAGGCCCCCATTGAAAAGCATTGGACTTTAGACACGTTAAAAACAACGTTAATGCCAGGTTTCTATTTTTCTTAAAACTTTCTATGGCTACATATTCCTCCTAACATAACGCTGGGCTTGTCAAAAAAATTGAAACCAGGCTGGTTTCCGTGAGATAATTTTTTGAAATCTTGCATAATTAATGAGGGGCCGAAATTTGATTGACAGGCTGTTTTGTATGAATTTAATTATAGTAACAATATATTTTAATAATTGTTTCAAGTTACTAGTTCTAAACCGTCGGAGTCAGGCATGGGGCTGTTAGCCTTTAGCTTAGTTAGCCAAGTTTAGCATCCGAGCTAAAGACGCGGGAGCAGAATGGGCGTGATTACGACCGAACTACACGCCACGCGAGGGCAGAGTCTACAGTGAAGATCCCGCCCCTATGCCCTTTTGAGGAACATGCTTTGTCAGAGCTGGGGAGGAGGAGTCTGTAAATCCGCCATGAATTCCCCCATGAACGTGTGTCATTCTGGTAAACGGGGAGGAGTGAAGAGGCGTTGTCTATTCTTTTTTACAGTCTATGGTCTGCGTAGAGCTGAGCTTCTGATGGATCCGACCGGTCGTGTCTCCCAGCCAGATGCGGCAGTTAGAAGCAGCCGCGGACAGAGGTCCCAGATCAAAATTTCATTCCGACTGAGACAGGTGGGTTATGCCGATAGTTAATCCGATCGCTGCACTGGTAAACTCTTATTCTGAATGTAGGTCATAACTGCGCATGTCTGTTACGTCATGCATTGACGTACCTTACGTTGGCGATGACGGAAGCTGAATCAAACCATGGCGGGCGTGAAACAAAACAAAAAATAAAAGCACGCTAAGAAGATCGCACCTCTCCATTTTAAATGAACGCAGCCATGTTTGTTTACAACGGAAGTCTGCTGATTCTTCTCCTACGGCCGTTTCCGGTATTTCAGATAGTTCTGCGCATGTCTAAATGATTTAATCCGATCGAACGTGTGGCGGATGTTAACGCCTGTCATAATCGGATGGATGTTTTCAGGGCCCTGATGGGCCCTCAATGATCAGATTAAAGACATTTTGCACATGTAAACGCAGCTAATGTTTGTCGGACCTGCTCACATACCAACGGTTGCTATGATGTCTGATTGGACAATGGCTCTTCAGGGAGCAGGGCCGGTGAAAAGTCAATTGCAAAATTTTACAATCAAATAAATTCCAAAACAATTTAAATTGAGGTACAACATATGTGTGATTCAGGACGTAAAACAAAGCGGACCAGAAAATAACTTTTATCGGCCGAAAGATTTCCATTCATTATTTTTTCGGCCAGGGGACCCATGGGCCGACTAGAAGGGAAGGAGACTTAGGGTGTTTCTCAATGCCCAGTAACCTCGCCTTGATGCCTTGTTCCCGCCCCGGTTGCCTAGGAGATACGTAATCAGGGACCGCCAAGGCGTGTTCCAATGTTCATGTGCTACGGAGGAATGTTCTCCGTTTCTTAGCCGTTTAGCTAACTAACCAATGATGCATTATAGTTGCTTGCCTTGATGCCTTCTCTCGGTCAAAAATTCCCCAGACTATAGCACGGTAGGAGCCGGCAGCAGCTACGTCGGGGGTAAATTTCCATTTTAAATGTAAGTCACCTTATTTTAACCATCCATTATATCTAAAATGTTTGTTTTATTTTTTTTTATTATTTTTTTTTAGATCCAAAGTAGTTATATATGGTTGGTTAGTTGCTTAGTAGGTACAGCTTCGGTGGCTACCAGGTACTAATTCGCTTAAACATTTTATTTAACCGATACACAACAAAAAAAGTAAAAAGCTTGTTATGCATTTCCAGTTCCATGGCTGAAGTAATGTTACTACGCTACAATGAAACTAAGAGGGGCGGGATGTAAACAGAGCACGCAAGCCGACAGCCGCAGTCGCGTGAGGTAAGTCTGTTCCAAACCGTTTTCTTTTACCAAAGACCGACAGTGTCCTCGTAAGCAAGGCGCCTCGCCTACCCAGGCAGCAAGGCGCCTTGCCAGTGAGAAACACCCTAGGGCTCCCCATGAGCAACTGCTTAGTTCACTTGTGCCTTTGGCCGGCTCTGTAACTTACACTCCAACCTAAGTCACTCTTGGCGTTTTGCGGGTGGTGGTGGTCTGGGATGGTATCAAATTCCCGGCCTGATTTATGTCCTTGTCCGCTCCTGCCAGTGGAGTTTTGAGGGATGCAGTCTATGGATAGAACAAAGTTCTTCAACTCCGCCCAAACGCCACGTCAAACATCGAGCACAGAGCACAGAAACGAGCGCACCCCGCATATACTCACTGACTCGCTGTCGGTGAATGAGATAAACAAAGAGCCGGCGACTTTTTGGGACTAGAGTCACCGCTCCTCAAGCTCCCCGGAAACATGGAGGCCGGTAGGTTGAGCGAGACTGTCTCCCCCTTTAGTCGCGCTGGTTTTATATCGCCGACCCACTGAAACAACGCTTCTCCGGCATCAAGTGACCGAGCTAACAGGCTAGGTTAGCTTTCTGCGCGCTAGCAGCATGCCGGGGCTGCACTCCAGCAAGACAATGCTGTGTTCTGTCAGCAAAGTTGGCAGCTTATGTGAACTTGCAGTAAGCATGGTACAAACATCTAGACCGCAGTTATAAGGAGCTAATAAGCCTTCCGTCTTTGAAGTTATCAGCAACAGAAAATGAAATGCTACCTGACTAGCCAGCTAGTTCGAAATGTATCTGTCAAACTCTTGTTAAACTTCTGATTTATGTCAGTTGGCTTTTCTTAGTCGGAGAAAGGCACATATGCACAATTTCTGTTGTCTCTCGACTGATTTTAAAATAACATGTTATGTTAAATTTCCCATAAACAGTTCAGACTCTGTATTTGTAGGCATGTGTTTTTTTGTTGGTTTGTTTTTAACGTGGATTGGATCAGCGTACAGTTTTAGATTCCAGTTATGTCCTACATCTTTAATAACTAATTTGTTGAGGTGCGTAACGGAGCACCGACGTTGTCTTCTTCGAAATGCATTCGGATCTTCCTTTTCTTTTTTTTTTACGGCCTCATTTCAACTGTGGATCTGCCCTTTGCTCACGCTGGACACCGTCAAGCTCTCAGCTAATGCAGTGCCAGCTGTAGGAAAAAAAACCCTCTGATGTGTGAATTTGCAAGTCACCCCCTCCGCCCCCCCATGGCTGGCAGCGCTCGGCCCCACTCCATAGAAAAAGCACTGTGCCGTAAGAATCAATCAATCAATCATCATTATTTATATGACACATTTCTAACTTGGCCAAAGTGCTTCACATCATCAAAAATAGACAAAGCTAAATAGACTTTTATAAACAACACGTACATTAAAACTGAAGTGGTTAAACAATTAGATAAAAAGCTAAATAAAAGCGATAAAGTAATAAAAAAATGGTGTATAACACCTTTAAGTGCTTAAAAATATCCGAATCAGGGCAGATCTGTGGCGCTACGAAGTTCCACGCCTTCGTTTGGTGAATCCTAACCCTCTAACCCGTCAATCAACTATAACTCTCTGCTCATAGCTTCTGCTTCAAGCAGGTGATAGAAAATCCCCATGAGTTGTTGTTATGAACCAATCTGGTCACTGCTTACTGTCTTCCTACATTATATCTGTCGGTGCTGATCAGGATCAGTACGTTTTTGCCCCATAAGGAAAACACTAGGACGCCGTTTGATAGGTCGTGAATGAAAGCTGATGGAGTTTGACGTTCTTCTGTCCTGCCCGTCCCTCCCTTTCAGCTCAATAGGAGATCGCAGCAGCGCGGGGCCGACGGCAGGAGGGTTGAACCATCAGCGGCATGCATGATTAGGCAATGTCCCGCTCCGTGTTTAATTGCTCGCCGCTATTATTTGACTGAATTGCAAACGGACAACTTGTACTGGATTGGTTTTGTCGGGTTTTGTGTGCCCCCCACCCCCACCGCAGGACCATACGCGCTTCCAGTGTGTTCCTCTTACAAATGTTGCCAGATAAAATCTGCTATTGGCACCCTAAGGCCTCTACTCGTCCAGTTTTGTCCCTTCATCTTCGCTGTCCTTTTCTCAGAGCCGTTCTTTGTTCTTATCTTCGTTCTGGAGGTTGGGAAAAGACTGGCACCAGACTGGCGACGTATTTCGGCGAGCAAGGAGGTGTGGGCTCACAGCTATTGATCCGACGTGTTTTCCTGGAGCGATTGTAATGTCCTAGCAAGAGAGTGCTCTCGAGTCGGATCTCAAATGGGAAGTGCGTTAAGCCTAAAGTGCGTTGGTCGAGTTGCAAGCATGGGAAATTCCGTCTCTGTTCTGATTCTGACTCAGGTTGAGAAACGTTTTTTTGTGGGGTTTTTTAATCATATCCTCAAAACCTCTTCTTTCATCTCCCTCTTTGGGTTTTTCCTAAAAGGTTTAAGTCCTGAAAAGGTGACCAGCTTTACAAAGCGCCTGCGATCCGAACCACGTTACCTGTTGGCCCAGAATGTTTCCACCTGCATCGACCCGTTGGAGGTTTGCTTGCACCGACAGACTGTCCAGGATACCGTGCATATCTTCCAGCACTCCATCCCCACAGAAGGCAAGCCCATAACCAACCAGAAAAACTCAGGTACGTAACTTTGGGGTAAGGTTTTTTCAATAAAATGTCCCATTAAACCACAAACTCCAGTTTATTCTGTTGGGATTTAAGGTGATGATCCACCACATAATAGTGTATTAGTGGGTAGTGGTAGGATAGTTATACAGGGTTGTCCATTTTAGCTGCAAAATACAACTCAAAGAAGGTGAGTTTTTGTTGTATTTATCCCCCTTTTCACTCTGACAACTTTGTAGAAAATCCAGTGCAACCATTTGCCTTGAGAGATCTCTTAACTAATAAATTAATACCATTTTTAGTGTTAGCTCATCTGCATAGTTATGTGTTAAAATGGCCCCCCATCAAACTCCAGTCTTGAATTTATTAAAGAATTTGTTGTTGTTTTTTGTTGACGATGAAATCTAAGAAAACCATATTATTTTCCTGTTAAATCCGAATAGTCCAAATAAAGAATACGCCAGGGTCTGTGGTTGCAGTGTGATAAAGGTGTGGCGTAAATAGTGTTACTCTAAGCAATAATTGCAGTGGAAAAATGTTAAATACGTTCATGAATAGTTTACTTGGCAGAAGTATTGATAAACACATGCATTGTCAAGAATCTGGTGATGCGATATGTATCACGATACAATGGGATGATACGATATATTGCGATACTATGAGTAAGACTATATATTGCTGGTTTTTTACTGAATTTAGCTGCAAAAAAACTTAACACATCCGGTTTTATTACTAAATCTAGTTGATCCACTGGAACACAGAAGGTTTACTGGGAAACGTAAAGTCTGAACCCCTTTTCGCATTTGCTCTGTGGAACAGATGAAAAGGCATTGACAATGCGATGAACATCATCCACTGAAATTCTCTGTAAATTTCCAAAGGAATCTTGAAAAGTGAAGTTAGCTGCAGGCTCCATCCGTTTTAAGAGCTCTGTAGCGACAACAGGAAATGCCGATAACAAGCCGCAGCTCCTCAACGGGAAGTAGCATTTGCTAACGTGCATAAGGGTCTATTAAACTCCCACGTCAAAAGTCGTCGACCTTGGGTTGATTTGCTGAGTTGCTAAGCAACTGAAGGTTTATTTAATCCTTGTAATTATGGATGATTTCCCTGGTATGGTTCACAGATGATACAGCCGCTAGGCGACTGAGCTAAAAATGTAAATAATCCAATCGGCTTCTCCGACAGGAAGGGATGCAACGATCTCGATAATAGCATTGGGGCTGATACCGTTCTTATGTACTGTATTGGTTAAAGTTAACCGATACCATTAACCAATTCTTAAAATGTGGAAACTGCAATAATTTCACAGAAATTTTAAATTTTTACTTAAAATTTTACTTTTGTTGTCATTTTTTATTTATTTATTTTTCTAAATATTTTTTCTCCTAATTCACCATCATTTGTTTTAACAAGCAGAGAAGAAAATAAAACCTGTCTTCCAATTCATTGCATTTTTCTGTGCGGTAGCAGAATCGGCATTGGAACTCTGTATCAGCAAGTACTCAGATCCAAGTATTGGTATCGTGTCGGTTTAAAAAAAGTGGCATTGTTGCATCACTAGTGCCATTTTCTCATGGTGCACAGTTTATGTAATTCATACTGTTTGGATTGAATCTGTATCGGGCAGATTATGAACAGCAGATATCTGTATCGGTATCGAAAAAGAAAAAAAGTGGATCGGTGCGTACAGTTTCCTCACTAAGGTGTTTATTTGTCGTCTTTTAACCACAGGGAGATGTTGGATCTTCTCGTGCCTCAACGTCATGCGACTTCCCTTCATGAAGAAGTACAATTTAGAGGAGTTTGAGTTCAGCCAGTCCTATCTCTTTTTCTGGGACAAGGTAACGTACACAGCACCATTTTGCTATCATTCTTATTATCATTGAAAATGTTGCTTTGATATTGTTTTGTAACACGACAGCAAACAGTTTCTTCTGTTGGGATGTTGTTCGTGCATCCATTTGCACTGATGCAACATTATTACACAGCACTCTGTTACCTCGTCATTGTTCCTAAAGCCCTCCTTTATGTGTTTTGTACCGAACTGACGACACAGTGACGCATCACTGCAAGTTTTAAGCTCTCCTTTTTTATTCCTGTAGTTTATTCTTTCTCTAAAATTTTGGGACACAGTTATATATATTTTTTTTCAGTCAGGAATGCAATTTTATTTTCTGACTTGTGGAAGGGAAATGGATATATTAGTCATAAATATACCAGGAATGTAGATCTTTAAAATCCCTTCCTTGATTTTGTGTGTAAATCAACCAAAGTAGGCTTTCAGTGAGCCTTTTCAACTAATAAGGAACATAATTATGATCTGGAAGTAGGCACGTATGGCACCTTTAAGACGTTTAGTTAGTTTAGTTTTTTGTATTTCTGTCATATTTGATGTGGATAAAGGTATTAATTCAGGATTCAGACCTACAGTGAGTTTTAGGTCACCTCAGAATTCTAACGCCACTTTTAGAGCATGTATTCTTAGAAAAGAATATACATATAAAAATCATATTACTTGGTAACAATAGCCCTCAAACATAGTATTACAGTTCTGGGAGAACTTCAAAGAGATCCAACCTAAGTAAGCTTTCAGTGAGCCTTTTCAGGCTTTTTAAACTAATTAGGAACATTATAATGATATCTGGATAGTGTGGATGAGAATTTTTATTTACACACAAGTCCAATAATTAAAAAAAGGAGGATTAATAATTGTATTATTCAACTTTGATTTCTAAATTAAAACATTGTTAGGATACTGCCCTCTCTGTATGTTTGGATTATATTTATTACGGCTAATTAGTTTTTTTTTCTCTCAATGAAAAATGGGTTAAATTTAAACCTAGTCATAAACAATCTGTCTGCTGTGTACTTCCTATTAGTTTTTATAGTCTAGTAGAGATGGGCGATATGGCCTCAAATCTGTATTGCGATATAAACTGAAGCATGTGCGGTAACGATATCTATTGCGATCTATTCTTCTTTGTTTTCTTTATACATGTAAAAATGACTGCTTATGAGCATTCCCACTTTCCATATATCTTCCAGCAGAACAACTCCAAAAGGTTTAGAATGCCATTGAATGGGGTTTACATGCAGCCCAGGCTTGTAAAAAAAGTTTAAGTTCACTTTATTATGAGGCATATTTAATTATGTAGCAGTTTACTTCAGAAAGTCTTTATTTTTTATTCATTCTGTTGTAAAGGTTTAAAATGTGGAAAGCAGAACATTCAGAAAATTATATATCTTTTCAATACTATAGTGAATTAAAAGTCTGCAATATTGAAGATATCAATTGGAATTTAATCAGCACTTACTTAAAAAATCTTCAAAGAATTGAATCAGAAGATTTTTTTTTTACTAATAGAATTGATTCTGAATCGAGAATCGGTTATGAATCGAGAATTGTTCTGAATCGAATCGTCACTCCGCGAATCGAAGAGTTGTTGTAAGATTCACATTCCTATTACTTAACCTTTCTTTAAGCTAACTTGCTGAAACCGTTTTTGAATAAACCCCTCAAAAATGTAAAGGGTAGTTGTTGTGTCCTTATAATGAGGAATCATGGCTCCAGGCTACCACTTTGCAGAGAAAACGCGTTCCTTCCCTTGTGGTGATCATGATGCAATCGCCAACAACCCGTGGTAATAATCGAGACAGGGGGCCATAACTCTATATTTCCCGCTTTTCCCCCCAGACGTTTCTGGCTCCAAAATGAAAGGTGTCTGTAATCCTGCTGCTTTGGATGTAATAGTCGCAGCAGTAAAAAAAAAATAAAAAAATTCAACAGTAGATGTCACTGCAGAGTACGTCCGCCTCTATTCATCAAGGGGAAATACAGAATGCAACCCCTGCATTCGGTATTTCTGCTCATCTTTGCCTGATTTGAGTTCTGATGGTTATCGAGTCAGCCTCCAGTTTCTTTTATGTTGTAGAGATCGGGGAGAGGCATTGTGGAGACATGTTTAACAACCTAAAGCACATACACAGAGTATGAACTGAGTTTTTGCCTTCAAAGGTGAATTTTGAATTTTTTTTTACATGTAAGTCAGGGTTGTTAAACTCATTTCCATTTTGGACCACATCGAAATCACAGATGTCCTCAAAGGGCCAGTAGTTGTAGAATGTATCGATAAAACTTTCTTTAAAAAAGCGTTAAAATACAGATAAATATCTCTCTCCATTTGACAGCTACTCCTTAAAATGTAACGATACTGAAAATCTTTTCACAATGACGTGATTGAGGAACCATTCAAATAAACTCTGATTTGATTTGACTGATAAAATAGTGTTTAGGTGCAAACAAGTAGAACTTAAAGGTTCTCTAAAGTGCTATGGTGGGCCGGATTAGGCCCCCGGGCCTTAAGTTTAAAACCTGTGATGTAAGAGGAAGAAGTTTGAAGACGGTGAGAAAAAAAACAACTGTTTTATGCGTCTTTTTATTCGTTGTATGTAAATATTTGGTTTCAACCGTAGTTAGCCAATGTGACGGGATGATGCCGTCTGTTTCTAACGCGGTGACCTGGTGGATTTGTCTTGAAAGCTTTCTGTTGAGAGTAACGGCAGATAAAGATGAGCCCACTAGAGCTAAATCTGCCGTCTGTACGTGATCGATTGCGCTCGGTTTGATTTGATTGTCTTTTTCTCTGTAGATCGAGCGTTGCTACTACTTCCTCCACGCATGCGTGGAGACGGCCCAGAGGAAGGAGCCGGTAGATGGGCGCCTGGTCCAGTTCCTTCTCTCCAATCCAACCAATGACGGCGGCCAGTGGGACATGCTGGTCAATCTCATCGGTCGGCTCTCATGAGACATAATCATAGTCAATTAAAACCGTTGCTTTCCTATTAATGGGCCTATAAGCTGTTTTTTTCTTCCCACTTTGGTTGTTTTTTTCCCGATCATTTCTCTTGTTTAGAAAAGTACGGTGTCATTCCAAAGAAGTGCTTCCCCGAGTCACACAGCTCTGAGGCTTCACGGAGAATGAATGACATCCTAAATCATAAGGTAAGCTGGTTTAGCTCGCCTAAAATCACAGTAAACGTCCATCACTGACTTATTATATTAATAAACTGTTGTTTCCTCGCTCTTTATTTGCAGCTGAGAGAATACTGCTTGAGACTGAGGAACTTGGTGGCCAGCGACGCTTCGAAGGCTGAGCTGTCTGAAGCTATCGACACCATGATAGAAGAGGTGAGGCTAAAAGGCAACACCCACGCCTGTTTTCCCCCTTTCTTGGTGGGAAATCGTTTCCTTTTGAGGAACTTTTTAAGTCGTGGGGAAGTATTGTCTAAATGTGGTTCCAGTAAAACAGTTCGAGCATCCACTGTGAGAGCAGCGATTTACAGTAGTGAAAATAAGGACATATCGGCTTCTCTCACAACTACTTACAGTTTGATGTTTAAGAAAATAAATATAATACAGAAGGCTTACAAATGAGGTTACGTGTTGTTTATTGTTTATAATGTCATTTTTGGGACGCTTTCCATGCATTTTTTGGGGCAGCACTCAGTAGCATGCTGATAAAAGTGAATGCTCAAGTTAAAAAATAAAAACGGAGATTTTTTTGGGGGGGCTATAGTGGCATTTATTAACAGCGGACAGATATGAAAGGGAGAAAGAGATGTGGGAGAGACATTAGCAAATGTCTACTGCCGGGAGTTGAACCAGGACCTCATTTAGCTTTAGCATCAAGTTTTTAGCATAAAAAAACCCAAAAACATTTTAGTCAGTATTCAGATCAGAATTGTAAGTTTTGCTGGATTGTTCACTCATCCAATAACTTATATAATTATCACTTGGTCCTATCAGCTTCTGGTCAGTTCACTTCTTTGAGGAATGTGATGATGAGTATTTTTTGTACTTTGGATACAAAAACATCAGATGGTGCTTCTTGACTGCGTTCAGATCTCAAAACCAACTCACAGATTTTAGAAAAATGTTTTATCTTCTTCCGTTTTCCCCCCAGATATTGAAATATATCTGTCCTCAGTTAAAAAAAGGAAATAAATAAAAAAGATGATTTTTTTTTACAGTGTATTTCTTTATTTCCAGATTATGTGGAAGCAAAATTATAGCTTATTAAAGTCCTGTCTAGTCACAATTGCAAGGTGTTTGGTCTGACAAATTGGATGATTCAACAAGCGTCTGGGCAAATTAAAAAAGGCATTTGTTTTCAAGGCTGATTTTTGTGCTAATGAAGATGGTTTGCACACATTTAGTTCAGTGACAACAAAAAAAAGCTTTAGCAGACCCTTGACTCTATGGATTATATGAGCAGTGACAGAAATGCAGCGTATAATGTCAAACTTTTCAAACAAACTAAAGCAGGCAGGTATAAAAGAGATTACAGTAGCCAGAGTGGAGTGGAGAGTAAGAGCCTTGAATGGTACAAATGCATTGAAGTTAGTGTTAAGTGACACATTCTTCATTCTGTTGTATTTAAATAAGGAAGACCTGCAAAAAAAAAAATCTAGAGCTTAGACTTTATTATTTTTTTGTAATTCTTCGTTATTAAAGCTCCACTGACAACAGGCTTTTGACTAAACCCAAACATATGGTGAATGGTGCTGTGTGGTCATACACAGCAAAACCTGTACCTTGGAACCATATCTGACGGTATTTAGACATTTATTTAGAATATTTAAAGTAAGAACCCTCTCTCAAACATTTTTCAATATGGAGATGACCTTCTCCGTTTTCCCCCAAATCCATTCCCTTTCCATCAGTCACAATATTGATCAGTAGCTCATTTCAAGTTGTCAAAGTAACACCCTTCTGACTGACATTTTACCTGGTAGTGCAACACAAATCTATAGAAACTATTGTTTTCCCCTTTTTGTCCCAATTTGTCAAGTTGAGGTAAATGACCTAATATGTCGGAAATCCTAAATAGGGAAATTCAGGCTTCAAAATCCAATATGGCTGCCTTGCATAGAAACCTTCATAATAATCGCATCATTTGCGTTCTTTGAAAAATGAACCTTTTGAATCTTTTACCCAGTACGATACCACCTCCTCTAGTGATATTATCTTCCTCAAGGCACACTGCCCTCCTTTATTTTTGTTTTTTCAGCTTAGTCAGAAGACTGCACTTCATCAAACACCTGTTAATTGGCCATCAATTGAAATCGGGTGTGCTAAAGTAGGAAAATATGTAGACCAGTGTGCCTTGAGGACCGGGGATGGGAAACACTGGATTAATCAGTCCCATTGGTTTTCAAATGTAACTCAGTAAAGTTCTGTTAATGTTTCTTCAAGATCCAAGTCCCAACTTCAGTCAGCCTGCTTGAAGAAGTTGTTGCCCTTGGCAACTCAGTCTTCACAACTAAAACGGAATATGTTTATACGTGACCTGCAAACAACAATGGTGTGTGTATCCTGGTAATGACAATAATCAGCGGTAATACGTTGCAAAACCCTGGTTGGTTGCATCCGCAAGGCCTAGAGCAGGGTTGCCCAAACTTTTTCCCTTAGAGGTCCAAATGTAACATTGTGTCAAAATACGAATACTAATGGAAAAGAATAGTAAAGTACTTTCAATTATTCGAGATTCCTTTCTGTGTACATAACAACAAAATGATAAATAAGTCATATTTATCCATTTAAAACATATTTCAACATCCGTATGTGATGGATTTAGTTTTTATGTGAAAAAATATTCTCCCATCCGTTTGTGTACCACTGACAATGACGCATCGTGTTGATAATAGCTGCTTAAGCTAGCAGCCGAGCGTGGTCACCTGCGAACTTTGAAAGTAGTTTTATCCTGTCTGGTGTGGAAGCAAAGACCCATGGGATATTTAGTAAATTAATCAAATATGACTATTTCTGGTCTTATAAAGTGAGCAAATGTAAATATGTGCGCAAACTACATACCCCTTGTAGACCCTTGTAATTCAGTTAGGAAGAATAATTATATGTAGCTGACTGAACAATGTGGGCTTCTATGTTATACCCAGGGAAACCACCTGGTGGGCCAAATTGAATGACTTGGGGGGGCCAACTTTGGGCACGCCTGGCCTATATAGACTGTAATGCTTATTGTTGGCCTTTTTGTTGTAATAGCTTTTAATATAAGAAAGTGTTCGGATTTCACTAAACTTTGCATCCAGTACAGGCATCTAGGAGAGAGAAAGTTGACTAATCCACCTAATATATTGTTGTTATGCAGAGCTGGAATACATGTTACTGAAAAGATCACAAACCAGATATTGCGTCCGATCGTTCCTGTTTTGCACACACTGATTTTGGGACTTATTCTATTGGGTACCTCTTATCTTTTATATTTCCTCTTAATTAGGTGAAATGTAGACTTTTTTTTATTTAAGCCACTTATCTGCTTCAGGTTCTAAAACACACATGTGATGTGTCTTCCGGTTGTCTTCCTGCTGAAAGTCACATGACTCCTATGACCAGGCTCTCGATTGTTGTGTAAGCTCTGGCAGTGGGAAAGGAAACAGAGGGAACATGCATAGTAAGAGAAACGTTACTGAGATGGAAAGCTAAAACATGTACTGGTGTCTCTGAAAGCACAAAAATGGGCTGCTGTGCCTGATGGCTTTGGTCCACGTGGATCACTAAATTGTTAAGCTTCGGTTCACTACGATAAGTGATACTCTAGATAGATTTACAGGTGTTGAAATTAGAGTTCAAAGTTCAAAGGTGACAATAAATGGGCTGATTTAATGCACGAAGGACTATAAACTATGACTGAAGCTGGTTAATGTCTTACCGCTTAAGGCTTGGAGGAGAGAGTCGAGTTGAGTCGAGCTTCTCAGTTCTTGCAGGTTGTGCATTTATAGAGCAGTTTGGGAAGAAATGGAAAATTGGGAAAAAAAACCCAGAAGAGGCTTTTGTTGTAAAACAGGATCCTGCTGTTTTTGTCAAATTATGACTGCTTGAAACCAGAGATGGATTTTCGACACCTTGCTTTGTCCCTGATATGTTCCGTTTTAACCAGCAGAGGGCGCCATTGGCCAACGCAAAAGTAAAAAAGTAAAGTTACCAGCATACATTCAGATATTGAGGTCAGAGGTAGTCATCGGGTACTTGCTAGAATGAAAGGCAACGAGTCAACAAGCAAACACATTTAAACAGCAGAGTATAAGGTTGAGTAACTTTCCTTTTAGAAGGCTGACATCAGCTTGATGCACATCTTTGCACGTTTCGTATCGTGGTGAAATCAGAAAGCTCACCCCTCCTGTAGCTGTAAGGACGGGGTTGATATCTGATTAAAGTATTTGCTAAACAGCGACAGCTCAGCTGCTGGGTTTTTTGTTTTTCTTTTTCCTCCTCCATGTGCAGATCTACGCCCCGGAGTCGTCGTCTAACGCGCATACTGAAGCTGAGGCTGTGGACGATAGCGATCTTGTTTACGGAACAGTCGGTGAGCTGTTGCTGCACAGCAAGGCCCAGCGCAACCCAATTCATGTGTGTAAACAAACACATACGCCAGGAGCGCAGCACGTGTCAGGTGCCCCTCCCTTGTGGTGTGTGTATGTTGTGTGGGTTTAATGCCTGATTCGCTCTTCATGCGTGTGTCAGGCCAGTCAATCAACCTCCCATCGACGGAGTGCGGAGGCCTGGTTAAACAGCCTTTGTCGTCAGCTGTTGGGTCGCATTGTGCCGCCGACCGGACGCTTGTTTGAACAGTTGTATGCGTCTAGCTGCACTCTCATCGCCACTCACACACACACACACAAACACACACAGACATGCCCACGTATCGGATGCGTTTGTTGCGCAACAGTCTAGCCTCCTGCTTCTGCTCTGCAACACCGTTTCGTGGTCGGTCGGTGATGGAGGATTGTTTTCGTGTTTGTCCACCTGCAGTCGGTTACGCCGGCGACAGATGCAAACGGAGCCAAAACGCGCACGCCAACTCTGCAGGCCAACTCGCAGAGTAGTATTCAAGCCGACGGAAAGATGGGATAAATAAAATAAAAAAAGATCTTTATTGGGATCACTTAGAGCTGCATGATATTAGGGACTGTGATACTCCGATGGTATTGTTGAATAGTGATTTAATAAAATGAAAGTTTTCTCTACTACAAGGATTCTGTCACTCTCCCTCAGCCCTCAGATCCATATTCGATGTGAGTATGAAGGACGGTGAAACAGCTTCTTGGTGGCCAATTTAATTAATTTATGGTGTGTAACATATCAAAACCCAACAGGGGTTGCGTCCAAGCTGGTCATTTTGATTGCAGTATTCGTCAAAGGAAAATGCAATGGAGATTGCAGTTCCACACGCAAGTTTACTCTACACTTTGACTTTGTCTTGAAAGATTTTTAGAGTAAAGTTTGTATTCTTGCTATTTTTAGTTTTTAAAATCCATTTAAAACTTATTATAATTAGTTGTATTAATCAAGAGAAACTGCCAATTTGGGTTTTAATCAGCTGGAAATACCATTAAAGTCCTTGGAGGCTTTCAACCAATCACCATTGCAAAACCTCTGGTTCTCAGAAGGTAGAGCTTCTCTCTCTCTCTGAGGTTTGTTAATTAGATGCACAACCTACCTCATGATTCTTACAGTCTATGAAATGTATGCCCCCCCGCCCGAAGTCCTTATCTGTGTACATCACCTGCTCTGTTTGTATCCTTCAATCTCTTGGAGTTTGTTTTCTCCTCAGTGGGGGGAGAACCAGTTGGATCTCTGCTTGCTCACATTCGCTTCGCTCAGGTTCAAAGCGGTCTTGTCAGACCTACTTTGACGAGCGTGGAAGTGATGCTGGCCAACTGGCCTATGTGGCGGCTGCGAAGGTGCCCTGGTCTTCATCACACGCCGCCATGACAGCCAGTAGGGGTCAGCGTCTCTGCTTCCACTTCCCCGACTCAACGCTCATTCGTCTTAAATGAATATATTCGCGTGTCAAGAGCCTATTCTTGTTGCCACGGCTGGTCGGCCGTGCACAATCAAACAAGGTTCATGACATTAATTTCAGAACCTTGGCGAAAGACTCGAAATCATGACAGCACGTCTGGGTAGAAACGATGTCTGTGTTATTGAGGCTCATATGATGACTGATTGTCTCTCTTCGATCCTCTACAAAGAGTCTACCCATATATATATATATATATATATATATATATATATATATATATATATATATATATATATATATATATAAACACACTGAAGTATAACAAAAAAGCCAATCACTGGCAGCTTTACACGTATGCCCCGTTTCACGCACACAAAGAATTACACAGATGGTTTCCCTCACGCCACGATCGTAGCCTCTCAGTGCTCCATTGCGTCATGGAATCCTCCACACCACGTGCCGCTTTGGTCTTGGCTCTGAACGTGCAGAGTGTGATTTCCTCAGACAAGTCCAATTTGAGAGACGGCTATCGGCTCACTGAGCAGTTACCCTCCGCTAAATCAGAGGCCTGGTGCACCCCGTTTCATTTGTTGTTCGATGTGGGTGGGTTGGTGCACGAGCATCGGCATCTCAGGTTGCAGTAGCCTGGGTTGTCCGCTCGAGCGTTTTTTTTTTCTTCTCCGCACAATCCCTGGGATTTAACAATGACCACATGTGTTGAACGTTTACAAAACATGGAAGTTTAATCAAAACCTCTTTCATTTTTATCCAAACTGTTTGCATGGTGTCATTTGCTTATACTCACAAGCCCAGCTTCTAGACAATAGTTATACATTTATTTCTGAAGAGCAATTAGGAGCACAGTTTACCTCATTTTGACATTCAGTTTGTTGGGAAAGCATTTTAACCTTTAAAATTTGCTGGCCACCATATGTCCAACAAAAAAATCCCCTCTTTAATTTTTTTTCCTTAAACACATTAGTGTGCAATACTCAATAGGCTTCCATTTGCGTGTTGTGTGTTATTAAAGCTAGTTTTATATTTATTAATTACTTTTCACTGGTTCATGTTTTACTTTTTGGGAAAAAAACAGACCATCAAAAGTTAAGTGCTACAATTAACTTGTGTGTAAAAAGCACTAATGAAATCATAGCAACCAATTTTATCACAGAAGCAGAATCCAATCGCTGTTTAATTCACATGTGTCAAAGTTAATTGGTGCCCCAAACGATTCCACTGAAATATATCTAACCTAAAGGGGTCTTCCCACAAGTTTATTTCCAGCTTGACGCGTCAAAATTGTATATTTTTGGACGTGCGTCGAGGTGCGACTGTTAACTAGGGGCGTGCGGCGCGTTTCGATGCCTTGGTTTGAATGCACCGTAAGCTTTCTTCCACGATTGTCTCTGTCTGCTAAAATAAAACCTTTGTGGTGAGCTGAAGAGAAGAAGAAGAAGAAACCAGGACAATGCGCATATAGCCATCACGCTTAATGCCCTGTCCCTGTGAAATCTAAAAAAGACTAAGAGCTGTTAAAGTGGTATACAGGGATTGTACAACAGCAATAGTACCGACTGTGTGCCTCCGGTGATTTGGTTACAATCACTCTTTAGTGTCAGTCATTTCTTGTCTGCTGTTTATGGGTAGTTTCACTCCTCTAACTTCAGATGACCGGTTTGTTTTGGTCACACGCAACATCTAAATATGTAAGGTGGGTGTCGGCCAGCCAGTAAACACTGGAAACAGATCTTATCAGACTTTGGCCAGAGTTGGCGTCAATGGCGTGCAGTCAGTAGGTCATTGTTTACAGTCAGACATGCAAACTAACTGCGACAGACCTGGAGGCAGATTTCTCATTCAGATACTGAGGTAAGACAAATGAGGCGGCACGATAACAGATCCCCACAAAGTTAGTGTAAAATGTAGGTCTTAAATTGTTCTCAGTTCTGATGTTTAGAATATTAGGATTTGAGTGAGTGCATCTGTCATTAATGTTGTCGAATCAATGGAGTGCCACTAACTTGTGAATGATGGGCCTGTTTCAGGATATACGTTTTCTTGCCTCATTTACTCGTTACCAACATCATCAAATGCAGGCATGGTGAAAACAACTCAATAGGCCAATAGAACCAAGGTTTTATTGGTGTTTTTTGGCGCCTCTGTGTGTTTTTTTTGTTTTTGTGTCCATCGTGTTCATCTGTCAGTGATGCGACAGGTGTTTCAATACTGGTCCTGCTCACATGTCACCATGGCTGTTTATTCTGAGGTCTCCTTCTGTCAGCCCAGCCTCACACTCACACCCCCTCTATTTACCTTAACCCACTGTGATGATTGTTCACAAGGCTGACTTGGGATACTCACACTCCCTTGATCCACAGTACATTACGTTTTATCACGTTCCCACCAATAAGCCGTCTTTGACCAACACAAAGTTTTTCCCGAATGTGAAGTTGCATAAAAATGGAACATGCTTTTTTACATTTTTAAGCAATAGATGAAGGACTGAGGTCTTGACGTTCTTTGAACAGCAATTTATTATACATGTATGTGGAATAATAACGAACAACGGCTTTCCAAATACAAGAGTTTGTTTTACAAATAGAATTCAGTCAAAATGCTTTAATCATCAAACTCACCAAGCTAGTAAGACACAAAACTACAAAGTAAAAGAAGAATGGCTAATAAAACCAACTACCAAAAGTAAAACAACAAATTAAAAAAAAAAATGCAAAGAAGTAAAAACAACAAATTGATTGTGATGGCACAGTTCAGTTTGAATATGTATGCTCAAACACAGAGGTTTTTATTCAAAACTTCGGAAGTAAAGCGAAGTTACTTTTAAACTTACAACTGGCCGAATTACAAATCAATAACCTTTGGAATATTGATTAGGTTTTTTTTTTTATCAGTCACCGTAGTGATGGATCTTATTTGGGCAACTGTGGCTCAGTGGTAGAGTAGTTGACCTGCAATCGGAGGGTCGTAGGTTCAATTCCATCTTCCTCCAGTCACATGTCGATGTGCCCCTGGGCAAGGCACTTGACCCCAAAAATTCTACATCGTCCTGCCAAGCTTTGTTGGCTATCGGTGTATGAATGTGAGTGTGAATGGGTGAATGTGGCTTCATGTAAAGCGCTTTGAGTGGTCAGTATGACTAGAAACGCGCTATATAAGTTCAGTCCATTTGCCATTTTAGTTTTTTATATACTAGAAGGTGGTTTCAACAAAACGACTTATACGATTAGTTTTCAGTGTGTACACCATGTATTTTTAAGCTGGTCTGTATTTTGAATACCGTAAATAACAATCTTTATTGTTTGAGCACACGCAATCCACTGAAAATACGCTACGCTAATCAAAAAACGTGCAGAGCTAATGTGTTTAGCGCAGCCACTATATTTAGCTTAGCACCAAAAAGCAATGGAAAAACTTGTGTTGCATCTGACTCTTTATACCAGTCAGAACCTTTGAAGAACAATGTTTATAACCAAACAGTTGAAGAATGAAATGTAACGAAAATGCAGGTAAAAACCCGATGAAATAGACGATCAAACAAACCTTAATTTGTTTAGCTTACGCTAATTCATTTTTGCAGACACAGCTTTCCTTGAAACATTCTTAGGTCTCTATAGAAGGCTGGCTTCAACATCAAAAGACCAGCAATAAAGCAGAGAAACCGGCTGTTATAGCGGGTTAGTTAGCAAAAGCTGCATGGATCACCGGCAGCAGTCAGTCCACATGGGTTACAGAACCAGTATTAGCTTGTAACGTTGCCTTCCTCTCAGCTCTGATCGGCAATCTTTTCCCACGAACCGGTCCCCTTTCAACAAGCAACAATCGGCTCATGCAGCTCTCATTTCAGCAGCAGGGCAGGAGGCCGGCTAAGCGTCAGCAAAGAGAAACGCTTTCTCGGTAGTCAGTAATTCAAAAGATTTTTTCTGCAGAGTTTTGAACTAGTCAGTCGGGACTTATTTCATCAGCTAGATAAAGTTCCCCTGATCAATTGGCAGGCTGTAAACGTCTTTTGGATCCCATCCGTTTTTCTCATAAAATTGCGTCCGTCCCCTGTCCACTGAAGGACGTTTACAGCATGTGCCTCTCTGGTCGCCAAAGAACTGAAAGGAAACACTGAGCAAAGCTTTATGCTTACAGTACATAGGGGTGATGATGTTCAAAAATCTCCCCTCTTTCCGTTGAACTATGAGAGCATTGTGTGATCAGCAGTTGTTACGGCTGGAGGTCCGTGTTTGAGTCCCATTATCATGGCTTCAGCCCTACCTCATACTTGCTAAGACATGGACATTCACCTGAATTGAAAGGTTGGCCAAGTGAAGGATTGTTCAGAGAAGCAGCCCAGCTGCACATAGTAACTCTGGGAGAGCTGAGAGAGGAAGACTGTCCACAGGATGGCTTTTAGTCGCTTACTCTTGAAGTAGCAAGTATAGCAAGTAAGAAGCCATTCTTGAAATAAAACCGTGTTTGCATTTTGTCCAAAACCAAAGCACATGGAAGAAGTTACTCTGGTCAATGCTGAACACCTGCATCAGATGAGGTCTCGGCAGAGCGGAATGACTGCTGATGAGGGAATCCAGGTGTGTTTGAGCAAAGATGTGTCTAAAAAATTTAGTATAGAAGCTCTCAAGATCTGGACGGAGGACATTCATGAAGATGGTTTGGTCTATACCAGGAGTTACCCTAGTCCAGACAGAAGACAGAAATTCTATTGATTATCTGTAGCAATATTCACAGGCACTCGGACTGAACCGGGGCAAACAAGCTTTAAATTCTTGAAAAGGTTGTACATTATCAGGAAGAAAATGCTAGTATTGAAATGCATAGTAGGAATTGTCGGGAGGACGGACACTTTGGCCTCAGTCTGGCCCATAAGGCAGTATAAACAGAGTTTTTGAAATGGGATCAAGGCAGTTATGAGGCCTTTGTTGACTCAGTACATCTGTGTATTTTGGTTTGTGTCTGTTCTTCTTGTGACTTCACGCTTTGCAGTGCTGAAAAAGCCGAGTGTTTGTTTGAGTAAGCCAATGCTAAGTTTGACTTCGTCTTTGTACTTGGTTAGGAATTTTAGAAAAAGTCGTCTATCAAGAATGCAAATCTCATCCCTATTTAACTTGTACAACTGGAACACGCCTTATAGTATTAGATTGTGTCTTCAAATCGCTGCACCAAGATCTATCGGTTACTTATTTTTCTACCACCACAAATGAACTGCACTTGACCTTATTGTTTCTGTTAGTTCTTGATTGTACCTCATTGGAACAATCGTATGTTGGATTCTGGGAGAGGGGAGCAGGGAAAAGCAGAAGGGGGAAAATTCCACAGATATCTATATCAGAGCCTAGAAGGGCCAAGTTGACAGGCGGCCCAGTGCAAACAGCTCGATTTAGCCCACAGGAACTCCTTCTGAACTTCTGCACTGCAGGAAGAAGGTGTGTGAAGGGCTGAGGAGATTGAGGTGAGGGGGGAAAATGTAGAATGGGAGAAGTGTGTGTGTATGGGGGGATCAAAATGTGCAAGTACTGCCAGGATGGTAGGATTTTGGCCAAAGATTGTGGCTGAGGAATTAATTTGAGCACTCGAGGTGTTTAAAGGAGATATATATCATGCTTTGAAATCCTTCATTTTCACATGTAAATCATTCACTTGTGGTCTATGTAAAGTAGAACCACTGTGGTTTGGTCTGAGTTCCATGTTATTGTAGCCCCACAGACCCTCCTTATACCGTTCTGAGGAACATCTTTAGAGGAACTCTTTTGGGTGCGGTCCCTTTAAATGTAAGCAAAACATTTCATGCCCCGCCCCCTCCAGGTTACAGAGCATTCCGCTCCACCCCGTTCGGGCATTTTTGTAGTCTGATAGCAGATATTTGATTACTACCGGCAGATAAACTTTTTATTGCGAAGTGATCGTCGCTAAATTCCTGTACATCATGTGTACCCCACGACAAAAACCGGCAAAAAAAAAGCCCGATCATTTTATTCAAAGCATGCAGTACAATTATATCCTCAGCTAAAAGCTAGGCCACATCGCTAACAGAAGCAGAATGAACAATGCTACAACTATCGAAACAATCACCCGTAGGACATATCAACATACAACATTCATGTCTAAAATAAAGTTTACTGTCATTTTAGTGTTATTTTTGAAGCTTACCGCTTTGCTTTGTCCGTCGTTTCCGTGGAGAGAAGGAACTGACCCCTCAATCAGACGAAGTCTTTCGGCAAATCCCTCCTGATACAGACCGAGGTTGCTGAGGCACTCGTCCTAGAAGTGCTTCGCGCAAACGAGGAGAACTTTCCCCACGGATGTCGGTATATTCCCACTAAAAGTCAAATTTAACCAGGCACTTCTCAGAGGCTCTGATGCCGGGGGTCGATGTAGGGATTTGTGTGGGTTAATACACCCAATAACTGAACATTTTGACTTGCTTTCTTGTAACTTCGACATGACTGACCTTGGACTACAAAATCGCTGTGGGGGAGAAAAATTGGCGGCTTCACGAAATTGGTTACCCGGAAGTCCATGACCTTATTTGGCAGTTCAACAACAAATGTTGTGACGTAATAGACGAGAAAACGTAACAGCGAATAGAGAAAACTAAACAGACTGATAAATATGACCAAAAAAGAATGTAAAGATATAAACACAGCACCAGAAGAGAATGAATGTAAGTTGTCTGCACTCCTAAACACCCAAAATACACATTTACATGCATTTAAGGGCTAAAAAAGGATTTTCCATGATATGTCTCCTTTAAAAAAATACAGAAAAACAAACTTGAAATGTTTAAGATTAGCCTAGCTCAAATTTTTACTGCATTTTCTCCACAAAGATGATGCCACTGCGCCCACATTCCAATGTTCATGCTGTGTGTGTGCAGGTGTTTCGTGTGGCCAGCGTATGTCTAGGCAGCCCACCGGACACCATCTGCTGGGAGTACAGGGATAAGGATAAGAACTTCCACCGTATGGGACCCCTCACCCCCCAGAGGTTCTACAGGGAACATGTCAAACCTCTTTACAATATCCAGGACAAAGTACGCACCACATCAGACAGACCACACAAACAAGAGTTGCATACCCGCAAAGCGAAGCTGTTCAGTCTCTAAACTGGTGCGGTCCCTCCCTGTGCTCAGGTCTGCCTTGTAAATGACCCCCGACCACAGAACCCTTACGGGAAGCTGTACAGCGTCGAGTTCCTCGGGAACATGGTTGGAGGTCACAGCACTCTGTATAACAACCAACCCATCCAGCTGCTGAAGAAGGCCGCAGCGGACTCTATCAAGGAAGGAGAGGTCCGTGAGAACCGATGGGCAATGACTATAGCCACAAATGTTTGTAAACTTTGGATTCTGGAAATTGTAAAATACTTTCTTTGTTTCATGCTTATTTGTCCGTCCTCAGGCCGTGTGGTTTGGATGTGATGTCGGAAAACATTTCCACAGCAAACTGGGCATTAATGACATGAATGTGTGAGTATATATCAGGGATACTTTCATTTACAATAAGGGGATAAAAAAATGCATATGATCCAAGTTTCTCCTGACATTGATGAGGCTTTAGTTTAGAATAAAAATTCCCTTTAAATATTAAAATACTGTAGAAAGAGCGAGAGGACAACAGGACATACCTGTTGTTCTCACATATGTAAACTTGGCTATTAAGGATTATGTTACCATGAAACGGGCTCCCTGTTGAACTTTTCTGGGTCCTGAACTGATTTGTTGTTCTTGTTTTTATAAAAGGACCAACATTCCAGTATTTTTTCGAAGTTTTGCAAAACTATTCATACTGCTTCAATTCTTCCTTATTCTCCTAGCATAACAACCAATCATTGTCTATTTTTAATGTGATTTTTCTTTTCTTTTTTTGTTAGTGATAAATCAGCACAAAACAAGCAAAACGTTGATTTTCATTTAGTTCCCATGGTTCTATAAAATGAAACGTAGAAGTCGTTTCAAGTCTGACATGCCTGATCCGTTCTTCTGCTCAGTCTGATTGAATGAATCTGATTGAATCTATGATCATCAGTTGGTTGTTCTTGCCAAAACTTGCTCATAGGGCCGGGTGATATGGCAATTAATCCAAATTGTAATATTGTTTAAAACATGTGCCGTAAGGATAGATATATTCTTTCCGTTGTATATGTCAAAATGACTGTTAATGAACATTCTCACCTTCCAGATCACAGCAGAGCAACAAAAGTTTAGAGTGCCATTTAAAGAGCATTCAAATTTTCTAGAAAAAAAATTCAAATCTACATAAATAAAGATGAAGATAATTTAAGTAAATTAAAAACTAAATATTATGAAAACACAAAGTTCCACATTTTCCGCTCTCCTGGTTACTTAATGTCACACAAAAGTAAAGCTGCACATATTTGAATTAAGAAACCTTCAAGTTCAACAGATTTCTGTTCTGTTAAATGGAAAACAACACATTTTAAGTTTGCAATATCAAATGTAAATAAAAACATCAGTATTTATCCTCTTTGTTTACCTGGTACAAAGTACGTAGGCACAGCTTGATGACATCATCAAAATGTAATGTAATATTTTCTAATGAACCCTCTAAGGCAAATGAGAAATGCTTTATTTATGTTAAGATTCAATTTCAGGTAACTGGCGGTGCTGGTTTTATTCTGCTGTATCATGTTAAGGGCGCTCTGCAGAAGTTCACGCCACAATTTTATCAATCGTGAAACATCATGAAAATCATATATATTTAGATTTTTTTTTTTTTCATAATTCTACATCAGCACAGGAAATTGGGTAAAATAAATTTACATTTGTGGTTTTATAGTGACAAACAGGGGTGTGAATAGTTTTTAAACCGTATAAGGAGTTTATTCCTCCTTTTTGGCCCCATCTGTTGCATTTTCTGGCACCAGGCTTAAACCGTCCCACTGAACTAAACCGGTGTGGTGCCAACCGTCTGGTACAATCGCTGCCGAAGTTCATCTTTCATCAGATCTGTTTCTGTGTCTGGACACGACGCCTAACACAGCTTAATTTCTTCATTCTCAAGAGGAGACGCAGATGAGCTAGCTGATGTGAAACCCCCCGAGTCGTGGCTTTCGGCTTTCACTTTAATCCTCCTAAAATAGATTCAAGGATTACTTTTAAGATGATTCGATAAAAAGACGATTTTAGTGCGCACGTGAAGCCACCACCTGAGTTGAAAGCGTAAATCGCTCCTGATTCCTCTGCAGGTTCAACCACGAGCTCGTGTTTGGAGTGTCTGTAAAGAGCCTTTCCAAGGCAGAGAGGCTGATATACGGCGACTCCCTCATGACGCACGCCATGATCCTCACTGCCGTTACAGACAAGGTACACTCCCACAAACCTACACTGCAGGAATGTGACAAACTCATATACGCAGCACTGCCTAACCACAAGGGATACACATTCTGAATTTCACTGTTTGTTTACTCGGCTCTAATCTGCCGCAGTTTTTCATATTTCTGTCAATTTCCTCGATTGTAAACAACCACAGCTGTCGGGTCGCTCTCTCCCCTCATGTCTCCTGTTCTCTTTCTTATCTCTTCCCCCCTTTGTCTGTCTTACAACCTCTCTGTCTTGTCTCTCTCACACAGGATGGGAAAGAAGGTTATGAAAAATGGCGGGTGGAAAACTCCTGGGGCGATGACCGTGGAAACAAAGGTAACAACCAAAACTGCTTGGGTTGGCCCTCAGAAATGTGCCATGCTGAACGTTGGCTTGCTCTCACCTGCACGTGGTCTCGCGGTCACATGTTCCGCCAAAGTCGTCCGGTCCGATGATGACTCGAAGCGCTCCTGTTTATATGTGTTCAATTTAAAAACAGGATTAAGAGGAGCGTTTTTCTGTTACGCTGCATTCCGGCTACTTTGGTTAATAACAAACAACTCAACAAATGCAACGTTTTGTGGGATTTATTTTATAAAGTTGGATTAGCTACATTATACAACAGGCACATGCATTATGCCACAGATGGAGGATTGTTTAATTTAACTTTGGAAAAAGGAAAATCTAAATAACTGTGGTCTCAATTTCAAATATGAATTTGAGACTACAAGTCATATGCAGACAGTGATGCTTCGAGGCTTTCAACCGACACGTTACTGCTAATGAGCTTCAGAAGCAAAGGTGCAACAACAAATTACCACTGTTGTTAAAAGGATTTTCCCCTTTTTTATTTTTGATTTTTTTTGTTACCCCAACGGGGGACAACCTCATTTTTGACCCGAAAGGAATTGCTTTTCTCGCTAAATTCTTGCTGGACATCAATTTGCGATACCTCTGAAGAAACCTTAAAGCCTGGGCTACAGCGTCATAAATGTTTTTTTTATGCCCACCAAACTTAACAAAAACAATAAATAAATGATATATAAGTTGAAAGTATTCGCACCCCCATTGATGTGAACACTTTTTCGCCACATTTCTCTCTCTAGCGCGACTAACTTGTCGCGCTAGTTGTCCACCAACTCCGCCGACCAAACTGAAGCTACAGCCAAGCTAATGCAAAACACTCTACAATCATGTTTCAGAGATATAAAAGCCAAATAAACAACACTTTTCCAAAAATCTTCCTAACCTGTGACGATTCGCCTCAAAATTAGGGATCAACCGATATGGACTTTGTAGTGCCGATACCATTTTTTATTTTATCAGCCTTAGCCGATGACCAATACGGGCTACCGGTTTTCTTAAGCCGATATTTTGAGGAATACTGATTCTGCTCTCTCAATTTACATCATAAAAACAATGATTGTAACCAATACTGCAAGTCCCAATTTAACATTTATTGCACTTTAAAACAATATTTAACAAATATGAAAACATGTGAGGTAGAACAAGTAGAAAGAGAATTCAGGGCTGAAAAACTACGTGATAAAAATTCAGAAAATAAATATTTAAGCATAAATAAAATATTACACTATTGCACACAGTAGAAACAAGTAAGCAGCATAATAAAGTGCACAGTGGGCAATAATGCTGGGAAAAAACTATCGGCGAACGCAGCGGCCGCTTATCAGCCGATGCCGATAAACGTAAAAATTTAATATCAGCCCGATATATCGACTGGGCTGATATATCGGGCTATCCCTACTCAAAATGTTAATATCTTCAATATTTTTTGTCATATAGCAAATAGCTCTTCCTGTTGCTTTACATGGGAAGTAGTGTGAACAGGAAGTGGATGCACTGTGACCGTCAGAAGTCCAAACCATTTGGCAAAAAAAAAAAATTAATTAAAAAAAATATTTAAAACTGTTCTATTTCAATGTACTGAATATGTTTTGAATATGTTTAGTCACAAAATAACTATTAATATAGTACTATACATGAGAAAAGGCAAATGGCACAGATTGACCAAAATGAATCAAACAGACCTTGTGGTTACAAAAATACACTCATTTAATTGCAGGCATTGTATATAAATATGTTATATAAAAATAGATTTCATCGTTTAACATTTTTGCCCTTATCACAGCTAGAATTGGAGAAAAAAAATCCAGACGGGTATTTTAAGGCTTATGTCTAAAGTTTCCCCCGTTGACTGTAACCCAATTCAGTGTAGCATTATTATTAGGTATGGGTGATATTGGCAATAAAATGTAATATTGGAAATTGTCTGTATAGGTTTTTACTTTTTTATTAACATGACTTTTGTACATTACTGGTATACCATATATATAGCATTCCTATGTCCCGTGGGCAGAATGTTATGTACCTACAGGTCAAAGCTGCCTTTTTTCTGGACACCCTTTCAATGTGTAAATATTATGCATATTTGGAAAGCTATGAGTGTTTAGATTTTCTATGGTTTGGCCTCTCATCCACACGAAAACGCAACAAAACAACAATTATAAAAAATAAAAATAAAACTGACCAAAGTGAAGATATGTGTTTTCTGTGTTTTAAGCGTCTGCATTTGGTTGTAAGCGTAAGTTTTATGTGTCACAACGTCAATTAAGAATAAGAAGCCCTAGCCACCGCTGCTGCAGTTGGGCTTTATAGCTTCAGCTGCCAGCTGGCTCTCACTGCGTTGTTTTCTCTTCAAGAGATTAAACAAGTTCATGGTGTTGCGATCACTTGCCTTGATGCTCTCCGTGCAAAAACTTGAACTTGAAAATGACATTTGTTTGCTCTTTGTCGTCTGGTAAAAACAAAAAAAAAACAGTTAAATACAATGGACGAGGACTTTCTCATCAGAACAAAATCCTAATTTACGCTCTCAGGCCCCGTCCACACTACTGCGTTTTTGTTTAAAAACGGAGACATTTTGCTACGTTTGCACCTCCCATCCACACTAAAACGGCAAAAACGGAGACCCGAAACGTAGACCAATCAGTGGCTACCGCGGCTAGGTAGGAATGAGAGGGATATTATATTACAGGACCAATGAATCCAAGCTGGCATGTTAGGTCGGTTCGGCACGCTTCGGACCGAGGCAAAGGTAGTCCAAAAAAAGGGGGGGCGCCTTGGACCAAACACAGGTAAGGTAGTGGAAACACGCCAGAAAAGGGGAACTATTTTTTATTTTTATTTTGTAAACTTGGTGGGGAAATTATTCACATATTTAAAAACAAGCTATGTACATGGTCTTAGATGATAGTTACTGTTTCCAGAGGGTCAGGTTGTTTTAAATCGTTTTTATTTGACTTTAAAAAATATATATAAATTCTAATCTGCCTTTTTTTCCACATTTTATGTTTATTCTGGGTATCTATGACAGGTTTTAACTATTTCAGGTTTTAACTGAAGGTATGATTTATCGATGCCATGTATTAAAAATCTAGTCGTTTTTGCAATTTCTGATTTTTTCATCATTATAATTTTCTCTGTTAATAGAAGTTTTTTTTTTTCTCAATGTGCTGTGTGTCGAGTAGAGGGTGACACGAGAATCAATTGTCTCTCCCGTCCCGATCCCCAAAAAATACTCCCGTCACGTCCCGTTCACGTGACAGCCCCCCAAAAAAATTTTGTCCCGAAAATTTCCAGAGAGAAAGACTCCCATCCCGACCCGAATCCCGTAGATTAGTAATTTACCTCCTATGGCGCTCGCTCCCCCCGCTCCCCTTTAAACCATAGCCTAGCACAGTATCAAAGATAATCTATATTGAATCAAAAATATTCATGCAGAATAATCACTCCTCTCTTGTCTGCATGAAACGGTGTCTGCTGCCAGCCCACCGATACGCCCTGTCAGATTTAGACCTGTTGCTAAGGACACCAAGATAAACAGTGCTGCATGTTTACATCTTGTAGACGTACATGACCCACCTTGTCATCTAAGCAGCAAAGGAAGCAGCGGGGTTGTTGATCGTTGCCGGTAAGTTCTAGCATCGCTCGGCTAACGGTTACGCCACACATCTGTGCTTCCTCACAGGTCAGTCTGATCAGCAACTGGTCCCACAGTTCCTCTTCAGTAACGAACAAGATGTTGTATTTGATGCATCATCAAAGGTTATAAATAATATACATGTATATGTAGGAAAAACTGGGGAAAAGCCAGTAGCTTGTTGCATAAAGTCAAAACCAAACATCTTTTTGGGTGTTTTTTTTGTGTTTTTCCTGAAAGATTGGAGGCCAGTATAAGTATACACACCAGCACTCTTGTAACTAGGCAAGGCAATTTTATTTATATAGCACATTGAACACATCTCATTGAAAACTTTGATGAGGGCAGTCTCAGTGCTGTGATGGGCATGGAAACCAGATTGAAAATTATCTAAGGAGTCGTTCATTGTCAGGAATGTAGTTAACTGTTGAGAAAGCTTTTTCAATAATCTTACGGATGAATGGGAGATTAGAGATTGGACTATAATTTTGCATCAAGGTATTGTCTAGGTTGTTTTTCTTTAATAGGGGTTTGATAACTGCTGTTTTGAGGGCCTGGGGGAAGACACCTGACTGGAGGGATGCGTTAACTATTTGCATCAGATCGGACTTAATGACAGGGAGAACTTTCTTTAAAAAAGGTGTGGGTAAGACATCGAGGCAGCAAGAGGAGCAGTTTAGCAGTTTAATAATTTCATCAAGATGTGATTGATTTTGTTTTATTTGAAATTTGACATTTTACCTGCATTATTTTTACATGGGAATGAAAATGGTGGTGGGTTGGGTGCTGCTTTACAGATTGGTCTTCTGATTTCTAGAATCTTTTCAGTGAAGAAGTTGGCAAATTCGCTACAGGCCCTAGTGGAGTGTAGCTCAGGAGCTGCTGTAACTGGAGGATGGGTTAGTCTTTCAATTGTTGCAAATAGAGTCCGAGCGTTATTAATGTTTCTATTAATGATTTCAAAGAAGAATGACTCCCTTGCAGTTTTCAAAGTTAAGTTATATTTGTTCAGCTTGTTTTTGTAGATCTCATAGTGAACCTGGAGTTGAGTTTTCCTCCATTTTCTTTCGGCCTGACGGACTCCCTTTTTACACTGCGTACCAGAGGATTGTTGGTCCATGGAGACTTGTTTGTACCTGGGACTACTTTAACTTTAGTTGGAGCAATGGTATCGATGATGTCTGAGACTTTAGAGAAAAAGTTATCTACCAGCTTGTTAACAGAGTGTTTGTTGGGGGGTGGGGGTGGTGTTCGGTGGGTGAGTTAGAGCAGTACATTTGTTTAAAGATTTCAGCTGAGCTGTCAACAAGGGGGCGTTTTTTTACTATGGTCTTTTTTTGATTGGATAGTTTAGCCGGGATCATGCTTTCAAAGAAGATGCAGAAGTAGTCAGATAATGCAACATCCACTACAGAGATGTTAGAGATTTTCAGTCCTTTGCTAATGATTAGGTCTACAGTGTGACCTTGTTTGTGTGTTGGCTGATTGACATGTTGGGTTAGACCAAAGTTATGGAGAGTATCACTTAGTAACTACTCACATCTACTACTGGTCTACTACTACTGGTCTACTACTGGTCTACTGGTTTTAGATAGTGACATGTAACTCTCCCTTTGCAGAAATGAAGGTGATGTTTCCCTTTAAAGGAGAGATATGGAAAGCACTTTAAAGTCAGACCTTTAGATATTTTTAAGTTAAATACATTTTTTACATGTATTGGTTTAGTTTCTTCTGTTTTCCTTTTTTATTCCCAATGCACCTTTGTTCCATAGATCTCCCTGTGTTGATGCTTCTGTTTAGATATTTAATCGCCTGTATCGTCTCGCACCGAGTCACAGTCTGACATCTTTTTTTTGCTCACGTTTGTTTTTTCTTCAAGTCAATTTGTCTCAGTCTAGTGGCACAGCATATTTATTGAGGTAATCCTTAAATTAACAAACAGTTATCCAGAGCTGTATTCCAAGGCTTGATTATAATTATAGTTTTGTGTCTCTTAAATGTCTTGAAGGCAATTTTGTTTTGTGCAAAAGAAGAACAAAGATTTTACACCTTTTAATTCTGTTTGTGAATCTATGAAGTACTAGTGTAAACTTAACAAAAGACAGCAAATATTCTTATGAATCTGATATCAGGATTGTGAAGAGTAATGCATTGCAGTTGGTTAGACTGCAGCCTTCACAAAAACGGCCAATTCCACTCCACCCAATGGCCCACAACTCTGTTAATGTTCCAGCTAGCTTTCATCATTCTTCCTGAGGTTTCTTCAACCCTTATCTCCATCTCTGGCCTCAACAATCCTCTGTAAGTGCAGGGATGCCTAACACACACACACACACACACATTAAGCGTGTAATACATTTAGGTACATGAATTTACCCAAAGTATTTGCTTGAGCCCACAAACCTTAGTGAGTATTGGGAAAACAAGTGCCCCTCAAATCAGCTTTATTTGACGCAGATCTTATGCCATAAACGCCTCCAGATGGTGGACCCCCCCAGCAAGTCCCCGGCTAAATTATTAGAGTTGCAACCAAACGTTTGAGTGTTTGAATTCATATGGGAAACCAGTTTTCTTGGAAAGAAGGGTTAACGGGAGGTTGAAAACTGGGTAGGATGGGCTGAGACTGGAGTAAAAACAAAAGCATGTAGACTGGGGGATGATATGGGAACAACGGCGGAGAAGAAATCAAACTTTTAGTGGTCAGCTTTCAGCATTTATGGAGGGGTCTGTGTTTCTAAAAACCTAACGCCTCCATTTTGGTGTCTAGATTTTCCTGCTGACCTTGAAGGGGTCTCTTGAGAGATTTAACCTTCTGTTCCTTCTTCTTTAAACCATATGTCAGATGCTGTAATGGCTCCACTCTCTCCATAACTCATTTTTTACACCATCTTAGAGAAGTACTTGGCCACAGTCACCTTGGGTTTTATTTTACATCCTAAAACGATTTGGCCAAGCATGAGTCCCGAACGTTCATATCTTGTATCTAAGCCTCAAATTATTCTGACAGGTAAAGAAGATATCTTAATTTCCTCCCAGTCCGACTCTGTCGGTAAACACAAGAAGATGATGCTAATGTGTGCGGAAGGATTTGGAATACAAGGCTTCATTAGCTTTTAAATATGTTTTCCACCAGTATTAGTGTCTCCTTGTTATCAGCACAGTCGCAGGATGCAAACGCAGGTACGTTGGTGAACTCCAGCCCCTCGTCCAGGAGATGAAGTGAGGGGGTTAAATAATTTCCAGTGCAGCTGTGGTATTGCACACCAATCTGTAGCAAGTTTGGGACTCTGGAGGAAACACATTGTGTGGTGTAATGTGGATTAAAGGGGGCACTACCAATCTAGGGCTTTAGGGTAGCCCAAGGAAATAAGATTTAACGTCTTATTGGTGAGTAAATTTGTATCCCAGATGTTGAGCTGTTAGCTGTGTGTGTGTGTTTTTTTTATGTTTTAGAATCTACTGATCAAGGTTACCTGTGTTCATCTGCTGAGCTGTTGCAAGGTTCGAATGTGGTTATTGAATTGTAGAACGCTCAGGTGTTTTGTTTCATTGCCACAATCTTTTGTTATTTTTATTCTTTTCTTTTTAGAAAACCTGATCATTCCCCAATGTACTGTTTCCAGTATTCTGTTACCCCAGTGTCTTCTCCAGGCCAAAGGAATGAAGCAAACACAGAAGTGTGAAAACCCAAGGTGCCTTAAAATGAGGCCGACTGTTTAGTGCTGTATCATGTGGAGTTAGACAGATCTTAAATCTTGCAAGAGTTGTTATTTTAAAACGGAGAAATGTAAAGCCTTTTGTCGCGGCTTTGTTTTTTTAATGTGAAATGCAGGACAGCTGTTTTACGCTCCTCCAGCATCTACTACATCAATCTGTCCTTTGCTCTGTCAGCCAAAAGGCAAATAACACCCAACATTTCCACACACAACTATGCCACCCAACATGTGGGTTCCAGGAAGCTCGCACCATCTCAGAGGAATACCACAGTGGGAACCAGGCAACACGCCATCCGAAGATGTGCGCACTTGGAAGAACGTGAACTCGCAAAACACATGCAATCGTGATGAATTGTTTTGAACTGTGGCATGTTCTTGCAGTCACCCTGACGTCCTTGATGAGTGCACTTGACAGTTGGGAGGGTTTTGTCAACTCTGAGCACATGGGAAGAGACTGTTGCAAAGCAGGACTAGTAAAAGCTGGCTGAATTCAATTTTAATAGGATTGCAACTATCTTAGGGTTACAGTTACGGATTCAAATGAAGGTAGATTTAAAAATAAAAGGGATCGGATGAACATTGTTGGGTATTTTTATTTTTTTCTCTATGATGGGTTGATACCAGGAGTGCGGCGACGGTAGTGCAAACACATAAGGACGGGAGTCCATTATGTCCATTAAAACCACAGTTTGGGGATAAAGAACACTCAGAACATATTAACATTTTCAAGCCAAAAAATGTTACTCTAAATTGATTTTCCTCTTTAATCCATATAAATGTATTGAAAAAAGATAAGTATTTAATGCTTGAATTAACGTCTGGTAGTTTCTTTTCCTTTTTTTAAGAAAGTGTATTATTGGTTCACTCTCCTTGGGCAGAAAAGTTAATCTGTCTGCACAGGACTAAGAAGTGTTGCATAACGTTCCCATAACACTGCATACCACTGCTGACTGCGCCGTGCTCCAATGAAAAGTCATGAAAGAGATAATGGGTTAAATCGTCCAAATGGTTATATATGGGCAAATGAAAAGCATAAAACAACCAGTGAAAACATTCAATCAAATCTCCTAGTTGTTGGTTTGTTTGGCAGTCGTTTAATGCTTTTGATCTCAAAACACAGAGATTATGCCCTTTTGTTTCGACTACTGCACCTACTGCCATAAATGTTTAAACAGAGCTAATGCAACAGTTTATCATGGATTTTGTCTCCGTAGCTTTACATAAGAAAACATGTCTACAGATATTTGGTACAGAGGAAGGGGGCATAAGTAGCAAGTCTTACGAATGGAATGTACCAACATGATATTTCGGCTTGAGCACCATCCTCATAAATCAGGAGATTTAGTACTGCTTCAACCTGCCATCACCATCTAAGTCAACTTCTTCCCTGGCATGGCAGAAATTAACTATATATGTGTTTTAGTCAGAAATTTCAAAGAATTATCCAGCTTTAATTTTTTGAAGAATATGACAAATGAAAAATTTGTTCATTTGCAAAGTTTTCTCTTTTCCTTTTGCAGGCAAATGTGATCAAAAAGAAATGGTCCCGCTGGCATGTTTCTAAATCGATCCTTTTATGTGAGCATGATTGTGCAAGCGGGCATTACATTGGTTCTCGCGGGATTTCTGTCGGTAAAAGAACGGGCAAAGAGAACTAATGCCATAGAGAATGTAGACCCTTACAATAACTTTGAGATCTCAATAAAGCTTTTAACATGTCCAAATCAAACATGTTCCGTGACTGTTAGAGGTTGAAAGTACTAAAGAATAAAGCAGAGAACTTTAGCTCTACCGGGTATGGGTAGGTTCAACAAAACATCCCAAAGACGGCACAAACTGACATCCTGTGTTAGATCGCAAAAAGATCACCAAAGAAACGCAGTGCTGCAAAAGCAAAACTGAAGAATAAGTTAAATCTGGAGCAGAGAAGTCTAGTGCTCTGCTACAACAGCCTTATGGTACATTCACAGCGCCCCAAACGCCAGCGTCAGTTGCGTCAAAATTACATGTAAAGTCTATTGTCGAGTACGTCAGAGGTCCATCAGAGTCTCTGCGGTGCGTTGTCTGCGTATGAAACACAAGCAACGCAGAAATTTAGCTAGCTGAACTTTTGTCGGACTTGATGCACTTGACGTAGGACGTCAACCAATCAGAGCGTCTCACTGTTTATTGGGAACTACAGGCTCCTTAGGAGCGCCAGGTGTTGGTGTCCTGGTAGGACGTTTTAGCTCCGATGCGGAACCAGGAGGTCGTAAAATTGGGCGCGGGACAGACGGAAGTAGCACTGAAAGCGAACCTCATCCATACGCAGCTCCTGGAGCAAATTGTTAAACTCCCCAAACTCAGAACGCATCTGAAGAATGGACGCTAATGCACCCGATGTCGACATTGTTTAGCTTTATCTAGCAAATAAAGCCAAGCCACTCTCTCGATACGATCCACCATAGTTCAGAACATACTACAACAGAGGTAGCCCCGCCCACGGACTCTTTTTTTTGCTCAGAAGCAAGCATTGCAAGCCTTTAACATACATGCGTCAAACTACATGCGTTGGGTGCGTTACCTGACGCAGATTAACTGTGCGGTGTAAACGCAGCATTACAGGGAACCAATTTTGCCTCTCTTTAATCAAATTATAATAGGTCTATAGTCTGTACAAAACATATTAATGAAGTTCTTTGCACAAAATTACTCTCACGTAAAGCCATCCTACCAGCTCAATCCTCGACAACTTCAGTCCCTTTCAGAATGTGCTATTTAGAGGGCTTTGTCACTGTTAGCGGTTGCAGACCGCGCCCACCCACACTTCAGAATGGCTTTGAATTGATGGGTGGGGTTTGACGGGAGTGGGTGAATGAAATGTGGAAATTCTGCTTATTTTGATGTCATGATAATACTCTTTTCTTTTTTTTTTTTAAAGACTTTGTAGGGGCACGAGATGCCTTTGACGGCAAAAATCTGCACACACAAAAAATGGATAGACGTTTGTTTTTTCATGTTTAGAGCGTTTGTACAGTTAGCAGAGAGCCAAATGGAAGCATAAAATGATGAAAATAGGGAAATGAGCATTTTTGGCTTGACTTGGATTTGTTGTTTTTTTTATCTTGGAAGCTAATTGTTTTTTGTGTTTTTTCATTTTGTTTTTTTCCAGACTAAACCATTTGCCAACTTCTCTGCAGGTTACCTCATCATGACAGACGACTGGTTCTCGGAGTACGTCTACGAGGTGGTTGTGGACAAGAAGTACCTCCCCCCCGATGTCCTGGAAGTGATGCAACAAGAGCCCGTCGTACTTCCTGCGTGGGACCCAATGGGATCATTAGCATAGATCCGGAAATCCAGGTTTTAGCCCCAGCCCTCTCTCTGATTGACTCCGCCCTATTTCTCGGCCGCTTTTACCTCCAATATTACCCTCATGCAAATCCCCACCCCCACCCCAAAAGAGCTGGTTCTTATAGAAAAAATAAATAAAATCTTTTCTTTTTTACTCAACTACCTGTGTCTTTTGTCTGCACCACAAGTCTGATTAATGTTTGAAGTTGGGGATTTGAGCTTGTGATCAAAGTTCTGTACAGCAAGGAATGTTTTCATTGCGTTAGATTTGACTCTTTTCAATTACCTTCCTGGAGTGTGGACCTCAACTCATAGTTTCCTGCGAGGTAAAAAGTTTAAACGTTTGTCGTATGTGATGCATTCATCAAAATCAGGAATTTAGATTTTGTTTACAATAGGAAATTGGATGAGGGACTTTGCAACTAAGGTATTTTGAGTAGAAGCTGAAAGACCTCATGTTCCAGTCAGTAATCTTACTGTAATGCACAGTTAAACAACCATGCACCCACATTACAACAGGCAAAACAGAATCCCCAGTTAGCCCAGGATGCATTTTTTGAACCGCTAATTGAAACTTTAACTTCAACTTGGGGGGAAACTCCTGCATGCACTGGGAAAACATACAAACCCCACACACAAAAGCCCCAACCTGGTTTTGACCCCTGAACGTTCTTGCGGGGAGGTGGCTTATCCCACAGCCTGCTCTAAAAACTGGAGGGTTAAGGAACTTTTCACCAAGTGAAAAACATGCATTTTATATATTTTGATATATTCTTTATTATTTCAACCTTTTTTTTTTGCTACACTGAGAACAGAAATTGGTTCAAATGTTCGGCTACCTCTGTTAGATTGACATGAAAAATGTAAGCATGAAAATCTCTTTCAGACTTAATGTGTATAAAAATTACAATTAAACTAAAAAAGACATTAATCAAAGGCAAAAAATAAAATACAATTACCTGATTTTACACGTCTCCACAGTATTCAGCTAAAATCTAGTTTATATTCCTCAGTAATCAGGGTTGCGGAATCACACTGCACAATTATCCATCAACACAAACCCCCTGTAGTAGGCCCATAGAGTTTGACGGAGATACAGTCAGGTCCATAAATATTGGGACATCGACACAATGCTAACATTTATGGCTCTATACACCACCACAATCGATATCAAATTAAACAAATAAGATGTGCTTTAACTGCTGACTGTCAGCTTTTATTTGAGGGTTTTTACATCCAAATCAGGTGAACGGTGTAGGAATTACAACAGTTTGCAAATGTGCCTCCCACTTGTTAAGGGACCAAAGGTAATGGGACAATTGGCTTCTACATTGTGGTGGTGTATAGAGCCAAAAATGTAAGCATTGTGTCGATGTCCCATTATTTATGGACCTGACTGTATGACCAATTTTTTAAATGTCCATGGAAAGCTACAGAGAACACCAGCCAATGATTGGTCAGCACACCACTCTCTTTACATTTGTCTATGGCACCGTCATTTCCTAAAAAAAAAAAGTGCTGAAGATAACTAACAGTAGACATGGAGCGGCTCAAAGAACGTTCCAAGTAGACTTATAGTGGGGCTGGGTGATATGACCTAAAATCAATATTGCGGTACATGTCATGCCATTTACACCAAACTTTATGAAATAGTACAAAGATACCAATACGACTGTAATTCATGGAAGTGTGGCAAGTGGTACAACGAGGGCTCAAGCGGGATTTGAATATCAGGACTCCCAGGTAATGGTGCGTTCAGACTGCAGGCTTTGTCAGCGTCGGCAACGTCCAAGATTACATGTTAAGTCTACGGTTGAGGCCGTAGGAGGAGCGTCCCAGTCTCTGCGGCAACTTTTCAAGCTTTTCCTGCGTTTCAAGCTTCAAAGCTCATAACGCTAGCAACGCAGAAGTTCAGCTAGTTGAACTTTTGACGGTCTTGACGCAGCACGGCAACCAATCAGAGCGTCTCACGACTCCCGGGTGAGAGTCATGCGAGCTAACCAGCTAGCTGGTAAGAAAATTGCAAAACATGGTTTAGGAGGTGGCGGGCGGTCCCCTTTTTTTCCTGGCAGGGAATTTCTTTGCAAGAGTCCCAAAGCAACAGGGAAGTCTGAAAGAAAAGTGGTACTGTCGAAATGTGTCCATGTCAGTTCACATTGCTGGTTAATAAAAAACTATAAACGAGGCGTGATACTTTGTTAAAAAAGCTTTCGATACAACTTCAGTTAAAAAAAATGAAAGAGAGTCAAAGATATTTTCTGATCCCTTTAGAAACCTGCCATGGATTTTACATTTAATATCCGTGAATTTTAAAAACCCATCCATTTTTATGCAGAGAAAGCGCTATGTTTTGACCTGGGGCAAATATGATCAAATGTTTGGTGTGAAAACAGCAGTGGGCTACAAAATTACTTTAATTGTTACACTGACTCATTGATTTTGGTTTTTGTTTTGGCAGCTGGGGACTTGAAGTAGAAGGGCATGACTTAGTCTCCCAGTGTTACAAGTATTAAATTGTTGTGCAATGAGGTTCTTTTTATCCCTTTGCGCCTCTTCTGTCAGCTATGGCTTTGGGACACCAGTAGGCAAATGTCCTACTAGGACAGGTAAACTTTATTTATAGTTAATCAGATACATCATAAATGATCTTAAGTATGTTAAAGATGAAAAATTGGATTTATAGGTGGATGATAGACGGTATTCTTCTATGGGTATGCACACTGATCAACCAGGTGTTTGTCCATTTTTTTTTTTCAATTTTCCTGTAACAAATTAGATTTTTTTCCGATAAACTGAACAGTATAAATGTCTCAATACAGGTGGAAACGGTTTTGAAATTATTTTTGTATGATCTCGAAATCGTTCTACAAATACTTAGATGCATTCCTTGTGTTGTCTCCTTCCGCAGTTCATTTGGTCTGCAACTTGTGAAACTGCAGTGTCCTGTTGGGTTCTCTGCCGTGAAAGCATCCCAAAAGGGGCGGTTGTTGTAACGTCTTTAGATGCGTGACGCAGAACAAAGCCTCGCTGTCAACTTAAGAACCCATTCTAACGGGTTTATGGGTTCTGACGTCAAAAACGGGTCTTATGATAGTTTCCAAGTTGCAGCTATTTGTGTCTGACAGGGAGAACTGGCCCATCACTGAACCATACAGGACCAGTCACCACTCAGGCCTCATAACCGTCTGCCAGTTTCTCTCTCCGTCTCTCTTTCTCTCTCTCCGTTGTTTGTGTGTGTCTGCAGTGACGAGGATTAGCCTAGTGCCTCGGCTGATGCTGATTGGAATGACGGTCGACACTCAAGCGCAGCCTGGAGAGACAAAGAAGGAGGGTATAGGGATTTTAGTGTCACCATCGTAAGGAACTGTGTTTTCAATCTCGGCACTTGATGGTCTCTTGCTGCTTTTCTCTTAACTTCTAATTCACACACAAACACACACACGAAGGCCAAGTAGATCCAATGAACTACTGTACTTGGCAAGATGCCCGCTTGGCAATGAGGGATGCAGGTGGCTGGAAATGGGTTACCAAGACCAGGACACAGACTGTCACAGACTGTCTCAGAGTTCAATTAGCTCTCTGAAGTATACACCCTGCAGTTTTGTCATATATTTCTGATTTTGTTACCCCTGCTATGGTCGTACTCATTTTTTCCCCTACACCTTTTGTGCGCTCTCGTGAGTATGCATCAAGACGTTCCTGGATTAGGGGCAAGGATCTTGTTTTAAAGCTCTGTGTGGGAGTGCGCGTGTGTGTATGTACGCGTGACAGGGCGCACAAATGCTTTTAGTATGTGTGTGTTTGTGTCCTAAGCCTGACCGAGCAGAAAACGGCCTGCAGTAAGCCCAGGCATGTGGGATTTGTGTGATTGGGTTTAGTCAACGCTGATAGACGACGTCTTGGGCTCTGAATGACCAGACACTTCACGGACGACGCAGACTTCCCAGCTAAAAATATCAAGGTAAGACCTCAAAGTCAACTCTGGCTGGACTCACAACAAGCAGGCTCGTCGTCATTTTGATTTTTAAGAGTAGAAACCTGCCGCATTGTGTGGTTTTTACTTCTGTTTTCTCTTAAAGAATATCTGCAAGTTCGAACAGAGAACCCAACTATTGTTTAAAACAACAACATTTTGATTGGGTTTGTTTGGACGGTTACAACAAGTTTTTATAAATGTACATAATTGTTGAGGGGAAGTGTAAGGGAAGTTTTGTATTTGCTATTATATTAGTGCGAGGTTACGTTTCAAACCCTCATGATCCAGCTCTAGCAGAGGGTCAGGTCCTAATGTTCATTCAAACGTGCTATTCGTGGGCATTAAGTTGTTTGGTTTTTTTCTTCTTTTTTTTTTTTTACTTACTCCCATCATAACTAACACAACGCGGGTCGGAACCTTTTACCCACCCCGAGGTTGGGCCTCTGCCGCTTTTTAAAGGGAATTCTCTGTAGCACAACGCTTGAGATTTTAACCTCAGGAATCTTGCGGGAGTGGAAATGTCAACATGGGGTCACAGGGGTGTTATGATCTTGTTAGAGCAGCATCGAATACAGCAGCAATCTGCAGGCAAATAATGTGCCACACGTGAGTAATTCAATTGAAATGAGGGGTTACAGCTTATGGTCGCTAACAGTAACATTGATGCTGTGAGTTCAGACTTTCCACCTTTAGGAAAACTTTATTTCGGTATTTCCTGACACAAAATAACAACAAATTACTTCTTAGCAGCTTTATGTTATTACCTTATATGTTATACATTTACATTTGTGAGAATAAAATAGTCTCACATGATTGTCGCAAATAAATCAAGCAATTAGTTGTTTAACTAGTACACAGCCAGTAAGATGTGATTCCCTATATTTGATATTTAACAAATAATTGTTTTATTAGTTTTTGTAACATGGATATTAACTTTTTTAGTGTAACTTCAAATCCACAATAAATTGAACACTTGCAGTCTCCCGATGCGCCAGTTCTTTAGCTACAGAACCGCACAAAGGTATTCGCATCCCTTTTTCTTTTTTTTTCATATTTTGTGATATTACAGTCATACATTGCAATGAATTTTGCAAGAGCTTTATGGGGGAAAAATTCCACAAAATAAAGCATGGCTGAATGAACAGAAATGAAAAAGTATTTTCTGTACCCTTTGTATCTAAATTGTGTTTTACAGCAGAAATGTGAAAAATCTGTTTTTATTTGCTACCATTTACTCTGATTACTCCTTCAAGAAAACAAATGCAAACAAAAGTTGTCAGAGGTCACCTAAATAGTGTAATAGAGTCCAGGTAAGTTTACCTCAGTATGAATCCAGCTGTTGTTTGAAGACCTTCGAGGTTTGTTTTAGAACAAACAGCATCGTGATGAGCAGCGAAAACAGCAGCGGGCTCAGGAATGAGTGTGTGGAGAAATTTAAACAAGGATGAGTTATAAAACTGTTTTCCCGGCTTCTCCCAGAGCGCTGCTCAATCCATCGTTACAAAACGGAAAGTGTGACACACCCTCAACTCTACCAAGACAAGGTTGTCCACCTAGAGCATTAATCACAGCAGTTAATCACTGCTATTGAGCAACGCAGCATTCCTGGCCACTTTCAGTCAGGTTTTTGTAAGTCCCACTCAACTGAAGCAGCTCTTCTTAGATTTTCAAATAAGAATTTGATGCAGAGGAATGCAGGTAAATGTGGTGCTAATGTCCAGACCTGACCTCAGCTTTTGATAACGTTGACCAATCAACCCTGCCAGAAAAGGCTGATGCGTTAGTGTTTCAGGTTCTGCTTTGAAACGGTTTACCTCATACTTGTCAAATACAGGTGCTGGTCATAATATTAGAATATTTATTATATTATACATTTATTTATTGATTGATTTCAGCAATTTCCATTCAAAAAGTGAAACTTATATATTAGATTTATTTATTTAACACAGACTGATATATTATAATATAATATAATAAAAGTCTTAAATTCAGTATTTTAGAAAATTAGAATATCAATTATGACTAATCAAAAAAAATGTTGGGAATGTAGGCCAACTGAAAAATATAAACAAAAGAAGTATGAGCATGTACAGCACTAAATATTTAGATGGGGCTCCTTTGGCCTGGATTACTGCAGTCGGAAACCCTGAAAGGCAAGGCATCAAATATTTTTTGAAAAACCCATTTTATAAGTTTGAACAACTTTTATTTTTGTCTCGACTTCAAAGTCACATGCGAGTAAAAAGAAATAAATTCTAGGTAAAAATACATATTTTGTTAAAATGATTTCTTTCACTTCAGCTCTGTAGGTTAACCAAGAATTTTTTTTCTCTTCCTGAAGACCCATTTTTTAAGTCTGACCAACTTTTCTTTTCCCTTGACTTCAAAAAGTCCTATGCAGGTAAAAGAATAATTCCGGGTCAAAATATTTATTTTATTATTTTTAATAATTTTTCTCTCTCGCTTCAGCCCTGTAGGGCAGAGAAAAAAAATATATTTTTCAGTTAGTGAACATTTTCTATGTGTTATTTTTTTCTCTCTTGGTTCAGCCCTGTAGGACATAGAAAAAAAATATATTTTTCTGTTAATGAAACATTTCTTATTGGGGGTTTTTTTTGTCTCTCGCTTCAGTGCTGTAGGGCTGAGAAAAAAAATAAAATATTTTCTGTTACTGAAAATTTTGTAAGTATTAGTTTTATCCTCTCTCTCACTTCAGCGCTGCAGGGCAAACATTTTTTTAATTTAAAAAAATGACAGAAATTTTTCAATAACAGAAAAAAAAAAATTTTATCTGCCCTACAGAACTGAAACAAGAGAGGAACAAAAACAAAAATTTTTCAGTAACAGAACAATATGTGTTTTTTTCTTCGGCCCACAAGGCTAAAGAGGGGGGGGGGACTAACATGTAGAACATTTTCAATAACAGAATGTTTTTTTGGAAGTCAAGGGAAAAGAAAAGTAGCTCAGACTTAGAAAATGGGTCTCCATGAAGAGAGAAAAAAATTCTCAGTTACCCTATAGGGCTGAAGCGAGAGAAAGAAAAAAAACCTTTAAATATTTTGACCTAGAATTTATTTCTTTTTACTTTCATCTGTCTTTTGAGGTCGAGAGAAAAAGAAAAGTTGGGCGGACTTAGACAATGGGTTTTTCAAAAAAATATTTTCTCCCTTGCCTTTCAGGGCTTCCATACTGCAGCACTGCGACGTGGCATGGAGTTGGTCGGTCTGTGGCACTGCTCAGGTGTTATGAGAGGCCATGTTGCTCTGATAGTGGCCTTCAGCGCTTCTGAATTCTTTGGAGTGGCATAGTGTATCTTCGTCTTCACAATACCCCATTGGATCTTCCATGAAGTTAAGGTCAGACGTGTTTGGTGGCCAATCAAGAAGAGGCATACCCAGGTCCTTAAAGCAGGTCCTGGTAGCTTTGGCAGGTGCCTAGTACTGATGGAAAATGAAATCTAAAATCTCCATAAAATTGTCAGCAGCAGGAAGCATGAAGTGCCCTAAAACTTCCTGGTACAGAGGTCTTTAGCTTGGACCTCAGAAAACACAATGGACCAACACCAGCAGATGACATGGCACCCCAAAACATCACTGACTGTGGAAACTTTACGCTGTACCTCAAATAACATTGAATATGTTCCTCTCCTCTCTCCCTCCAGACTCTGGTGTCTTAATTTCCAAAAGAAATGCAACATTTAATTTAATCAGAGAACACAACTTTGGACTACTTCGCAGCAGTCTAGTCCTTTTTGTCTTTACTCAGGCAAAACGCTTCTGACACTGTCTCTTGTTCAAGAGTGGCTTGAGGCGGTTCTTGAAGCACCGACTCCAGCTGCTGTCCACATTTTTGAATGGGTTTTGTTTCAAAATCCTCTCCAGGATGCAGTTATCCCTACTGCTTGTACACTTTTTTTTCTACCACATCTAACCTTTCCCTTTGCCTCTTCATCAATGTGCTTGGACTCAGAACTCTGTGAACAGCCAGCCTCTTTAGCAATTACCTTTTGGGTCTTGCCCTCCTTGTGCAAGGTGTCAGTGGTCGTCTTTTAGACAACTGTTGGTTCAGCAGTCTCCCCCATGATTATGTAGCCTACTGAACTAGACTGAGAGACAATTTCAAGTCTTTTGCAGGTGAGTTGAGTTAATTAGCTGATTAGCATGTGGCACCAGGTGTCTTCAGTATTGAACATTTTCATAATATTATAGTTTTCTGACGTATTGAATTTGGGACTTTAATTAGTTGTCAGTTATAATCATCGAAATTAACAGTACTACATATTTGAAATATTTCACTTTGTGTATAATGAATTCATCTTATATACAAGTTTCACTTTTATGAATGGAATTTGTGAAATAAATCAGCTTTTCCATGATATTCTAATTTTATGACCAGCACCTGTAGATCAAGCTTCCTGTCTTCTTTACTTACAGAACCCATTCTTTTCCTGGTCGTTTTGGTGTTCCACAGGGTTCTATTTTGGGCTTGCCGTTGTTTTTACTTCATCGGCTCCCTCTTGGTCCCTTTACGTCATCCTTAAAGGATATCTCTTTGGACTGCTATGCCAGTGATATCCAGTTGTCTATTTCCTTTCATATGGGTTATTTGAGAAAATCTTCTGTTTGAAACTTTGGGATGACCTTTGACACAGGTTTTGCACTTTAATATCATATCAAATCTCTGGTTCGATTTCATTTCTACCACATCATGCGAATTAAATTAATGTGATTTGAATTTCAGTTTGACATATAAGCTTAAACACTGAAGCGAGCAGAAGGACATATAACTTCTCCTGTCTAAAAGGAATGTGTTGCAGGCTGTGGAAGGATTCATAATGAAAAGGAGACAGGTTTTAGACAGTTTCTCTAATAATAAAGGCCAAAGGCCATAATGTGCTTTCCCCGTGTTACCTAACTTCTCGTGCAACTACACAGTCAAGGGAATTAATCTCTGCTTCAGGACAGGATGCTGTGAACTCTGTTTGCCATAGAAAATGTGTTTTCACATCTGCTTATCAGGCCTTTTCAATGCAGAATGTACAAAAAAACCTGTTTTTCTTTTCCTCTGGGAGTAGTTTCCTCATAAAGTACTACAAGTTCCTTTGCCTTGTTAAGTGCTGTTTGTGCAGATGTGGTGGCAGCGCTGCCTTTCAGGCTCACAACTAAATAGTTTTCTCCTCTCATCCTTTCGTCTGCTGTTTATTTTACAATCAGCCCAAGGTCTAAATTGCATGATGTCAGGGAGGCACAGGAAGATATAGAAGAGCACAAGGAATTTATTAATTAGGGCTCCGAAGAGATTTTGGCTGGCTTGTCTTCTATGTATTTGTGCACTCAATGAGAGCAGTGTGTTTTTTTTATATGTGTGCTAAAATATTTTGCATTTCAGAATGTTTGCCACACGTAAACAGTGCGCCTCAGACATAAACGGCGGAAATAATTTAATTTATAACAGAAACACTTTCCTGGTACACAATGAGCAAAGACAATCAAGTGTGACAAGTTGATAAAAAACATATATTAGCATATTACATACTAACTGACACACCTTGTGAAAATTTGTTAAAAGCTATAAATTTAGTCTGTCTTTTGTTGACGTGAAGTAAAGTAGAGTGAAGTAAACCCCCAACCAAAGCATTTTTTTTATCCAACTTTTAGTTTGGAGGAAAAAAATTACATTAGAAAAAAAACAACATATATATATATATATATATATATATATATACATATTATGGCATGCCGTTCAGGAAAATATTATATATTTATATTGATATGTTGGAATATATGGAATGAACCTTGAATATATGGAAGGTAAATCTGAATATATTGAATGATAGTCTGAATATATTGATTGAACTTTGAATATATTGAATGAAACTTGAATATATTGAATGAAACTTGAATATATGGAATGAAAATCTGAATATATTGAATGAAAGTCTGAATATATTGAATGAAGTTTGAATATATGGAATGAAAGTCTGAATATATGGAATGAAAGTCTGAATATATGGAGTATATAGAGTAAGAGCATATAGGATAAAAAGGAAAATATGGAAATGAAAGTCTGAATATTATGGAAATGAACCTTGAATATATGGAATGAAAAGGTCTGAATATATGGAATGAAGTTTCGAATATATGGAATGAACCTTGAATTATGGAATGAAGTTTGGAATATATGAGAATGAAAGTCTGACATATATGGAATGAAGTTTGAATATATGAATGAACCTTGAATAATATGGAATGAAAGTCTGAATATATGGAATGAACCTTGGATATTATGGAATGAAAGTCTGAATAGATTGAATGAGTCTCTGGATTGAATATTAAGGAATGAAATTCTGAATATATATGATGAACCTTGAATAAAGGAATGAAAAGGTCTGAATATATGGAATGAAGTTTGAATTGTTTGGAATGAACCATGAATATATGGAATGAACCTTGAATATATGGAATGAACCTTGAATATATGGAATGAAAGTCTGAATATATGGAATGAAAGTATGAATATATGGAATGAAGTTTGAATATATGGAATGAACCATGAATATATGGAATCAAAGTCTGAATATATGGAATGAAAGTCTGAATATATGGAATGAAGTTTGAATGTATGGAATGAACCATGAATATATGGAATGAACCTTGAATATATGGAATGAAAGTCTGAATATATGGAATGAACCTTGAATATATGGAATGAACCTTGAATATATGGAATGAAAGTCTGAATATATTGAATGATAGTCTGAATATATTGATTGAACTTTGAATATATTTAATGAACCTTGAATATATGGAATGAAAATCTGAATATATTGAATGAAAGTCTGAATATATTGAATGAAGTTTGAATATATGGAATGAAAGTCTGAATATATGGAATGAAGTTTGAATATATGGAATGAACCTTGAATATATGGAATGAACCTTGAATATATGGAATGAAGTTTGAATATATAGAATGAAAGTCTGAATATATGGAATGAAGTTTGAATATATGGAATGAAGTTTGAATATATGGAATGAAACCTTAGGCCTTAGTATTATGGGTATTGTAGCAGATTATCATACCTTTCATTATGTGTTTAATTAATGGTTTTGCTGAGATGAACTTTATGATTTAGGCATCAAGTTGCCTATTTCAACAACTGAATCTCAGTTATTTAATTTCTAACTTCTCATTAGGAATTTTCCTGTTTTTGAAACCTTGAAAACAAATTGGACTTTGTCAAAAGCGAGAGATATATGTATCGTCCAATTCATAAAAAGCAGGGATTATTTCCTTATTTGACCTTTTTTTTTGGGGGGGGGGGGCAGTTATTACAGTAGCGGATAAATATGGAGGGTTTCTGTAATTTTGACAGATTAATTTGTCCGTTTGTCGTGCAGACAAGAGATTTACATTTGAAGCATTTGTGCATGATTTCATGGCATCTCATTATCAATGAGCTAGCAGTGTGTTTCAAGATTTACGGAGGCTTTGGAGCAGTCACAGTCCTGCTCCAAAAACCGTAACCCTGTACAGAAGTTGTGCTTACTACTGAACTTACTCCCGCTGAAGCAGTTAAAACTAAGATGATGATTGTATTTCAGTCTCCAGTGTGGTAGTGGAGCACAGATTCAGCTTTCAGAACATTTAATGCCTTGTCCACATGTAGCTGGGTATCTCAGAAAACTGAGATATTTTTCTACGATTTGGCCTGTCATCCACACGTAAACTGAGATTTTCGGCACAAAAAAAACCAAATTTTTTTTAAATCTGGCCAAATTGGAGATCTGCTATTTCTCCATTTTCAGCATCTATGTGTGGACGGATGAAAACTAAGTTTTAGGTGCTGTAACTTCACAAGCTGCATTTACACTCAGAAACAGCATTTATGCCCTCAGAGCTGTGTTGGAATCATCAATTGTCAAAGCATGTTTTGTTTGTTTACTTTTAGAGCTCTGTTACTGCTGCAGGCTGAATATAGAGAATAGAAAGTTACTCTGAGTGGATAGGATTTGGGAGAACTATTGCCCCTACAGGTTTGCCATGTCTATGAAAGTGCTGAAAAACACATTTATCCGGATTTCTTTTCTAAAGAAGCGGTGGAAAATCTTTGGGTTTTTATTAAACGGCTATGTGTGGATATGGCCTAAATCCTTAGAAGTCCAAAACTCAAAACAATTGGCTACTGTATGTGCAGTTCAGATCCATGCGAATAGAGGTATTTGTGACTTGTTTAGGCCACAGTAGGTGAACTTTTCATATTTTACGTTTAAAATGGGAGGTTTTTATTGTTAACATGAAGTTAATGGGGCCACAATCAGTGGTTGTCACTGTGGGAAAAAAATAAAAAGAATCTGCTTGAAATTGAACTTTCTGGCCTTAATTGTAAGTGGTATATGTGGAGAAAACCAGGCACTGCTCCTTAGCAGCCCAACAAAACCCTACAGTAAAACATGGTGGTGGGAGTATCATGTTGTGGGGGTGTTTTTCAGCTGCAGGGACAGAACTGGTTGTAACTGAAGGAAAGATGAATGCGGCCAAGTACATCCTGCAAGAAAACTTCTACCAGAGTAATTAGGACCCCAGACTGGGTTGAAGCTCCACCTTTCAACACGACAGTGACCTAAGCACACACCTAAAATAAAAAAATGGTGTGGCTTTGGAATAACTCTGTGACCGTTCTTGACTGGCCCAGTCAGATCCTTGACCCAAACACAATTGAGCATCTCTGGAGACCTGAAAATGGCTGTCCACCAACATTCAACATCCAACCTGATAGTATATATAGATTTAAAAGAAATTGGTACAGTTTATAGCAGTAGTGGTGTTGTTCTGTTGATTAGAACAATATACAGAGCTGATGTAAACATCCATGTTTGTTGGCAGCAGTTTTGATTGAACAGTCTATCAGCTGCAGAGAGGAAGGACCTGCAGAAAAGCTCCTTCCTGCATCTAGGATACAGCAGTCTGTCAATGAAGGAGCTCTACAATCCAGCAACATTTCCATGCATGGGGTGGGAGATTCTCTCCATTAGAGATGTTATTTTAACCAGTCCTTCTGTCTCCAACCACCTGTACTGGATCCAGGGTGCGTACTAGAACAGAGCTGGCCTTCCTGATGAGTTTATCTTATCTCTTCCTCTCAGCTGTCGATATACTAATGCTCCAACATACAACAATGTAAAAAATGACAGAAGTCACCACAGGGTCATAGGTCTTTAACAGCGCTCCCTGGACTCCAAACGACCTCAGCCGCTCAGCAGGTAGTCTGCTCTGATCCTTACCACAGAGCTTGTTGCTGTAGGATAGTCTCATGAAGAAGATGATCAGGGTTGTCCATAATTTGTTTTAATTTTATGAATAATCCTTCTTTGCATCACTATCTCCAGTTGTTATACTGTATATACATAGAAAAAGGGTAAAATATATTGGAGGGATTTTTTCTTCCCCATTTGTAATCTCTGACATGATGAGCTATGATACTCATCTGCAATATGGATGATCTCAAAATGATCTTATAATTTGTCAGCAAATTTTATAATTTTCCTCTTGGGATTTACAAACTATATTGCTTCACTTAAATGAAGATGGTATTATAACAAATAGTTTAATTTTTTTGGCATACTCTCTTTTTTTAATTAAACATACTGATTATAAAAGAAACATTATTTCATTGATAAATAAATGGTACATTTTGAAATCCATCCACTAAAGAAGGATTACATAAACCCAACCTCAAAAAATAAACACTAAAATAACAAATCCTAGACCATAACGATTAAAATAAATGTTGAACTGCAGAGGTCCTTCAGTGACAGACTGCTGCATCCTTGATTCATGAAGGAGTATTTCTACAGGTCCTTACTTTATGCAGCTGTCAGATTTTATAATCGATACTGCTTCCAACATAGATTTTTACATTACTGCTGTAAATTGCACTAATCAACCGAACACTACTACTGTTATAACTTGCACATTCTTTTTCACAGACTATATACTAACTTATTGGAAATTACTTACATATACTTTTTAAGGCACAGTAAATGCGGAATCTGCACTTTTCTAAAATTCTAATTATTTAAACATCTTTAAGTATCCTGCTGTTTGCACTCAACCTGGGTTTAACACCTTATCTGTACTTAACCTGTTTTTGTAAGTATTGTACATGTAAATATTTTCTTTCTGTTCTGTTTCCTGTTCAGTTTGTATATGTGTTTTTGTTGTTGCTGCTTTTAAGACCAAATTTCCCCTTATGGGACAATTAAAGGATTATTTTACTCTATTCTTATTAAACACATTGTTCTTTACATAGTTGACAAAACAATTATACAAATAGAATGATCAATTATCAATGGAAATCAAATTGAACCCAGAGAGGTCTGGATTTGAAGTCACACTCCAAATTTAAGTAGAAAACACATTACAGGCTGATCCAACTTTGATTTAATGTTCTTATAACAAGTCAGAATGAGGCTCAGTATTGTGGCCTCCACCTGCCTGTACGATCTCCCTACAACACCGGGCATGCTCCTGATGAGGTGGCGGATGATCTCCTGAGGGATCTTCTCCCAGACCTGGACTAAAACATCCACCAACTCTCATCTGTGGTGTAACGTGGTGTTGGTGGATGGAACACGACGTGATGCCCCAGATGAGCTCAACTGGATTCTGGTCTGGGAAACGGACAGGCCAGTCCAGTATCAATCTCTCCATTCTGCAGGACGTACTGACACACTCCAGCCACATGAGGTCTAGCATTGTCTGGCATTAGAAGGAACCCAAGGAACTCATCTACACAATGTCAGAGCACTGGGTTCCTCTTTCTCCTTTTCATGCCAACTAGCTACGATAATTGACAGAATGTCTGCTGCAGAAAGCGTTATAACATTTTTTTAAAGGCAACAGATTTGTTACGTGTCCAGTTGTGCTTTAAAATAAACTTGGAAAAGATTTAGGCACCTCAAAATCTCTGAATTTCCAGTTCTAGAATACAGAATCATAGCCCACTCTTTGTGGTTAATGTGTTGAATTCCTGCATGTGCTGATTAAAAAGTGTGTTCAGATATAATACAACAAAGAACTAAAACAAAAACCTGTTTTTGGTTAGCCATGAACACCAGTGACCTCATAAATCATTTTCCTTATTGTTAAAGTAAGATCAGAATTAACTGCTAAAATGTTTTAAGCACAGATTATTATACAGGGAAAAAAACAAGGGTGAAAGCTGTGAAAGATAGATGAATGTTTTATTCTTGTTATGAGAATTTATTTGTGGTCAAAGATTTTCCTTGTGGCTCTTCATCAACCTTGATGCTCCCCGGTTAGGTGCCAATCCAGAAGGAAAAGTAGTGGATACACGAAGGGGAAGGTTGGCCCAGACACGTCATACTGAGGGACAAAAGACAGAAAAGGGGAACCACCAATGAAACAAGTGTTATGCACTTTTATTCCGTTGCTGACCAAATATGATTAGTTGTGAATTCCATTAAAAAAGAAATCAAATCACAGGAAGTCATGCTAATGTTCTTAACTGAACAACTACCTTTAATTTAACTTCTGGTTGACAATTCAATTCATGACAATTACAGAACCTACGTATTTAATTTTCAGTTTATGCATGTAAGGGTTATTCACAAAGAAATATTATGTAGGTACTTTACAACATCTTTAAAATATTCTGAAAAGTGTCACATTTAAAAGAGAAGTCAGTGAGGTCATAAAAACATATTCTTGATTTCTAAGAAAAGTTGGAAAAGAAGTGATGATGCAATTTTATGTTGCTAAGGAAAGAGCATCAGTTCCTTTAGTTCCTGGATTATCTCCAAGATCCTATCAACTCCGCCGAAAAACAAATAGAACAATAATCAATGATGCATTTTGTAAATAAAAAAGCCAGTATTTAAAAAATCAAAGAAAACAGAAACTGTAAACGCCTGTATTAATTCTATAAAGTTAGTTTCATTAGTATTAAAATATTTGTCTTTTTCTTTAAAATTTTCATGGATTTATTTATAAAACACATTACTGAATTGTACATTTTCACTAAAAGATATATTTTATATTTTAGCCAGTTTTATTCAAAGTATTTTATTCCAAAACCTGTTTCACAAAGTCAGCCTGTAATTAAAACTGAATTAAACCAAGTGGTTTAATTATTTCAAAACGGATAGTTTTAAGTCGAATTAGTTTATCTGCCAGTCAGTCTGAAGGTTGACCCTGAACGCTCACTGGCCGTTACTTAAACATTAATCATCCGCATATTCGGGTAATATTACTGGCACAGTGCGTCTTATGAATTCTCAATGGTGGCATGGCATTGTGGGAATATAGCAGCATTTGTTTTGGGAAGCTTGATAGTTATAGAGAGTGATGTCATGATGATGTGTTGAATGTGGGCTGAGCCCTAGTGGGCAACACTATGTAAAATGTAAGTAAACATGGGGACTTCCTTCAGCATTCGTAAACTGTATCATCTGAAATGGTAAACTGGAGTGATGCTGAGGTCTGGGAGCTTCAGGCCTTTAGAACTGAGGAGCAGATTAGTCCTTCATGGGGACTGTGAAGGTCGGCCACCGTTTGGAGCGGCTTGCAAACAGTCTTGAGGAGCGGGGCTTCAATTGGGATAAAAAACTAGTTATTTCCATCTATTTTCTACGGTTTACCACAGACTCTACGGTCTCACACTTGATATGTAACCCTGCACATGAACAGCCCGGACACCACCACTGTACCGCCACATAATATATTGTGAAAGCGCCTGATTGGGCAAATTGTTGCCACGGACTGTGTTCTTATGAGTGACCAGAATAGAATACAATAGAATAATCCTTTAATTGACCAACATGGGGAAATTTGGTTGTACTGTAACAGCAGCGAAAAATGTATTGACAATATTTACATCATGCACTACAGTTACAAAGTAGTAGGCTACTGTATAGTTGAAGTAATTAAGAAGGCTCATTGATGGGCAGTATTAATGCCAGCACTGATGGCAGGATTGTCTTGAAAGGGTCTAGTGAATGAAAACTATCCAGGATGATCTTATTTCTGCACCGGACCCCTGCTGAGCTCTGTAGCGTTGCGCTCCGCCTGAGCGAGAACGGCTTTATTTGTTGTTGGTTGTTTATGTCACTACGACTACACTAGGATTTGCAATGATATCAAACAAAAACACTGGCATAAATCGCCTTACATTTAACGATAAAGACGGCGGGAGCGCACAGAGACTCCAGCAAGATTTCTAAAGTCTGCCCGTCTTTAGTCTGAAAATCATTTGATGCACGCCCAGCATATTTATTCCCTTGGGTTATGTGTTAGCCTCTGAATCGACAACATTTGGATAAAAACCAAACACCACATAATTTATCTGGAATAAACCTAATTACACTGATTTTACAAGAATATAAAGCACACACAGAGATGTTAGCACATCAAACTACTGTAGGTCGCAAAGCACAAGCTAACTGCAACCTTCTGCTAACTGCAGTTCACATGTTTTAATGTGTTTACAGTCACATATACGGGTATACTAAATCTACATTCATCATCATATAAATATCTAAACTTACCCATTTCAGCTGTCGGTCTCCAGGCGAACATCCAGAGCTTCTTCTTGCAGCTGTGGTGTCGAGTGATAACATGGTTCCTCCAGCATGAGGCTGAAGTTGGCTTCTGATTCTAGCCTCTGATTCGGGACACGGCCAAAGGGCAATTCCACCTAATTTCTCACTGATCCAAGCAGCTTTAATCTGCTCTAGTCTAAAAACTACAAAACATAGATAATTTAAACAGTGAAACATCAGTTGGAGTAACCTTTTAGGCATTTTCATAATTATAAATGGAAGCCAACTTCAGCATTCAGACAGCCATACTAATCTACTACATTACCCATAATCCTTGAGGCCAAACTTTGATTCCATATATTCAAGGTTGATTCAATATATTCAGACGTTCATTCCATATATTCAAGGTTGATTCAATATATTCAAGGTTGATTCAATATATTCAATGTTGATTCAATATATTCAGACGTTCATTCCATATATTCAAGGTTCATCCCCCCCCCCCCCTCCCCCATATATTCAAGGTTCATTCCATATATTCAAGGTTGATTCCATATATTCAATGTTGATTCAATATATTCAGACGTTCATTCCATATAGTCAAGGTTGATTCCATATATTCAAGGTTGATTCAATATATTCAGACGTTCATTCCATATATTCAAGGTTCATTCCATATATTCAAGGTTGATTCCATATATTCAGTGTTGATTCAATATATTCAGACGTTCATTCCATATATTCAAGGTTGATTCCATATATTCAAGGTTGATTCAATATATTCAGACGTTCATTCCATATATTCAAGGTTCATTCCATATATTCAAGGTTGATTCCATATATTCAAGGTTGATTCAATATATTCAGACGTTCATTCCATATATTCAAGGTTGATTCAATATATTCAGACGTTCATTCCATATATTCAAGGTTCATTCCATATATTCAAACATATCAATATAAATATATAATATTTTTCCTGAACGGCATGCCATAATATGTATATATATATATATATATATATATATATTTATAAACTCCCCTGTTCCACATTTATTAAAAAATCTGCATTAAGTACATTGTATAGGCCCCTTATGCTAATAGAAAACCAATTAGTTTTCTCCTATAAAACTGAACCAAGACTGAAACATACAGATCTGGGATTCCTTGACCAGTCATCCAGATTTCTGGTTTATTCTTTTCTATAGGATTCTGAGTTCTTGGTTATCCTTTTTTATAGGATTTAGTCTGAGGAATAATGCGATACAGTGTCCTTATATGGGCCACTATTATAACTGAAACACACAAAATAGCGTACCGAACCACACTGACCCAGGCCATACCGCTTAGTAGAAACAAGGCACAACATCAAGCTTTGAAGCCTTTTCTCTGTGCTTGGCCAGCCCAGATTTTCTCACCGTAAAGATTTTGTGGCCTTTATTTTCAATATTCATACATTAAAGGGATGGAAGAGAAAAAAAATAGTGGGGATGGAAGACACAGCAAAATTCCAAAGATTATGAATGTAACCGTGGATGGCCGCGGCAAGAACCACTGGGCTCTCCATATTGGGCGCCCTACCTCTAAATTCCAAGCGCCACGCCTGTTTTAAACAGAAATGCTTCACCCTCCTTCGATATGCAAAACATTTTTAAGAATGCTTTTTTCTTTTAGTTCTCTATTGAATATTAACTCCCCTCTGTTTAATTCGAACGATACGCTCTCTTGTCGTTCCTGTTTTTAAAGTATGGCTAAACGACTAGGGCCTCTGTGTCGTGTTATATTTCCAACCCAGGGAATGAAAAGTTTTGATCAAGCTAAAGAAAGAAAAGTTAAAATTCATACAATGCTTCTGTTCCTTCTATTTCCTAGTACATTTTTAGGGGTGCCAATAACTGTACCAATGGGATGTTTTTATCCCAAAAATAAATTTAGGCAAATGAAAGAAAATCCTTCTAAAAATAAATGTACTGACTAGCATATTGGAATCAATCTTTGATATGTAAGGCCCTCGTTATTAGATCTATATCAAGACTAAAAAGAGAGTTGGTTAAAAGTGCTGAAAGTGTGCATTTGTCACAAGTCCAAAAACATTTTTCAGGAAAAGCCCCTGGGAGTTGTCGAAGCGGAGTGTGATAAGAACGTTATCTTTCCACACCCACTCCTTACGTCTGCGGTCCGTCCTGCAGGGCGTTATTTGTTTAATAAAGCTTTGATTTGTTGTCACATTACAGAAACATGTAGCAGGCAGCCACAGAGATCTGTTCAGGATTTCTGAGCAAATACTTTGCACTCGTGCAACTCATTCAACGTTTCAGCAGTGAGAATGACCTCAATCCAACTGTGTGATTGCAGACCTGCAGCCGTTTATACAGCATGGGTATGCGTGACAACGCGAACGCCGACAGCAGAAGCTGCGTTTGGTAAAGTGTCGGCTTTCATGTCCTTGAGCTTTTCATATTTTGTGTCATAGGCCAGGTGGAAATCTTTTACTTTCAGGAGATTTATTTTGATTTTTGAAATAAATTCAGAAAAGTATATTATTTAAAAAAGAAAAGCTTTTTAGTGAAGCTTTCAGTGACATACTTGGGGTCCTGATCGTGTTTTAGGTCCCCACAAATTGTGAAGCCTTTTATTAAGATACAATCCCCTGATGGAGTTCTCATATGTTTTCACTTAAAAAACAGAGGCTCAGAGTAGAAAAGCTGTGGATATTTCACAGATTAAAGAAACAAAAATCCAATTTTATTTTTCCCTTTTCCTATTAATCAGGTTATGACCTCAGAATCTTTTTAGTCACCTTTCAGCTGGGGGCCTCCTGAGGACCGAAAACTGTTGTATTGCTTCGTGTTGTAATGTGTGAAGTCATGGAAGTCTTTCAAGAAACAGTGGTTCATCCTTCAGTGACGCTTACTGTAAGTGTATTTTATAGATCAACACAAAATCAGCAAGCAATTGTGGAAGGGAAATATTACAAGTTACTGCAAAGGTATCCACACCCATTTGATCTATTAACACCTTAATAAAATCCAGTGCAACCAACTGGATCCGGAGAAGCCTTAATACTACAAAGACTCTAGGTGCGTGATTCAATCTCAGATTGGATGCAACGGTTTTGTCAAGGTCTCTTTGGAATGCAGTAGCGGCAGTATCGTTCTGTGGGGATGCTTTTCTAAACCAGGGACTGGAACTATGTTTATATCGATGGGAAGAAAGCTGAAGGCTAAAGTCTAGTTTATACTCCGCTGTCTAACGGATAGACGCAATGCCATTAACCAGCGACACAAGGCCTCTATGTGATATACGCAGCGACACATAGAGTACAGCCCAATTTTCTAACTATCCATCAAATGAAATTGGAGAGTATATGCGTGTGATTGGTCAGCTCAACAACAGCCAGAGATCATTTCACTAGAACGGTACTCTATAGTCGATGTAATCAGTAGTCAGTGCAACGTTTGAGCACCACATATTCTATATAGTTAATCTAATATGGCCATTTGGTGATTTTGAAAACAGGCGGGTTAAGAGAACAACAAAACAGAACGCTATGTTTGTTTTACATGCATTTTTAGAGTATTCCATGAGCTGCGCTTCCAGTAAAAAGCTTTCCAGCTCATTCAAAACTCACTTTCTTTTGGTTATTGCTCCTTGAGCGGGAATGCGTTCACAAGCTGAAGAAAATATATTCTAGTTCACCCGAAATCACACGGTTACTCTGTCAATACGTCTGCATCTGGGTGCAAACTTGCTAAGGGAGTAGTATAAAGTAATATTCACACAGAACAGTCCAGGATGAAAACTTGACAGTGGACCTAAACATACAGAGCTACTACATGAGGGTTTATGTCAACACATACAGTGGAACACTAGCTATTTCACGTTTCAGTATGCGCTTAAAATCCAAATATTCACATATTTTCTGATTTTTCCCATTATGCATATATAACATATTTGACAGAAAATGAGGCTTGAGGAGATTAATTATCTTGCCACAATGCTACATGACACACTATTGGCTGGTCTTTCGAAGCAGCCAATCTAGGAACGCTGGTTAGAGCGGAGTTCAGGAAGACAATAGATTGTAGTTTCTGCAGTAGTGCTAAAATGGTTTCAATGTGCATATTCATCCATATTGTGGAATTTTTGGCATTCAAAATATTAAAATAGGCAATTATACGCATTTTTAGAGAAGTCTTAAGTTTTCACAAATGTAAAGTAAATCTATTTTTGGGTGGTTGTGGTTCCTAACACTTGTGAAGGCCAAGGGTCCACTTAATGTACATCTCTGAAAGGCCCTCTCCACGTCCAGATCTAAAACCACTAAACTTGCAGCTGTAATTACAGCAAAAGATGACGTACTGAATCAGAGGTATAAACAGAAATGCACACCACACTTCTTAGATGTTTTCTGTGTAATAATAATTTGTTTTGAGTCTATTTCACAAGCATGCAATATATTTTGTTGGTCCATCTCATAAAGTTACAATAAGGCAAGGCAATGTTATTTGTATAGGACACTTTCAACACAAGCTAATGTTGTATTTATTCTTGATGGGGCTAGATATGTTTTAAACATCTTTAGTCAGAGGTCTGTTTTTCTTTTATTCAGAGGTAAAAAGACACATTGTTTACCAGTATTTTAATTGGGCACCTCTTGAGGAACATCAGGCCTGGGATATTGTTGGGAGTATGTGTGACCTTTGAGGACCTCTGAGACAAAGAGTTTTATTGCAGGCTGTAAAACCAGGATGTTTAGGATTTATTCCAGGCCATAAAACTGGGAGTTTTGCTGGACCAGGAACCGTGGGGCCATAAAACTCAGAATGAACTTTTGACCAAGAACAAGGACACAACTCATCTTATGACTGCATAATTCTCTGACAGCCAATCATGGTTAAGACACTGTTTGGAAATGTTCTGATTGGAGCAGATTCGAGGGAGAAGAAACGCCTACAATCCTGGCGAAGTCTGGTGTCTATAAAAGTTATGACATGAAAATCATTCAATTGTCAGATGGTTTTATCTGTCCCAGAGAAACTAGGGCATCTTTCTCTGTAAACTGCAATTTGTTAATCTGTTCAAAATAAATGTTAAGAACTGGAAATTGGCTCCATTTTGTCTCTGCTTGAACATGCACTGAATTAATTTTGATAATATTTAATTCAACACTAATTAAAGGTGCTTTACACGATTCAGTTGTAAAAAAAACAAACATATGATAAAAATAGAAAGTAGAAAACAGCAAAAACATATGATAAAGGCATAGACAGTAAAAATAGCAATGAGGAATTAGACAGAAAAGTATGAAAATGAAAAACCGTTATTAAGCATAAAACATGAGAATCAATAAAAGAAAACATTAGGGAGCAATTACAATAGTTTACTCAAAGGCAGATTTAAACAGATAAGTTTTAACTTTTGCTTTAAAGTAGCCCAGTGTTTGGGCAGCTTTGCAGTGATCAGGAAGTTTGTTCCAGATAAGGGGAGCATAGAAACTGAAAGCTGCTTCTCTGTGTTTGTTTCTGATTCTAGGGAATATTAATAAATTAGAGTTGGGGAACCTGAGTGGTCTGGGGGGTCGGTATAAACACAGCAGGTCTTCAATATATTTTGGCGTTAAGCCGTTCAATGATTTATAAACTAGTAGGAGTATTTTAAAGTCTGTTCTCTGAGCTAAAGGGAGCCAGTGTAAGGACTTTAGAACTGGCGTGATGTGCTCTACTTTCCTGGTTCTAGTGAGGACGTGAGCAGCAGCGTTCTGGATCAGCTGCAGCTGTCTGATTGACTTTTTAGGTAGATCTATGAGGACGTTGTTACAGTAATCAATCCGACTAAAATGCATGGGTATGTTTTTTTTAAGGTCCTTATGTGACATTAGTACTTTAATCCTAGAAATCTTCTACAGATGATAGAAGGCTGACCTTGCTACTGCCTTTATGTGACCCTGGTTATTACACCTATATTATACGTCTGGTCAATAGTTTCTAGCTGGATTAATTGAAGCTGTGTGCTGACTCTTGCTTGTTCCTCTTTTGGCACAAAAATAATTTCTTAAGTTTTATTTCTGTTCAGATGGAGAAAGTTATCAGAAATCCAGCTACTGATTTGTTCAATGCATTCATTTACGGTCTGGATGGCACCAAAGGTGGTGACATAGTAATGTAAAGATGAGTGTCATCTGCATAATTATGGTAACCAATCTTATTGTTTGTTATAATCTGGGTTAGTGGGAGCATGTAGATATTGAACAGAAGTCGTCCTAGGATGGAGCCCTTGGGGACCCCACGTGTGATTTCTATTTGTTCTGATAAGAAATTGCCTATTGACTCAAATAATTTCCTGTTCTTGAGGTAAGTTTCAAACCAACTAAGTAGTGTATCAGTGAGTCTGACCCACCTCTCCAGTCGTTCCAGTAATATTTTATGATCAACAGTGTCTAATGCTGCACTACGATCCAACAGAACCAGAAGTGTGGTTCTAGCACTGTCTGTATTTATGTGGATGTCATTGAAAACTTTGACGAGGTTAGTTTCAGTGCCGTGGTGAGCACGGAAACAAGACAGAAAATTATCAAGCCGTCTGTCATTGTTAAGAATTTATTCAACTGTTGAAACACAGTCTTGCTGATGAATGGGAGATTAGAGATTGGCCTCGGTGTTGCAAATAAAGTATGTGCATTATTAATGTTTCTGTTAATGGTTTCAGAAAAGAACGATTCCCTTGCATCTTTCAACGTTTGTAGATCTCTTAGTGAACTTGGAGTCAAGTTTTCCTCCATTTCCTCTCAGCTTTGCAGCACTCTCTTTTTTCACTATGTATCAGCGGATTGCTAGTCCATGGAGAGTTCTTTCTACCAGAGAATGCTTTAATTCTATTTGGAGCAATGGTTTCAATTTTAGAGAGAAAGTTATCTACCTTGTTTACTGATTACTAGCTTGTTTACTGATTTTGTTTTGGAGGTTTAAGGGGATGGGGGTGAGGCAGAGCACAAAATTTGTTTAAAGATTTCAGCAGAACTGTCCGCAAGTAAAAACGCTTGTTTAAAAGTCTAACTTTTATTAGATAGTTTACCTGGGATTGTGCTCTCAAATAAAATCCAAAAATTGTCAGATAACGTAACTTCAGCTACAGAGATGTTGGAGATTTTTAAACCTTTTCTAATATTTATATCTAGAGTGTGTCCTTGATTATGTGTTCGTTGTTATGGAGAGTATCACTTAATATTTTAGTTTGTCTATCTTGGGGGTTGTCAGTATAAATGTTGAAGTGTCCCACAATAATTAGGTAGTCATATTCAATACATATGACACATAGAAGGTCACTGAAATCATTAAAGAATTTTCATTTAAGTTTTCGAGGTTTGTACACATTTATAAATAAGACATTATTTGGCTCTTTAATCTCTGTAGCAAGGTATTCAAAATTCAAATGTGCCAAGAAATACCTTTTTAAAGTTCAGTGTGTTATAAAAGATTTTTTCCTCGTCTCTGCTTCTTCTCTTGCTTAAAACGTTGTATTTCAGAGGAGTAGATTCTAGCATTTTAGATGTTTCAGTTTTTACGTCTAATCAAGTTCCAGATAAAAACAGAGTGTGCATATTATGTTTAGAAGAAATAAATTTGATTAGAACATACTTTCCTGACAAAGATCTGATATTTAATGATGCCAGTTTAAAAGATGTATCTGTAGTTTGCTAATTCTTCTGACAGGTGATAAATTTGAGGTTCGGTTGAATATGGCAGGATTTGATTTTATGTGTTCTTCTGTTTATAATGACCAGAATGCTACTTTCCTGGTAACCAGACAAGTCCTTGTGGGTGGGGGTCTGGAGTTAGTGTCTGGAAACCATTCATAGCAGACATCTGTCATTACCAGTGGTGGAAAAGGAGAGTTACTTTCAACTGGTTTAAAGCCAGTCTTGCAGCTAGTTTAGTTCCTCTCATAATCTGTTCATTAGGTTTCTGAAGGAAGTTTGGCGGATCTCCAAATCACTAAGTTGATTCTGCAGAGTCATATCTTTGCTTGAAGCTGTCTGATTATTCAATCTCTGTGTTAGAAGCAGATGCAAGGAATGTATGTTCTCTGTCATTTTTTTATCAGCGGGGTGCAGGCGCCTTCTTTCGGGACAAGGTCAGTATGTGGTTGTTCTGAGAAACCTGGTTTCTTGTTATTTATCTAACAAAATATATTTGCAGCCATAAGTCTAATTCCAGCTCTGTAGCATTGATTTTCCTTGAATAGATTGGTTGCAGAGCCAAATACTTTAAGGTTGTTAATATAGGTGAATGATTTTTCCTGGCATTTTGTTTTCAACCATTTACGGAGCTGACCAAGTGGACTAAATGTCTTATCTCCTCTCTCAGGAATCAGCCCAATTTTTTTGTGTGTTATTAGGCATGTTAAGAACCAGTTGGGAGATTTCAGCCTTGAGAACTTCGCTCTTCTTAGAGCTAACATCATACAATCCTGCGTGGCTAATACGCTTTTTAAATCCTGGATGAAGACTAACGATAGATGGGATATTCTCCATAATTTGCCCAATAGTGTTTCTGATCCCAATTACATTTACCATCATGAATTATCAGAACCTTTGCTGGGGAGGTTCTTACTCTATTGTGTCCGATTCGCACTCCTGGATTTTTTCCTTTGCTCTTGGCCATTTCTAGGTGCTACCTCTTCATCCATTCGGGGGTTTCTTAATCTCATTTGTTTGTTGCTAATTTTCTCCTGCTGGCCTTGACCGATTCCAGGTGTTGCATTGTCTTTGAGAGAGTCGAAAATGTAAATCTATTTTTTAGAGAGATTCCAAGGAGAGAGACGTCACTTGCTTTGAGTTGGAGCCTCTTTTTCTGTTTGTTGTTTTTTTTCTTTTAGTAGCAGGTGTGGACGTGTTTTCAGAGCTTCATTTCAGAGCTGTCCAGTTTTTGTCATAGTTTGTGTTAAGTGTCCTTCCTGTTCCACTCCTCAGTGTTGGAATAGTGTTGTTCTGTGGCTTCTAAGTGAGAGTGGACCGAGAGAATACGGGGCTTCCAGGTTTTTGTTCTTTTTGTGTCATAGGTAGCGTTATCTCATTTCCATATCAACCGTTAATCTCTAGATTTACTTCCAGAAGGCATCATTTTGCCTCCATACTCTGGAGCTGTTTTTCTAAGGAATCCTGTCTTTGAATCAGAATCAGAATCAGAATCAGCTTTAATGGCCAAGTATGACACATACAAAGAATTTGACTCCGGCAACTTTTCTCTCCAGTACAGAACTTAAATAAGTTAAATTAAAACGCAAATAAAAATGAATACAAATAAATAATAAAGGATAATATATACACCAAACCGGGGTTATTGTACAGTAAGTATATACAGCAGTGCAGAGTTTTAGTTTATTGTTCATGTGAATGGACTCACACTCTGTGACTATTCAGAGTTCATCAGAGTGACAGCCTGGGGGACAAAACTGTTCTTATGTCGGGTGGTTTTGGCGTACAGCGCTCTGTAACGCCGGCCTGAGGGGAGGAGCCTAAACAGATTGTGGCCAGGGTGTGAGGGGTCAGTGGTGATTTTTCCGGCCCGCTTCCTGACCCTGGCCCGGAATAGGTCCTCAATGGAGGGAAGATCAGTACCTATGATCCTCTCTGAGGACCTGACTGTTCTCTGCAGTCTGTCCTTGTCTTGCCTGGTGGTGGATCCGAACCAGACAGAGATGGATGAGGTCAGGACAGACTGGACTATTGCTGTGTAGAATATGGTCAGCAGCTCCTGAGGCAGGTTGAACTTTCTGAGCTGACGCAGAAAGTACAGCCTTTGCTGGGCCTTCTTCCTTATAGAGTCAATGTGGGAGGTCCACTTCAGGTCCCGTGTCATGGTGGATCCTAGGAACCTGAAAGACTCCACTGTGGGGACGGACCTGTTGGTGATTATGAGAGGAGATGTTGATGGGGGTCTCTTCCTGAAATCCACTGTCATCTCCACAGTTTTGAGCTGATTTAGCTCCAGGTGGTTCTGACTGCACCAGAGGACCAGCTGTTCCACTTCCAATCTGTATGCAGACTCGTCGCCGTCACGGATGAGTCCAATGATGGTAGTGTCATCTGCAAACTTCAGGAGTTTCACGGAAGGGCCTCTTGACGTGCAATCATTGGTGTAAAGGGAGAAAAGCAGTGGGGAGAGAACACATCCCTGGGGGGGCGCCGATGCTGAGGGACCGGGTGCTGGAGATGAAGTTACCCAGTTTCACCTGCTGCCTCCTGTCAGTCAGGAAACTGGTAATCCACTGACAGGTGGAGGGAGGCACGGTGAGCTGGGACAGTTTTTGGTGGAGGAGCTCTGGGACGATGGTGTTGAATGCAGAGCTGAAGTCCACAAACAGGACCCGAGCGTAGGTACCTGCAGAGTCTAGATGGTGCAGGATGTAGTGGATAGCCATGTTGACTGCGTCATCTACTGACCTGTTTGCTCTACAGGCAAACTGCAGGGGGTCTAGCAGGGGATCCGTGATGTCCTTCAGGTGGGACAGCACCAGTCGCTCAAAGGATTTCATGACCACAGATGTCAGGGCGACTGGTCTGTAGTCATTTAATCCTGTGACAGGGGACTTCTTGGGAACCGGGATGATGGTGGAGCGTTTGAGGCAGGAGGGGACCTCACACAGCTCCAGGGAGTTGTTGAAGATCTGAGTGAAGATGGGAGCCAGCTGGTCAGCACAGACTTTCAGACAGGACGGAGACACTCCATCAGGACCTGATGCCTTCTTAATCCTCTGTCTCTGAAATAGTCGGTGCACATCCTGTTCACAGATCCTCAGCGCAGGCAGGGGGTCAGGTGTGGGGATGGTTTGGGGTGATGCTACGCCACCCCAATTGATTGATAAGCTCATCAAAGTTCTTGTTTGACTAAAACGCCATGTTTTTAATCCACAGTCCTTCACAGTCCTTCAAAAGTCCTTTAAAAGTTGCCCAGAAAAAATAAGATCTACTGTAACGAGTAACTCCAGAAGCTGGGCACATACATGAATAAACAGGAAAATTAAGGAGAGTAATTAAAAGAGAGAATAAAGTGGTAGATAAGATAAGAGATCAGAAAATAACTTTATTTTTGGTTAAACTTATGTATAAGACACATTAAACTGTGTGGTTGCAACATGATAAAAAGTTACCAATGCATTTGCAAGGCACTGTATCTCTACTGATTGCTGATTTCACGCATAAAACATTCCAAACGTTCACTGGATTATCATCAGGATTTTTAAGCTGTTGATGAAGTTGAAAAAAATCCTCAGTTTGCAGCAATAACCTGGAGGAGTGCGGTTATGGAGAACAGGGGGGGTTAGTCACTTAGGATGAGTCTTCCCACTGCCTTGCACCAGATGCGGCACGTAACATGATTCCTGGAAGAAGGTATCTCTGTTTAAGATACTGAACTGTGTAAAATGAGTTGGAAAATATAGACTTTGATTTATTTGGGTTTTAATTTCTTCCAAATATGTTTTTTAAATGAAGTAGTTTTAGGAAAAATAGCAACTGAACACAAAATTAGCCTATAAGGTTAAACAGATACAAAACATGCTTCATCCCGGATAAGCAGGTGTGCATGAGTAAATGTAAGCTTTGGGGGGGGGGGGGGTAAAGTGGGAATAGAGATCAAAGTATAACAGGTGAGAACAGGGAAGAAAGGGAAAAAACATGAAGGGGAAAAGCGAGGGTAGGGTCTCCAGAGTACGGTTGGAGTCTGGTGTCTCACTGTCTGAAGCACCCTGAACATTGGCAAAACATATCCTTGAGGTTTGGACTTCCCCTGTCTGCATTGTGAGACTAGGTGCTTTAATGTGAGCTCTGCCATGACCGTACTGTGTCAGAGCCCCGCCACACTTCAGGGTTTTTGTTTGTCTTATTACCCCATCGATCCAAGCATCTGATACTGTGATGTGCAGGTCTGTGCCTGCACCCTGCCCCTGCATAGTCTGAGTGTGTGCATCCAAGCATCCATCTGCGCATATGTCTGCGAGTCCCTGTATACAGCATGTATGTACGTGTGTGTGTGTGTGTGTGTGTGTGTGTGTGTGTGTGTGTGTGTGTGTATATGTTTGCTCCAAGCCAGTGAGAGAGGGGCAACAATGAGGGAGAGGGAGGGAGAGGGAGAAATGAGAAAGGCAGGAGAGCTCAATGGGCAAACACGACGTCCTGATGAGCAAGTGAGGCTCTTTCTCTGGCAAGTTTTCGCCGTACCTCAGGATTCTTTAACTTTTAGGTAGAAGTTGTTCCTGCTGCTCTTTGCACTTTATAATTTTTTTTCTCGCAGGTTTTTTTTTTCCTCTTCTTCTGTTGCCACCATAAGGTAAAGTATGCATCTTGGCCACAAAGAAACTATTTTGGTGACTAAAACGTTTCTTTTCTTTTGCACATTTACTGTTTAAGATGAAACACTTGAAACCACATTTGGTGTGGGTTAGGATGAGCTTTTAGATGCTTCGGAGAGCTGTACAATCACTTTGGGCCGTCTATTTTGCCTTATGATTTTTTTTAAATATTTAATTTAATTGTTGATCAGATTTTCTTTTTGCTTTACTAATGATAAAAAAGTGTACAGGGGGAGTTTTTCTGTTATTAAGTCTAAAAAAAACATATTTCATACCTGTATAAATTATGAATGCTGTTGTTTCCTTTTATTTAATTATTTATGAATGAGATATGGGACACATGTTTCTTCGTTTATAGATCAAAAATTACAGTTTAAACTTGTTTCCTGATTGGACTTTAAATATCTTAGAATGAATAACCCTGGTAGTTAATAAAATCTGTGTAGACTAAAAATCATTTGCGTTTTTTTACAGTTTTTCTTTGCATATTAATTCTCTAAAAGAAATAAAAACTCTTTATTTGACTTTATAACTTCTTGTATTTTAAATAAAAACAAACCTTTACTCTTTTTGGCTTTCTATCCTTGAAACTATCACTTTTTTGTCTCTTATTATAGTGGAGAAATGTAAATAAATTTAAAATATTGTTCTTCAACATTATTTAAAAAAAGCTGAAAGTTCCCTATGCATTTAACTTTACATTAGATTCAATGTAATAGGCAGGATCTTAGGTGCTGCCAACCCTGGTAAAACATCTGGAATCTTGTTCTTGATCAGAATAAATAATCTATAGAGTTCTTTCTACATCTTGGTGTTCCATTACTAATTGAGCAAACTCCATCAGAAATCTTCATCAGAGTTGAACACATCACCTAGTTTGAAGCTGTGGTAAAAACACAAATTTTCACTGGCTTGATGATCATTTTAGTCAGGTAAGACATATTGCTTGGCTCATTAAATTGTTGTACTTTTAAGTTTATCATAATTGGTTTCCAAGCACTTTTAAAAATACATTTTTATTAAACTAGACTTTTATTAGACATATAATTCAATACTAGCCAAGACTAAAACAGGGGAATGTACGTAATTATTTCTATACTTATTGCCTTTTTTTCCTGTTTCCACTTTAAGTGAGGTTCTTTTTTTTTTTCTGTGAATCTAACATGTGGTGGAGTTTAGAAAACTGACTGATGTGAAATCTCTTCCAACAATTACATCTGGCCTGTACATTTCCAAGTTTGGTTGTTTTTTGTTTGGTTTTTGGTCAGAAAATGCTAAATAAATTGCAATCTTCATTCAATGTTTTCTCCATGATATACCTTTAATTAGAAGACCTCTTAAACATGGTAATGCAAATTATAGCTTACATGAAAATATGAAGAGAGTCCAACTGTTGGAAAATTGACATGTCTGAAATCACCCTCAATTTGTTTTGTTTTTTAGCATTAACCAAATACTAGAACTGTGAGACATAAACGTTATCCTATATATGACTGTGATGGGCTGGCATCCTTCCCAGGGTGCACCCCACCTCTTGCCCAATGTCCACCGGAGATGGGCACCAACGGCACAGCGAGCCATCAAGGAATAAGTCTGAACAGATGGATGACATGCACCAGAATTTTTCATAGTCATAAAAAAAGCTTTTCTGTCAGATAAAAAGCTTTATAACAACGTTTGCTGAGAACTGAATGAGGCCGATAAACGTTCTGCTTGTAATGATTTTGTTTCCAATCTGTGTGTTGCAGTTTGCCCTATTGCCAAGGGTCTGAGAGGATAAGCTATTTGTGGAGAAGAGCCAAGATTGTTGCAACATTTGCGTCTCCCACTTTCTACTCAAGCCCCTTTCTTGTCTCGAATACCCTCCTTTGCCTCTCTTGCTCAACAGACGCTCCAACATTCAGTTGTCTCTCATACACACTAGCCTCCCTTCATTTACATCATTAAACTCACTTCTTTTCCGTTTATCCTTTACCTGTCCAAAAAGGACAGATTTTGCTTCCCCCAGAAGTATCCTACGCTGTCTTGTTACCCTTCCCTAGCTCACCTTATCTCTCTGGCCCCCTCATGGGCACCGTATCAGACAACATAGCCACATTCCCTTCATCGTTGCCTAGAACCTCTCTCCACCCCTAACTGCTTCACCAACGTCAACGCCAACAGCCCAATGGAGACAAAAGATATGATGATGACGAGCATGTCAACAATGGACAAAGGGGAGATTGGGGGAGAGACCGGCAAAGAAAGAGAGGAGGTAGAGGGGCAAGAGGAGGAGACACAACGGGAAAATGGTAGATTGGTTCTGGCTGATGGTCTCGGAGACAGAGGACCAAAGAGCCTGAGCTCTGATTCCGGTCAGCAGGTGTCCAATGGCTACACAACCTCCACCCCTCAGAGCCCCAGAGAGGGATCCGCACCAGGAACAGTCGGAGGGGCAACCACCAGGCCCACAGGGGGAACTGGGTTAACGGGGCCTCTTGGAGGCCTGAGAACACTTGTGGTCCAGCAGACCAGCTTAGAGAGGCCAAGAGAGACCTGGAGCAAGAAGATGGACTTCTTGTTATCGGTGATTGGCTATGCCGTGGATCTTGGAAATGTCTGGCGATTCCCATACATCTGCTACCAGAATGGAGGAGGTGAGAAATCAAGAGATGTTTGGAAGAGTTATAAATGTCTGATAAGTTGGGGATGGAAGCGAAGTGAAAGGAATTGGAAGCATTTCAACTTTGATGTAAAAGTAATATGATGTCATAGATTAGAATATATGCAGAAACACAGGGAAAGTCTTGGTCAATTTGATGTATTCATTGGTGACATTAGAGAAAGATCTCTTCTTATCGATATTCCTGTAAAGTTTTCAACAAAACCTCATAAATGGTGTGGAAAACAGACAATGAGCATTGTTTATGAGTAGCGCTTGGATAGACCCATTTTGAGCCAAATCTGAGGAACAACAAAGAGACGTTTGTGCTTCCACAAAGCCAGTGTTACATGACTTGCTCTCCTACTTCACCATCCTCACCTAGCACCTCCTTACTAACTCTGCAATAATAAAATCTTTGCAATTTCCTGTGTTCAATGCGTGTGTGCGCGTCCCACAGGCGAGGTAAGAGATCGAGACTGGGAGGCACTTGATAGAGGCAACAGTATTAATTGTCCTTTTTATGAGCGCGCCCTCCATCTCAGTCTTTTTCCATGCTTAATAACCTGTCTTCTAGGCAGCTGCTCAATCAACCGCTTATCTTCTTTTTCATGTCACAAAGAGGCTCCAAGCATGTAAGTACGCACCTCCCTGTCCGCACATGTGCACGCGAACTTTATGATCAGATAGGAGGAAAAGAAGAGTTAGATTCATCCAAAGATCTGATCCCCTCTCCACTGTTTCTAGCACCTAATTCTCACTTTAACAAAGAAGTAGTTTTTTTACTTTCGTGCTTTCTTTGTTTGACCAAATCCAACATTGAAGCAACAGTTGTTACATTCGCAAGCGTATAAATACACAGTATAAAGAAGACAATTAACCTTGTTCATATAATCGTGCACAAAATAAAACTAAACCTTTCCTGATTCATGATAGTTAGGTGGCAAATACTATATCTAAATTAATTATTGATAAATACCTGGAAAAATAGACAGGAATTTTTAGTAATGGAGGCTGCCAAGAGGCCGACATCGACAGATATTGATGTATTTTAAAGCAACTTTTGAAACATAAATATATATATATATATATATATATATATATATATATATAGAGAGAGAGAGAGAGAGAGAGAGAGAGAGAGAGAGAGAGAGAGAGAGAGATAAGTCCAAGTATATGGAAGAGAACTGTGGACCACTACAATGATAGTTCATTCTTGTGTATGGTATAAGATGTTTCAGGGCGCCAAGTTAACTGATAAAAATACAAACAAGAAAAAAACAACATGGGAGTGTCCCATGTCAAGCTGTACAGGAAGGATTCGGGGTTCTCTGTCCCCCGAGATGAATGTGTTTTAGTGCAAGATGTGCATATCAATCCTAGAACAAAAGCAAAGGACCTTGTGAAGCTGACTGAAGCTGATAAGAGGGGTCGTTGCTAAAACCTCCTCTGAATCCCACAGGAATCAGTTGTCAGGGCATCAATCTGAGTCATGTACACTAGTTTTGTTAGGAAGGATGGGCCAACATTTCAGCAAGGCATGGTGAGAAGCTTGAGGTAGGAAAGAAAGCCCATGTTGGCTTTCGTACAGTCCAATGGCAATTCTTGCAAGTACAGCTATGTAAAACGTTTTTATGGCAAATTGACCAAGCTTTTTCAGTCATACTGACCACTAGAGCCAAATGAACCAATTCGTACTCACAAATGCACACATATTTATACACTAATATGCAGACCAGTGGGTAACTTAGGGACAAGTGCCTTACCATGTGAGAGGTAGAAGATGGAATTGAACCTGTAGGCATGTGATTGCAAAGCAGTAACTCTACCAACTGAGCCTCGGTTGATTATTGACTTTAACAAAAGCCAATGATCAACCTCTGACTCTGAGGCAGTCATTGGACCTTCCTAGTTCACCAGTTTATCACAGGTCAATGCAGAGATGAACAGGAATGTCATGGACACACAGACTCTGCCCCAAGGGCAATTTACAACACAGCTGGTGCACCCTGAGAAAACCAACACGTGCAATGGGAGAACTTAGAAATTCCATTCTAAGCCCATGGATGGGAATTTCTTAATGCAAGGTAATGGTGCTAACAACTGCTACACAGTGCACCAGGTTCAGATTTTACTAATACATGCCAATAATATAATAGATGATAGATAGATGACAGTAATATAATAGATGGCAACATTGGGACGATGTAAAAACATTTAAGTCATTTAATTCACCAATGATTTTTCAGTTATGCATTCTCTTGACATTTTACTGCCCTATTTATAAATTAAGATGGTGTTTTATGTTCCACATCTGTCCCTCCTTGTCTGTTGCTCTCCCCAGGTGCTTTTTTGCTGCCCTACCTGTTGATGGCTGTGTTTGGAGGAGTTCCTCTATTCTACATGGAGCTAGCTCTAGGCCAGTTCCACCGCAGCGGCTGCATCTCCATCTGGAAACACATCTGCCCTATCTTCAAAGGTAACGGAAGGTTGCAGGGTTGCAGGTGGCAAATCACTCAGATAAGAAGAGCTCAGAGAGAGAGAGAACAAGAAAGACCACGAGGGTCTGACGGACAGCCTGTTTGACCTCTTTACCCCCCTTCAGTTTCGTCCCTCAGTTCCTTGTACATCTTGTGAGATGTACCATCTCTCTGTTATGGAAATTGTCACATTTTCATGCCAAATGCCAGGTGCTTAGAAATAGGTTTGTATGTAAATGTATGTTGTTTAGAAATGCCATCCTATTACCAAACAGGGACTTCAATAAGCTTGTACACACTCGTCCGTTTCCTACGTACTCTGATTGACTGCTGCCAAATACATTACATACTTTTTCCTCATGATCTCCTCTAAAAACCTTTTTTTAAAACTCACTCAGGAATTGGCTTTGCCATCTGCATCATAGCCCTTTACATCGCCTTCTACTACAACACCATCATGGCCTGGGCCCTCTATTACCTGCTGTCATCGTTTCGACCCACCCTGCCCTGGACCACCTGCACTAACAGCTGGAACACGGCCAACTGCAACCGCTACTTGTCCTCGGACCACAACGTGTCTTGGTCCAACTCGTCCACATCCCCTGCTGAGGAGTTCTATACGTAAGTGCATGTAAGTCAGATGTTGAGACGTAGAGAGAGAGAGAGAGAGAGAGAGAGAGAGAGAGAGAGAAGAAGCATCCAGGATGGCGTCCAGAAAAGTGATCGTAGGAGTCTGTTCTGGTGTTTAGGAGCTCTGATAACATTACAAGCATCTTAGAACAAAACAAAAAAGCAATTCCATCTACTTTCCAGGAAGATGCTAACATCATTTCTGTGTGGTCTAATGATGATTACCTCAAGTTGTTTTTTGTTTTTTTTATCTCTTTTTTGAAATGTTTTATTTAGAAAAGGTTTTGTTAACGTCTCCATTGTGGTTTCTCCTCCGTCTTAGCAGGCTCTCCCCACACTGCCTTCGAGGGCCTCTGTCGGGGCAGATTCCGCCTTCATTCATGGTTGACTTTTCCTTATGCAGGTTTTAAAATAACAAATTCCACGACTCAGTCTGGCGCCAGAATTTCCTGTTTTCAGCGTGAATCCCACAGTTGCATTATCATACAAGTTCTGTGAACTTAACCTGTGACCGGATATGAACCTTACAGTTAACTTCACTCCTTCTTTTTTTTCTTCTTTTTTTTTTGTCTTCGTGACATGAAGCGTTTGAGATTCCCAAGGCAGTCTGCGTTGCACTCAGATGAACTTTTATTGTTGCTCATTTAAGCTCCACTAATTGAGTTACTTTCTCTAGCCGTCCACATTTGATTAAAAATACATATTTGGGCTTTCTTTACCATGTTCCTCTCTTCAAACTCATTCTCAAACATCCAAGCATCCCCCTCCCTACTCTTCCCTCCCTAGTTTCCTTCCTACCAGGTCACAAGTTCTCCCATTTCTCTTGTGACCTTTCACCAGGCGCCACGTGCTACAGGTCCACCTGTCCCCAGGTCTGCACCAGCTGGGATCCATCAGCTGGCAGCTGGCCCTCTGCTTGCTCTTCATCTTCACCATCGTCTACTTCAGCATCTGGAAGGGAGTCAAGACGTCTGGAAAGGTAACGGTCGGCCGGGGCGCCTGCGTGGCTGATGGGACTGTCAGTTAGATTCGATGGATGTACGTGTGGATGGCTAAAGAGGCAGGCAGAGCGTGGAAACTCGTGTTATCAGGTTACCCCTGTCATCGTTCATCATCAGTCTGTTGAAAACGAGCTTAACGCATCGTTGTGAAGCGACGGTTGCAGTCTTAATTCTTGCAAAAAGAATCAGATAAAGTGTTGACATTAAAATCAGGGTCTTCTAAAGTTGTAATCACTTATTTTCCCTCATGGTGATCAGTCTAAACCCTGCTTAAACCTTTTTTTTATTTTTTACCTGATGTTTCCCCTGTTAATGTTAAAAAATAACATGGAATAAAAAAAAATCTACTTTAAGTTTGAACACTGTTACTTACATGTTGTCTGAAAAACACAACACCAGTTTTACAGAGGTTCTAATAAAAATGCTTCGATGTTTTCAGCACTTGCATTGCTATGAAGCTAACTGCTGAGTATGAACGGATAAAGGTTGATCTGTCGGTTTCGTTGTTTCCTGTACGTCTTATTATACTTAGGTAGTATGGGTGACGGCAACATTTCCCTATCTGGTTCTCCTGGTCCTTCTCATCAGAGGGGCCACGCTGCCAGGGGCCTGGAGGGGTGTCGTCTTCTATCTCAAACCTGATTGGGAGAAACTGCTCAGCACTACGGTCAGCTGCACTTTTTATTCAGTGTTCTCGGATCCTGGCCTTTGTCTGACTCTCCTTTAATGACTAGCTTTTCAACTTGGTCAAAGGTATGGATCGATGCTGCAGCCCAGATCTTCTTCTCGTTGGGTCCGGGCTTCGGTGTGCTGCTCGCCTTCGCCAGCTACAACCCTTTTCACAACAACTGCTACAAGTAAGGACCTTGCTTACGTTGTCTCTCCAAAGCATACAAACTTCTGTTAAAATGAGCGGTTTACATTACAAAAAAAAGGGAACGTTTTCCCGGTGAAAAATAAATAAGTCTGTTTTGGCAATAAAAATCTAAGACAAAGGAAATGCCGTGGGTAACTAGTTGTATATGCAGAACTATTGAACTAATACTTTAACAAGGGACTTTTTTTTAAATTTAGTTCCAGTTTTTGGTTGAAGGCCGTTAGCATCCAAGAACTAACTGGTGTTCAAAACCATTCATAATTTCATCCACCTTGAATACACTCGATCTGAAGAACAACATAATCCATAATCTTGTTTTGGTGAGATGCACTGTTCTTTTTGCGCCAATAACATATTCTGGAATTGTGGCCCAACAGTTCATAAAATAAAAAAATATCCCAATAGGTTTTGGGATGCTTTAGCCAGAAGTGGATGTTTTGCTTTGAGGGAAAAGACTTTTGCAACTCAAATCCGTGATCTAGGCATGAAAATCCCAGAGGTTGCAGTCACATGACGTGCTGTACAACACATCCAGTATTGGCCGGATATTCCCTGCAGCACCTTCAGTGTTACTCTCGGCCTCTTGGCAGCTGCCATGACCAGTTTCTTTCTTGTCTTTTCATCAGAATTTCTTGATTTATTGGTGACTGTGTGTTCATTGTATTGACTTCACTGACTGATAGCTTTCTATGATGAGGTATTTGGATTCATGGTAACTTCTCTTCTAACAGATCTGTCTAAACGATGCAAATCAGTAAGTTTTAGGAATCTTCTTTTGGGAAAGACTGAAATTATTTCCGGTTAATCTGATTCATCATAGCTGAATGTAGTTGGGTTTTTAATTTTTTTCCCAAGTTAAACTGCACAGAGAACTTGTCAAGTTAAAGGGGACATATTATATGCTTCTTTTCAAACAGGTTATAATAGGTCTATGGTCTATACTTTGATGTAGATTCTCAGTCATCCAGGTAATGAGGCGCTTGAGTTTAAATAAAGGACACTGGGCTTTTCTTCTTGTCTCCAATCCAAGAGGCTTCTTCAATTCTGAAAAGAATGAATAGGGAATATCCAATATATAAGTGTTAAAGTTAAAGTCATTAAGGCTCACTGATGAGGCTATTGTTATTCCTAATGAAGCTATAAAAGTTGTGTAAGCTCTAAGCAATGTTTGTAAGTTAAGTGAAATTAACGCACGGTTTTGGTCACCAAACACCAGACATTGAAGATAAGGATCTACATATTTTAGATAGGGAAGACAGATGAGATGTTTGAGAGAGGAGAGAAAGAAGCCCTTTATGTTAGACATCTGAAATCAACCTTAAAGAGAGGAGGAGGCCTCAGGTTCCCTGATACAACACATATAAAGCATCTTTAAGTTGTTTACCTTTGAAGTTTCACAGAAACTCATACTTTAAGGCAGGTGACCAAAACAGCACGAGTGCATAATTAGGGTCAACGACGTTTAATTTACCAACACTGCTTAGAGATTACACAATTTTTAAAGCCCAAGTTAGCAGTAACAGTACCCCGACTCTAACTTTTGGACTTTTATATTAAATATTCCCTACCCAGTCTTTTCAGAACTGAAGAAGCCTCTTGGATGAGAGGCAAAACGTTTTCAAGTCAGATGAAAAGTCCAGTTGCCTTCATTTAAACTCTCAGGAGTCTATGGTCAATTTTAATGACATCCTAAGTCACTCTCACATAAAGCCATCTCACCAGCTCAATTCTTTCAGTCCCTTTCGGAATGAGCTGCTAAGAGGGCTCTGTCACTTTTATGCTAATTAGCAAGTGAAGACCACGCCCACCCATCTTGGTAGTAGGCTATGGGTTTGCCACACATGAGAATGATGTTACATTGGTATGTGTTCCCCCATTGAGATGTGTTTCGGGTCCCACACACGTGAGGCAGCTACTTTTCGTAAATGTTAAACAGTCACATCAGGTTTCGGCACTGGTTCCTGAATATTAGGATTAGGAAAACATTCAAGTTAGGGTCAGATAATGCTCATCCAATGTTAGCATTAGAAAATGACTTAGGGCTAGGCAATTATTCTCAAATGTTAGGATTAGTTATAACGCAACCAGTCAGCCAATAAGAAATGACAAAGGCGGTTCCTTGCCCCACAACTGGCAAATTCTAGTTCTGTGGGTGGATCCGAAACACATCTCGATGTGACCAGTGATTGGGCGTTTGTATGCAAATTCTGTTTTTTGCAACGTCACAATAAGTCACTTTTTCAAACGGCTTGTAGAAGCTGAAATTTTCAAAAATAATGGATGGATGTTTTTTATTCACGTTTGGAGTGTTTATGGACGCAGGAGAGACCCAAATGGCAACACGAAAGGATGAAAAAAGGGAAATTTGTCTAATCTGTTACCTTTAAAGATTAACATTTTTTATCATGGTCTCCCGGTTTTCCATCATAACCAATTGGTTGCAGTAACGTATACACATCTGAGAACCATGCTCTAAAATGATTCTTCACCTATAATAACTCGTTTTGAAGCGTAAGTGAAAGCCAGATGTGTCTTTTCTTGCTAGAGACGCACTGGTCACCAGCTCAGTGAACTGCCTGACCAGCTTCCTTTCCGGTTTCGTCATCTTTACCGTTCTGGGCTACATGGCAGAGATGAGAAAGCAAAACGTGGACGATGTGGCGAAGGATGCAGGTTTGTTCACAATCCGCAAAAAGGTTGTTCTGCAAATATCCTCTCCCTGTTGGAGATATTTACTCCTTGTTTTTCCCATCCTGTTTTCTCTCAGGCCCCAGTCTGTTGTTCATCATTTATGCTGAAGCCATAGCCAACATGCCTGCTGCCACGTTCTTTGCCATCATCTTCTTCCTCATGATCATAATGTTGGGTCTGGATAGCACGGTCAGTCTGCTCATTACTCCAAGCACTTCGCTCTCCTTAATGTTTCCAAGTGAAACTGTCGGTGCCTACATCCCAGCTCCTGTGTGCTCCATCCAAGTTCAATCAGAGATTTCATGCTTGCCTTGTTGCTTTTGACTTGCTCCCCCCCCCGCCCCCCCCCCCGCCCCCCCAGATTTAAGTAATCTTTGTCTTTTTTTTCCCCTTCTGAATGATAGTCAATGAAAACAATGTGATATGAGTTACATATCACTGTTTTCTGCAGCCCGTCTCCCTGAGTCTTTGTTCGGCGGCTCTGAAGCGGCCAGCCGGAGACCCGCCGTATTCTTATCATGAACTGATAATCATACCAGAATCAGCACAGAGACACGGGAGTTTTATGACAGAGGATATTACTGCAGAATGTGTCAGATAATACAGATTCACGTTGGATTGGCTTAAAAATTTCATTCAATTCAGCCAGTCTCTACCTTGGATGCATTGTCTCGCAAAGGTCCTCACACCCCTTGAACGTTTTGAACTAGGGATGCAACGATACCACTTTTTTTTTCTTTTCTTTTTTCAAACCGATATGATACAGATACATGGGTCTGAGTACTTGGCTGATTGTGAGTACTAATGCCAATACTCCTACCACACAAGAAAATGTTCATAATGCATGTTTACATGGGTATTGGTTTGAAAGGGAGATAGTTTGAAGTAAAAACTTATTTAGCTCTACCTCCTTCCTTTTACCTTACAGGTCAATCTTCATTTGTAAGAACAATCAAAACAAAAGAGAGACAATAAAAACGGAAAAGCGCTCATCCTCAGAGGAGAAAACACATAACCGAATCACATATTTTTATATAGATAAGACAAAAAGCAACAAAACAAATCAAGTAAAAAAACAATCTTACATTCATAAATATATTCATCACTATTTATCTCATATCAGTTTAAAATCATGTTTTATATCTTCTTTTGAGCTGGGCACGGATGTGGTCCGGTGTGTCGGGCAGCCAATATGCCGGGGCCAAGGTCCTCCTTGGATTCGTTGGTGCACCTCTTTCTTGGGGCGCCAGTTTCGAATTGTTGGGCGATGGCCATTTGGTGGCTCGGTGGGGGTCGGATTTAGCGCTCGAATCTGCTGCCTGTTCTGTTGGTTCCGTGCCTGGTTGGATCATTGGTGGGTTTGTCTGGCCTTGGCTGGCTGCCTGATCTCGGAGCTCTGCGTGGGGCGGGATCTGGACCTGGGAGCTGGTAGATCTTGATGTCCAGGTGCTGGCTGGGTGTGGCCTGGGGATCTGCTGAGGCTGCTCCTCTGGCGCTCGGCTGGGTTGTCAGCGACGGGGGTTTGCCCAGTGTGTGTCGTCCGTCTGTGTTCCCTTCCAGTCTGGTGGTGGCGACGTAGGCACCCCTGTCAGCTGATCCCTGGTCAGGGCCGTGTTGGGGGGCGGGGCGGCGGGCCCCTGGTTTGCGGGGTCTCCGGGTCCTGGACAGGGCCCACCCTGGAGTAGCTGGTTGCCAGCGGTGCCCATGGGCTCGCACTTGTAGCCTCCAGGGCCCCCTGCATTGTAGCTGCTGGATGTTCCCTGGGGGCTTCTCTCTGTGCCTCCCTTCAGGGGTGCGGTCAGCCCTGTGCAAGTCTGCCTGGGATTCTTAGGCTCTGGGGCTCTGAGCGTCCGTGTCCCTGTCCTCCTACATGTCGATTCCTGTAGGACGGATTGACGTCTCCTTACACCAGCTATCAAACACTATGGGGTAACTTTATATGTGCCAGCATTCGGACACACACACACACACACACATACAGTAGGTGTGGGGACATCAGTGTTTAGATATAAATTCCTGGGTTGAGGTTATAATAAATAGATAACTCGTGCTAAGAGCTTTTCAGAAATGTTTTTGTCGTATTCATATACCCATTTTTGTTTGTTGTGGATGTGTAGCTCTGAGTTCATATAATTCAATTTGTTCTGTTTATGTTGCTCCATTTTATTGGTTGTTTGTTCTTCATCTTATTTCTTTCTTCTCTCTTGTTTTTTCATTTCTTTGTCCATAACTTCAAGAAAAGAAACCCACAGCAATCTCTAATAAAGATTTTTCTGGCGTGTGGGTGTGTGGAGACAGGCCGGGTTTTTGGCGGTGGGTATTGGTCCGGGGTGGCGGCGGCGTGTGTTGTCCGTCGGTTGGCTGCAGGTCCTCCTTGCCTGCGGCGGCGGTGGGGGGCCCTTGTCGGCTGGTCCCTGGTTGGGGCCCCGCTGGGGGGCGGGGTGCCCCTGGTCCCCGTGGCCTCCGGTTCCTGATCCGGGCCCGCCCTGGCGTAGCCGGTTACCGGCGGAGCCCGTGGGCTCGTAACTGCGATCTCTCGGGCCCCAGCATTGCGGCTGGTGGGTGTTCCCCTGGGGCTTCCATCTGTTCCCCTCTTGGCAGGTGATCGACCCTGCGCTGATCCGCCTGTGGCCTCTGTACTCTATGGGACCCTGGAGGCATACATCTCTTGCCTCCTCCATGTCTGTGCCGATTCCTGTAGGACGGATTGACGGTTCCTTACACCAGCTATCAATCACTTTCATGGGGAAACCTTATTCAGCATACCTGCATGCTCGCGCACACACACATAGGTTTGGGGACATAGGTGAGGACGGACATATCTTAAGCTGAGGTTATCATCATTAGTTAGTAGTTCACAGGAGCTTACCAGAAACATTTGTATTATGTTCATTAATCAATGCTTGTGTGTAGTGAATGTGTAATTCTTAGTTTATGCCACTAGATCCGAACTATTGGTTTGGTTCTGTACAGTTTGTTGTTTTTGTTTTGTATTACTGTTTCTCTGCCGTCCGGCAGAGGTGGAGGACTGGGATGTTTTCTTGTGTTCTTTGTTTGCCTCCCTGTCTTGTGTCGTCGGTTCGCCCCTCTGTTGGTCCGGTTTCTTTTCTTCACCTTCTTCCTTTCTCCCTTCTTGTCTCAGTTTAATGTTCATGACGTCAGGAAATTGAACCCACAGTAATCACTAATAAAGATTTTTCATACATATACATCAAGTGGCGTACTACAGCGAAGCTGTAATACTCTGCTCTGGAAAGTAAAACTGTTGGTACTCAGACACCAATTCTGAGTAGCATACTGCTAGACAGGACACATAAAAAAAATAAATAAATAAATAAATAATAATAATAATAATAAAGATTTTTCACACATATCTATCAAGGGGAGTACTATAGTGAAAGATGTAATGCTCTGCTTGAGAAAGTAAATCTGTTGGACTTATACTTGGTACTTACACCCGTTTCAGATGTGATCAGCCCAATAAATGGACGTTATTAGTGGTTATCACTCCGGTTAAATGCCGTCAGACTGTGCCCTCTCTACCTACTGAAACTTACTTTTCCGTTTGGTTGTTTAAACCTCTTCAAATTAGGTTTAGGCATTTAAAAGAAAGTATATTTGTCCTTCTGTGACCTTAAGGTTAGGACATAAAACTTGTGGGTTGGTCAAAACTGGTTAGATAACTCCAGTTACGATATGCTACTCTGACGAAGTATTTTTGACACATGCAGACAGTTGGCTGTTATCAGCGATAAGAATGGTAGATAATCTACTAGTAGGTAGAGAGGGCACAGTCTGATGGCATTTAATAGGAGTGATAAGGGCTAATAACGGCCATTTAATGGATTGACACCATCCGAATCGGCTGGTACTCAGATACAAATAGAGTACCACACTGCCAGACAGGACATGTAAAAGAAAAAAAAAAGGTTCATGTTATTGGTTAAATTTAACAAGTATGAGTACATTAAGACGACATCGGCCTGATTCCCCCTACCAGTTTCACATCAGAACATCCCTATTTTAAACAACCTTAAATCCTAATGATGCCCTCAGAAGCTACTTGGTTAGCAACATAATATCAGGACAGCTACTTGTGATGCGCTCCTCAAATCTGTCCTTGACCTGTAGGGTGGGTGGCATGAAACACATGAAATCAGAAGTAGGGACACAACGATACCGTTCTTTCATACCATTACGATAGCGATACTTGGACTTGAGTACTTCTAGATCCGAGTACCAATACCGATACTTTTTCCATACAAAAAATGCAATGAATAGGAAGAGGTTTTATTTTCTTGTCTTCTTGTTACAACAAATTATGGTGAATTAGATTTAAAAAAATGTGTATATTAATACAAATCTAAATTTAAAATTTCAAGTGAAAAATATTTTTTTTCTGGAACATTTTTGCAGAGTTTCCACATTTTAAGTATCGTTTCATGGTATTGGTTAACTTTAACTGATGCCAATATAGTACATAAGAATTGTACCAGCCCCAATATACCAGTATCAGTGCATCCCTAATCAGCAGTTCAGTTTAAAGTTTCCAATAATTTCCAGCCATTAAGAGGAGAACACATAGAAGAAGGTGCTCAGGTCAAGAAAGAAGACCAAAAAAATTCGTTTTTTACAAAGTGCCATATGTGGAGGTAGATCGTGTCCAACTCTGGTCACACCATTGTTACTTTTAAACTTGGAAGAGGTCACATCGTGTTACTAGCAATACATTTTCTTTTAGCTCAGAAAGGCTGAACAGAGTTTATGGGACGATGCGAGTCAATGCTGTTAAAGGCTGCTAAACATTTGAGCCTCCCAGAGCTACAAAAGCCCTGTACACATAATCAAAATTAGTGACCTTGCTTCACATTAATAATGCTTTGGAAACTTTGCTGGCTCTTCTGACTTTTGTTTTCTTGTCCTCTTCCTCCTTGTTATCATCCTCCTTCCAACAATCTTGTCCCTATGTTATCCTCCTCTCTCCAGTTCGCAGGCTTGGAGGGGGTAATCACAGCGATGCTAGATGAGTTCCCTCATCTCCTAGCTAAGAGACGGGAGTGGTTTGTCCTAGGCCTTGTGTGTGTGTGCTACCTCGGGGCTCTGTCCACTCTCACATATGTAAGTTACTGACCCACATTTCTCACAGTTTAAAGCCAAGATTCATTGAGGTATCATCTGCTGCTATTGTGTTATTTTATTCCAATCGTTTAACGGTTTAATTATTACGGTTGAAAGCTGTCTAGGGTGTGAATATACAACTTCAGTGTTAAGTTAGCTAATGAGCTGATGCGTGAATGTCACGCACGTTCTGGGGTTTTAATCTTGAATACGAACTAATATGCTCTTCACACAAAAACCTTCTAATAATAGAGTAACAAAGTAAGAAGTGGATGCACAAGGTAGAATTTGTTACACAGTTCTCCTGTATGGTAGTGGTAGCATCATGTCGTGTGGCCATTTTCTTACCAGTGGCACTGGTGCACAGCACATTGTTGATAGATTTAATCATTCTGCTCGATCCAATTAATAGTTTATTCAAACTGGTTCTCCTGCAGCCAAAGACATGGCTGTCAAGATTTAACCAATGGCTGTTCAACAGGATTCAGAGTATTAAAGTAGTTTATTGGTGGTCTGGTGTGTCCATTTGAAAATTAGCAGTCAGATGTTATTTTAGGAACAATTGAGCCTTCAGTGAATTGATCATAATCACATTCATTCATTTCCAATAGACATTCAGTCATGATGACTATTCGTGTCTATGTCGATGCATGTAGACTTCTCACCAGAACTGTAATATGTCAATCTATCTCAACATCTTATTTATCACATGAATACAACAGCAAAAATAAGATAAGAGAAGTATTTATACTTCACGTTATTCTTAAACTGAATGCTTTTTAAACACTTTAAACTTCTGCTAAACTTCTCACTGCTAAACTTTGATCACAGCAGAGTCAGTGATGTCTTCATCCTTTTCCCTGGTTTTACAGTTTCAATGACAACTGTGAGCTTCTGCTCCAATATTTCCATGTATCTTTGTGTTCTGTTCAGGGAGGAGCATTTGTGGTGAAGCTGTTTGAGGAGTACGCCACGGGTCCCGCCGTCATTACCGTGGTGCTGCTCGAAGTCATCGCTGTGTCCTGGTTCTACGGTGAGAGATGATAACAGCTGCAGGAACAACAGCCTGTGTGTTTACTATCACGGCTACGGCACCATATGGTGATAGGAATATTAGCAAGCAGAAAGGATGTCCCGATCACTGTTTTAGGCCTCAGATCCCAATCTGATCTTTTAACCTCAAATCCAATCTGATAAAACTGAAATATATGTTTAGTAATTAGCTCAACTTAACTTTTTGCAAGACTAATTTCATTAATAGGCATTTGCCATTAATGTCAGAAATTTAATGAAAGCAGAATCTTACAGAGATTTAAAGGTCAGCTTGAGTGTAATATCAGACAAAACCAAAAAAGGCAAAACACTTAGTTGGTACATTATCATAAAAAAAGGTATTACAGGCAGGCTATATGCTGGCATACGCAATGTTGCCCTCATTTGTCATTGGATTGCCTTCACTCTATAAGTTTGAGTAAATATCAGCGTTAAAAAATTCCACATTGTTCTAAGTTAGTAAGTAGCAATATCTTTATTGGTTTTTTCACTATAAACGGAAACATCCTATGCTCATAAACTCAGCATAGATTTCCGACACTATTTGAATGCACCACAGGTGCGATGGCAGTGTAGTTCAGAGCAGGGGTCACCAACCTTTTGGATACTGAGAGCTACACAAAAGGTGCTTAATAATACAAAGGGCTACCTGTACGTTACACAGTTGCATGGTTTATCTTATGCTAAGTCTGATCACATGTTAATTGATCACAAATAACACAAATAATACATGATCATAATTGATTTAAGACAGGAAACAGATGCATTCAAACATGCAACATTTCATTTCAATTAATATCTCAGCGCATTTGAATTATTTGTCAGCTATTTTCAAAACATGTCCAGGGAGCACCTTATGCTGTCCCTGAGAGCACCTTGGTGCCTCCGGGCTATGCTATCTATGGTTCAGAGTCTTCCTTTTTTTTTTAGCTCTTCCCCGCTGAAGGAGTAAGAGATTAGCTGTTCTCTGTTTATTTTGTTTTATTGTTGCATGTAAACGCTACAATACCATTAAGCATATTTGTTGAAATTTACCAATCTGATATGCTGATTTGTGGTAATTAAGAGTCCTTGTTTGCATCGCTTCGGAGATTTGAATTATTGCGCAATTACCATTAACGGTACCAAGGAGGTACTTTCGTTAAAATCAGCATGATTGGTCAGCTAATATAGCCGATCTCCGATCACTATGAAAATATCGTCCCGGTCCAATCTCGATATCGTGATCAGGACATCCCTGTTAGCAAGTCTATCCCAAATCCTGCATATGTGTCTTTGTACGATTGTAATAAAAACATTGTACGCCTGATATTTGAGTTTACAGATCCTGCGTGCCTTTATATGTCTGTAGGTACCAACCGTTTCTGCAACGACATCCACGTCATGCTCGGTTTCTATCCGGGTGGGTTCTGGAGGGTTTGCTGGGTGGCCATTTGTCCCTGCTTCCTTCTGGTTAGTCCCATACATTTAGCTGACCTTAATGAACCCTCACGAACAGCAAGCTATTAATGGAACGCCTAAATATGGCATCTCTTCTTTTGTTATCCTACACAGTTCATCATCATCAGTTTCTTGGCGTTCCCTCCGGAGGTCAAGCTGTTCCACTACCAATACCCACCATGGACAACTGTACTGGGTTACTGCATCGGAGTGTCCTCGTTCATCTGTGTGCCTATCTATATGGTGTACCACTTACTTAATGCCAAGGGCCCATTCAAACAGGTACCAAAATGAACCTTCACTCTTTATGGTATGGCTCGAATAGGAAACGCTGCCTGCGAGCTTCTGTTTTCTGTGTACTGTCAGGGTCTCCCCTCTGCTGCGAACACATGACTTGCGATCAGGATCAAAGGAGAAAGCGCAGACCAGGGATTAGAGAGAAAAAGCAGTGTCTAGATCAGACACATGCACCCAGTCACACGTTCACATTAAGCCATGGACGTGGAGCTCGTCACATTAACAACAATAAAGTCGAAAAAGGCCAATAACTGACAGATTACTTGCACCGTTGTCAGTCTGGTCAAAATATAATTTGAGGTATTCGTGACACAAATATTTTTCATTCTAAAACTTAAAATCAGCCCTCTTTGTCATTTCTCACCATTTACAATAAATCAAAAGTCTTAATGAGTGCTGTCATCATCGAAATCCCGTGTAGAGCTGTGAGCGAGAATTAACAGAAGGGACGTCAAAGAGACTCGCAGACAGACCTTCTGTGGCTGCTGTCCGTTGGTGTCAGCTCACACAAAGTGAATCAACAGAAGTCAGCAAATAAGAGGCCTGAGTTTGTGTACAAATGCGTTGGAGGGAAGGGAAGCGGCGACCTTGTAGATCAGGAGGACAGATGAGTCAGATCAGGTTTAATATTTTCTGCTTTCGATTAGTTCATTAAACACAGTTAAAGTTAAAGGAACAGCATCAAAGCAGAGCAATTTTTTGGGGAATTGTTGGCAGATTTTTTGTCTTAATTTTCTCCATACTCCACTGATGCTAATGTCAAATTTCCCTGTATGATAAACAACAAATACAAGCGTCGTTTTAAAAAGTAAAAGTCAAAGTGCTGTCCTCAGTGACAGGGCCATTGAACGTTATTGGACATGGTCACCATTGTTATTTTCCCCGTGGTGGAAAGGTAAAACAAAATAAATTGAAAACATTCTCATAAAGGTGTAGTGGAGGATTTTTACGAATTTCAGGAAAGAACCGCCCTCTCCACTTTAAGAAGAAAAGAAAAGCACTGTCACAACAACGAATCTTCCCGTGAAAGTTATCATATAGACGTAGATAACTTATTCTGGCAGTATTCTGAAATGCATTTCTCCAAATAACGTGTCAGATTTACTGCGGTGAAGTTAGTTGGACATTCGACACATAGTCGTTTCATTACAGCGGAGACTACCTGCAGCGTCTCACTAAGAGCTGCGCACATGGAGCGGATACAACGCCACTGAACGCTCGCTCCTGAAGGCTCGCTCCTGAAGGCGGTGGTTTCGGTTAGGGGCCGTCGTTAAATTTCCACACATCACAGACAAGAAATCAACACCGACAAAGTAACCCCAAACTTTAGCCTACCTGTTGAGTAAAAACTTGCCAACGGAGGAATCAGTAGAGAGCCCGTCAGCACATGCCATTGTTGGAAAAAATCTCCTAAAAACACTCTGGTCTTGTTTCTCTCTTCTGAGCCCTTTCTTATCCTCTCATACACCTCAAAGACTGTTTTTCTATGGCAACTCACAGCCGTTTTAAAAGAATCCGGTGAGAACTGTGAGGCAGAATGAATGGATAATGGCGTAGTACTACAGATAAACATGTGGGAGTGCACATTTGCATGCAGACTCTCAGGATGATTGACAATTAGGAGGACCAGTAGTGTAGATGATCCACGCGGAATAAAAAGATCCTCCACAACACCTTTAAACTCTGGATGAATGGCTTACAATTTTAGACTTTTAGCTCTTTCTTCCTACATCAGCTAACTGTGCTCCATTACTAACTTTAGCTTGTACACCACATACACATGATTCTATATCTGTTCTGTCAGAGATTTTTTATGGATATATAAAGCAATTATGACTTCTGTTCACAACTTCATTATCCCTTACATGCTGCAACTACATTAAAATGTCCTTTTTTTCTTACTAAAATATAAGTGTGTTACTAAAATACAAGTACGTTTAAATGTTTTTTTATATTAAATAACAATTAAAAAATCCCAGCTACTTATAAATATTTTATTGGGACCATGTGCACCTCTTAGTTGTAAATGAAACAGTGACCTACATTAAACCTTTTGTAGGCACTTCAGGAAATAATTGTTTCATATTCTAGATTGGCTAACAATGCTTAAAATGAAGCAAAAAATACCTAGATTCAATGCCACTTAGCACAATATTTGGTACCATTTGCAAAGAAGCCATTCTAGGGGGGGCCATTTATTTTTCCTTGGCCCTGATTGGCTGTAATCTCAAGGGCGAATTTAGTATAGACTGTGCATATCGGCTTCTGAAGTAGTGCAGAGAGTGTGTGCATTAATGCATGTTAAGGTATAGTCTGTGTCTGAACTCAATAGAAAGTTCTATGCATTTTTAGAGCCGTTTTTCAGATAAGACTCCTGAAAATGACTTGACCTATAAAAGGACTCAACTTAATGTGCATGGCTCATAATAATATTTTAAATCTATTTTACCAAGTAAAGTGAAGTTGATGTGGTAACAGTGTTTACATAGGACTTTGGGAGATTGATTTGCCTTGGATGGAAAATACTGTCACTTAATGATCTTGCAAAGTTTCGTAAGCTCATTACAAATGTAATATGAAACATAATTACAATGCTTTTTTTGACCTGTTGACACAATAATGTATTAATTTCAGTAAACGGCTATTTCCATTTGTAAAGGTTTTTTTAACTGCATTTTATTATGAAAAATAAGAATTCTTACTTTCTAAAAACTAGTCTTGTGTCCTTTGAATCTAAAATTGTGTATCCAATAATTTATCTGTGTTCCAGCCTCAGTCACGGTGTAATGGCTGTGAAGCGGTTCTTCTTAATGGTTTTTGCTGTTTGTCTTTCCTTCCTCACAGCGCCTGCTGAAAAGCATCACTCCTCAGCCCAGCACCGACAACCATAGAGATTTATTTGTGACCAACGCCATCTGACCAAACGCGTACCACCAGGAGGCGCAAATCTCGGCGACCTGGAGCGCCCTCTTCTGCAAACAGAGCAAAACTACAGGGCAAGGGGGCTGTCTTTGCATCTTTTCAAACATCTCCATCACCCACTTCTCGCCCGTTGAGAATCTAAAACCTGACCTCACTTTGGTTCTCCGTGTGGAATCAGTTCACAAGAAGGCTGAGGTTACTCTAAAACATTCTTAGTTTTGACATACTTGGCTTCATGTCCCCTTCTTTAAAACTCAAAAAGCTATAAAAGTATCAGATATCTTGGAAGCTTTTAAATATGTGGAGCCTACATCGTGCCCTTCTACTTCTGGTCCATGAGTCCCCTAATGCCAAAGAAAACAAATGAGAGTCAACGGAGCGATAAAAGTTATTTTCTGTTCCCGTTTGTAATGCGTCATTGATCGAACATATGATGTCCGTGAATTCTAGAGACAGATTTTGATGCAGAGAAAACGCTGATTTTTGACTAGTGGCAAAAGTTACTTCTAGATTTTGTGTAAAAACACTTAGCGTACTTCAACTGAAGAAGATAGAGACGAATAGCCGTAGCCTCCAGGACGAGGGAAGGAGCATTAAATGAGGAGAAAACCACAAAAAATCTGTCAATGTGGAAAGTAGAAGCTATGCTGGGGGAGACATAGTCGATTTATTGAGAGCCAGCATACGGTAGAAGCTCTACAAGGTCTTTATGAGTGTTTTAAGTGCTAGCTAGTGCTAGCTATAGCCTTAGCTCTGTGACGTCATATACGCGACTTCTGATTTGTAGGCATTTTAACTGCAAATTTTTTACAATCAAATTAATCCCAAATCAGTTGACAAACACAGTCGAAATGCACATCACTAGTTATCATTTAAAGGTTGGATATGGAACATGAACATGAAAGCGACATCTAGTTTATCTAGGTTGAAATTACAACAAAAAAGTCCAGCTGTTGGGCTGCCTGGTTCACTTCCGATACATCAAGTGACCAACCTGAACTCTGTCCAGTGGGGGATGTATTTTAGAAGAGTTTAACTGACCGCTAACGTTAGCAAAGTTAGTGAGTTCGCTCACTGATACGGAAGGAAAGTCTCAGTTTCCACCTGTGTTTGACGCCGTGGAAATGTTTTATTTGAGTCCATCTAGTGTAGGCTTCACCTAAAACTAATCTAGTTTCTGTTCTTCTGCGGTTACTCCTCTCCTGAGACGGATAACAATATATCCGGGTCTCTGAAGCAGGGTCTTCTTTCCAGTACCTGCTGAGCAGACCATATAGCTGGATCATAGAGACCGTATCTGTCAACCTGCAACCTGCGGCTGTCACATCATTGTTGTGCCCGAATTAAATGTACATTTTATTATATTTTAATTCAAACATAAATATAAATAGACTCCATAGACTTCCATTCCTTTCGTTTTTTCCGGCCAGGGGACCCATGGGCCGAGCGGAAGTGGAGGAGACTTAATCTCCCCATGACCCAGACATGTGTTCATATAGACATTGAAAACAAACACGCTCCATTAGGGCAGGTCGCATGCAAACACTATTCTCCATCCTCATTATCTACGACTTTAGTCTCATGTAGTTGCTGTTAAGTTATCCATTCCAATATGTAGCAAAATTCAGGTATTTTCACATTTGTTGCTGAAGCCAAATATTCAAGATTTCTTCTGTTGTCGTTTTGTTGCTGTTGTCGTGTCACGCTGTGTTGACTGTCCGCCTGTGTTCATCTGATGGATTCTGAAGACTTTTGCAATGAGGTCCCTACACTGTGAAGCACTGTAACTGGACTGTGTGTGTGTGTGTGTGTGTGTGTGTGTGTGTGTGTGTGTGTGTTTGTGTGTACATGATGGACTGTTAGACCATCCAGAGGAAAATGAATCACGGACAGGAAAACCAATCGTGTTCACTCTGAGACGGCAATATGAGATAAACGTATTTATTTCTGAATGTGTCAGTGCTGTCACTTTGTCTCACCTCACATGCTCTTGCACCATCAGACGCTGCAGGTGGTCCTTGTTTGACCCTGAAAACGTATCATAGCTGATACCATTATGATAATCGTGTTCTCAAAAATAAGAAAATAAATAAATCAGCATTAAAGCTCTTTACTTTTTACCAAAAACGAAAAGAAAAAAAAAGTTTAAAAAAAGCGTGCCTGTCTGTGCGCGTGTTTTTGAATGTGTGGTTGTGTGTGTGTGTGTGTGTGTGTGTGCAGGAGCAGGACATAAAATCAGTGGGAGCAGTGTACATTTACATGTGTAATTACTAGTCCTTCTTGGTATCGGTGTAATTGATCGTGTCAACACCTGCTTCCTCCTTCCATGGACGTGGAACTGCATGTGCGTTCAGTGCTTGAGTGGCTGTCAGAGGCACCTTGACGTGTGCCTGTCGTGGTGCGCGGGTGTAAGTGTGCGTGTGTGAGCGCGCGCACGTGCATGCGTGTCAGTGACGTGAACTCATGTCGTCTTGTTAAATGCCAAAATATCTCATGGAGAGTGTAAACCTTCCCCTTTCTCGCCTCTTTCTCTCCCTTGAGCTTATGTATGATCTATGTGTGTCAATACACGGCTGTACTGATAAAATATCTGTATAGAATGAAGATATATATATATATATATATATATAAACATATATATAAATATATGGGAAATAAGAAATAATAATAAAGATATACTGTATGGAAATTAACATTTGCCGCCTGGAAGTTTGTTATCTTTTACATTTGGTGGTTAATTCTTGTCTAAATCTCAGCATTTTATTTTCACCAGACATTGAGAAACTGATTACGGATGCGCCGATACTGATACCGGTATCAGGTATTGGGCCGATACTGTTCTAATGTACTTGTACTTGTTAAAGTTAATCGATATCCTGAACCGATACTTAAAATGTGGAAACTGTGCAATGATTTTAATAGAAAATGTTTATTTTTCACTTGATATTTTTGGCTTTTATGAATATTTTATTCTTCATCCAATTCACCATCGTTTGTTGTAACAAGCAGAAAAGAAACCATAAACTTTCATTCAAATTAATTTAATTGTTAGCGTGGTCGAAGTATCAGCATTATTACTCGGTATTAGTAAGTACTCACATCCAAGTATCGGTATTGTATCGGTTTGGAAAAAACGGGGTATCGCTGCATCCTTAGAACTAATGTAACCCCTCTATGTTTATGTGACTTGTTCATACATCTGCTTATTATTTCTATTTTTTTTTTACCTAAAAATAAACAAAATGAAAGAAGGAAATGAATGGCCATCAACACTTATTGGGAACACTGGCAAAAATGTGTTAAAAGTGAGTTAATATTTTACCGCAGTAGTATACGCTCATCCAAAAAAAGGGGAAACATTCAACATTACATTGATGTACACGTATTTGGGGGGTTTGACCTTATATCTCTTTTTTGTTGTGCTGTCCAGCTTCCCCCTGCTGGTTTTATTGGATTTAGGAAATTGGGCTGAGATGACCATTGGGGGGGCTGGTTTGTTTCTGGTGAACCGTATTGTATGTTGATTTGGCCACATGTTGCGAATAATTATCCCATTGTAAGACCCAAAGATTACGGATTTTCAGTGTTATTGGAGGAGACATGGTATGTTCTTTACTAAGACTGCCAGCGCCTTTAAGAGAAAATCAGGCCCACAGCATCAGTGCTTGCTCTTGAAAGCACCACTTCAATCTCCTTTTTAACCACACTCCAGCGTGCCAACAGAAAAAAAAAAAGCAGCTTACACATGTTTACATTTCTGATGGTATAGAATAGAAAATATGTTTTCTTTTCATGCCACCCCAGCATCCACTTGGAAGGCAAATTAGATTTAGTTGTCATGACGATCAGTCATTCCATGCAGCAGCTCTTTGGGTTTTCACCCGAACCAGTTTTTCTCAGTTCCCATTGATTAGAACGTTTCATTTACAGTTCTCTGAATATGGGTAGGTTTCATTGACTATTTGCTGGAACAGTTTATTGACCTATAAAAATAAAAAATACAGCTGCCTTAGCTGACTGGCCTGTTCACCTGGGGTTTGTTTTTTCTCCCATTTTGATTATTAGCTAAGATAATTGGGCCTCTGTGCCAGACCACATTTGTACTCATAGAATGGATTAGTAAATACAGTTAATTTACACTATTATGAACTGAAAAAAATGTGAATATACGTTTAGAAAAATATATCCATAAGTCTGGTACCAAAACGAATTACTTTATAGACATTTGAAGTCAATTTTCCTGGGTTGCAATGTGTGTATCTATTCATATTTTTTTTAACAAATGCTTGCAGACCCAATGTAAATGACATGATCAACACAAGAGTTCAATAAAAAAAATATTAAAAAGCTTGATTTTGATTGGTGACACCACCTAAAACAATTACACATGCTTATAATATTTGAAAATCTAAATATTTCTTTATTTCTGCTAAAGGTAGAGCATTACCGGTGCTTCAGTAAACTTGAGAGATGAGATCTTTCAATTAAAGAGCCATAAGATGGCTAATAAAAGTAAAAAAAAGAACCAAGTAAATAGGTAAATATTTAAACATGTGTTGTTCAAGTAGGAATAAAACGTTATTTAAACCATTTAGAAAGAACTGGATGCAGTGTTTATCTAGTGACTGATGATTTTGGAGAAAGCAATAAATCACTTTTCTAAGAGAGATAAACAGTTTTTTCAGAGTATCAACACACTTCTCTATGTTTAACTGTAACCAACCCATATCGAGCCCTATCTAAAAGGTTTTAGTTAGTGACGGACATGGATCAGCTTTGTCTATTCCTCCATTTATTTGTTGGGTTTGAAATCTTGAATAGCAAAGTCAGCTGTATACTTTGACATGACTGCATGTTAAAAGTCTTTTCCCCTCTATTACCTTTTCAGTTTTGTTTCGATTAATTTCTCTGCACCTAAAAGGACAAATTTCTAAAATGAGATAACAGCGACAAACACAAAATATGGAATAAATATGGACAAAGGCTCAACACTACTAAGAAGAGTTGCTAAAGTCCTCTCGGCAAATTCAAGCAGGCCAAGAAAATCTATACGCTCTTCCTATCAAGTGTGTGATACAAGAACAACTGAGATGAACTCTTGAAAAATATTTACAATTTACCAAAAAAATTATATGTAGCCTTTCATGCCTAAACCTATTTACATTGAAATAGAGCGAGGCGTCGGTGTGGAGTGGGCGGTGTCCCGTTCAGCAGTGCTCTGAGCCTCTTTAAATCCTGCTAGTCCCAGCTTGCCAGGACAATCGGAGATCCTCTGCCACATCTGCACAAAACATGATGCTTCTTTGTCAGCACTAATTAATCCAGTTACTGAAGTCTGCAATCAGCAGCTCCAGCAAGCAGCCGTACATCCACATGCAGACAGAATAAAAAAAAATTAAAAAAAACACTGTGGGGAGCGAGCAGAAAGCACAGGAAGATTACAATATTGCTGCAAGGATGATCTGTGATGAGTCTTATGCAAGACAAATATGCAGACAGGCATGATTTTGTCTTGATACAACCACAGACTCATTTGTATCTCATTGGGAATTAATGTGATAGACTAATACCAGGTATAAAGCGCTATCGTGAACAATGCATCTGTCTCCAGCCCTGTTTGTTCAGACACCCACAAATAAAATCCAGTGCAGCCAGTTGCCTTCAGAACGTATCTAATAAGTAACCGGAGGCCACAGAAAACCTTACTGAAACAAACAGCATCATGAAAAGCAGGGTGCGCTCCACACAGGACATTCTGATCTGTCTTACTCCCTGACCTGTTCGGGCTGGTAACTCTGGGGGAGTTCCGGAGACAAGACAGCTGCTGGTTGTACACTCCACAAATACGGCCTTGATTTACGGGGCAAGAGAAAGACAAAAGACACACAGCAGGGACAGTTCAAGCTAGTTACAATCGATGGGAAGATAAGTGAAGGTAAACACAGGGCAGAAAACCTGTTGGAAGTCCCGAAAGACGACCAACCTATGCACGGTCAGAAATAGAGGTACGGAAGGGGTGCATTACCGTACTCCAAGGTGCAAAAAAGACATTAACAGTCTAAGGATATATATTGGACCTCAGAGTAACTATCTTTACCTTTGTCATTGTTTGAAAGGTACACACAAATTTCCTCAGCACTAAAAAGTACATTGTTGTACCATTTCTAAAAAAATACATCCATTAACGAAGCTGGATTTATTTAAGTGGGCATCATAGTTTTACTGTCAATACATTTATTTTAGTTTCTTTTACACCGTGGTCAACTGATGGGTCAGTCGTGTAAAGTCAATAATGATTGGCTATCAAGGTAGCGCTGATAAAAGGTCCAGACAATAGGGATAGAAATGGGTACCACCCCATTAACAAGACATTCATTGTACCCCTAAAAGTACAATCCTGTACTTTCATTTCTGAGTGTGAGGTAGTGCATTACATCAAAGCCCGTTTATGTAATACAATGTTCCAGTCAAAGTCCAGACTTAGTCTAGAAGGTCTGCAAATCTGGGGACATGCTTGAATATGTTTTGCAACACAACACACTGAAGTTTGTGAGAAAGTATGAAGCATCACTTTTGCAGGAGAGACCTAAGCTGGTAAAGTATTTGCTCAGTGTTTTTTGTCCCACACTCCAGTGGTTCATTCTGCTCGGCTAGGTGTACATTTTGTGATTTAGCTTCACCCTGCTGAGCTGCGTGTTTTGGGGACACCACCGAAATTGTGCGTGTGTGCGTCCTTTATTGTGGCAATTTCCTCTGAACTGCCGTTCCCTGACTGACGGACACGTCCTGTGTTCTCTGCTTTGCCTTATCGTCCCTGATCTATATTAAACAGTGAGAGCGCAGGCTGCGTATTCCTCCACCTCGTGTTGTACCTGTCATCCCAGCATCTGCCCGGCTGCCTGTCTGCCAGCCCCCCCCTCCACTCACTATCAGCTGTCCATCAGGACCTCCAGCTCATTTCATCTCTTTTTTTCCCCATTCTCATATCTTCAGATTTTCCTCTTTCTCATATTCATACCATCAACCAGACCCGGAGCTCTCCGCATGACTGTCGCCATCTACGGAGACGCTCTCTTGCTAACATGTGCTTTCAGTTTGGCAATTTCCTCATAGGGATCACTTCAGGAGAGATAACCTTCACACTTGCAAGAGTTTGACTTTTCCACTTCTCAGAGAGACGATGAGTTTGACGTATCTTTCAACTCCGTCTCTCATAAAATCCTTGAGAACGATACACAGGGTCACTCTTTTCATCCATCTTAAAAAAAAAAAAATCCCGCTGACATTTACCTGACTAACTTACTCCGTCTTTTCTTTACGCGGCCTCCATTTTTATATCTTCCCCCTGCACCGTGCCTCCGTGCTGATTCCCCGATACGGTCGCTGCCTCTGAAGAACAGGAAATGAAACTCTTTTTTTTTTTTTTTTTTTTTTTACCTCCAATCTCCCGCTCCCAACCCCTTTATCACCCAGAAACCTTGATTCCCTGCAAAGACTGCCTCTCCCTCCCCTAATGAACTCATTTTGAACGAAGGGAGAATACCATCTTATCTCAGTCGAGCGGGCCCTCCTCTTTCCTTTGAGACACTCCATTCTCCACCGCTCGCTACTCTTCTCGACTCTTTGGTTCATCAAAGGTGTTGCTAAGGCACACGTCCACAACTCCTCGGTCTGCTTACTTTATATCAGAAGCGATGAGATGAGGAAGATGACGAGAGAGAGAGAAAAAAAGGATATCATGTTTAATAGTCATTGGTTTTGTTGTGCATAGATTAGAAATAAAGGAAAAGACCATCATCAACTACCCATCTTATTTCATTTGGTTATGCAAATAGTATTTTTCCCTGTTAAAGCCATAACACAACGGATTATGGTGCGTTCTCTTGCCCATCACGTACACTTCCTTGCGGGGGTCTTGATGCCACTTCTCATTTTGTTGGGGTGAAACTGCAAACTTTGATCCGTTTTATTGAGAGTTGTGTGGCAGACCAACACAAGCTAGCGTATAATTGTTAAGTTCGGGGAACAGCATAGGTTAGAACATCTTTTGCAACTAAAAATCAGGAAGATTTGGCTTGCTGTACCAGTCAATACGATTTGGAACCACCTTTTCCTGCAATCACCTGTGTTTATTTAGGGACTGAAATATTTCAGCCATTCATCTTTGCAAAATCCCTAAAGCTCAGTCAGATTGGATAGAGGGTGTATGTGAATACCAAGTCTTGCCATTGGTTCTTACATGGATTTAAATCTGGACTTTGAACATGATTTATTTCCACTATACCTCAGTGTTTGCTATTGTGATGGAGAAATGTATTATTATGATTCATCTGTTAGTTTTTTTGGTGACCTCAGGATCGGGTCTCTGCTTTTCGCAGATGATGTGGTCCTGTTGGCTTCATCTGAACGTGATCTACAGCTCTCGTTGGAGCAGTTCGCAGCCGAGTGTGAAGCGGCTGGGATGAGGATCAGCACCTCCAAATCCGAGACCATGGTCTTGAGCCGGAAAAGGGTAGAGTGCCTTCTCCAGGTCGGGGATGAGGTCCTTCCTCAAGTGGGGGAGTTTAGGTATCTGGGGGTCTTGTTTACGAATGAGGGAAAAATGGAGCGGGAGATCGATGGACGGATTGGTAAGGCGTCTGCAGTTATGCGGACGCTGTACCGGTCTGTCGGGGTGAAGAGAGAGCTGAGCCGAAAGGCAAAGCTCTCAATTTACCAGTCGATCTACGTTCCTAACCTCATCTATAGTCAAGAATGTTGGGTGGTGACCGAAAGAACGAGATCGCAGATACAGGCGGCTGAAATGAGTTTCCTCCGTAGGGTGGCTGGGCTTTCCCTTAGAGATAGGGTGAAGAGCTCGGGCATCCGGAGGGGGCTCAGAGTAGAGCCGCTGCTCCTCCACATCGAGAGGAGCCAGTTGAGGTGGCTCGGGCATCTGGTCAGGATGCCTCCTGGACGCCTCCCTGGTGAGGTGTTCTGGGCACGTCCCACCGGGTGGAGACCCACAAGGAAGACCCAGGACTCGCTGGAGGGATTATGTCTCCCAGCTGGCCTGGGAACACCTCGGGATTCCTCCCGAGGAGCTGGCCCAAGTAGCCGGGGAGAGGGAGGTCTGGGTCGCTTTGCTTAGGCTACTGCCCCCGCGACCCGACCCCGGATAAGCGGAAGATGATGGATGGATGGATGTTAGTATTATTAACACTGAGAGCAGAGGGTGTGAAAAACAGAAGATGCAGATGGGCCAGAAAGCAGGTGTTGAGTTCACATGGGAACCAAGGTTACAGAAAACCATACTGCCTAAGATTATTGTTTCTTCTTATATACTTAGTTTTGAGCGTTTCTCGTATTGTGTTACGATTTAACCCAAGCTATTGCCATTGTTTTGTATTTTGCCAAGATTCACTTACTCCCAGCTATAGAGCCAGGTGTCTTCATCCTGAGAAATTCCCACCCAGAGAGAATAGTTTTGTCTTCAGAAAAGATAGATGCAAGGGTACTGATCTTAATAAATACTTATTTTCATTTGAGCTGGGATGAGGCAGTACTCAGCATTCATTGTGATCTGTACTTTCCTCCTATATGATCAATTGAAATATAATTAAACCTCCAAGATAAAATGAAAGAATCTCTCACCTCTTTATTTAAAATGCCTTTTTCCCACTACACTATCATGCTGAAAGGTGACATTTCACGCCGACCTTAAGACTCTTGTAGGTTTTACTATGTCACCATTGCTCTCCCCTAATGTCAATTTATCCTTCTGTCAACTCTTATCAGCGTCCCTGTCCGTGTTGGTGTGATACACCCCCACAGCATGATGCTGCCAACACCATGTTTAAACCTTTGGATGGTGTGTTGATGGTGTTCGGCATTAGGTTTTTCGTCACACATAGTACTTTGAATGCAGGTTGAACATTTCATTTTCGGTCTCATCTGACTAAAACACCTTCTTCCGCGTACCTTCTGCATACCAATGAAAAGGCAAGAGTTTCGGCTGAGAACATCAAACTTTTGATTGGAATCGTTTCCTTTTCTTTTTCCTATTGTGCACTACGTGCTGATAAACTGCAGGAAATCTTAATTAAATATATTAAAAGTTGCAGTTGTGACATGAGACAGTGCTAAAAGGTTAAAGGGTGTGAAAACATTTGTGAGGTACTGTAGTTTGAAATCCATCATGGATGAGCACTGATGTATTGTCTTCCACGGGGTCTGGTTTTTCATGAGCTTACATCCCCCCCTGTTGGTTATAAGGAGAATAGGACCTTGTCTTTTCTTCATGTCTTCAGAGGGTGGAGGTGAACTGGCGCCACCTTCAGCATTATAAAAGGGCATTTCTCTTCTACTATAGTCTGTGGACAAATCAGGCAGCTGAATGGTTACTGACACCACAGGAAAGAAAAATAAATAAAAAGATTTATCAGGACTATGACAGAGTGAAATTTAGGTTAAGGTCAATGCCAAATAAGAATACTATCCGTTTGTCACCTGAAACTAAACCTATCTTGAAGATGTTTCGCCTTCGATCCAAAACGCTTCTTCAGTTCTCTCCCCCTGGCACGAGAGGTCAAACATCTACAAGACGCCAAAAGAAGTCCAGTCGCCAACAACTCTCAAGAGAAGATGTGTATGTCCAGGATGAATGAGAAGCTACACCGGCTTACGATCCAAAACAGAGGAGATTTTGACCCAGTGAAGACCAGACTTAAATCTAATTGATATAATGTTCATCCTAAAGAAAACCCTCAAACACAAAGAAAATGGAGCCAAAACTCCAAAAGCAAAGGGCTTGTTCTCATTTGCCAGAAAAGTTCGGGGGAAGTTTGTCACAAACAGCTGTACGGTGCACAAGGTAATTCAATTTTTCATCTAGGCCCAGGTTGTTTTGGATTTTTCCCCCTTAGTAAATGAAATCATAATTTAAAGACTGGAGTTTACATTTTTCTACAGTGTTAAAATGTTTTTGATTGTTTACGACAAGTTAACAAAAACAAAAGATATCTGTAAAAGAGCACAAACTTTTTCACAGCACCCCAGGGCTGGGGGTGGGTTAAGGGCCTTTGACGCTCTGATCAGCTAAAACAAATCACATTGTACATTATTTTTAGTCTCACAGTTGCATTTGTCTGATAGGAGTAGTTTGGATTGCCAGTAAGTTCATAGTCTATACAGTGGTGCAAAAAAGTTTGCCCCCTTCTTGATTTTTTTTATTTATTATTTTTTGGCATTTTTGTCACACTTGTTTTAGATCATCAAACAAATAAAAAAAATGTTAAAGAAAACTCAAACACAAAATGCAGTTTTTGTGTTAAAGTTGTTTTTATTAGTAAAGGAGAAAAAAATTCCAAACTTGCATGGTCCTCCTGTATGTCAAAGTGATCCCCCCCCCCCCCCCGGCCCCCTTAAAACATTACTTATCGCTGTAACAGTGGTTTATCACGTCTGAGTTCAATTTCTCTAGCCACACCCCGTTTTGATTAATGCCACATCCGTTCTCAATCTATAAATCACTTAAATAAGCGGCTAATTCTGGGGGCGGTCCATTTATTGTTGAACTCCTTTGCATTCTTACGTCCCATTGGTGGAATGTCACATACTTTTGGGTTAAATCTGCCTTTTTTGACACGTTTTCCCCTTTTCCACTAGGGTTGGCTGGGCTCGGTCCTGGTCAAAGCGGGCCGAGGTGACCCTACACATCCACCTATAGACTGATCGGTCCAGTAAAGTAATGGTGCTCTCAAGCCTACCTACGTAGTGGTTGCTACTGATTGGCCTAGCAGTGTGTGTGTGTGTGTGAAGTGATGTCACAGGACGGTGCCTGACCGAGGACAGAACCCAGAGGGAACTGTTTACTAGACTGATGGCGCTTAGAAATGACATTACAGACTTTTCATGCCACTTTGCTCAACCATGTCCTTTCCCACTTCTGCGTTCCTAAGATGACAATGGAAACACAACCAGGCCATGCTAGGGCAGGCTGACTCTTGTGGAAAAGGGGCAAAATACATGTACATACACTATTAAGCATAATTTGAAATCTGAGATTCTTTCAGTGGGGGGAGCTGGCCATAAGGATAATCAGGAGGTGTCCCGAACATTAAGTTTGGTCTACTCCGGGGGGCTAGAACAGTTTTTGTACTCCAAAAGCTTGAGTTTGAGCCACTGTTATGGTCTGCTTGTGTATGTGAGTTAGACATCTTCCTTTATAAAATATGACATGTCATGCTGCATCTGCAGCGGATTAGTACCTCTCTGTTTCAGAGTATTTTGAAAGATCTGGAACAATCCTGGCAGTTTTCATGTCTACTTTTTTAATTTCATTTGCTAGACACTACCATGAGTCAGTAGGTCTTTCATGTTTTGAAAAGAAACCTGCCTGACTTCACAGGGCATCCAAATATAGGTCGCCTCAGCAACTGAAAATATGAGATATTCATAATAATGATAATTTTCTCATCCACAACCCTCCTTAAAGTAAAGAAACCTCAAAGCTCCTGGGCTGAATTTCAACACCAGCTGACCCATGCTTGTGATTCCAACAATGTACGCCAATCAAGAATACAATGTTAACTGTGGACACTAGACATTTTTCTCAAACCGTTCAGAAAGCAAATAATGGGGAAATTACCATTCGAAGCTACGTACATAACCATCACTTGACTGAACCGTAATGGTCTTTTTAATCCTCAACGATCCAGTTGTTGTCCTCCAGTAAAATAGCTAGCCCACAAGTCTTGTACCCAAAATCCAACCTAATCGGCTCTAAACCTTAATAATTCCCAACCCATTTTGTTTTATTTCTCATAGTTTTCATCAGAACTATGGTTAGCATGCAAGTTAGCCTAAAAATAATGGCACACTACTTCTGCTTTGTGTTTATTGGCAGCCCGCAAACAACGAAATGGTGCATTACCACTACTGACTGGTATGGAGAGTGGACCAGAATGTCACTCAAGGATCTAGTTGCTGGTTGTCTTGGGTCAATGCATTGCAGGGTTCCAATTTAATTTCTGCAGGCATTGCCATTTGTCTTGGTCAGGGTTGCCAAAAGATCCTCAAAGGGTAGACATCATGCCAACATCCAAAGAAATTCAGGACCAAATATGAAAGAAAGTAATAAAGATTTATCAATCTGGAAAAGGTTCTAAAGCCATTTCTAAAGCGTTGGAACTCTATTGTACCACAGGAAGAGCCGTTATCCACGAATGGAGAAAACATGGAACATTGGTGAACCCTCTCAAGCGTACCTCAAGAGCACTGCAACAAATCATCCACACAAACTAGCCAACAACAATATCCAAAAAACTTCAGGCTCACTTGCCTCAGTTAAGGTCAGAGGTCCTGACACCACCATAAAAAAGAGATTGGGTGAAAATGGCATGTATAGCAGAGTTACAAGACAAGCACTGTTGAGTAAAAAGAGTATTTTGGCTTATATCAGTTTAGTCAGTTTAGTTTTTATCAAAAAAACCACTTGATGATCTCCAAGACTTTTGGGAGAATCCTCTGTGGACTAACGGGACAAAACTTGAACCTTTTTGAAAAGTGTATGTCCCGTTACATCCACCCAACTTTACACAGTAAAATACAGTGCTAGTAGTGTGATGGTATGGGGCTGTTTTTCTGCTTTAGGTCGTGGAAGACTTGCAGGTTTGGATTTTTTTTCTCTCCCTTACTTAGAAAACCCTTCACTTAAAGCTGCCTTTTGTGTTTACTTGTGTTGTGTTTGATTTTTTTGTATTTATTGATGTGAAACGTTTAAGTGCAACATACATACAACAAGAAAGAAAGAAAGAAAGAAAGAAAGAAAGAAAGAAAGAAAGAAAGAAAGAAAGAAAGAAAGAAGATCTTTTTTTACACCGTTGTGTAAAAATTCTTATTCAACTAAACCACCAGAGGGCAGCAGGTTTCAACTTCTGACCTTGTTTTTACAATTACAATTGGAATCCGTTTTAACAGCTGTGGGCAGAGATAATATCAGAATTTGAACACAAACACACACACACACAGTCATACACACACTGATCCAGTCTCAGGGTGAGCTTTAATTACCAGGAGGATTATCTTAAGTAATATTGTCTTTACCTTCACCGAGCCCATGAGGCACAATCATCAGTCTGCACTAATCCTAATCTTGTTTTCTCCAACACTTTTCCAACCTCTTTGTTTGTTGTAGCAATCTGTCAGCGGGTAATCTATCCTCTCTTTGAACCATGTTTGCCATATCAAAGTCTGTGCTACTTAATATAAATGTGTGTGGAGTTATTTTTTTTTTTTTCTCTTCACACACTATTGGCTTAGTCAGTAGTATTTATAGACAAAACAGAACCAAACACGTCTGCTTTTAATCTGAAATTACCATGAAATAATAAAAAAAAACATCTAAAAGTGGAGCTATAAAATACTAATCTGCTGGCTTTCACACATATTAAATATAGGCCACACTGCAGGGGTTGGACGTGGTATGTCATTCATCATGCTGTCACCCCCCTCATTTAAATAATTATCACGTGCTTTCTATTTTTTTTTTATATCACTTTCTTGCTCATTTGTCTTCACTACTTCTTAGTGCAATAACATCATTGCCGTCCGTTAGCCACGTAATCCGATTTCCTCTCATTCTTCCTTGTCTCCTGTGCCTTTAACGCAGGCGCTTATTGGAGGATGGATGAAAATGCGGGGAAAACATTAAAAAGGGAGGAGGATTGCCTCAAACAGGATCAGGGGGGAGAAGGAGGAGAAAGCGAAAGAGAGGGAAGAGGATAAGGAGGCAGTGACCCACATAAATGGAATGAAGAGTTGCAGAATGAGCCTCCTGTCTCCACAGACCTCAGTGCCACACCCATCCAGGCCTTCCCTCTATCTGCTGAGGAGAATGCACCCATTCTCTGAATATTTCTATGAATAAGTCAATCAGAGACAAATATTTGACTTCTCCCTATAAGAACGGAGACAATGGACAGGACTAGAGATCTCTTCTTTAGATTTTACATTAAGGTTTATCAAAGCTTTACTACCTCCTGTTTATCACCTCCTTTCCTCCTCCTGACCCTCTCCTGACTCTTCCATCCCCTATCATCTGACTATTACCCCTCCCCCCCCTCCTAAATTCACACCCAGCACCCCCCTCTTCCTCCTCTCATTTCCCAGAGGAGAGGTTGTTAAGTGCAGCACATCATGATCTGAGGTCAAGTATTCTGCAGCAGATCCCACACCATAGACACAGAAGCTCGGATCAATTATTTATTATGACACAGTCATACAAAAACACTCACAAGAGCAATATTAGTTCGAATGTAAGTACAACATTGTTCTAGATTTTCATTTTTCAGGAACTGATCACTGCATGGTGATTGGATGGGTTTGTAAGCACTCTCCTAACCACTAGGCTACCTAACACGTTTGGTAGCAGGTGAACTCTGCGCATGCGCTTAGTACCGGTCTAATTTGTTAAGACCGCGGGAAGCAGGAAACAACAGACAATTTTAATTTATCGAAATAAAAGCTTTGAATTGTCTCTTCCAAAGTATCATCTTTTGTTCTCCGAGAAGGTTATTAGGGTAAAAAAAAGGTCATTATAGTTCTTAATTTGCCAAATTATAGCTTTTTTAAGAGTAGGCCAATCTAATACCTTTTAAAAGTATCTAATGTTGCACTTGCACCGAAAAAAGTTTTCGGTTCGAATCCCACCTTTGGGTTTTTCTACATTAATTAAGTAGTAAGCAATGATTAGTCTGCATGTTCTCCCTTTGCTTGTGTGGGTTTACTGCTTCCTCCTACAGTCCAGAAACATGACTGTTAGATTAACGGGTCTCACTAAATGGACTTTAATATGTGTGTCGCTGTGTTGCTCTGAGATGGACTGGTGACATTTCTTAAAATAGAGATAATTGTACTTTTACAATGGAAAGGGACAAAATCCGTAGCAAAAGCCATATAAGATCCATCAATCCATCTTTTAATACCCGCTTACATGGCAGGCTGGTGCCTATCTTGGGCCGTCATTAGGTGAATGGCATGGCACACCCTGGACAGGGCCATATACTGTATTACATTAAAATGATTTAACATTTAATCTAGCCAATCAGATGGTAAATGTTAAGTTCCTTAACAATTCAGTACTAACAGCATTAAATTACTTTGGAACAAATCCTGCGTAATATTTTTGATTAGCCGAACAAGTCGACTCTATCAATCATTATACTTACTTAACATGTTATGTTAATGTTTTTACTCCTATTTAGGTCATGTAGACTGACAAATATTGTCATGTATAAAGTTTAAATCAATATACGATGTTACATTTAGAATCTGACTAATGTATATCAATAAAAAAAGTAGGGATGCACCGATACCGATACTGGTATCGGCACCGATACCGTCCAATGTACATGTACCGTATCGGTTAAACTCAACTGATTACCATAAACCCATACTCAAAATGTGGAAAATCTGCAATAAATTCACAAAAAGAGATTAATTTTTTACATTAAATGTTATTTTTGTGATAATTTTACATTTTACATCTGTTATTTTGTCGTTCAACAATATTATCAGATCGGTATCGGGGAGCGACAGATATACAAAATCGAAGTATCGGGACTAAAAATGTCGGATTGGTGCACACCGAAAAAAGTTTAACTAATTAACTTGTATATGTTTAAAATTTGGGGTGTTTTTGTTTAATTTGATACAACTCTAAAAAAAATGGCTTTTAAGCATAAAAATATTTCACATATAAGTTTTTTTAAATATCTCTAAATAAAGATGATGTCTATTATTACACACTTAACGGTCTCACAGTAAAAGACTTTGCGCTCAAGCGTGCTCCATTTATTTTGAAAGAGTACATACCGGAAATGGGCAATTACACTGTTCTACTTTACACTGAAAAGGAAACTAAGCAACGTCCAGAAAAATAACCTCACAAGCTCCTCTTTAACTGTAGTTCCTCCCTTAAATAATGTCTTGTGCCCCGGGTTTTCAGTCTCCGAGGTGACCGGAATTGGTAGCAGCAGCGGGCGCAGCGGGAGCAGCAGGAGCAGGGATGGCGCTGGTCACCGTCCAGCGGTCACCGACACCGAGCACCACCTCCAGCCCGTGTGTCTCTGTAAGTACTTATCAGCTGGATATACATTTGGAGTCGGTTTAGCCCCTCTTCTCTCTGCTTTATCATCGGCAATGTTCATGGGAGGCTAACTTTTCTAGCTGCCGGTATTTTTTTTTTACTGTAACATTAAAGAAAGTAGTGGCAGTCCTTTACGGTAGACTAGAAGTTGTTTAGCTTTAGCTCAGAGGGAGCGCTTGGGTTAAGAGATTTATAGATGTATAAATAAATGAAAAAGTTGGTTAGTTTTTGTTGTTTTTAACGTAGCTCTTCAAGCTAGCAATGTGTGGCTGACTAGTTTTAGATGGGGTGGTGTCAGAGAAGCCCGGCTTATCAGTAGAGGTTTAATGGGTTCATTTGCTGCTCAAGTTATTGTACATGTTTTAGTCAATATTAGCAGGCTTGTCAGTCCCACTTGGAGGCTGCGGGGCCCTTCCCGTTATCCGCTCTGACACGCTCAGCGGGCTCTCCAGCTTCCTCCTGACACAGATGTGTGGCTGCCGGAGATACAAAAACCAACAGCAACTTCTTCACCAATGACTGGAACAAACTTAAGGGCTGAGTTTGTCTGGCCTGAAACAGAAAGGATCAGCGTGAATCTACAGGGCCTTACTGATAATTGTATTTCTTTTTCATGACTGCAGTGGAGCTTATTAAAAATGATTTGGTCCTGCAGATGCATTAAACCCAGCAGAAGCATACAGTGATATTCATATTAGAAGCAAAAGCATTAAGATTAAAAGCAGTGTAAAAAGATGAATAGAAAATAATACATTTAGGAAAAGCAGAATATTCTTAAAACATTTACAAATCATAGTAATTAGAACTTAAGATCACCTGTACAAATCTTGATTCCCCCCCCCCCCCCCCCCCTTTTTCAGCTTATGCTTTTTTCAGTTTTTATAAAAATCATTCGTTCGTTTACCAAAATTCCCACCGAAGGTATGGTTGGGCACACTACCGAGGTTATTCAGTTCATATCCTCTCAGTTCAAAGCAGAGATGCTCTCACCCTGTCCCTCAGCACTCAATTCAGGTAGTTGAAGTGCCCCGTTGCAAGGTAGGGCGGTCCTCAAAGAAGCTCAAACGCATCACCGTTTCCTAAAACATAAACATGCAAAATTAATATGCCTATATGTGTTGTGGAAACGGCTTTACCCCTAATCCTGCAGCAAACACTGTAGATTTGTTACCTTAGTACTTAAGTTTAACTATATGGATTTTTTTGATCATTTATTGATATTATATTTTGGCATATAATTATCCAGAAATAAGAAAACGTTATGTATACAAATTTCAAAACATACTTGTGGAAAAAAAACAATTGATTAGGGTGACTGTAGTTATACCGTTGTGTGTTGACATTTACTATAATTGTTTATAGGGATGTAAGAAAATATTGATCTGCCGATATTAGGGCTGCACAATTAATCGGATTTTGATCCAGATCACGATTTTGGTGGCCATAATTAAATTAACCTGATCGTCAACGATATTTACATTCAAAATGCGAGCTTCACTGCGTGCCTCGTCATCATACACTGCCTAGACCTATAGTCTGCCAACTACCATGGGGCAAACGCATGGCTAAAGCTTCATTAAGCGGCCCAAATAAAAACCGCGCACACGCCACTCAGCACTCAATGGCTGCACTACGCTGGCGACGTAGCAGGTGAAAAGGAGTATTTGAGCAATGTAGTTGATCCAAATCTCCATTATGGATCTGACTAGTAAGCAGAAAGTGTACTACCGACACAGTAAGTAGCCGGTGGATGCTACGCTATCCCACAATGCAGTGGACGCCCCAAAATCATAGAAGAAGAAGGACCTAGCTAAAAATGGCTTCCGACGAAGTATCAACCATTGACACCGCCGCAGTTTCGGCGGATAAATGTACGTGAAGCAATGTTACTGATTACTGTAATTGTTTTTTGACTGATTAAACATTTAAGTTGTTAAGTCATACCAGGCAAAATAACGGCTAGAGGATGGCGGGACCACAGGTGAACGTAACGTAAATATCTGGGTCAACAGAACAGTAAATACGGGTCAAAGGACATGCAAAATGGTGGAGCAGTACGTCTTATTTCATGCCTATTACACGATTTTTTGCTATGCAGTATTTACTACATTAACGGGTGAGTACTAGTTGCTACGTAGCATATAGTAAATACTAAGGATTTGGATGCAGGGAATGTCAAAGGCCTTTTCTGTATAAGCTGTAATTGTATCCGTTAAACTGCAATTTGAGATTGCACTCTGCAATAACATATTTAGCTTGTACTTTTAAATATATATATATCTATATATATATGTATTGGAGTTTGTTTTCTTTAGGGTTTTTTTGCATTATTAATCATCTATTCTAATGTAAAGTTTTATTTTTCACAAACAAATGTTGCAACATTGTATGTTTAAAATTGGTGCAATAAAAATAGATATTTTAAAGGACTGAATGAACGATCTTGATTAATAACTGTGATTACAATATTGATCAAAATAATCGTGATTATTATTTTGGACATAATCGTGCAGCCCTAACCGATATATCACTATGTTTTATGTCAAGATATTGTGTCAATATTCAAAGTACAAATTGTTTTGTTTTTTTTCCCATAAAATTGGTGGCTGTTTTCACCTTTTGTCGTTTCAGTGAATCAACTAGATTTAGTAATAAAACTGAATGTGTTGCGGATGAAACAAGTTGGGGTGTTTAGAATGCTGTCACAGTTTTTCTACATTTCAGTTTTAAAAATCACAATATATGGTCTTACTCATAGTATCGTGATATATCGCAATATATTGTATCGTTGAAACCACAAATTATAATATCATCAAGCGGTACCGACGCTTGTTCTGAGCAGAGTATGAGCTCAAATCAGACAAGACATCTCGCTGGATTTAAGCATACTGCTAAGTGGAGGAGAATAAATTATCAAGGGGTAACTCATAGCAAAGAGGGAAGAGCATGGCGCCGAAATACCTGTCTGCCTGCTGCGTGTGGCTTACTGAAGACAGTAACTGTGGTTGCCCCGGTGTGGAGTCCTGCTGCAGCCAGTTGCACGTTGGAGTCCGGTCTTGTTTGGTAATGCTGCCTAAATTGGGTGGTAAACTCTGTCTAAGCCTAAATACCGGCACCATTTTTACCTCATGTTACTGATTTTACTAAACAGAGACAGTGTAAAAGTAGTGTTGTGGTTAGCCAGTCAGAGAAGAGAAACTTGCATATCATTAATCTTACTGAGCAAGCCCAACGCCACATCTTATTGAGTTTCCACTCCCACACTGAACTGGCATAAAGGAAAATAGACTGGAAAATTTATTTATTTGGTTGTTTTTTTTGACAGAAACTGTCATTCTTTGATACCGGAGAACACTGAAAAATTATTAAAAACACCAGTGAAGGAGAGCTTTAAAAATCAGAGTATTGTGATATATCACAATACATCGTATTGCCCCTTTGTACAGTGATACATATCGTATCACCAGATTCTTACCAATACACATCATATATATATGCATAAATCAGATCCCACAATGTTATGGCTTTTTCTTTTTTGCTGTATATTATTTTGCTAGACATTAAAGTAATTATTTTACCATTAAATACATACAGTTTCTTAATTTTAAATGCTGTGCCCCTTGGCCCTCCACCCTCTATTGCAGAATAAATTGGGACGCCCGACCCCATAGAAACCCAGGTTGGAAGGCAAAAAAAATGCCATTTAGCTAAAAAGCAGCAGCAGACTAAGACAAACAAATTTATCAGTCAGTGTCATCCAACATTGTTGGGAGGCTATAAATAGTGTTTCTAAAAATAGACATTTCAATATTAGTTGTTAAAAGCGTTTTCAAGGGGTTGGTGGGAAGAACAATAAAAAGCTTCACAATAAAGGGAAGGGTGTAATCTGAGTAACTGTACTTTAGTAATGAACCGCATTTAATGGCATTAGGGTAAAGCTTTATATATATATATATATATTTTATTTTATTTGTGAGTTTCTAAAGTGGGAGACTGAGGCAGTGAAGAGATTGTACATAGAGGGCACCAGCTGCTTGTCATGAGACCCATTTCTGTTTGGGAGAAGCCATGTGAGCGCTCTTGTGAGGCGGCAAGGGAAGGACGGAAAGGAAAGTTTAATAGAGAGCACGGCCAGGAAGAAAAAATGTACTCTTTTGAGTTATTTTAATGAAGAATGCAGATAAATGGACATAAAATGCTTAAATCTTTTCCATTTACCCTGGGCTCTCATCCCACAAAATATTACTTTTAATTAAGTAATAGGTTTTAATAGAATACTTTTAACATTACTTTTAATTTTAAAAATATTTTTCTTGGACAACTATTCTCTTTGGTTTTGAATGCTGTATAGCTAGGAACATTTTCGCTTTCCCTTTTTTTGATTTTGAGATATTTGTCATGATGCATAACCATGGCAACAAAGTGGTTACAAACTGAGAGCAGTTGATTTGGATTACAATATCACAAATAACCCCTCACCTGCAGCGATATACAAGTTGAAAAGGAGAAAGAGCAGGAGCAAAGAGGAGAGAGAAAAGGAGGAAGTTCAGACCTTCACTTCCATTGTTTATTATGGGTAGTGTGTGATCTTTGGCAAAGAGGCTGGATGCTGTGGACCCTCTGGAGATTAATGTGTGAAAAAAGGAAACTTCTTAAAGGAAAAGTTAGGTTTTTTTTTCAAACTGGCCTTTTTTTAAAACAAATATTACATTCATTTGCTCACTCAGACACGTTCAGGAGGCCTTTATATCCAGTCGGGAACAGCATATATCCATATAATAGGAGGCAATCAGGGCAGGAGTTCTCCGCCTGTAATAAGGCATGATCTGCCCCAAAACTCCTTCATTCAGTCACGTTTTGTTACAAATAGTTGGCGATATTCCCCTTTGTCTTTGGAACGTCTCAGAGGTGCTAAGATATTAGCTTCCTGGGATTTTACAGGCTTTTAATGCAACCAATTCCAACTTGCAGTAACCTGAGATTTCAATGCCGTCGCAGCCGTCCACCATTACAGCTGTAGTCTGTGTAGGTTGGAGAAAAGGGAGCTTGTGGAAGCTGAACGTCCAATTGGTCATTCGGTTAGTACAATTTGTCTAACCGACTGCCGTAGAGCCCTGAGTGAAATTCCTGCTCAGACTTTGGCCTGGAGCACGGCAGTGACGTCTTCATAATCGTCCGATAGTTTAGTTGTATTATAGCCTCTAAATCACCCTAGAACATAACTAATAAGCACTTGTGAGACGTTCTGATCTCCGAGGGGAGTAGTGCTAACAATTAATAAGAAAACATGGCTAAATGAAGGAGCTTTGGGGAAGATAATGCCTTATTACAGAGGGCAAATCTCCTGCATCTGGATATATACGTTGATCAGACTGGATAAAAAACTTCCCGTGAATGAACTGAATGTTTCTAAAAATAAGGTCCAGGTTGAAAAAAAAAAAAATTTCCTTTTAAAGTGAAGACTGCGATGGACCCTGAGCATCCTCTTTCCGGAGAAGTCATACGAGAGCAGAGCATCTTCAGTCGGAGGCTTCAGATCCGCAGAGTGATACAGGAGATCAACCCTCCCAACCAGCCATCAGCATCTACAACACATTTTTGAAGAAACTTGCACAGTATGAGTTACAGGAACATTTAATTGAAATGAACAGATGTAAGTTAGTGCATTCAGCCAGCAGCAGCTTGATTCCTTCTCCTCATTTGCTTTATGACCACTCTCTGCAGGTATACATGTGGTGGCACGGTAACTATGGCGATCAGTTCGCTCCTAGCTGCTTACAGGCTAAGCTACATCAGCACTGTGTGTGTTTGTGAGTACTTTCAGCCTATACCAGTGTTTTGAACTCCTCTAATCTGCTGACAGAGGCATTTCCTCAGCTGCGTTCGCACAGGAAGCATCTGCTCCAGGGGGCTGCTGGTCCTCCCGCGGGTTTTGTCTGGGGCTGATGTTTGCCGCCGTTCAGCCGGCAGCCTTTAACAGGCCCCGTCACGTCAAGCTTCAGCTCAAGCACAGCTGCATCCAGCTTCCTATCTTTATTTTTTTACAGTAAAAAAAAAAAGAAGTCCGTCTATTGTTTTCACTTTGGCCTTTGTGATGGTTGACAAACTGATACCAAAAAGAGGAAATTCAGTTGTTTTGGGGTTGTTTTTTTTTCGTGTTGGGGCTGCGCTGGTTGTAGTGGTGGTGTCGGGGGGTGCAGGGATGCTCAGCCTGTTCGGGCCTCTATCCTGTGAGTGAGGGTCACTTAAAATACCAACCCCGGCCTTATCAGACGACAAGCACCACGCTGACACGCCAGCCTCTTCAGCACATCTTTACTCAAGAGTGATTCTGCCCCACACGGCATGTGACTCCTAAATGTTTTTTTTTATTCATTATAATACAGTTTGTTGGTTCAGAAAAAAAACCCAAAAAAACTCCCATCTGCCTGATATGTGGAAACCCTGAATAAATCTTTCTCTCTGCTTGTTCCTCAGGAATCGGGGAGTGCTGAGGATGAGCGCCGCTCCCAGCCCAGGAGGTGAGGTCATTCTCTGTATCATCGTGTTATCGGGCGCATGGAGCTTTCTGCAGTAACTTCCTGTTGGGGTGGGAAGAAGAAGCTGCAAGTCTGCGCTAACACCACTAGGGGGAGACTGCACATCAGCAATAATGTTTTTGGTTTTTCTTTTTAAAGCATTATTATTACTATTTAATTGTGGTTTAGCTATTCACTCCTACACAATGTTTTACTTTAGTTACTAAAGACCAGAAATGTTTTGTTTTTCTGGACTTGGGGTGTGCAACTTGAACACAACTACACACACCGATTCAACAAAACATTACGGCCTTTTTACTCAGCACAGTTCGGTTGGTTTTTTTGGTTTAGGTGAAAGCGTCTGACTTGTTGTGTCGCTCATTTCTGCATTATGACAGAGCTATCAGAGGAACCTGTTTCCACCCAGACCGGTCCGTGGCCACGCAGCGCCTATACTGTACTCAGTCTTCCTCTGACGCCTTTCTGTCGGAACCGGCAGCGATTCCTCCGGTCTGTCGGGATCGCTTCCTTCGCGCGCTACTTATCCTCAACCCTGCTGCAGGACCAGTGGTGTAGCAGCAAATAACAATTTAGGTGGGCCCAGCAAAAAAAAAAAAAAAAAAAAAAATATATATATATATATATAAATATTGTTGAAGTTACGTTATTTCCGCTGTTCGACAGTTGTTTTAACAGATTTGTGTTTGTATTCATCAGAAACGGCTTAGAACAAAGCATCCAGGCAAAATAAAACATATTAAAGGTGTAGCCGAACGTAGATGGTCCTATCAACTCTCTGACACAAACAATAGTTATTTTGGGTTCACTAACAGTTGAGACAATGTGATGGTCTCCTTGATGTCACTACAGCTGTTGAGTTATTTGCTGATTGTGAAAATCTAGAAAGTAAAAACATAACCACTGCCAGCTATCCAATGCTTTTGCATATTCATTTGATTCCATTAAGGGCTAATATCAGGGCCGCACACTCTGTAGATGGTGATAGATTTAGAAGCTGTTAATTATGTTGCTGCAGGCAACCATATATGAAGTTACATACAGGCAATAAATATGACAATGATGTAAAACCAAACAGGGAATGAGAGGAGAGTTCGATGAGGAGTTTGGTGACGGCACCCAGCACCTGAGTCCACAGAGAGTGAATTTTGGTTGCATTTCTTTGCACCACACGACCAAGAGGGGGCGGCTTTCTTTGCAGCTCTTGCATGAACAGGCGGAGACAAACCACAGCATAACAGTCAGGGCAGGCACCGCCGTCTCTAAGATGGTGCACGGACAAACCCCGCCAAACGATGACAACAACGTAACACAAAGGATAACTAAAGAACACGACTACATATGGAACACAAACTACAATGTAAAACAGAAGTTCTACAATTAACACCAATATCAGGCGCCACCTTCCACGAACGCTGAACTGAAATGGGACTACATGAAGGGGGGGAGACAAACACTGTTCACTTTGAGTTTGGCATGCTGGAATAGAGGAGATGGATTTTGTTTTAGTCTAACAAACAAAAAAAACGTCCCCCGAGCAGCATGCGCACATAGGTCATTCGACTATAGAAAGATTTAATTCTGATTTGATTGTGTAAATCCTTAGTCGTAGACACCCCTATTAGCAACGTTTAAAATGAATTTATTTTATTCATTGTGACATTTAGTTCTTTCTTTTTATACTTGGAACGGTACTTTAATGGATTAGTCTGGAATATTTAGCAAGCGATTGTAATCCTTAATAAAACTGCTAGTTTAGACTTGGTTATGTAATTATAATGTAAATATTGTGCAGTAAAGATATGTATTGCGGTATATTCTTCTTTTTCTTATGTATAAAATGACTCCTTATGAAGTTCTCACTCCAGACTCATTGCAGTAGAACAACTTCAACTACGTTTAGATTGCCGTTTAAAGAACATTTACGGTGCAAAATGCATTAGAAAAAATATTCACGTCTTTTTTCTCTTTTTTTTATGATCCAACACAAAAATTGTCACAACATAACTAAAGATGGATAGATTTTCAATACAATGAAAGCTAAATATTATGAAGTTAAATTTTTATATTTTATGCTTTCCTGGTTATTTATTTATGCATTTAATGTTGCATAAAAAACTGGTAATATTTGAATCAAAAATCAAAAAAGTTCAACGACTTTTCCAAAAAAAACTACTAAACTTTCAATATCTAGTGTGAAGACAAATACTGAACATCTGTATCCTTGTGTACCTGGTATTTAAGCACACTTGATGACATCATCAAAATATATAACCGCGCTATAAAGGTATAGTCAATCTCTCTGCCTTTGAATAAATGTATATGATTTCTAAATTATACATTATTTATATATTTATATATATCACCCACTAGTAATTATACATATAATTCGTTATTTCTTTTGAGAAAGTCGTTTTTTCGTGTGGGCCCTGGTCCCCCCAGGCCCACCCCTGTGCAGGACCACTGCAGATGGAGAAACATCCCCACTTGAGCTGTAGTTTGTGGGATGTTCTGACCCAGTAAACGGATCAATCCATTTTAGTTTCTTTTCTCTGCTTCTGACGGCTCAGTTTTGGGAACCAAAGGTTTTCTTCCTCGCCAACAAGCGACCAGAAAAGAGATGAGCCGTGCTATTAATTCTGATCAGTGTTTTATTTTAGGGGGAAAGCTGCATGTGGATCATACCTCTCCGTTATCTAAATAGGGAACCAAGTTTGCAGGAGTTTGATTGAAGCCGGCCTAATTAGAGAGCCTGTTTGCAGGCGTTTTTGTAATCGTTTTCTGCTCGTCAAGCAGAGGAAGAATGCCGCCTTTGTTCCAACGTTTTGGTAAATATCTGGTCGGCTTGCCGACGTCACGGAACAGCGGTCGCTTTGCATAATACAGCCGGCGGACTTGATTTTTTTTTTCTTGTTGTTGCCTTTTGACGTGCGCAGCGAGGCGATCATAAAAGACTGGGATGTCAACACGGTCTTCTCTTTTTTTTTATTTTTGTTTTGTTGCCCCGGGTGGCTCCGGTGTCCCAGGGCCACGCCACTCCCCAGATCTGTTTGGGCCTCACTGTGAGAAGATTTTAGCATTTTTATTTTTTCTCTTGGCAGATTATTTCACTTCATTTAAGAAGTTTTAGACTAATCCAGTATCTGCCAGTGCAGTAAGACAATTGCAATTGGTTAGAATTCTCAAAATTCTCTTAATAAGATTAATAATCTAACCCCTTCTGCTCTTGCTTAGTATATAAGTCTTAAAACAAGAACAAAAATACTTTTTGCTTGGAAACAAGGTTGTTGGACTTGGTTAGACGGACGGTTTTTGCAGTGTAGTTGGAGCGTTGCGTTGTGGGAAACACTAGCAGCAGTCATTAAAGAGGGAGTGGAAGATGAAAGGCTGAACGACCAATCCTGGACTTTACAGACTGAGCTAATGTTTGAGGTGCAGCCTCACTAATCTAGATTTATCATGTAAACAATAACATGATAAATCTAGATTAGGTGCTTTCATAGGTAATAAATCTTGGATTTATATTTTATTTTATTTTTTTTTTATTTTTTTTTTTTACTGTAGTCATCCCTGGAGGTGCTTGAGAATAACAGCCAGTAAAACTCTAAATGTTCAGTTTAACATCAGGCCTTTAGATTAAAACCCTGGTTCATGGAGGGGGCAAAGTTTTTATCCTATCAGCAGGTTAATAAACAAATTACAGCAGCGTGCTGCAGATTAGTGGACCTCAGGACTGTTCCGAGGTCAAACTCTGCAAGAACTAGCGTTGTAAGGTTGACTCAGTCGGAAACCGACACGTTTCGAGTATTTTTAATCGGCCTCTTTCTGTTCTTGCCTCTTTTTTTGTTCTTTTTTTTTCATTCGTGTGACAAACTTCTTTACAGTAAAGGAGCTGAATCGAATGCATTAGAAAGCAGCCAGCTGAGAGGAGGGGGCCTTTCAGTCACATGCTCTTACATACCTCAGAGTTAATGTACACCGACTGTCAGACCTGGGAAATGTTGGTTCTGCATGCATGCATCAGGCCAAGAAAGGATTCATTGCGACTTTACTCCCCATACAATGAATAATGTGTGAGAGAAAATAAAACACACATTTTGGGGCGGTTAAAGTCCCTTTTATCACGGTTTGAGAGATTATGTGGATAGGACCAGAGTTCGGCTACGTCTACTTTTCCTCTATACGAAACAGAGCCGGAGAAAGGGATAATACAACCTCCAAATTTGATGTGAAGCTGTAATAATCAATATTTTATTAGCTTATGTTATCTTTTAGCTAACTTTTGGTTTTTGGCATATTTGCTCAGCGATATTTTTATCCATTTCTGCCCTTATTATCTTATCGATGCATCCCCATAAATTTTTTTTTTTTAAATGCTGATGTAGTTGTTTAGTTTTACACCAAACTCACTGAAAGGAACATTTAATTTCCAGGTTTTCCTTTGTCTGTTTTTTGGCATGTCTTTCTGAAAGGATAAGCGTCGACGCAGTTCGAGTCACTGATTTGAATTCAAAGACGCGCAGCACCCGCCGTTTATTACGTAAACCGTAGGACCCTTCCTTTAACCTGCTATGATGGATATTACAGCCCCATGTGGTCCCAATTATCTGCTGAAGTCATAGCTTTTTGGAAGAGTGTATTCAAACACACACACACACACACACACACGCTTCAGACTGCAGAGTGTTTTACAATTTGGCTTCAGCTACTCTACATTTCAGATTCCCTCTACCGGAGAGCGAGGAGCAGCCAAAGGTCGCGCTGCGTGACCTCTGATGCGAATTACGTAAGGACTCTGGTCCAATTAGCCGTGTGGGCCCCACCTCGCATAGATGCTGGATGCTGAGATTGAGGGGGACATTCCCCTGCAGTGCAGTTTACTTTTTTTCTTTTTTTCTTCTTTTACCCAGGCGGCTATTGAGTGACTCCTACACTGCTTCTCTTTGTGTCAACATCTCTTTTCCACACAGACACACTCCAACAGCTGCCTCTAACCCCCCCCACCTCCCCTCCTGCACCACTGAAGTATAAAGTTGCTGCAGTGAAACAATGAATCTCTCCCTCACACACACAGACACGCCTAGAGACACACACTGCTGCTGCCCCCTCAGGGCTGACACTGTCAACAACAGAATTGGTGAATAAAGATCTCTATATAGAGTACTTTTTTTTTTTTTTTTTCGCTGAGTAAACCTTGAACTGTTTGGATGAAGAGTGAAAGCAGCTAATGAGTTTAGGTTTCTGGAATAAGCAGCACAGAAGAGTTGCTTCCAATCTCCCTGCCTTCCTGAAACAAACTGCTGCAGGAATGTGCCCAAAGCTTCTCAGATTGTGTGTTTGAATGCTACGCTTTCCTGGAAATGACCTCCATCACTTTTTTTTTTCTTTTTTTTTTGGCATATGCATATTAATGACCTTTAAAAAATTGTAGCCGTTTTAAAAAAAAACTCATCTTGATGTTTCCCCCCCCCCATGGTTCAGTAAAGTAGTTAATAGGGATGTAAGAATATGTCGATATATCACTTTAATTTTTCACCATATCATGCCGATAGTCAAGAGCAATGGGTTTTTTTATGTTTATGTAATAGAATTTGAAAGGAACCATTGATGACAGTAATTTTATACGTAGTAAAATGAAAAATTCAACCAGTAGTTTGTCTGTTTTTCACCTTTTTTCGTTGCAGTGGATCAGCTAGATCTAGTTATAAAACTGGACATGTTTAAATATGAAACAATATAGCGTGTTTGAAATGCTATGGGAGTTTGTTCTGCAGTTAAAATCAGTTTTTAAAATCACAATACATATAGCCTTACTCATAGTACCACAATATATAATAATGTACCAGCCCTTATTGTGATATATACCATAAACCACACCACACCCCTTGAAGTTGATGTTTTTTTTTACTCTTTAATGCCCCTGTTAATATGGCTATTTGCATTTCCTGCACTGCTGTGTAGAGGCGATCATGCAGAAATTCCATCAGTAATATATAAACAGTTCTAAAACATGCGCTTTCCATCCTCCACGCTTTGTTTTATAGCCTTCCCGCCGCCATTGTGTCCGTCCCGTGCGGCGTGACGCCATTGCAGTTCGCGTCATCATATTGTTTGATCAGAGGTGTTTGCGCGCGGCAGACAGCATGGTTTGTTTGAGATTTTTAGCGTGCAGCATCACGAGGACTCCTTGCTTTAAATACAGCAAACGGAGCCGATTCTTTGTGACAGCCCACTTAGTCATCGGTTCTTGCCCGACCAGTCTTTGTGTTGCTCTGTATCCACGTTATGGGATTCGTCGAGCGGCTTCAACGCCAGGTGCGCACTTGCAGAGCAGGTTGGTCGGGCCGAGAGTTTAAAGGCTCTGCTGCCGGAACAAGAAGGGCGAGCTGCAGCAACGAACCTTTTTCCGACGGAGCGCGGCTTCTGGAACGCTGGCTCCTCGTGTGCAGACTTGCCTCGTTGCCGTGGAACGGTTTCCCTCTGCAGTTTTAAAATGCTGCACTGCCTCCATTACTGTCCACAATGGCGGCTGATGTTTATTACGTTTCAGCAAGCTGTCAAGACTTGCAATAGATTCATACGCCTTCATTGTATTTTGTGGAAATTATAACCATACAAACCTTATGGGGTAGTTCTCTGCGCGCTTTGCACCTCCAGAGATGGAGACGTTTTCCGGTTCTTTGAGAAAGAGGCTGAGATTCAGTCAGGTTGAATGGTTTGTTAATGTTGGCTTTAAATCCAGTCAAAATCTCGGCTGGATTTAGGCTCGAACTTTGACTAGGCCGTTCTAACGCATCGATGATGCTTTGAGCTAAACCAGCAGTTCCCAGTCTGCGTTTCCTTGAGGACACCCTTTACCGGTCTACAAGACGAGCCATCCCCATTTTCTAACCACTTACACACATTAAAAAATTTGTTTCAAACGTATTATATGCAAATGTTAAACAGAAATTGTAGCTTTTTGTTCTTATTCCTGTTTTACACTGACACTGTAGACTATATAGAAAAGGTTGATGTTATCCTTCGGATTTTCTAAATGGAAAATCCTGTGTGTTCAGTACTGGTGTGCAAGAAGTTGAAACCCTTATCTCAAGTGTGTTGCAACGTCTAAATGTTTTTTTGTTTTTTTTCTGCGAGTAAAAAGCGTCTCCACAGCATGATGCTGCCCTCACAGTGTTTCCCTGTGGGATTGGGGTGTTCATTTTCCCTCACAAATACAATTCTGCACGCCTTCTTTCACATATTTAGTGTGTCAAAATAATCAATACCCAGATATTAATCGATACTAAAACTGATATCTAAGTTAGATCTCTTGTTGCTGCGGTAACAATATTTTTGGGGTCTCGCATATATGCACTTCCATCAGAGTCCACCGACACGCACATTCCTTGACAGCTATGTTTTTATATTGAGTGCTGTGTTTTCCCCCATTTTAAGTCCTCATTGGTTTGACCTGACGTGTTTTTGGCCGTCCTGCATGCACAAGCCTTATTTAAATAGGGTCTTCCCGATTCCATTTTTTTGTTCATATTGAGTGTTGTGCTTTTTCTTATTTTAAGACCTCATTGTGTAAAGTTTTTTGTGTGTACTTTTACAAACACTGCTGATACTTGAAAAGTTTAAGCGAAAATGTTTACACCAAATCATTTACATTTCATTTTTGCACCATAAATTATAGGGCTGGGTATTGTTAGGAATTTCCCAATTTGATTAAATTTCAATTCAATTTGATATTGATTTATCAGCATCAAAATCAATTCAATAATAAATAAACTAGTGATTAAGTACCTGAGTATTTTTTTAAATAATGTCTGCAGTAGTGACCCCTGTATGTTTCCTGTTGGGATTTATTTAGCAGAACAAACCGTACAATATTGCACGTGTTTTACAACGCTGAATGCTCTCACTAGTGTTGCACACAGCGCCCCCACTGGCTGGTGGACTGAATAGATTCATAGGATTTGATGAATCAAAAAAAATAATTTCAATGTATTGATGGATCGATATTTTTACCCAGTCCTATTAAATAAACGTAGCTAGATAAAAGGAGTGTTATCCGTTGTAGCTACTAATTTTAGTATTCTGACAACATTAGTCCTGACAGGTCCGCGTAGCTGTATCATACGCATGTTGCTTTGCACTTCTCCACCGCTTTCCCACTTGTGCTGTTTTTTCTGCTAGTCCCTAACGTTCTTTATCAGACCGCTGAGGCTTTCACAGACCAGCTGTATTTACACTGCAGATAAAATCCCACACAGGTTGACTTTGTTTAATGATTATTGGTCTGCTGAACCCGACTCCACCTTCCTCCCACGGCCCAAAAACATACATGTCAGGTTAATTTGTCTCAATAAGATGCATTTTGGAGCGACTATGGTTGTGTGTGTGTGTGTGTGTGTGTGTGTGTGTTTGTGTGTGTACATGCTTGTTTCTCTTGTGTGTCGCCCTGTGATGGTCTGGTACGTACCTGACTCATCTGAGCTCAGCCCAGTGTCTACCTATGGTCTTACGCGTTTTAGGAAGGTGCCTGTGTGTTTATGTGTGGGTGTGTGCCAGTGTGTGTCTGTGTGTGTTTGGGAAAGGGGAATAATTGTCATTTTGTTTTTACAATTGGGGGGAAGAGATGGTAATGTAGGTTATGTGGGGTCATTTTAATCTGTAAAGAGCTTTGACCTGCATTTTGTATGAAAAGCGCTTTATAAATAAAGTTTGAATGAGTTGGTGTTCTCGGTATTGGCAAGTACTCAGATCCAAGCATCGGTGTCGTATCGGTTTGAAAAAAGTGGTTCATTGCATAAATATGAACACCAAAAATCAGTATTTATCCTTTTTGCATACCTGGTACAACGTACATTGGCACAGCCTGATGACATCATCAACATACGCAATCGCCGTAGGAAGGTATAGTCTGCATCCGAATAACTCTACTATGCTTTCTACGTAGCAGGCGAAAAGGAGTATGCAAGTAATGTACTACATCCTAATCTGCAGTATGGATTGGAGTAGTAGGCATAAAGTTCCAGGATGTGTACTACCGCCACAGTAAGCAGGCGTTCGGCGGAAAAATGCTGCGGAACCCCCGAAATCGTAGAAGAAGAGTGACCTTGGCTACCAAGGAACTGTCAATCATTGAAACCGCCGCAATTTTGGCGAATAATGTAAAAGTGTAGTGATGTTACCGATCACTTAAATTAGTTTTTGACTACTGATTAAACTTTTAAGTTGTTAAGTTATTAACGGGACCACTTGCGACCTCACGTAATGTTAACATCCGGATCAAAGGACACGCGAAATGGTGGATCAGTACGTCCGATTTCATGCCTACTACTCGCTCGTTTGCAACGCAGTATTTACTGGTAAAACGGTCGAGTTGTAGTTACTACGTAGCATGAAGTAAATACTAAGGATTTGGATGCAGGTCTAGTCACATTCTCTACCGTTGGCTAAATTTATATAATCTCTGCCTTATATCGTTTATATCACCCATTACTGTGTTGACTTATCAAATAAAATCCCAATAAAATATGATGTATGAGGTTTTAATCTAAGAAAAAGAGGAACGATCACTTTAGGAAGACAATTTACTAGGGATGAGTATTGTTAAGGATTTATCGATAATACTACTCTTATCAATCCAGTACTTTATCGGTGTCCTTATCTGTACTTTTTTTGTTAGACTAAAACAAAAGGGGAAAAACACAAATAATGAACTATAATAGTTTTATTTAATTTTTAAAAACTGGAACAGCAAAGCAAAGAAATACAAAAAACTACAAAATTAAAAGTAAAAAAGGAATTAGTTAATAAAAACACTATATAAACAACTTCTTTAATATATCAAAAACTAAAAATACTATGTTGTCTATTTAAATTTTTTTAAGGTATTCAAATAAAAAAATATCAAACATAACTTCCCCATACAACAATGCAATTAAGAACCAAAATGAAAGATCTTGAATGCTAAATTGTATAGTGCAAATAATCCCTGAGAACATTGAGAAAAACAATTTAACATCCACCCATACATGTTGTGTACCACTGCATCCTAATGCTGCAGCACTCAGGCGGTCAAAAATCTGTTTGGTTTGATGTATTTTAGCAAGGTGTTTGGTCAAATTATTCGTGTTCTGGCCTTTGCGAGTAAAGCAATTATTATTATTATTATATGTACTTATTATTATTGCATTTGTGACAGCGTGCATTGTTGACTTCTATTTTTGTAAAACGAAGCCAAAGTTTGGATCGTTTTGTTCACTCTGCCATGGTGTCTGTGTACTGTAACTACTGGTGCCCGCAGCTTCTAGGAAGAGCGCTGCTCAGCAGTCGCTCCTCCCACCTTCAGTCCCCGCGGCGTGCGTGTTTTTTTAAGGAGGAGCGGGCCAAAACAGTGTTTGGCTTGTGTTTATATCTCCAGCAAAAGATGAATACGACCTTAATTTTACCGTTAGGAGGACCGATGAGGCCGAAGCTTATCGGCCCGGGTGGACCGTCAGAATCAGCCCTGGGGCTAATTTAATACCGGGTTTCGATACTCATCCGAACAATATACGAAGTGTACTTATGGATAGTCAAGCATGTGTTTAAAAAATGACTAAGTGTAAATATTTTATCTTACAACTTATATGAAAACAATATATTTTTGTTTATCTGCCTGCCTTGAGGGCTCCTGGTTCTCCAAGGTTAAGAGCCCGTATCACAAGTGAGTGGGATGAATAAATGGTAAATATGTAAATTAAAGATGTCGCGTTCCAAACCGCTCTGTGGTTTTTCATCTCCAAAGCTCATTTAATGAGCTTTGGAAATCATAATTGCTGTTTCAGCATTTTTTATTATTAATTTATTTTTTTATCAAAACTCCTTTAAAACCTTTCCTCGTTCAGATCAGAGGTGAGTGCGTTTATAGTACAGCGCGTTGCCAACAGTAGCTTATCTCCTGCTCTGGGCTATGCTAAACAGCTGGCATCAATCACTGACTTATCAGGCCGCAGAATGCTGGAGCTTCCCCACACACACACACACACACACACACACACAAAAACAAGCACCGTTTGACCTGAATGCCTCCGGCCCGGTCCCTGGAAGTGGCTAAGGGAAACGCTGCTCCAGATAGGCGGTTGTGCAACCGGTCCGGAGAGCTCAGCTAAACGCCGCAGCACACTCTCATGTTACCAGCTCTCCTCAGAAAAAAAAAAAAAAAAAAAGTTTCCGCTGTGCTGGTGAATTTGATGACACTAAACAAGACCGCATGACAGGAATTGCTTTGTGAGTGTGTTTTGCCCTCTGCTTGAAGTTTTTTCTCTGAGATTTTTCCTACAGGAAGAGCATCCACACAGGAGTGGGTGCGTTTGTTTTGTCTGTGGGAATAAACGTATAAATTCCTTTTTTTCTTTTTTCTAAAATATTTCCACTGTATCTGGGAACCATTTTTGATGATTATAGAATTTTTTTGTTAATGGCGCTTTATCTGACTTCAGTGGAAATGAAAAAGGCTGTGAAGAATCCTGCCCTTTGACCTTTCACAAGCACTTTATAGTGATAGATTCTGTCAGTTTATTATTTTAGAGTTTGAGAGTAACTTCCTGGTTATGACTAAGTTACTTTGTGCCATTATCTGTACCAGCATTGTATCACATCTTATCTTTATGTGGTATTTCCATCCCTCGTTATGAGTTACGCACAAGGTGGCAAGACAACGGCTGCTGGATGCGATTAAAAGCTTGCGTCAAAATAAGAAGCCGAAAAGGAAAGGCAGATTGAGGAGGCCTGGAACTCATGATTGCTCATAGAGCGAAACTCTAACAGCCTGGAAAGCACCGGATTCCTGCGCCAAGGTGGTTCTGTAGATCCTAATAGTGGTCCGCTTTATTGGGTCAGACTTCCCTTGTGGATTCTGTTCCAACATGAGCTCCTCCTCCTCCAACGTTCTTCAGCCTACGGCTCCACCACAGTCAGCAGGTCCTCAGCTGCAGAAGGTTTCACTTTACGGTTCAGGACACTGAAACAATGGAGGCTGGGGTTTTACTGCGCTTTCAGATCGCGGTCCGCCTACATAACACCACGCAACCTGGCCTGCCCGTGGAATATAAGCAGTTAAATAGGCTGCAAAAGGAGACCACACATTGCACCTCGTTCACCGTCTCGGTTTATACGCAGCGTCATGTTGGTCCGGCAGGCTTTCTCCAACTCTGCTGCGTCTCCTCTTCCTCCAAGGTCGCACACACTCCCTGCCTGTTTCTCATTGCTTCTCGCTCCTTGTGTAACCAAACCGCTAGCTTTGTGTGTTATGAGAAATGGGTGGAGGGACATTTAAAGTCTGACTGCAACATCAAAAGCCCACGTGGATTTAAATCACTATATTACATTATCATAATTATAATTACATCCCTAATTGAGTCCCTCTGTTACCAGAGCTCTGAATCAGCTGTTGGTAACGTCATCACATTCGCTATAGGTAACAGTGACTTTCAAAAGTACACATACCCCTTAATGTGATTTCTTTCTTTTTTTTTTACATGTTGAAATTTCAAAGTTGATGTTTTTTAGTTAATAAAACCCCAAAAGTGTGGTGTTGAATTATATTTCTCCTCCCTTCACTCTGATATCCCTAAATAAAATACCAAGCTACAAGTTCAACTCACTCTTTTAATTCAACGAATCCATTAAGGTCATGTTAAAAGGCAAAATCTCAAGCTTCAAACATCCCACTGATCATTTTTTAATATATCGTCAAAAGTATAAAAGCAAAGGTTACCAAACGTTCCACTCCAAATAGCTCCGGTTCTGACCCTGCTGCTATGAAACAACATTAGTCTAGAGCTTTCAAACAGACTTGACCCATCGGGGCTAAATTAAAATGTACATTAGGACAGTTTTTTATTGTAAAGTTGAAAATGAAACTAGATGCGGTTTTCAGTTTCGGAGCAAAACATTTCTAAAATAGCATAATAGTTAATAATTGAATGTTGTCACTTGCAAACTATGATGAAAAATAAGTATTATGTCACCTAAAAACAAATAGGATTTCTGCCTCCCACAGACCTGTAACTTCTTCTGTAAGAGGCTCCTCTGTCCTCCAAGCGTTATCTGTATTAGTTTGCTCCTGTTTGAACCCCAAGCAGTCTTGCGCCAAACTCCTCTATAGCCAAGATCAAAGAGCTGTCAAAGGACACCAGAAACACAATTTTAGACCTGCAGTACCAGACATGTACCCCTTCTTAAGCCACTACATGTCCAGGCCCATTTGAAGTTTGCTAGAGAGCATATGGGTGATCCAGAAGAGGAGTGGGAGAATGTCATATTGTCAGATAAAACCAAAATGCAACTTTTTGGTTAAAACTCTACTAGTTGAACGCTAAGTGTCATCCAAAGAACACCATACCTACTGTGAAGCATGGAGGTGGAAACATCCTGCTTTGGGGCTGTTTTTCTGGAAAGAGACCAGGGAAAGCACAGAATGAATGGGGCTATGTATCGTGACATTCTGAGTGAAAACCTCCTTCCATTTATATGCAGCCAAAATTTGGGTTAAGGTCACTATTTGAGTTTGTGGAACAATCTGATAGGGATGTACCAATGTTTGTCATTACAGCCTAATGTACTGGTATCAGTATCGGCTAATGTTAACCGATACCATGAACCAATACTTAAGATGTGGAAATGCAGAAATACGTATACGTGGAATTTGTATGCCAAATGGCTCATTGAATAAGTTCCTCTACTCTAAAGACCACGATTCCTTGCGAATAGAACATGCACAGAACTCAAATCAATGTTCCTTTTGATGGGGATATAACAATACGCGTTTACATAACTAAATATTCGGGTGACCGGGTTATTGATGATATTCCAGTTTTTAATGGGTTACTTGGCTGCATGTAAACGCAGCCAATGATCCCAAACACACCGCTCTGATAACAAAGAAGTGGCTTCGTAAGAAGTGTTCTCGACAGTCTTCAGATCTCAACCCCATAGAAAATCTATGAAGGGAGTTGAAAGTTCTTGTTGCCCAGCGACAGCCCTAAAACATCACTGTTCTAGAGGAGATCTGCATGGAGGAATGGGCCAAAGTACCAGCAATAGTGCATGAAAACCTGGTGAGACTTACAGAAAACGTCTGCCTTCTATCACAAAGGATATTAAAGTATTCAGTTTAACTTTTATTATTGAGCAAATAAGTTATTTCCACCATAATTTGCAAAGACGTTCTTTAAAAATCCGAACATGTGATTTTTCTGAATTTATTTTTTTACTCGTTTTGGGTCTCATAGTTGAGGTATACCAATGATGAAAATAACAGGCCTCTCATCTTTGTAAGTGGGATATCTTTCACAATTGGTGGCTGACTGAATACTTTTTGTCCTACCGTAAGTATAAAAAAAAAATCAATAGAAATATACAGGCAGGCTCTAGAAAGTTCACAACTAAAAACACAAAAGGCTTAAAGAAAACCCGCGTAACATTGGCGCCATTCGGCTATAGAAAGTCTCTGTAAACATCTGTGTTCAGCCCTTTTCCTATTACCTTTTAAGATTTATATATCTTTTAGATTATATCTGTTTCAGGTTAAGAAAACGGGCTAAAAGAACCACAGGTTGCAGATCTACCAGGACATGGTCACCCATTTACACTGACGGCCCAGAGCAGAACATTTAAAATATTACAATTTTCAAGCAATGCAGTGGGTCCAGCAAACACATGGAATGAGCTGACGTGCTGAGATGTTACCAACATTTAACTTTTTAAACCAAGACTGAACATAACCTTGAACCAACATCATCCCCACCTGCCCTATCCCACTGCAAGAATCCAGTGTTGTAGCAGGAATGAGAAAACGTAATCAAAGTCGATGGGAAGCCGTGGCGGCTGGCCAATAGAGGACGCTAGGGCGCCGCCCCACCGCTCACAACTTGCCAAATTACCTTGAATAAAACATGGAAAATAATTTTTATAATAACATTAATAATATTTAGAAATATATGTGTTTTCTTTCAGACGTGTGAGATAAATATTTTATAGTCTAACAGGAGTTGAGTTGTTCTCATGGGCGTTGTCTGATTGGGGACGTATTTCCGCCCATAGACTCTCGTTATAAGTTGTACATGCGCAGTAGCTCCTCTTCAATTCAAGAGAGGGGATGATTTGGGGCGCAGGAGAACTGCGCCCTGAGGGGGCGGAGATTACATATCGTCCCCCTCCCACTGTGACGCTGAAATCAAACCAGCGTCACAGACGTCAGTCATACAGTGCAGCTGATAAACAGGTCAAACCGCCGGAGTTGGAGACGAACGAAAAGAGACGCAAAATGCGGAAAGCGAATAAGGATAATTCTGTTATATCACTAAAAACAATACCGTTTTAGAGAAAACACATAGCAGGAGAAGCTTGATGTAAAATAGCTCTGGCCTGATCATTCGAATATCAGACCATTCAGCAGTAAAACGCAAATAGGAAGCGGCGTTTTTTATATTGAATAATGCATGTTGGCTCACTGTATAGCCGAAGTACATTTCATAGAAAGGCATTATATGTGGATTATTCAGTTAAAGTAATGTTTTCATACTTAAATTAGTGCTAATCATTAGCGGAAGTAGCTGTGTAGACACCACTACTTCACAATAAGAACATGCATTCCTATTGTTTAGATTGATGAATTTATAGTTTATCTGCTGAGTGTTTACCTTTTGGAAAAGGTAAATTTTGACATTTGATAACTAAGTCTATATTACATTTAATATTTAACACAGCTGCTGATATCCAAATATTACGTTTATTCATATATTTTGGTTATTTCTAACTTACCTTGCATTTGTTCTTATTTTTCATACGAGATCACACATATCATCTCTCTCCTCACATTTATATCACCCAAAGCTGTATCAGCAGCTATGTGTAAATAATAAAGAACAGAAGAAATATAACAGCCTTTTCTGCACCACATTTTCTCATTCTCTGATTGGCTTTAAGTGGAGCTCTGGCAGGTTCTCCCAGTGTTAACAGAGTGATCCCAGTCTAAACCAGTACCTCTATAGACAGCTCAGTGTTTCCTCCTCTACAGTAGCAGTCTGTTCTAGCAAAACTGTTGAAGCCTCTGACTGAAATCATTCTGTTGTCATAGGATAGTCCTATTAAGAGGATGATCAGGGTTGTCCAATATGATCAAGAAACAGTCAGCTTTACATACAGAAAATGTTAGCCAGTTAGTTTGTGTTAGCAACTGGCTAAAAGACCAATAGTTTAAAAGGGATTGAATGTAATTGTGGAGTAAAAAAAATCTATTATTCTCTCCTTTATTTCATGAAAATGAAAATGCTACAGCAATTGGATTTGTCCCTTTACACTGAAAATTGTATTTTTTTTGTCATATTTAGGAGTGTTAATTAGTCAGGATTAATTCACAGCTACCATGTAATTAATTAGGTAAAAAAAAAATGTTTGACAGACCTAATATCTAGACATCATCGTCATAGCCCCCCTGGAGAAAATTCCACCAGCCGCCACTGATGGGAAGCGGGATGGAGCTAAACACAGGGGAATCCTAAAAGAAGAGGCTGCAGATTATACGCGAGAGCTGCAATGAAGTGGTTTAAATTTAAACGCGTTTGCGTTAGAATGGACCAGTCAAAGCACAGAACCCAGAAACACTTTGGTCGTTTCTGCAAGACACTTAAATATACTTTAGATAATGTGATCTAAAGTATATTTCAGAAAACATGTGACGTGTAATACGATTGAACTACCCAGCTTTTCTCCAAGCCAAACTATTCCTCATAGGGAGTCCGAGAGGAGGAACTAGACGGTGTAACAAATCCCAGGTGTAAGCAGCAACCTTGTCATTGTTTTAAGAGCTGTTTTGCTTTATCAGTTCTGTTCCTCCTGTGTGTGGGCGGGACTTTCCTCCTTCTTCGTCGCCTCATTGGCTCCTCGGTGGTGTTTTTTTTTCCCCATGAACACATGTGCTAGGCTCCGCCTCCTCTGACTTCTCCGCTGAGAGTTGACCTGACCATGTCATAAGTCTCTGTCCTGTACTCGGTGGAGCAGTCTGTCTGATGTAACAGGGAGGAACTATGTCGATAAAACGCCACAGAAGCGAGTCTAATTTTTCACTTTTTGACGCTTTTTTTCGGTGATTATGGACGAGCAGGCTCAACTGTCGGTGGCAGGGAGACACAGCGCAACATTTACTCTCCCTGTTTAACTTATCGTAACAAAGTTACGACTCTTCTTGTACCCCCCGGTTCTGGTTTCGGGGAAGATTTCGTCACCTTTACGACAAAACTCCATCGCCTTGACTCCCTTCGGGGTCGTCGGAGCTCATGACGGTGAAGGGGGAGCAGAAGCTTTTCCTCCGACCGAGAGCACTTGACGCCTCCTCGCCTCCTCTCCTTCAGAGCTCCCAGCACCCTCCGGCCACCGGCATGACCCTGGGAAGGGTGTCCGGCTCCGAGAGCTCGCCGGCGGTCAGCTTCTGCTCCTGCTGCGGGGCGAAGATGGTGCCCTACTTGAGCGACGACGACGCCTCCGCCGTGATGTCCAAAAATCAGATCAACCAGTTGTAAGTTCAAATCAGTGGCACACGTTGTGGCTCAACCGGTTTACAATTAAATTAAATAATAAGTAATATAACTGGGAATCGTTGTAGACAGATTGTGGTCGTTTACAGTAAAGGTTGCCATGTTTCCTGACTGGTTTTCAACATAGACCTGAATAGATCATAGATCTAGAACGGTTTTGCAATATGAGAGTGAACTGGGTTTCCTGGTGATGTTGCCAGCTTTCCTCATCCTTCTGCTTCCGTTTGACCAAACAAAGTCATATTGGAGCCGCGCAGGTCCAATGATTCACCCAACCTGCTTAATAAGCTGATGCCTCATGACTAATACTGTACTTTTTTTACTCAGCAGCCAACTTCTGATTGCCACATCAAGAGATTATCAAGGGCATTTTCTGCTCCTCATCCCTTTGTCTGACTGTGGGTGGAGGATATCGTTTGATCTTGAAACTGACCACAGTTGTTGTGAAACCAGGGTTAATGGCCCAGTCTTTCTCAGCCCGTGACTCACAGTTTGATCGTGTGTTTGTGGAGGCCGGGATCACCTGGAAACGAGTCGGCGTCTTTCACTCTCGCTAAAATCCCCAAGCGACTGTAAAGATTGGGGGGGGGGGGGCACCCGATGCAGAGCCACCGCAGTCCTATCTACGAGATCCCGCTGCGTCTGCAGAGTTCCCTGTTTGGTTTTCGTTTGGAATACGTCCCCAAGAAACGATTCCAGTTGATATGTACATGTGGTCTGCCCTTCAGAACCGATCAAAGGCTAGCCTGTTTAAACATCTCCAAACGAAGTTGGATCAATCTGTAGGGATCAATAAAAGATTAGAAAAGGACCTCAACCAGGATCTGAGAGCTAGAGTTGGTCGTTTTTTTTAAAAGTATTTGTTGGTTGCAGGAGGGCGGAAGGGAGCAATTGTCTCCATCTCGTTGCTTTCCAGCTGTTTTATGCATGACGTTGTGGTGTTGTGGTTGAAAATTGGACATTAGGCATTTATTAGGGCGGCAAGCAGCCTTCCCTCTTTCTCTAAATGCGAGTTTGCTCTGGGAAGAGGCTGGTGCAGAACGCGCTGGCAATCGCATGTCTGCAAAGCAGCAGCAGATGTAAGAATGTAGAGTGGGGTTGGTCTGAATAGGCTGCTCTGCTATTCAGAACATACTTTATTATGTGTATATTTATGTGTCAGCAGCAGTTCTGACTTCCTGTTTAACCTGAAAAACGACAGAAGTCACATCCAGGAAGCTCCAGCTGAAGTTTTTTTCTTTCTTTTTTTTTTCTTCATATTTATCTTGAACTTAAACCTTACATCCAAAATACAAAGCTACATATTCGGTGCTCGCAGCTCTTTTAAGCACCTTACCTGCCTAGGTGGAATTAGGTTTAACCAGCACCTTTATGGGGGTCATAATTACAACCCCTGGAGTTAAGTGTCGCCTGTAAAGTCCTCTGCATCCGGCAGCGCCGGCGCTATCCCGCCCCTCTCCAGAAAAAAAGAAGAAGAAAAAACCTGTGGGCCTGCCGCTTTGCCGCCTTCCAAAGACGGCAGAGAAGGCGGCAACGAGGAAGTGCAGAGCGCGTTTGTTTGGGCAAACGTTTGGAGGTGCTGCCGCTCGCTCCTCCACGCCTCTTTAGAATCTGCGTACCTTTATTTAGATAATCCGGTTTCCTTCGCCGTGACGATAATAATCGGTGTGTTTGTGCAGAAGGTTAATGTTTAATGGAAGCCGTTAATTTGATCTGGTTTGACACTTCGTGGATTTTTTTTTTTTTTTTATCTGAATAATTTATACCACCTCATTTCTCTCTCTTCCTGTCCATCAGTCTGGAGCTTCTGCGTGCTGCAGGATCCTCTGTTATATTTGCCTCGGGTTCCAAACTCATAAGGCCACAGCGGGGCCGGGCCGGGCCCTATATATATATCCCCTCTCTCCTCTCCAGAGTGACTAATATGGCCATAAAGAGGGGGAGGGGGAAGGAGTGGGTCACCCAGTTATCAGCCCACTATGCGGTGTGGTCCTTACATAGTGAGGATTGTGTCTGTGGCCGTTGCCCCCAACAAGCCTGCCGCCTCGCTTCGGACCAAAGCCGCAGCCATGCCCCGCCCCCTTCTGGACTGACTGGGCCTTCTTTCTTTATTCAGCACCCTTCAAAGGCCACAGCTGATGGACATGCGGAGCTTTCTGTGAACTTGGTGGCCCCTCTCTGGATGACCTCCCTCTGACTTCTGCTAGGCATCAGACCTTGTTTTCACAGTATGAGGAAAGCTCCAAGAATGATGTTTGTTTGTCAGTTTATTAGAAGAGGACAGACTCGGTACAATTACTTTGTATAAATGCGCCAGATTGTGCCACAGGCTATTTCCCATTTGTAGCAAAAGGTTACACATGAAAACATATAGGCTACCCAATTTCCAGCCAACCCTACATTTGATCAATTTCCCCATAAACAGTTTTACAGATTGGTTAGCTTGTAACCACTTTTGTTTCTGTTTTAAAAGCAGTAAAGGTGGAGGATTTCCGGATTAAAGTTGGAATTATTATTCCAAATTTTACACCCTTTTAGAACGATGTTATTGTGTCCCATAGTAGTTCCTTTAAGTGGAATCTTAAAGGGATATTCCACCCCTAAGTGAAACATAGTCAGTTGCAATTTTCCCCTGAGTTAAGAAAAATTAATTCAAAGAAAAAAAATTCAGATTAAAAAACATAATTCTTCTGATCTGGCAGCATTCCATTTGGTTTAGCTTAGCATAAACAGTGTGAGTAAATGGTAACAGCTAGCATTTTCTGTGCAAAAGACCTGAAAATCATTCCATAATGACCCTAATGATTGCTGGTGACCTCAACAATGATAACAGAAATTACAGGAGCTGATTTAGACTTGGGACAACATTACAGCAAAGGTCCGCTGTAAGCCGCGGCTGCAAGGCGCAAGGACACAACGCAGCAGTCGGGAAAAGACTTTTCTCTCAACACAAATGTATGAGCTGTGTGGACTTTTTACTGCTGTGTTTTGTGTACTTAATGAGTCTTAAAGCGATAAAATGTTTTTTTGTTTGTGTAGCGAAGGGGTTACTATTCTGTTCCTTCCACAAACATAAGCCCAGTATAGCCAGACGTTTGTGTTTACAGAAGTAGGTTTCTTTTGCAGGCGCTGCGTCATATCCATCCGCTGCGCAGCGCCGTCATATAGCACCGCTCCTGTAATTCCTGTTACTTATGATTGTTGAGGTCACCAGGAATAATTTGGGTAATTAATGAGTGGTTTTTATGTCTTTTACACAGAAAATGCTAGCTGTTCCCATTCACTTACATTATTCATGCTAAGCTAAAGCAAACGGACAGCTTGCAGATTAAGAGAATGACTGGGCTGGTTACAAAATGCTTTTTTTCTCCCTTCTCTAACTCAGGGGAAGGTAGTAGTAGACTAAATTTCTCTCAGGAGTGAAACATCCCTTTAACACAGATTTCAGACCAGAACATAGAAATGGTTTGACCTAAATAACTGATTTATGTTAGTCTGTGGTTTGGGTGAAATTTCTCCAGAGGGCCCGATTCATCTCTTTGCAAGCACAATAAACAGTATTAGACATCTTCCAGCCAGCTGACCAGCAGTGCGTAGCAACAGGCTTAACCAAAAAAAATGGCTCCATTCATGTGTGCCTCTCGGTCTGCTGCATTTAAAAAAAAATAAAAAAAAATCTCGGAGCTGAAGTTCATCCACCCAGAGAAGCTCCTCCGTACAGTACGCGCTCTATCAATAGCTGGGACTTTTAAAGGGGTCGCTGTATTTTTAGCTACACGTCCTTCGCTTCTCCTACCCATGCAGCTTATGTTTCACTTTCCCTCTTTCTGTCTCACAGGTGTAGGAAAAAACCCAAACACCTGTGCGTGCGGCTGCACACGCTCGGGGTTCTTCTGCGGTAGTGTGTGCATCGGGAGATAATACAGTAGAGCCGGGGGGGGGGGGGGCAGAAGAAGGTGAAAAGTGGGACAAAGTTGTGAGAAATGCAGGAAGTGAAGGAAAAAAGCGGACGGGGAGAGAGAGAGAGGGGAAACAGCTGGGTCATGGGTGAGAGGGTTACGGGAAATGAGCTCAGCACAAAGCTGTGGTTTTGTTTTTGCTCCCATGCGTCTGTTGTCTCCTGATTAACAGCAAACCTCAGGAAGAGAAATGAAGTGGATAGCAGGAAGCTGAAGCTTTCACCGTATTTATTGTTGGTTTTTTTTTAGGGGTTTGGGGTACAGTAATGCAGATCTGCTGAAGTGAATCCCGGTTCATAGAGCGTTCCATTTCTGCCAAAGTTTCAATCTGTTATCCACCGCCGCCGTTTCCTGCCCCAGAGATCCTGCTAGACGCGTCACAAGCTGAAAGCGTTCGCCTGATGTCATCGCCCCACAGCCAACGACGCCCGTCCAACCGTCCTGCACGCACGTCCCAGCCCCCGGAGGCTACGAAACTCGCCTCTTTATTTTCTGTTGCTGCTGTTGTGCCAAGCAGAACCGGTCGGTCCGCTCCGCCAATTTAGCGCGAGCTACCGCAGCGCCGTCGGCTCTGAACGGCTGCAGGCTGAACTAAAATCCCTTTACACACATTGGGAACATCTCCGGTTGATCTTTCCGCAAACGCCGTCCGAGGAAAAATGGCTCAGGGACCCGTTTCTGTGGAACAGGTTAGCATTCGGCCCCGAGTCGGAACGTGGCCTTGCAGAGTGCGTCCATCGCTGCGAGGAAACACTGGAACGCCGCTGCGTCTGCGGTCCAGATTGGAATGTGTCACCCAGCATCTTCAGTCATTAGTCCCATCTATGCCATAGGATGAGGAAGGCCTTGAGGGTGACTCATGCAATGCTTAGCACGCTGCGTTTGAGTTTAATGTAAAACACTGAGCTGACTTCACTGCTTGGATGCAGTGACCTCACTCCCACTCCATAAAGATGAAACATTTGACGGCGGCCCGCTCTTATTTTTCCCCAGACGTCTGCGTGGAGGAGGGTCTCTCCTGCTGCCGTCCCGCCCTACTGGCAGCTGTTAGAGGCTGTCAGTGGGATCCAGCTGTGCGGAGGAGCAGGGAACATTGTGTTCAGAGTTCACCTCGGGGCCTCGCCTCTTGTTTTGCCAGCATCGTTTTGTTTTTCTGTTGTTGTTTTTTCGGCGGCGGGGGGGGGGCGCAGCATCATGGCCCCCCATGACAGAACTAGCCCCCACTACCAGTCTCCCTCATTTTTGTCAAGAAGAGTCAGGGACAGGCTGTGCAGAGCGGAGGGATCGCAGAGGTGGTGCTACTTAATGGTTACTGTTAGATCTGGGTTGTGATTAGATCATGTGGCGCTTCAGTTTTCATTTTGTTCTGTTCTGCTCTGTTCCCAGCATCAGTGAGAGTTTCCTCACAGTGAAAGGAGCAGCCCTCTTCCTCCCCAGGGGCAAAAGCCCCGCGTCCAGCACCGCGCCACGTATCAGCCAGCGGAGGAACAAGCATACGGGTACAGACCTGTTTACGCACACACACACACACACACAGTTGGAGTTTCCTCAGATAACTGAACTCCTTGAAAAAAAAAAAAGTTTTGATTAGGTACAGATGAACTCGTTGCTCTCATGTGGTGCTGCTAAAATGTAATATTTATTTCATCAGCTCCACTAATATAATCTGGAACAGTTGTCAGGCAGTTTCTGATTTTGATCAACAGACTTATTTATTGTGCTTTATAGAGTGCCTCTAGGGTTGTTGGTTAGTAAGGCTGTCTGCTCATGTAGCCAGCCTTCAGTTAAGGCAACCCTCATGGGGGGGCTCTCCCTTAGATCCCGTAACACTATTGTTCCCTCTGAAAATATTTCGAAACAGCAGAACTTGTAGGAATGTGGGAGCCCTTCTTTCAGCCAGCTGACCATCAGTGTGCAGTAGCAAGTAGGGGGAAAATAAGTGATTTTATTGTGCTCAATTCAGCTGTGGAAACCCACTTTCTCTGGTACCTTTTTGAAAGACTAAGATTTTTTTTTTAGCCAATATTACGTTCATTTACTCACCCAGACAAGTTTGGAGCTACTTGGAACCATTCAGGAGGAGTTTATACGGAGTCACGATTAGCGTATATCCATATCATAGGAGTAAATGGGGGCAAGAGATTTGTCACATTTAATAATACATTATCTGCCCCAAAACTCTTTCATTTAACCATGTTTTGATATTAGACCTTACCACTACTCTCGTCGGAGTTCAGAACGTCTCGGATATGTTTATTTGTTCGGTTCAGCAGTGATTTAGAGGCAAAACTACAACTACAGTATGGTGCAATCACAATGATGTCGCTGCCGTGCTCCATCCCAGTTGTAGTCTGAGCAGGGCTTTCACTCTCTGCTCTACGGCGGGCGATTAGACAGAACTTGCTACTGCAGACATCAACGTGATTCATTCTGAACTCACAGCAGAATATCGCGAACTATTGATAGCAAAACATGGCTAAATGAAGAAGTTTTTGGGCGAATAATGCCTTATTACAGAAAAATCTCCTGCTTTGATTGACTCCAATTACATAGAGTTTCACTGATCACAACTTCTCCCAAAGCATGCCAAGTGGCTCCAAACTTGTCTGAAAATGTTTACTAAAAATAAGGGCCAGGTTGAAAGGAAACAAGAAAAAAACTTTAAAATCATAGAAAGAAAGGAGATCTTGTTAAAATAGGTGAGGATCCCCCGCCTGGCAGTAGACTCTCACTCTATTGTGAATTCATTCCTCAGAGGAAGTGACACATCACCCTGGGTGTCAAGTCGCTCTTTGTCTCCTAATCCTCTGATTATCATCCAAAATAAACTGAAACTAGAGTTAAACATCTAAAACTTTCTTCTTTTTGTTTCCATCCCCCCCTCCCCCTCCTTCCAGGCGACCTCCAGCAACATCTTCAGACCATGTTCACCGTGCTGCGGCCTGAGGACACCATCCGCCTGGTCAGTAAACGCACCACGTACGCCGGCCTCAAAACCATCAGCGCAGGGCAGCGTTGCGATCAGTCGCGCCGTACGTCAGCGCCTGGTTTCGCTTCTTTGTCGGCCGGCATAAAGAAGTGAAACCCGGCTCGGGTGTAAACGGAGAAACAGTACACGCTCTCGTCTTTCATGCTCGTTACGCTCGTTTAAAATGCGTCTCCATGTCGTTCTGGTGTGTGAAATCAAGAGCAAAACTAAGGGAGTCGTTTGTTTGTCCCGTCAGGCCGTGCGTCTGGAGAGCGCCTACCCTCAGGCGACCCGCTACATGGTGGTGGTCTCCACCAACGGCAGGCAGGATACGGAGGAGAGCATCGTGCTGGGCGTAGACTTTGTCTCCTCGGACAGGTGAGCGCCACGGCAACGGTACGTTTTTTTAGCGTTATGACGACAGCTCAGCAGAGACTCTCTGATCTGAACGAGCAGCAACATCGGAGCTGTGTGTCCACACCCCTGCGTCTTCTTTCCATTGTGTTAAATCACCTGCTTTTAGTGAATGTGCGCTGCGGCCTGTGGGACTAACCAGGGATCCGTTTACTGATCTCTCCCTGCAGCTGCTGCACGGTGGGGCTGGTTCTACCTCTGTGGAGCGACACTCTGATTCACTTGGATGGCGACGGGTAAGTCGCCCCACCTATGTCGTGCTTCCTGTCGCCGCCACCCCCAGGGGCAGCTGGCTGACGTCTGGGGACGTGTTTTTTTTTATTTATTTTTTTTTACTTGCAGGTCTCACTGGAAGCTTTAGTGCTTAACAGGCGTTTTGTCTTATAATCTGTTAATTCTGTGTTTCTGCAGCGGCTTTAGTGTATCAACGGTGAATAGGGTTCATGTCTTCAAGCCGGTGTCTGTCCAAGCCATGTGGTGAGCAACTTCTTTCTTTCAAGAATTTAGGTTCCATGTACACACCATGCCACCCTTTTTACTTAAAGGCCTTTTTATGCTTTAGTTTTTATTCCCTCATCTGCCTTCTTCTGTTTGGTCTTTATTTCTCAGTTTTCCACTCTGATCTCAGACACATGCCAACACAGCCTTCTCATTTCCTCATTTTGTTATCCCTCCGACATCCCCTCATTGAGCCACAGTTGTCTTACAGTCATTTTCTCTGGTGAAAGATTTGATCCTCGTCTCACCTCCGCTTGTCGAAACATAAAAAGGAGAAAAGCAAATTATGACGGTCTTCCTTCTGTCACCGCTAGGTCCGCCCTGCAGTCGCTGCACAAAGCCTGCGAGGTGGCTCGCTGCCACAACTATTACCCAGGGAGCCTGTTTCTGACCTGGGTCAGCTACTACCAGAGCCGGGTCTCATCCAGCCAGTTTTGTGTCAACGAGTGGAACGCCATGCAGGATGTGGAGTCGCACCGTGCCAACTCACCCATCCTCTTCACAGACCTGTGAGTGGAAGAGCAGCACAGACACTCTGAGATGTGATAGAGGTTTACAGAAACCTTTCTATGGGCTGATCGGACAGTGGTTTATATAAATATACAAAGGGTCATGCTTAAGCTTAGTTTAAGCTTCTGCGTTTTGATGGAGACTGATTGACGCAACGCCATTATCAGTCAATGCAAGGGCTCTCCGTCACCTATGCAAGAATGCACGGAGTAGAGGCCCAAATTTTAACTATCCGTCGACAGAGAGCGTATGCATCTGATTGGTCAGTTTCAGTAACAGCCAGTAATCGCTTCACCAGAACGGGGGTCTATAGTCGCTGTAATCAGTAGTTAATGCAGCGTTTGGCCACGATATGCTTTATATTGAAAGGATAATTTATCTAATCTGTTCCTTTGGCGATTTTTTTTTTTTTTTTTTTTTTTTTTTTTTTTTTTTTTTTTTACACAAGAAGGCGTAGGAAAACAACAAAAACGGCTGCTGTGTTTGTTTCAATGCGTTTCTAGAGTATTCTATAATCCGCACTTCTAGTAAAAAGCTTTATAGCTTAATCAAAACTTACTTTCTGTCGTTCATTGCTCCTTAAGGAAGAAATACGTTCACAAGCCTAGAAAAAAATAGAAGCGGAGCTGTGTGATAGTAGGCAGAGACGCCATGAAAACTTAGCATGGAGTGGAAGAGCGGAGTACTATAAACAGTAAACGTCTTCGTCAATACGTCTGCGTCTGAGTGCAAATTTGCGGTCTGAGAAACATAATCTAGGCTTTATACAGCACTAAAAATATGCCTTGAATGTTTTTTGTTTGTTTTGTCACTTTAAAACTGACAGAGAAATAGTCAAATGGTTCATGGTAGCTTTGGAGGAGCTGCAAGAACTTCAGAATCTGACTGCGTTACGTTAACACTACAGGTCTTAATGCGCATTACTGATTTCTTTTTTTTTCTTTTGGATTAAATGTTTTTTTTTTTATGTGTGGGTGTTCACACTATAACTGAAATGCAAAAGTTCAATATAGTTTATTTATATAGTATCAATTCATAATAGATCATCTTAAGGCACTTTACAAGAACCTGTCAGAACCATCTGGAGATTAGAGAAGACGGAGCAAGTCCACAGAACAAAAACAAACAAACTGTAAGAGTACTTTCTATATCAAGAAAGTAAAAAAATGTTAATAACGGGACACTGAGGGCGAACGCTCACTGGGAGCTTCATGCTCCTGTCCAACAGTGCATAGCAGCCAAGTGCGATGCCACCCCCGGGGTAACTTCTGTGGAGAGAGAAACACTAAGAGAAAACTGGAGAGTAGTAAAAGAGAAAAGTAGCAGAGTAAAGGAAAGTCTTTCTGGAGCAAACCCACAGAGGAATAGACTGACGTAAAAAGGGCATCTACAGATTGTGCGTCAGTTTGGCAAATTCCTGCACAGTCCCGACGAACAGAAATTTGACTATTCAATTAGAGAAAGACGGGTAGTGAGAGAATAATGGGAGCATCTGCCATGCTTGTTTGCCTCCTCTGGCCCAGATTAGAAACGTCTGTCTCGTGTTGGAGACGTACAGGACGGATTTATCGCCTCATGGCGATTCAGACTTAAGTCACTTTCAGAAACATCAGATGTTCATCAGCTTTTGTACCACATATGAAAGTGATCCGAGTTGGATTTGAGAACAGTCGGACTTGTGCTGTTGAGACGGTCATAAAGCGGCGAGATGTGAGCAGAAAAAGCAGTCGTATTTAATGTGTATTTTAACGTTTTGTCTGCAGTTTGAATGCACCCCAAGTCGCATACTGTTAAGCTATAACTAAAACAGTTTTTTTTATTTTTTTTTATTTTTTATTTTTTGGGTGTACTTTCAAAATGCTGAGCACAACACTCAGTATACACCACCCCCCCACCCCACCCCCAGGCCAATATGTAGGACAGTAGTCCTAAACATACAGCCAGAGCTAAAAGTGGAAAGGTGCGTTTTCAAAGTAGAACCGGGTAAATTGAATGGCACGCCACACCTTACAGATAGTGGTAAACTGATGGGATTTTATGCGATAGACCAACGTGAATCAGACTAAGTTGTGGTTGAAATGGAACAAAACATAAAAAAGTTCCAGTGTGTTGTATAGTGTAGGCGTTTCCTCCGATCATTAATTAAATGAGCTGCTTTGACAGCAGACAGTCTGGGAGCTGTCATAAAAGCAGCGGCGCTGACTCTATACCCAACACTGCATTTCAAAGGAACCTTTAATGGAGAACATGCTTTCATCGCAGATTCTATAGGTATAAGTCTAATCTCTCTATAAAAAGGTTAACACATTAACGTTCTAATAAGCACATCCTCCTTATGCTCGATACTGACCTGTAAACAGGTCTATAAAGAAAGACACTCCCTTAGGAAGAAAAGGAATGACACTTTATGCCTTTAACTGCAGGGAATTTCCCCTTCGAGCTGCTCCGGTCACATGGCCCGCCACCTATTCGAAGCGTCTCTCTCCGACTCAGTTGCTCACCGATCCTCAAGTGTTGAAAATAGCCGAGCCTTTCAAGCCCCCTGGCTTGATTTACTTTTGGAGAAGAAGAACAAAAAAGCGACCCAGGCGGACTCTGTGGAAGGTAGACGAGTCGTCAGGTGCAGGAGGCCGAACGAATGAGGGAAAAACAGAAATACTCAACGCCCTTAGCTACGATGCGCTTGCCCTTTAAGAACCTTATCATTTTAGATTGCACGTGCACGTTCTGATTTTTTTATTAGTATTATTGTTATCTCCCCCATACGGAGCGGTTGTCAAAACTCTACTGCCGGCCAGCGTTTGTTGACACATCAGCTTGTTTCTCTGTAAAATCGGCGGAGGTGTGTCTTTCCCGTTGACACGCAGCTTTTACCGCTTATACCTGAAGGCCTCCTGTGCGCTTCAAGGAAGCAGTATAAAATTTCCACCATACAATAAAACCACTCCTTGTGTCGTCACTTACTGGACACACTCATCAAGCGGGCGTTTTGTTTTTCTTCCTCAGACTGTTTCCAAGCCGGGCCAGTAGCATCACACTGTTAACTCTTTGGGCGCCGGGTTTTTTTTCCTATAAAATACTCTATTTTGATATCACTAGTTCAAAATGTTGTAGTTTTAATATGGTTAAAGATGAAGGTATATTGTAAATGAGAAAAATCTTTAGCATAATCCAAAGTTTATGATGAGAACAAATTCACACATCTAATTTGCATATTATGACGTCATCAGGCATTGGCAATTTTTGTTAGCAATAATTTTACGGGCCTTTATCTTTTTTACATAGTTTAAAATGTACTTTATTTTGAGTGTTATTATTTAAATTTTCTATATAGGCTAAATGTAATAAAATAAAAAATAATAAATAAAATCTATATGTATTTTCTACATATGTATTTTTAGTATTTATTGCCATTTCTTTCAAGAATAGGTGGACATATCTGTTTATTTCCTTTGGTATGAGCCTCCACTAGTCTATTCACTACATAAAACAAAATATAAATTATTGGGCACATAATTTTACAGAGCCATCTCCAAAATAACCAACAGGCTCACCAAATTTTCTGATCCACTATTGATGATCTTCATCATACTCTACCTCATACCTCCCCATCATCATCGTCATTTGCAGCGGGACAGTGAACTTTAACGGCGACGTACCAGCTTATCAGCAGTCTGCTTTCTCTCGCTTTTTTCCTACCACGTCTGTTACTATTTCCACGGATTTTTACATTCCTGCTTCTTCTGGATTAGCTTTGTTATGACCACCCTGCTACTCGATCACATTTACCTTTCTCCCATCGGGAGAACGTGACGAACAGCATCGCACCTGTTGCTGCTGTGGATCGCAATGGCGAACGGGACCGGCCAGCCGGCTGGTGCTGCTGTGCGCTGCTTGAGTTTCATTTTCTTTCTCCTAGGACAACTGAACATCTTGATCAGAGGGTAGGCTAAATGTTCCTCTTCAGAATCTAAAAAAGCCAATAATTTCCGGTGGGGAACTCGGACGTCTCGGCATCATAAGTTTTATCTTTCTAAAACTCGCTCTCTCTATGCTGTGACCGCAGCAGCTGCACACTGTCTCTCTCACTAGCGGAGGTGCATAAAAAGGTGATTTACTCCAAAAGTTTCCATGGTAACATACCCAAAATGGTTCCTAGATTAAAGGTACACATGTCCACCATCTCCTGACGTAAAGTAGTAATTAACTTAGTGGTCATATCTGCAGCTGTGGCTCGTTAAAGTCAGCAATGTTGCTTGTCGCAGTATTGCGACCATGGCGCCTAGAGGGTTAAGGACCTGCAGGCGTGTCCAGGCTTGTTGTGAGGTTAAAGATTCTCTAGATGTCACTAGCTTCAACCTTGATTGTTGATGATGGCCATTTGAGTGTTTTTTTTCTGTTCATGTCGGTACACCGTTCAGTGTCTCAGGTTCTGTACTTAATATATATGTAACGCCTACACACAGTTCTTTGTGATCATAAAATAAAAATGCGTTAATAATGCATAAACAACAACCAAAAAAACTGAGGTTTGGTACAGTATAAGAGGAATTGTGTCTCTCTCCAGAGATGTAGTTAGACCGTTTGTCTGTATCTTCGTTGTGACCTGCGAAAAGTTAAATGCGTCTAGAAATAGACCAACAACAAGATCGCTTTGTTCCACTGATTTTCTTTTTATTTGATTTCTTTTTTTTCTTTCTTTTTTTTTTTTCGTTCCCTCTGCAGTTTCTAAGAACCCGACAAAGTGCCGATTCTCTTTTGGAACAACCGAACTCTTTGATGCCGTGAAAATGAATGCATGAACTAGCAAAAGGCAATGGGTCTTTCTGTGCCTTTTTATTTTTTTTGTCTCTTATGTGGTTTTACATAAAGTTATTTGTTGCTGTGTGTGCAGGCCTACAGAGAGGGAACGCACAGAGAGGCTGATCAGGATGCGCCTCAGGGAAATCATGATGCAGAAGGACCTGGAGAACGTCACCAGCAAGGAGGTAAGAAGACAACCTCTTAAGTAGGGCTGAGTGATGTACCAAAAAAAAAAAGCATATCGATTAAGGGAATAGATTGATATCGATAATTATTGATAGCTATTCAAAAAATGTAGAAAATGCATGTTAAGTGCCTCCCTGTTCATTTTAGGCTGTTTAATGAAACTAAGTTTAGTTGATAACAAATTCAGCCCTTTATTCAAACACCTTTTTCTTTTTTTACCATAACTCAAAGTTGGTAATTAACAGAAAAAAATCAAGTTAAGAGACCTTAGAGAAGTACAAAGAAAAGTAATGTTATTAACCATTATATTTTTATATTTCTGTTATGTTTAGTAATTTAACTGAAGGCAATCTTGATGCTTTTGTACAATCTTTTAAACATTTTATAACACTTCATTACAGTAATTGCTCGAACCTTTTATATAGTTTGTGTGTAAAAAGCGCTTCAATAGAACAATTCTCTGCTGAAGCTAAAGCTAACCAGCTACTCACCGATGGCTGACTTAGACTGAGCCCAGTCCAGTCACTGAGAGCTGAAACTAGCGTCTCTCTCCTCCCCGTTTGTATTTTGGAAATTTATTTTGCTTCTGTTGACACAGGTGGACATTTTTACCGCTGCAGGCGTTGTTGGCAGCATGGGCGCAGGGTGTGTGTGTATGTGCTGTCTCTGTCTAAACGTGACAGCGGCAGATTTGCTGACCCATGTTGTTTCTGTTAGGGCTGGGTATCAATTCAAATTTCAAGTTTCGATTCTGATTCACAAGAGTTTGATTCGATTCAATCTGATCCAATTCAATATTGATATTTGTCAGTGCTATTAAAAGCTTCTTTTTTTAACTTTTATCTTAATTATGTGCCAGAAATTCAATGACTTAACAGTGGTTGAGTAACAGTTCACCATGGAAAACCGTATTAACCCTGTCAGACACAATCTTGAAAATTATTTCAAGATTTGGTTTATGTAGTGATTAGTGATAATTATATCCATATTGACGTGATAGCATCAGGCAGTTGTTGCAGATTTGTCAACTGCACATCCATGATGCTAATCTCTTGTTCCACCACATCGCAAAGTTGCTCTATTGGCTCAAGTTCTGGTGACTGTGGAGACCATTTGAGTACAGTGAACTCATTGTCTTGTTCAAGAAACCAGTCTGAGATTATTTGAGCTTTGTGACATGGCGCACTATCCTGCTGGAAGTAGCCATCTGAAGATGGGTACACTGTGGTCGTAAAGGGATGGACAGGGTCAGCAACAATACTCAGGTAGGTTGTGCGGTTGTTATGATGATGAATTGGTACTAAGGGGCCCAAAGTGTGCCATGGAAATGCCCCCCACACCCTTACACCACCAGCAGCCTGAACCGTTGATAAAAGGCAGGATGGATCCATGCTTTGATGTTATTGGCACCAAATTCTGACTTACCATCCGAATGTCACCGCAGAAATAGAGACTCATCAGACCAGGCAACATTTTTACAACCTTCTATTGCCTCAATTTCCTGTTCTTAGCTGAAAAGCACACGGTGTGGTCTTCTGCTGTTGTAGCCCATCTGCCTTTGACGTGTTGTGCGTTCATAGAGGCTCTTTTGCATACCATGGTTGTAACCAGTGGTTATTTGAGTTACTGTTGCCTTTCTGTCAGCTCCAACCAGTCTGGCCATTCTCCTCTGACCTCTGGCATCAACAAGGCATCTCAACCAACAGAATTGCTGCTAACTGGATATTTTCCCTTTTTCGGACCATTCTCTGTAAACCATAGAGATGGTTGTGCGTGAAAATCGCAGTAGATCAGCAGTTTCTGGATAACTCAGACCAGCCCGTCTGGCACCAACAACCAGGCCACGTCAAAGTCTCTTAAATCACATTTCTTTCTCATTCTGATGCTCCGTTTGAACTGCAGCCTATCGTCTTGACTAGGTCTAAATGCCTAGAGTCGGCGCCATGTGATTGGCTGATAAGAAATTGAGTTGACGAGCAGTTGGACAGGTGTGCCTAATAAAGTGGCCAGTGTGTGTATACCATAATACTTTGCACTTAATGAAGATACTGAAGTTTATGAAGACTTATCGACATTTAGCTTACTGTGGTTAACTGAAGGACTCGTCTTATTGTTATGTCTGTACAGTCGGCCAAACACTTCTGACAAAAAAACTCTGGAAGCTGACACAGTCAGGTAGACGCACCATGTTTGGGAGAGCGATAGCCGAAGAAGGCTTCCTGTACTATTGTAGTATATAGGTTTAAAACACCAATGGAGACTGAATCATCCTTACATCTATGGAATTCTTCCAAAACGGAAACTACTGAAACAGTTTTTCTGGGCAGTCACTCCTTTCTGCACCTCCTTCTGCTGCCATTTTCTCTTCTGGTTACAGATTGACTATAGGGAAAAGAAAGGGACACTTTTGTCTTTATCAGCCCTTTTGTTATTGCTACATACATCAGTTGTTCAATAGATATTGATACTATATCGTCTGAAGCTTGCCCTGGTTTTCATTAAAGGGAGACTGATCCCTTTGGTTTTGTTTCTTCTTTGCTAGATCCGAACAGAGCTGGAGATGCAGATGGTGTGCAACCTGAGGGAGTTTAAGGAGTTCATAGACAACGAGATGATTGTCATCCTGGGACAGATGGACAGTCCCACGGAAATCTTTGATCACGTCTTCCTGGTGAGATTTCAGTAGCACCAACATCTCCAAAAACGTTAACCACAGGACTGAAGTGTTTTCCCATCCATCCATTTGCGCATCTGTCAAGTTTTGTATTAATACCCTGATATTGAATAAAAGATAACTGTTGAAATTTTACTTGGTGAATGTGTTGGGAACCTGATTATTTATTATAGTCTTGCTGTGGGTTTTTTAAATTTATTTTCTGCAGGGTTCTGAGTGGAACGCCTCCAACCTGGAGGAGCTGCAGAACAGCGGGTAAGAGATGGGTCTCTTTGGTGCTTCTAACCTAATTAAGGCGTCCTGCGATTGTAATTCGTCAAGGGGAATAAAACACGCTGTCACTCTCTATATTTTAATGACTGAAGAGTAAATTTTATGCAGTAAATGAGCAAATCCATCATGGTAATTAAATCTGTGAGAGTAAAAGTCGTAAGAGCATCCCTTTGGAACGCTTTGGTTAAAAGTTTTCCCATATTAAATAGATGGACTTGTCTGACAAGGGTTGTCAGTGTTTTTCTTTCTTTCTTCTGTCCGTCTTCCCCAGGGTGCGCTACATCCTGAATGTGACCAGGGAAATCGACAACTTTTTCCCGGGAATGTTCGAATACCACAACATCCGAGTTTATGACGAGGAGGCCACCAATCTGCTGGAATACTGGAACGACACGTACAAGTTCATCACCAAAGCCAAGTAGGGATCGTAATAAGCTGAACACGCACCGGCGTCTCCTCCTCATCCTCAGCTGGAGGGTCTCTAACGCTGCTCTCTGTCCCCCAGGAAAGCTGGAGCCAAGTGTCTGGTTCACTGTAAGATGGGCGTGAGTCGCTCCGCCTCCACGGTGATCGCCTACGCCATGAAGGAGTACGGCTGGGATCTGGACACGGCCTTTGACTACGTGAAGGAGAGGCGGACCGTCACCAAGCCGAACCCGTCCTTCATGAAGCAGCTGGAGGAGTATCAGGGAATCCTGCTGGCCAGGTTTGACCCGCTTTAGTTTTCCTCCTTCTGTTGAACCCGTTCAAACTCTGGTTGACTCTTGTTTTCTTCTCCCCTCCGAAGCAAGCAGAGACACAACAAGCTGTGGCGCTCCCACTCCGACAGCGACCTGTCGGATCGCCCCGAGCCGCTCTGCAAGCCTTCCTCTCCCCTGCTGGTCCGTGCCGACTCTCACAACAACAACACTACCACTTCCTCCCCCTCCCTACATCACTTCCTGGGCGTGGCCGTTTTGCAGGCCCTCGTCGCCGAATCCGGCAGCTGTGCCAAATCGGCGGGCTCTCAAGGCCCCGACACGCTCGCCAACGGCGTTGGAGAGCCGCGGCCCGGGCGCCAGCCTCCTCTCCCCAGACCCCGAGCCGCCACCGTCATACCGGAGGAGAAACTGGACGGCTGGCCGAGCGTGGCTGTCACCGTGCCTGTGGCTCTGCCGCACCCTCCGCCATCCCTCCACATCTTGCCTCCCACTCCCGAACCCCAGCGGCGGCGGCGTCGAGCCCCTCCCGCGCATCTGTCCATTTCAGAAAAATGCGAGCCGGCCCTCGATTTACCGGAGACGCGCAGCTCAGAGGAAACCCCTCCCCTCCTCACGCTGGGGTCCAGCGACTCTGAGCCGCTCGACCCTGCGTCCACGCATCCTCTACCTCTCGCTCAGAGCGACGACAACAACAACCCAAGCGAGCCGCAGGCGGGCGGCCCCCTCGACGGCCGCGGCGAGGCCAACGGCTTCTGCAGCATTGACTTCCTCAGCGCCAGGGAAAAGTTCCTGGGCTTGGCTCAGGAGTCGGAGCAGCCAAGGTCGCCGCCGCCGCCTGACGGAGATGGCAAGGTCAACGTTGAAGAGCGGAAGGAGAACGGGACCGAGCAGGTAGGGAATGTTCAGTTTTTGTCTACGATGCAAAAGTTGCAAAAAAGACTGTCTGGTTGTAAACCAAATGTCCCAAATGCTACAAATCAGGTTTTCATGAGAACCAACCAGTTGATGAAGAACCGTTGCGTTAGACGCCTGTGGCTGTATTCAAATATTTTATAGAGATCCCACAGCAGAGCGACTGCATTTAAATCTGTTCCCAGCAGCGTCGCTTCAGCTGGTTGTTCCAGTTCTGCTGCAGCGCTCCGTTTCTCATCATCACAGCCATGACTCTGACAGACAGCGGCTGAAGCCGTTACCACAGCGACACCTACTGGAGCAGAGAGGAAGCGTCTAGACAAGAGCAGTGTTGGTGGCCATAAATCTGCTTCATTTCTAGCTTTTAGCACAACATAGGGTTTTTTTGCGTGTTTATCGCTGTATCTTGCAAAAGTATTCAAACCCATCTATTTATTTCTTTATTTTTTCCTTCACTTTCTCATTTTAAAGCGAGGATGTGTTTTATTTGTTGGCCGTTGTTGTGGGATACCCAGCTGAAGCTGAAGTTCTGATTTGGTGTTGAGGGCTCCTACTGGAGCGTGAAGCTCTGCTGAAAACATCCCCGTAGCATGATGCTGCCACCACCATACTCCTCTGTTTATGAAATAAAAGTTCTATTCATAGTAAGACTGTGGCTTCTCCTCTGAGTTAAAAAAATCTCCTCCTTTGTCTCTTTCTGTTTCGCTGCAGTCTGAGGACGGCTCTGAGCAAACCCATCTCCCCCAGCACCACGACGACAGAATATCAGTCCGCCACATCGTCATTGAAATAGAAGCCATATCACACTCTGCCTTCACTCCCTCCAGTCCCCCCTCCTCTTCGCCATCGCCCCCTTCGTCCTCTCTCGGCTCCCAGGAGGTATCGGATCCCTCGGCGCTCGCGCACGGCTCCTCTCCTCTGTCTCCCTCCAGCCAGGTGGGGTCGGTGCGTCGGGCCACCACGCAGCTGGAGCAGAAGATGAAGCAGGAGCAGGCGCTGGCCCAGTGTTCCCCGCTACACTCGCCCGACACCGAGCAGCCTCCACTCCCATCAGCCCCGCACCCTGCAGAGCACGCACTCACTCAGGAAGACCACACTGCTGCTGTTCTGGCTGAAACCAAAGAAGTAGAGGAGCGTAGAGACTCTGACCCACACATCGGCCAGCTTTCTGGTGCTTCACCTGACATTACGGACACATCTTCAACCAGCAACATGCTGACATCATCACATACCTTGGCTGTTCAGTTAGACGAATCATCTCTAGATACCTCAGCCCAGTCCGCCAGCCAAAGCCTGCAGGGTCCAGTCGCTCTGAATGTGGAGGGCGTGACTGTGGGAGAGTCCGAAACGGAGCACAGTCGTCAGGACGACGGGGCGAGCTGCGGACCCGGCTGTGAAGCTCAGAGCAGGCTGGCCCACAGCAGCCAGGAGCTGGAGCGCATTCAGCAGACTCTCAGAGAGCTGCAGGCTTTCCTTCAGGAGGGGGTCGGACCGGAGGCCACAGACGGCCCGGCAGAGGAACCGGAGCGTCCTCGGAGGCCGACGGACACAATGGACACAGAGTCAGGACTTCAAAGAGGTTCGGTCAGACAGCGGCAGAAAGAGAAACAGGTGGGGAGGGGCCTCGGCGAGCCCCCAGGGTGGCACAGAGCCGTGGAGCTGGAGGCTCGCATGCGGCAGGCGGGGCTCACGCCCCCTTCCCTCATGAAGAGATCGGCATCTCTGGCTAAACTGGACTCCCTGGAGCTGTCCGCAAACGACCTCTGCGACCTGGACCTGGGGCCCCACTCCACCTCTTTATCATCATCATCTTCACACTCCCAGGACTCCTCCTGTCTGACGCAGTCTCACCCAGACGACACCTGGAAGAAGCAGAAGGTGCTGTCTCTAAACTGCCCTGTTCCCCCTGACGACATGCCGTCACCCCCCCACCGCTCCTCCTCTTCCAAAGAAGACCAAAGCGAGGGGGAGGAAACCGGCAGCGTGGCGTCGGCATCTCAGCAGGGGAGGGGACACTCGTCGAGGCGTCCCCGCAAAGCCTCGGCAGAGCGGAAACGAGCCATCACTCTGCTGTACAACACCATGTAACCTCAGAGCAGCAGACATGACTGGAGTGGCGTGGTCAGGCTGCATGGAGTGTGTGAATGAGAAGCAGGCAAAGCTTTAGCTCCAGAGAGTGTGTGTTTGTGTGTTTGTGTGTGTCAGGCGTGTGAGGTAGAAAGAATGAACACGTGTTTGCATGTAAACCACTGGAAGTTTCAACTGGAGTACAGTAATATTATATGAATGTGCAAACTAAGACTGAAACAGTGCAAACTCTGCACTGTTTTTTGTTTATGTTTTTTAAATGAGCGTCTGTTGTCGGTGTGAGACCCTCACCGCCTGGTCAAAGTTTTAAAAACAAAACTTCAACCTGAGCGGCTTTTTTTCACAACATGCACTTTACCACATGGATGATTTTTGTGTCTTTTATTTGTTACGCTGGGAAAGCTTGTTTTGCACTGTTCTCAGTAGACTTGTCTCTGTGGTTCTGGACTTGTCTTTACTCAGATTTTTAATTAAACCAGGACAAAGCTGATACGTTGTTTGTTTCTTTTCTTGTTTGTTTTTTTTATTCTTCGCTTTAGCTGTAAATAAATCTGGCAAGTATGTATTTGTGCATTTTGTTTTGTGTCCTGTCTGAATACAGGATCTATAATTAGTGCATCAGCACCCCCTGCTGGTCAAATTTATGCCGTTGTACAGCATTTAAAAAATGAAACGTTAAATATTAATACAGGTGAAAACGTGTAGTTATAATATTGCCATTTAGAACTGACTGAGGCGGTTCAACCTTTTATCACAGTTTATATAATCTGCTTGTAATTTTAACCCACAGATAACTGTCTTTGAACACAGCAGAAGCGCCTCCAGGAAATTGACCATTTCAGGCTGACATTTTAGCAACTGATTCATGCAGGTAATTAAACACTCAGATGCAGGCCACTGAGGACACTGCTGAGACACATTCTGGCAAAGGAAACATTAAAAGACCTAAAAAGTCATTAAAATCAGATATCTGTGGCAAATAATCTGGCATTTCCTGTCCGTGAAGGTTGGATCAACAAAAATGGTGAGTGAGAAGATTGGAAAAGCTTGAGGAAATTGGTCAAGAGGAAGATTTCTCTATATTTAAGCCTTAGAAAAAATGTTCACTGAATATTAAAAGGAGAAATCATATTTCACCTGTAATAGCTTCTCTCCATTTGCTCCCTGTTAAATTTAGGGTAGCGTTTAAGATCCTCATTCTTACAGTTCAATTCACTTTATTTATGTAGCGCCAAATTACAACAAATGTCATCTCAGGGCACTTTACAACAAAAGTCATTGTAATACAATTATACAAGCATTCCAATCCGTTAAGTTTTCTATGCAAGGAATCCCAACAGATTGTGTTGAGTCATCGACGTGAGGTTCTGCCCGGATCATGCAGACACCAACCTCAGCAATCCCTCATCCTGAGAAAGCATGTAGCGACAGTGGAGAGGAAAACCTCTCATTTAACAGGAAGAAACCTCCGGCAATCAATCAAACTTTATAAAGCAATTTTCATACAAAAAGAAATGCAGTTCAAAGTCGTTCAATGAATAAAGATTACACCATATACATCTCCACCCCATATACATAGAAGTTTAAACGTTCACATTTATACTCCCACCTACCCCGATCTTATCCCTATGTGCAGACAGGCTCAGGAGCAACATTAAAATAGACAATAAAGTGGACACTGCGCTGACTACAGATGACAGGATATATACGGAAATCGCATCAAGGGAGCCACCGGCAGCAGCTGATCAACAGCAGCAGCCGAGGCACTGACCCAGGGCGCTCCGAGGAGGCGAGGCCAGACCCCCACCTCCACCCAAGCACTACCTGGAGAACACCCAGGCAGCCTCAGCAGACCACCGCCTGCGAGGCAGAGGGCTCCCACAGAGGAAACACTGGAACGATGTCTTTGTGTAAAATAACAATAAAAAGTTAAAATACATAAGTAAATCAATAAGATAAATTAATATACAAATAAATAAAAATGAAATTAACTGGATAAATACAAGGCAAAGTAGTAAAGCCCTCATTAATACAAGCAATTAAAACAAAAAGGTAAAATAAATAGGCAATAAATAATCGGCGAAAAGCTAGGCCAAAAGGGTGAGTAATGAGCCTGCTCCTAAAATGAACATTCTCTGAGGTTCTCTGACAGCCTGTTCCAGAGGTGAGGGCCATAATACTGGAAGGATGCCGCTTCACCATGAGTGCGTGTCCTGACTTTGGGGATGACAAGTAGACGGCTGACAGACGATTGCAGAGACCGCAGAGGATCGTACGGTAAGAGCATTTCAGAAAGATAAGAAGGCCCGAGACCATTAAAACACTTAAAAACCATTAAAAGAACCTTAAAATAGATCCTAAAACAGACGGGGAGCCAATGGAATGATTTTAAGACCGGCGTAATATGTTCCCACCTTGTCTTTTTCAGGACACGAGCTGCTGAGTTTTGTAGAAATGGTAAACCTGAGATTATCTTTTTTTGGGGGGGAAGACCAGAAAGCAGGGCATTACAGTAATCAATTCTACTGGTGATAAAAGCATGCATTAGTGTCTCCATATCGGCTCGAGAGAGAAAGTGGTGACTCTGGCAATGTTCTTTAGATGATAAAGAATTTAGTCATGTTTTTAATGTGTGGGATAAAAGTCAGCTCAGAGTAAACGATCAGGCCCAGGTTATTCATTTGTAAAGATGGATTAAAAGACGTAAGGTAAAAGTTTCTCTCCGAGCCTCAGGACCGATAACTAAAACTTTAGTTTTGTCCAGGTTGAGCTGGAGAAAGTTTTCTGCCATCCAGGATTTAATGTCTAAAATGCAGTTAAAAATTGCATCAGGAGACATGGAGATGTACAACTGTGTATCATCAGCAAAACTGTGGAAGTTAACTCCATGTCTTCTGATGACACTGCCAAGAGGGAGCATATACAGGCTAAAAATTACTGGGCCTAAAATTGAACCCTGGGGCACACCACATGTGATCTTGTGGACCTTAGACTGGCAGGTATCGAAAACTTACCATAAAAGTCCTAACTGTAATTTATGATGTGAAACATTTGTGAACAGCACCAGAGAGGCTGATTTGTTTAAATGGGTTAAAAGAATCAAAGGCGGTGCTTAGAGCCAGTAAATCCAGTGGGGAAATTCTTTATCTTAACTTCTTTGAAAAAATGAAATCCGTTATATCTGTCCCAAACATTGCTGTTTGCTTCTATCAGCTAACCACTAATAATAATAATAATAATAAATAACTCTGCTGGGGAGAAAGTGAACGCAGTAAATGGAGTGGGACAGTGGAGATGCTCCTGTTGGAAATGAAAGGGGGGAAATGGTTCTATATAAAACTGAATGAAATAAAAAATCTTTCAGCACAGAGCTGGGCGAGAACTTCTACTGGTAATTGGAGATACTTATTTAGCTAGCATCAGTAAGCCCAGTGATGGAGACTGCTGCATGATCACCTCCAAAATAAAATCTTTATTTCTTGGCAAATTTCTAACATTTCCATAAAATGTCATCGAAATCCATCCATACCTTTCTGAGTTATTTTGTTAAAAGACAGACGACAACATGAGCGCCTTGGTGAGGTGATCATCTGATGACACAAAGGTTCAGTCGAAGTATAACTGTTTTAGTGTTGCAGTTCTTCCGTTCTAACACTAGATGCTGTGCTCACGCACTGTTAGAACTGTACTTATATGTAGGAAAATTTCTACCCACAAGTTGCCAACAAGTTGACAAATACCACACGAGGCGTAAAATTGTTCCTGTGAACGAAATATGCACTGATCTGTGAGTAAGTACGGTTAATAAATGAGGCCCCAGGACTTGACTTGAGCAGCACGCGACTTGCACTTGGACTTGCAACAGTGGGACTTGGTACGTTCTGTTTACCGCGGAAGTCGGAGCTGGGTTTGATTAATGCCCATGTAAACAGCGTTCCAGTTAACGGTGTCGAATCAGTCGGGATTCCAATATGGCAATGCCCAAGTAGCCATAGTTTTAGTACCGCTTACAAACATTGTTTTAAACTGTACTTTCCATGTACAAACACCCCTTTTATTTCGTTAAGATTAGAGTTGCAGGCTCTACATGTAAGATAGATTTTAGAAGCATTCCTACAAGTGTGTTTTGTAAAATAGAATTTTTTTCCCCACCACAGCTACTGTTGTTTATGTGAGGAGCGGCCATATTGAAAGTCAAAGTCGGAGCAAAAGAAAGTCTCAGACTTTCCAAGTGGCAAGTCTTACTTCAGAGGGCGTTCTAGTTGCTTTTTTCCGACTCAGAAGTCCGAATCTCCAAGTTCTAAGTACAAACAGAACGCACCATTAAACTTGGACATGTGAAATTGCAATTGCAGGAAGTGAAGTAGCCAATGCTAATGTTAGCTTGTTGTTTCAGGTCGTACTGCTAGACAAGTTAAAATAACTTTCAAAAGACTTAGTGCACGGGTGACAAGTTAATTGTTTATTGTTATCAAATTCACTTGAAGAATATCTTGTTTTATTAACGGGGGGGTGCTATTGAGTACAGTTTTGTTCATTTATTTTTTGATAAAGCAAACCATTTATGATCATGCTAGCTTTAAAATCTAAACCCTGCTCTCATATTTTTGCCTTCCTCTCAGGTGAGAATGACTTGACTTGGACTAATCCTATGTGACTTGGACTTAAAACTACAACACTAAGGAGTGCCTCGGACTCGGCAGATGTTGAGTTGACTGAAAAACTGGCTCGTAGAAGTTTTTTTGGGGGAAAAACAAACTAAAAACATAGGAATTCGACATAGGCATAAATCACATGTGATCACATGTGGAAAAAGTTTGACCCATGTGCAATTCACACGTAAAAACATGTTAAAAAAATGTGACCACCTGTGTTTTCCCCACATTTTTCGTGTGAATTTGGAACATTTTCCATAAAGCGTGAAACCTATGGGATAACATGTACACCTCATGTGAAACATGCTATTGTCCATGTGTGAAACCCATGGGATAACATGTACACCTCATGTGAAACATGCTATTGTCCATGTGTGAAACCCATGGGATAACATGTACACCTCATGTGAAACATGCTATTGTCCATGTGTGAAACCCAATGTGAAGAACTAAACCCATGTGACTTTTCCATAAGAGCTTTGTGATCAACGCTGTTATACAAGAAACACAGTCAGTGTCCCTCCCTAAAGTTCAGGTAAGATGTACATGATACCCAATAAAATCTGATATATTTCGAGGGAACTGAAATCTTTTTACCCATCTCTGATAAATGCGGGATGTCAGAATCTTTTGTCCCCCGACCTAATCTGTATTTAACATTACAACCATACAGGGAAGCATAGTTTCTTTCACATGACGGATTACTGAAAGCTTTAAGAGATGTGGAAAATGTCAGTAAAACGCCGAGGATTGAGGTTGTGGAATAGAGGAGGGAGAAAGAGGAAATGGTGCATGAGACTACCATCCTTTCTCTGCATACTGATGCTCTCAGCATTCCTCTTCAACAGACAGCCGTCTTGTTTTGATTCCGGTGGCTCTTTTACAAATTCAATTCACACCCCAGCATGTGTGCTCCATCCTCAGGTTATCCACAAAGGAGGGGGAAATGGTTGCTGCACACAGGCGATTCACTCACTAAGCTCTTACTCTTTTTTCTTCTTGTCAAGCCTAAAATAACTCCAGTCGAAAGCCCCCCTTGGATCCAGGGAATCCGGGTCACAGGGAAGATGATGGAGGTGGCAGCAGCTAAAAACAGATCCGCCCCGTCTTTTGCTGACTGACTGCTGCTTAGCTAATATCTCTTGAGAAATTAAGTGCTTTTATCCCAGTCATTTTACTGAGAGAAAAGCTGTAAAACTGAGGGAAGAGTGATGATGGCTTTTGGAGCGATTCAAAGCTAGCCTAGAAGTCACATGCTGTTTTTTTTTTTTTTTTTTTTTTAAACAATCACTCGTAGGCCCGTCATTTGAAAAGGTGTTTATTTATTTGAATCATCAGAATTCACTTAGCAGGGTACATCTTGAAAACATTTCGATGCATTGGTGTTCTGCAACGACTGCTTTTACAAAGTGAAAAATAAAAATCGCATAAACAAGCCAATATTTATTGTGATTAGAGAAGAGAGACAGAGGGGGATCTCCTCTCTTTGTGCTGATATTGTAGCAGTAAACACTTGTCTCAGAACATTTTTTTTTTCTAAGGCAGAAAAACCCCTCTGTATCCCCTTGAACTTGATTGGCTCACAACATTGGATAGGTCTGGGCCTTACATAATTAAGTTAATTACAATTATTCGCTGACATTCAGATTTTTTTTCCGATTTTTTTTTTTTCCACATCAGTTCACTCATACCGCATGTTCCAAGCTTCTCGGGGACAATTTTCCGACTCAGGCTCAGGTCAGACAACAAGAAACTCTCTCATGGGTGCACATCATGCTGAAATTTTGTTTATATCAGTTTATATCAGTGACCGAAGAGAAATACAGACAAAAATAAATTATATTCTTGTAGGGTGAGTACAAATTTCTTTCAATAACATATCTAGCCTATTCCACAGACAGCTTACAGAACACGGTCATTAATCCTCTATTAGTTTCAATACACTCATTCTTATACAGTATGGGGAGACCAAGTCTCCTCCTCTTCCTGTCGGCTCATGGGTCCCCTGGTCGAAAAAATTATGAATGAGCGTCAATAGAGCGATACGTTATTTTCAGGTCCACCTTGTCTTACATCCTTAATCGCGCATATGACGTACCTGAATTTAAATGACAACTAATGATGTGCATTTCAACTGTTTTTAAAAGTGATTTGGGATTTATTTGATTGTAAAAAAAATTTGCCATTAAATTGCCTACAAATCAGAAGTCGCATTTATGATACCACAGAGCTAACGCTAGCTAGTGCTAGCTAGCACTATTCACCAAGACCTTGTAGAGCTTCTTCTCCATGCTAGCTCTCACTCCACCGACTGTTTCTTCTCCAGCATAGCTGCCACTTTTCACAAGGCCAGATTTATGGAGGTTTTCTCCATGTTTAATGCTCATTCCTTCGTCTTGGAGGAAGGAAGCTAAGCCGGCTAAACAGTTGACCGTTTGTCCCCTTCTTCTTCATTTATAGTACGCTAAGTGTTTTAAAAACAAAACCTAAAGTAGCTTTTGCTGCTGGTTGAAAATTTTTCTGCATCAAAATATGTTCAATCCATTCAAACAGTAAATGAAAAGAAGAATCGCTACATTGACTCGTATTCATTTTTCTGGCAGTAGGGGACACAAATATTGGAATTGTCATAGGTTAGGGTTAAGGTCCCACCTTCCTGCGGATTATGATTGTGTACTGGTCCTAAATGTTAAAATAAATGGATGGATCCCATTAGGTTTAGGAATTGGTTCTCGAATATTAGTATTAGGAAAATAGTAAAGTTATGTTTAGGTAATGCTTCTTGAAGGTTAGGATTAGAAAATGACTCAGGTTAGGGATAAATAATGGTTCTCTAACATTAGGCTTACTAATAAATCAACCAGGCAAGCCAGAGACGAAAAAAGGTGGGACCTTTCCCCTAACCTGTGACAATTCCAATATTCCCGTAGAGGACCCATGGACTGGAAGTAGAAGGGCGTGGCTCCCTATAACTAGTGCACCTGTAGTCGCCTCCTACAGGCTAAAACTTGAACTGGCCCAACTTTGCTTTTGTGCTAAAAAAAACTCTTCAAAACAACCACCACTAAACAGTCTTACATGCGCTCCACCAGCAAAGCCGAATACAGTACATGTTGATTTTGTGGAAATTAAAAACGAGTAAAGAAGCGTATCTGCACATTTCGAAAAAAAAAATGTACTCATGTTTGGCTGATATTCATCTCAACTCAGAACACAGAGGCTCGCATGTCAACGCTTGTTTTCCTTTTTAAAGACTGAAAAAATTCATGGTTAAGTGGCAGGAGGGCTGTGTGTGTGTGTGTGCGTGTGTGTGTGTGTGTGTGTGTGTGTGTTGGTAATGCTTGAGCAGCAGGACAGCTGAAGACCGCACTGCAAAGAAAACTGGTAGCCTATTGGCCGTATTGGTGCCTTGTAAACTGGCACTGCTCAACAAGGTACCACATGGTGCCACTGAGAGGGAAGCGGTGTCCCTCTCCAACTACCAGCTTCATCACTTTATGGCTTCAAGGGAAATTTCTGACGAAGGCGATGGGAGAAAAGAGGAGGATATTCGATTGTTTGACCAAGATGATTCAGGCAGTTAGAGTGTGCTTAAAGTTTCCCAAATGGACGTCTCTTCCCCGTTATCCCAACACGTCCTCAGTGCAGACCCTCCCCTCTGCCACCGACGCCGCCTGCTACCAGGCCGTTTGCCCTTCACTTCTCCATCAGGGACAGCCGGATGATTCGTTGGAGCTCCTCTTCCTCCCGCCGCCGCCGGAGGTCCGCCTCCTCCTGCTCCCGGGCCGAGATCTCCATGGCGATGCGCAGCTGCTCGTCATAGGTGCAGGTGGGTGGCTGCTTCTTGGAGGGGGTGGAGCGGAGGCTGGAAGGGGGGCGGGGCTTGTGCTGAGGTGTCCTGAGGAACATGGATGGAACAGCTTTTCAGTGTGTGAAAAGGTGTTATTTTCATGTGCACTAGACAAAATACTTTGTTTCACTGTCGGGAAACCAGAAATAAAATAAATAGTAGAAGCTGGCACCCTACCTGGAGATTTAAAAGCGCTCTGTGGCAAACCCAATGTTCTTGTAATTCGTCACATTTGTGATGATGGTTTGGGCTAAAAATGTGATTCAAAAACGAAAATAAACTGAAATTGGGAGGATTTAGATTAAATGTAATATTAGATGAAAAATAGGGAAACAATGGGATGTTTTTTACAATTAAATGAGTAGCTACATGTTTTTTTTAACAATTAAATAATAATTTATTGAAAAATTCCCTGTTTTTTATTTTCTGTTTAGTCAACTGATTTAACGTTAATTATAGATATTTACTTTTATATTCTGCACGCTTATTTTTTATATTTATTTCTATTCAGTCTATCATTCATCTATAACAATATATAAGAATAAAAATATATATAGTTAAAGGGCCTATATCATGCAAAATCAGGTTTTTGGAAGTTTCAATCATCTGGTAATGCAATTTTCTAATAAAAAACCTCACCAGAGTGGTTTTAGGCTTAATTCACGCATGTTTGAGTAATCCTCCTTAATCCTGCTCTCTGAGCAGCTGCCCCACCTCTCCTGGAAAACGACTGAGTGTTCAAACTGTTCAACTAGTGACGTCACTAAGTGAAAACAAGAGCGTGCTAGAGGTGTCTGCACCACCCCTGCAGGCAGAGCGGCTTACCTCTGCTAGAGTTTGAAAAAACTCATAGCTGCTTCGGTTTTTGGCAGCTTAAAAACTCCTTTTTGTCTGATTTTTTTACTTTCTCTGTGAAAACGCCCATCCGGCTGCATGGATTACAGGATTTTGTTCTACATTCCTAAAGAACAGCTACTGGATCAAAGAACAAGGAAGCCTGATGGACAGAGAAGTAAGTGGCAACATGCTAATGTGGTTTAGCCAGTTATCAAACTGCTTATGTGATCTTATAACAGCATTGTGTGATTATTTAATTGATCTGTAGCCTCTCAGAATGTTCAATAAACAGGTGCAAACAACACCCAAACTTTGCTTAGTGGATGCAGCTATATTAGTTTGGGCTCAGTCTAAAGCCTGGAGATTTAGCAAGTGAAATAAGCTTTATTGACTCAGTTTTTTACAACAAAAAAATAAAAATAAGCCAAACACCTGAGCCCTTAATATAACAGAGTTTAATTGTGTTATTTGGTGCTTTTTAAATTCACTGTCAGAATTCAGCTTGAGATAAAGCTCAGCACTGTTCTTCTTGCATGGGAGAGGAGCAGAAATGGGGTGGGGGAGTGGGAGAGATGCAGGGGGCGGGATTATAGAAAAACAAGCCGTTTTACTTCGTGGTCTAACATTAACTACAGGATGCAAGTTAAATTTTAGGACAAATTAATACTGTATAACACCAATGGTAACATTTTATATATCTATCCCAGAAGTTGATTATTGCGCCTGATGCAAATGAATTTCTGCAATCTGATTCACACTAAAACAAAACCACTGCCTGCCTGATTTTAAAAAGACCAACCTAAACTTGAGGTGAGTGGAGATTACTGCATTATTCTTAAACTTTTTGGTGTTATAAAAACGTATCTATAAATTCTGCTCAGGAGAACAAAGAACAGGTTTTTAGGAGGTTTTCAGATTCAACACATTCCTGTTTTGCATGGGAACCTTCCCTACATCTGCTTCCTTCTTGGTTTCAGTATGTCTAAAATGTACTACGTCTCACAGAAGTTGGGATTTCAAAGCCCCAATTAGGGGGAGAAAAATGATGTGTAAAGCCATTTGGAGTCTGGATTCTATCCTGAAGAAGTTTCTCGTCTAACCCCCTGCTTTAAAATCTAACATGGCTGCACATACAGCATGTAGCAGGAGCAGCCACAGAATATTTTTTAAACGACATTCATTAGAAGTAGCCATTTTTGGTGGACTTTCTAGGATTTTGTGTCAGCCGCAGCAGCAGTGTTGGTTGGTTGCATTTTAAACAGCCAGATCTTACATCGCCATCTACCTTCGTCTGCATGACAGGCAAAACTGTTTTAAGAGGTGGTCCAAAATTTAACCGAAGTTCTGAGAAACTGTCCAAGTAAGAGGTTACCTACGCCAATACTGAAGAGCCCCTGTCCTGCAGCTGTTACATGCGTCCCTACATCCCTACTTTCACAACGACTAAACTGAACGCTAGTTTGAAATAAGGGGGTAAATTTATTACATTAATTGCAATAAATTAATGACAACTATGTTTTTTAATCACATTAATCTATTTTTTATCTTAAATGTCATTGTTTCTGCATGCTATTTGGTTTTATTTAAAATCTGTTTTTATGCTTTGGGCTTCGTGTGCTTGACTTGTTAGGGGTTAACCACACCCTGAAGTGGAGATCGAAGGCTGTTAACAGATGACTATTCTATTGTAGTGGGGAGGGTGAAGTGAGGAGGAGCAGGGAGTTGCAGTGTCGCCTAACGAACTATATTTAGCGAGTTTTTAGTCCCATCAAGGGATATTTGTTTTCAAAAATAAAAGCGAATAGCGACAAATCTTGCAATTTATGGGGTTCTTGGAGACTTCTGGTGAAGCATTTAACGTTGTTACTCTTCTCACCGAGCAGCGGGGGCGCTCTCCCGTCTCAGACCACGAAGGCAACCAGTCTGCACTGCAAAGCTGCAGCTCAACTCGGCAGCCCAGGTCCAGCTGTATGGCAAGCCACTGGTATCAAAAATAAGGCATATATATGACGTAATGGTTTAACCCATAATACAGCTGGACTTAGAGCAGATATTTACACGACTGAGTCCAGTACACTTATGAACTGGGGATGCTCGAAGCAGAAGGTTACAGTCGCCATTTGGGACTAGTCACAAAAACAACAGAATGTAAATGCTGCGACTGCAATGACCTTCTGAAACCACTTTTTAAATTATATAGCTATCAAACCTTTGTTTGACCATACTAATGTAATGAATTGAAATGAAAACACCTCAAAATAAGGGCTTTTCTCAGCAATTATTAGGTGATATTAAAAATGAGATTAATTAGATTGATTAATTAAATAACGATCATGATTAATTAATCTAAAACTTTTTTAAATCTAGTGACAGCACTAGCTTCAACATTTGTAAGGTGTATTCTACATGGTGACGTTTATTCACCCCTCATTTTTACTTTAGATGGATTTTTAGATGGATTTTATTTAGACCTTTACCAGCAATAATCTTTTTTTTAAAATGTAGAATAAGTTCTGGTTTTCCTTATATAGTTTTTTTTTGGTAATAGATAATTTGCCTCCACTAGCTAGCCTTGTTCGCCCCTTTGGTAAAGTCCACTTCAACTTTTTTGTAATAGCCTTGAAGGATTTTTTAAAGGATTTAGTGTTTCTATCAGCGTGAAGAGCTAAGACATGGCAGCAAGATCCAGGAAGTCAAGAGGACTTTAAAAGCCAGACACCTCAACAACTCATTGGAAGACTAAGAAGAAACCTAAGAAAAAAAAGAGACGTGTAAGGATCAAGACCTATGGGATGGGTTGTCTCAAGGTTTGAGCTGGAAATGAGGAAGGGAAATTCATTTTTTCTGCTGGTCTGAAATTAAATAAGAAAAGAAGATTAAAACAGAGAGAGCTTCAAAGCCCTTCAACCTGTTCCTCTCTTAGATCAGAGAAGTTTGAGATAGACAAGAAAGAAATCAGATGAAAGTAGAAATCTTTTTATTTTTTTATCTTTTTATACACCGTTTCACCAAAATCTGATCAAATCTTATAAAACCGTATAAATGCCATTTGAACCTAATCACTAACCCTACTATAATCGCTGAACTTTCTGTCATATTATTATTTTATTCTTATCAATGAAAGTTGATTATTTGCTTTGAACAGTTTGTCTGGTTAGCTTAGGCTGTGACTAATATTTCTAATCGCTAAAAACATGTAAATGGTTTGATATGAGGATTTGAATAGTCATAAATTTACACTTTGGTATATTTGAGACTGAATTTGGAGGAATTGTTCCAGTCTCTAACTGAAACTACATCCTAGCAACAAAATGAATTGGACTCAAAAATAATTCAGCACAGTTTGGTCGCATAAATCGTGACGATTCCCTTGTTAACTGTGTTGTACTGTGACTTAATATTAGGGATGCAAATCTTACAATATCTCATAATTCAACTCGATTCGGATTGTGATTTATGATTCCAATTGTTTTTTTTTAAGCAATACAGGAACCAATTGGGGCTTTACCAATTTCAGGATAAACCATTATCCTCCATAAACTGGAATATGTTAAGTTATAGAGCTGCACAGCAGCCAGCACATGTGCAGCTTTAATCTGTAACTATATCTATATCTGTGATGGGTAGATTCCATTAATTTGCCATAGCGTGGAACAACACATTCAAATGAGTGGCATGAGTAGTATTTCCTGAAATATACCATTGAGAGAAGGAAACTGGTACAAAAATTACAAAATATCAAATTATAACTGGACATCCAAAGACCTTTTAAAAAGTTAAAAAGGCTAGTTCTGAAAAAAAAAATGCTGAGACATTTTAAGAAGACAAAATTAATAGAAAGAATATAACTTTTGTTTGTCCTTTAGTATTTTGTAGAACATAATGACGTTGCTTACCAACCGGCATTAAACAGAAGTTTATGGCCTATTTTATAATTTTCATTATTATTTTCAGTGTTTTTATCAAAAGTTTAAAAAGTCCCACGCTATTTAACTCAACATATATTTCCAACGTTCCTTGAATGCTGCACAGGAGTGCAGCTCAACTGGACGCTCGTGAGTGGCTTATAAAAGAAAGATTGCTCTTATATACTTGCAGAGTTCTAAAAAAAAAAAAAGTGAAGAAAAAGGATGGTCATTAGCATGGGGAGCCTACGTCACGCCATTCTACTTCTGGTCCATGGGTCCCCAAATGGCAACAAAAATGAAAGAGAGTAAATGGAGCGATTAAAGTTTTTCTCTGATCCAGTTTGAAATGTGCCGTGGATGAACATATGATGTCCGTGAATTTTAAAAACTAATTTTGATGCATAGCAAACACTGATTTTCGACCGGAGGTAAAAGTTACTTTAGGTTTTGTGTAAAAACGTTTAGAAGGAGAGCGAGGGTCGGAGCCTCCAGGATGAAGAAAGGAGCATTAAACACGGAGAAAACCACTATAAATCTGACCATGTGGAAAGTAGCAGCTATGTTGGGGGGTAAAGCTGTTGGTGGAGTCAGAGCCAGCATGGAGGAGAAGCTCTACAAGCTCTAGGTGAGTGCTTTACGTGCTATAGCTAGTGCTAACTCCTGTTACCAAAATTACGTCATTTATGCGACTTCTGACTTCTGATTTGTAGTCATTTTAAATGCGAATTTTTACAATCAAATAAATCCCAAATCAATGTTGTACATCGTTAGTTATCATTTAAATCGAAGTAAAACATTTGTGTAATTCAGGACGTAAGACAAAGCGGACAAGAAAATAACTTTTATTGCTCCATTGACTTCCGTTGATTATTTTTTCGGTCTGGGGACCCACGGGCCGACCAGATGGCCCAAACGTTTGCTCCAGTGAAGACGGCGCAGGTTGTATTAATCTTTCCTCCTTAATGCTGAAGCATCAGGCTACCAACTACAGCGAGTTAGCTAACACGTTGGTAGCGGTGGTAGAATAATTAGGCTCTAAATGTTTAGAAAACACATTTTTAAGAATCGAAACTGTAAAATTCTGGATCGTTCAAGGATCTTGTTGAATAGCATTAGAGATTCGAGATAGAGATTTTATTCAAGCAACCCTACTTAATATAGCGCTGATACACACAATATAATGCTCACATGATGCTGGATCAAATTTAAACTACCAACTTTTGCTACAGTTTTAGGTAAAGGGAAGGTGTAGAGATGTTCTGACGTCCTATGATTACATTTTGCTCAAAATTGAACAGGTGATGATGCCAATTTCAGCCTCAAGAGAATCATATATTTCATTAATCTTATAAAGTTTGCTGATGCTTTCTTATAAGAAAAAAAACTGTTCAAGAGGTGGAGGGGTGAAAGCACAGCCTCGTGGGCCTCAAACAGGATTGTCAGATAAGGATGACAGACTAAAGTCAACTGGCAGGGAACTCTCATCCTTCACCCACAAACACACACTCTCTCAGCAGCGCGGTGTAGATAGGAGATGAGAGAAGAATAGCAGGATGGATAAGATAATAGAAATGGGGAGGAGAGCACAAGAATACAGGATGTGAGTCAAAGATGGAAGGAAGGAAGGAGCTGCAGTGGGGAAGAAAACACACAATGCTGGTTCAGAAGATAGTGAACGAAACACAACAGAGGAGAGGATGTGAGCGTGTGTATGCGTGTTTGTGTGTATGTGTGTGTGTGGGGGGGGGGGTGGCAGGATATTTCGCCTTCATGCCGACAGACATGGAGATTTACGTTGCTTTTGTTGAAGCATTTCAGCTGTTTTCAAGATGAACCATTCTGCCCTGCTTCTTTTTGTATTATTATTCAGAGAGGCTTTGACTTAACTTCTGCAACTCCAATTAATGGAGGGGTTGGAGGCTGAACTGAAGGATGCCGTTGTTGCCGCTTGTTGAATTTGATCATATTTTAGAGGCACAAAACCGAACGACGTTGAAAATAGTAGATCGTAATAAATTACACTGGCCGTTCTGCTGTTTTCCGGCTCGCCTATTTGCGTAAAAAAGAGAGCCTGTGAACCAGCAGGAGTACTTCACCGCTCTTCTCAGCGACTTCCTGTCATACTTAAATTAAAACCAGCCTTTTTTGGGGCGGATAATTGAGGCCAAATTTCTTCGTGCGTCATCTTCTAAAGAAGGAAACTGATTATTCCAACTCCAGCCCTCTAGAAAAGCATTTTTTAATAAACTTTAAAAACATTTCACTTGTAAATTTCACCCGCTGAACAAACCTGGTTTAAAACATCTACACAAAAACCAAATCGGGGATGAAGGCAGATTTAATCCTTCATTTACCAAAAAAAAGTCCATGTTTACAACTCTTTTTTTTTTAGCAAGGATTCTGAAACGATTGTTAAACTAGCTTAAAGGTAAGGAACATGTCACAATGACACCAGATAGCTCTAGTAAGTTAGGTGGAGGTGGCCTTGGGGGTAATTTGTGAACAAAAAGTTTCCTAGGTTTTAATATGCATTGTTTGTGCGTCCACTGTCAGTACAAGACGTCCACAGATCTTATTCAATAAATCATTGAAAGCTCTCTCCAAACCATGTTTTTACACATTTATTTATAGACTCTTTTTATGATCTAGTGTTTGAGCCAAATGAGTGGCGGCGTCTATATCAGCATTTAAGACATTGGCTTGAAATCGATTTGTAAGGCCAAAAGAAAAATGTTTTTTTGTTTTAAAAAAAGAAATCTAACTGCGGATAGATTAATATGGTTTATGGCGGCTCCTCAGAAGTTCATCTTGGCAGCTTCAATACTGCGGGTGTAATCAAACTCTTGTAACACTAAAAGAATTACACATCCATCCTCATTCACAGGTCGTGTGTTCACACATGTGAGATCGCAGTTTCACCTGTCATCGCTAGAGGGGACAATGCTGGTCAGAATTTGAGAATTTGCTACTTTTATCCTCAATGCTCTCAGAATTGTTGTTCTTTGGAGCCCTGTTTTTTTTCTCCTTTTTTTTTCCCTTCCTTTTAATAAGTGGTCATTATGGTGAATTAGAGGTACAACAGGCTTGCCATACCATAGATTTCCCGTTTTTTTTTTTTTTCTACTAACTTCATTCTGTTTGTTTAATTTGTTATTAAATATTTGCCTTCTGAGCTCCCACTGCAGACACTAAACTCTTAACACTAACTACAGGCAGCTAATGGGAACCTAAACATAATACATTTAAGAGCTGCATGCAAATTCATGATACATATACCCTTTAAGGACATTAAAAACAAACCTTTTTCCTTACCTCTCTACACGACTTGGATCACGGGACAGGGGGTGTGCTCCTGGCTTGCTATTGGTCAGTGCTTCCCAGATGGTCACCTAGAAACAAAGTGGAGGCAGAACAGGAAGTCAGAGAGCGGACGAAGAGTTGGAGGGGTTTCTGGAAAAGCTAATTCCTTCCTTTGGATATTTTTCCCGTCAGTCTCCGCTGAAGTAACAACACACACAGAGCATAAAGACAGCCAGCTGGCTTCATTTTGACTCATAAACCAACAGTGAACTGGATTAATACACACACTATTAATGAAGTCCAGGACATGCACATTTAAGCCTTAGTTGAAGACTATAAATACCACCGTTGGAAATCAGAATAAGTCTTCATGGGTTTACCTGAAAGTGATACACTTTAAACTCATTTTACCTTGTGCAGTAAAATCTCTACAGCAACTGATGTCCCGTTTTAATATCCCAGCTGTAATTAAAGGATTTATAACCTTTGCAAACAACGTCTAGAGGAACAGAGATATCTCTGAACGCACAGCAGTAAACCTCAGCTGTTGAAGCGTCCCCTCAGCTTTGGTTTCTCACCTACAGAGACACATCTGAGGATGTTCTCTGACCTGTCTCCCTGAGACTATTTTTATTCAAGACCGCACCCCCAGAAGAAAGCAGGGGACTATCAAGAGCAGGAACTCTGGGATTTAAACACAGGCAGCTGGAAATGTAATGCCTTTATACGTGAAAGGCAATGTACAGTATGTCCCTATTTTCATTTCACTTCACCGGAATTGTTTTTACCTAGAGAACTGACTGCTGCTTGTGTGTGTGCAAGAATAACCAAATGTTGGACTATTTATTGACGTATTGTTGAATTTATAACTGTAATTTTAAGAAGGGGGGGGGGTAATGTCCGTCTCGATTGAGTAGGTGCAGGTCATTAAATACAGTGAACAAAAATATAAATGCAACTCTTTTGTTTTTTGCTCCCATTTCTTATGAGATGAACATTTTCTACCCACACAAAATAACAATTTCTCTCAAATATTGTTCACAAATCTGTCTTAATCTGTGATAGTGAGCACTTCTCCTTTGCTGAGATAATCCATCGCACCTCACAGGTGTGCCACATCAAGATGCTGATTAGACAGCATGATTATTGCACAGATATGTCTTAGACTGGCCACAATAAAAGGCCACTCAGTTTTGTTTTGTTTTATAGCTGTGGGTTTGGGAACTCAGAAAACCAGTCAGTATCCGGTGTGACCACCATTTAAATCATGCAGTACAACACATCTCCAATGCATAGAGTTGATCAGGTTGTTGATTGTGGCCCTATGGAATGTTGGTCAACTCCTCTTAAATGGCTGTGTGAAGTTGCTGGATAATGGCAGGAACAAGAACTACTTTTGTATATGCCAATCCAGAGCACCCCAAACATGCTCAATGGGTGAAATGTCAAGTGAGTATGCTGGTCATGCAAGAACTGGGATGTTTTCAGCTTCCAAGAATTGTGTACAGATCCTTGCAAAATGGGGCTGTGCATTATCATGCTGAAACATGAGGTGATGTTGTTGGATGAATGGCATGATAATCGGCCTCAGGATCTCGTCAAGGTATCTCTGTGCATTCAACATGCTATCAATAAAATGCACCTGTGTTCTTTGTCCATAACGTATGCCTGCCCATACCACAACTCCACCACCACCATGGGCCACTCAATCCACAACACTGACATCAGCAAGCCGCTCACCCAAACGACGCCAAACACACGCTGTCTGCCATCTGCCCTGAACAGCGCAAACCAGGATTCATCTGTGAAGAGAACACCTCTCCAACGGTTAGGACGATGAACTGGAGTCAGGTTGAGACCCCAATGAGGACGACGAGCGTGTAGATGAGTTTAACCGGAGCTGGTTTCTGATGTAAACCAATTGCAAACCGATTGTTTCAGCAGCTGTCAGAGTGGTCGGTCTCAGATCTTGGAGGTGAACATGCTGAATGTGGATGTCCTGGGCAGGTGTGGTTACACGTGGTCTGTGGTTGTGAGGCTGGTTGGATGTACAGCCAAATTCTCTGAAACGCCTTTGGAGACAGCTTATGGTAGAGAAATGAGCATTCAATTCACAAGCAACAGCTCTGGTTGACATTCCTGCTGTCAGCATGCCAATTGCACGCCCCCTCAAAATTTGCAACATCTGTGGCATTGTGCTGTGTGATACGACTGAACATTTCAGAGTGGCCTTTTATTGTGGCCAGTCTAAGGCACATCTGTGCAATTATCATGCAGTCTAATCAGCATCTTGATATGGCAAACCTTTGAGGTGGGATGGATTATCTCAGCAAAGGAGGAGTGCTCACTAGCACAGATTTAGACAGATCTTTGAACACTATTTGAGAGATTTGGTAAGTTTCTGTACGTAGAAAATGTTTCAGATCTTTGAGTTCATCTCATAACAAATGGGAGCAAAAACAAAAGAGTTGCATTTATATTTTTTGTTCACTGTACATCAACTGTGCTAATTTTTTTTCAAAACGGAAAACAAGGATTATTTTCTTATCACACAGAATTTGTTTTATACCCTGTTTGATCTGATTTTGGTGTCATATGAGGGTGGCACAGCTTCAGATTAAAAAATGTGACCATAACCTAAAGGGGAACCTAACATTCGGTCATTCACGCTACTGAGATTTCTGTTTCTGTGAAAAAGGAAAGAATCCCTGCTGATCCTCTCTGCCTGCCATCCGTCCATCCATTGTGACAGTTGTTCTCGCTGTTGCCTCACAGATAGAAGGTCCTGGTTATAAATGCCTTCCAGACCCTTTGTCTGTATAGTTTTCCTCTGCCTTGCATGATGGACAGAAATATCCCTGAATGCAACAAATGTCAAGACGTCTGCCACTTTTTACATTTTGGATAACGTTTCAACCTCAGTGAGTATTTAAAAATGCATCTAAAAAAACAGTTCAAATGGTTCAAAAACATTAATCTGAAATAAGTTTAAATATATGTCGACCCATAAATACAGCTACATCTACAAAAACGAGAATAGAGTGAAGGAGATCAGTTGTTTCTGTCACTCATTTCAAACTGTGAAACTCTCATATTATGGGGCTGTTCCATCGGAAACAAACCAGCGCTAGTTTGGTACCAGTGCTAAGTTGGTTCTTAGACGGTTCTTTCAAAGAACTGGTTGCCTTTCTTCTGGCACAGGCCCTAGCCTTTGCTGCGTCATATCATCTATAGTATTTGCAGCACCGATTCGGCGAGTGCTTTGTGGAGGCCGCCATCTTGCGGCCATTGCTGCGTTGATCAGTGTCCGCAATCATTCAATATGCTGTCATTGTAAGTTGACCAACTACAGTGAGAGAATGAAAAAAATACCTGGACTGGTGATGTTAGACAGTGGCCTCCAGTAACCAATAAAGGTATATTAAGTGAATACCTAGATTAATTTATGAATTAATCATTTTTTGAGCGGTAAACAGTACAGTTGAAGATGATAGATACACATATAGATTATAATATTTATAAAGACTTTAGCCTTATAGCTCATTCTTTTTCTTTTTATTTATTTTCTTTTTATTTATGTTAAATGTTTTATGTTGCACGATTGTACCGAGAAAAATTCCTAGTTTGTGAACTTGTTCTCAAACAATGGCAATAAAACCGATTCTGATTCTGATAGAGCATATATAGCGCGTGGGTTACGTCTGCAGAAGTTAGCAAGCTAACTTCGACATTTAATCATTACGGGTTTGCGTCTTTAAAAAAAACACAACATTATTTGTATTTAGTTTTAGACATTAAAGAGTATTTTAATAAACGGCTGGCGTTCGATGACCAGAGAAACCGCAACTACAGGTCTGTAATCGAGGGTCAGAATTACCTGAGCTCCGGTTGGGTTGGCTAAATTTCACACCTCCTTTATCAGTATCATCATCATTTCACTTTTACTTAATCATTTTACTGCAACTACAGTTTGTGCTTCATTGATTGTCATTAAGACACTTGACTGTAACAGACAACAGTATTATCCATGCACCGGGGTCAACTTGCACTGAAAGTTTTAAATTAGTGTCCTGGAGACTAGGAAACTGATACGAGTTGCACAGTGTAAACATTACATTGCTAACATTAGCCAGCATGGCTAGGTTTAAGTTAGTTGTTTGGTATTATGAATGCTTAATGAGGCATTAATAGAAATACTCACCATGCTGGTTTTATTTGAAACAAAATCCTTTCTGTTTATGTTCTTTATCCACTGGAGGCGAACCTATTGTTCCTCGGGACGCCCTGGAAACCTATGTAAACCATGCGGTCAACAACACAGACATTCCTCGTTAAGTAAGTGCCTGTGGTCTGGCACAGCGTTTTCTGCCAGATCTAGAGCTTTTTGCCGTTATTAGAACAGCCAATTACTGAACACGTCCTTCAAGCCTTTCTAGGCATGCTAGTTAAGAGCAAAATGTTCACTTCTTACTGCTTATATCCAAATAACTGCTTAGCGCACAATGCCCGTGACTGCCTGATTGGGAGCCGTCACCGCACTAACGGTGGCAGCTCAACTTCTGTTTATTTCGCCGAATTTATCTTGATGGGAAGCAAAACAGAAAGTGTGAAAACAGAGAGGGAGAGATCTTTACAAGGGAGTTCATCGTGCTCTTGCAAAGGGCTGCTGTTAAGCTTCCACAGTTTGCTGGATTTGTAAAGATGTGCACACAACATATTCTTGGTTACACCCGCTGTAATGACTGAAAGCAGTGGTTGTGTTATCCGCCCTGGTATGTGAAGCTTTTGTTATCCCCTTGGTTCTTAGAAAGTACCAGGGATGAGTTGGTTTCTAGGTTAAGCAGCGGTTTGGAACCAAGAAACGGGCGTTTTAGTGTTGGAAAACCAAAGAACCCGTTCAAAGTTAGACTCTGGCCCTGAACCAGCACTGGAACCAGCTCGGTGGAAAAAAGCCCCATATAGAGAAAAGCTTTTGCTAGCTACTGAAGAAAAATCTGCATAATACTGTAGACAACAAAGAATTTAAACATCAAACATGTGATTCGTGACATTGTACATTTTATACGTATAATGCTGACCATCTTTGTCGCCATCTTTGCTCATGTGAAATAAAATGTTTCCCCGCTCTAACACTTTAACTCTAAAGGTAGACTTTACTGCTGTTGCTGCAAACTAATCCAGATCTACATAAAGTTAACTAAAGTGTGCTACCTTAACTTTGAACACCAGAATAAGAGCATTTATGCTGCTGTTATCCACTTCATTAATTTTGAACAATGAAGGTATGTTATGGCAAACATAATTCGTTGAATCCAGATGTGATTCTTCTAGATTTTATAAAGTTGATCTTTTATTTTACCAATTTATTTCATTATGGTTTTATTCATCACGATCAGTTGTGGAAAAGTGGTTTTTCGACCTGATGGCTGATCTGGAGGTTGCTACAGTAGGAGAGGATTTTCAGCACTTGGGAAGCTACTTAGGAAACAATGAACTGGCATGTTTCATTGTGGCAAAAGTAAAACTGTACACAAGCACTAAATTTGGTATAATACACATTGATATGGGAGAGCTGAAGAGACTGCCAGAAAACTCCCAGTGGGATCACCTGGTCATATTCGGATCCAGCCTCCAGGAGACTCTGCTGTATAGCAAACTGCAGTAAGTCTTCTTCCTCCTCCCTCATGCTGTCTCGCTGTTTGCCTCCTAGCATGGTGTATCCAGGCGGGGGCTCGAACACACACGGAGGGATCTCTCCTGCTCTGCATGACACTGTTTCACACAGGGAGGGGAGGAGGGGAGGCAAAGGCCAAGAGACAGGATGGAGTGTTATCTGACAGTAAAGGACACTGAAGAAGAAGAGCAGGACAAGGAAAAACAGAGAAACATTTTTTTTTTTCTGAGCCAAACAAGTAGAGATAAAAAGTTAATAAACGACAGAGTATTTATTTTCTCCTTCGTGAGCTTTTCAACAAGTCACATGACAACCGCGAGACTCAGAGGCTTTGACTGGTGGAGCCAGGGGGGGGGGGGGTCATGACAACGCAGGACATGATTTAGCAACACACAGAACAGATCTGGCCAGTAAAATCTTGTGGTTAAAAAGAGCTCACATCTTCCTCATCAGTTACACTGAAGTCCTGCAATAACTAGGCTGCCGCAGAGGAGCATGCACAAGAGACGGAACAATTTTATAGGGATTTTATGAGGCTGCGTACATTGCAGCCACCCCTTATGGAAAACTCACATTGGCTGAACATGCTTTTCAAACAACGGATCACATAATCATTGAAAATATGTAATATATTCTCAGTGTCCATTATGGAAGAAAATATGTTTTTTTTGTGTCTTTTTTGGGTGGTGGGGGTCATTTTTTGATTGATGATCAGACCTGAAAATCTTGTTAAAGTGAAGTTTACTTTGTTAATTCAGTATTTTAGTTATCATGATAGAAATTATATAAATTGATTCAAAGGTAAAGACGGAGAATGTCTAATAAAGAGAGAACTGCCACTCTCATTGTACTTCTGAGTTCTGAACTGGTTGCAGTTCCACTCTCTTTCCATATGAGGGCGCTCTCATGACAAGTGCAGAATGAATTGGGTTCTATGGAGCAATACCCCTCAAAATCCACTTTTCTCAGGATTACATTTTTTTGTCTATTAATTTGAATATTGCATTCGAAAGGAGGTGCAATAAAACAAAAAATTCTTGGGTGTTAGATTTTTTGGAGTCACATATTTGCTTTAAAAAGTATTTTAAAATGTGATTGATGTCACAGATATCGTACGACCTAAGATACTGCTTTATGCAATCCTTATTTTTCAGTTTAAACTTTACACTACATACATAACCATAGGCAGATAACAGTGCTAGCAACCAAAAAAAGGTTGTTAGGTTTAAAAAAAAAAAAAAAACTTGGGCGGAAAAGTACGCCTCAACATTCTGGTATCGCTTTGGATGCTACGATGCTGTCATGCGGTACATCTGGTCGTAATCAGTCCTTCACTAACCAATCAGCAGTCATTAGCAAAATGCTATCCTGTTATGGGCAACAACAACTCGACCTGTAAGAAAACGAAATGATATACGTACTCATTCATTCAACTTTCAACGTATAACCCATGTTGAACTTACGAAACCTAAATTTTAAATCTTAGATTTCTCAATGGCAATCGGGTAAAAGAGACCAATTTCGCCGTGTAGCTCCATAGACTCCCATTCATCTTGCACTCATGGTGATCGCCCCCAGTGGAACTCTGGTGAAACTGCAACCAAATTTCGTTACAATGGGACTAAATAGAGTTGCAAGTAGGGGTGGGCAAAATAAAAACACATAACGGTATTACGGTATTTAATGGTATTTTTTTGCCATACAAGACCGTTCATAGCAACATTATCTTTTAAGAATGAAGAATATAAAAATGTGCTTTAAATAGCCCATTTTACTGCCATATGGACTGCATCATGTTGTTTTTTGCACACATAGGCAAATGATATGAAAATAATTAAAATGAGTATGATTCTTGTGGGCATTCTTGATGTTCTAAGGCTGAATGTATAATTTTTTTTTAACTTCACGTTGGTGCAAGCAACAAATTGCATCTTCTAATTGCTTTACATGTAGTACTGAAGAATCCCGCTAGGGGTCAGAGTATAGACTCAGACCGGATTTTGCCAAAGAAGAAGTAAAATAAACATGGCGACCGTAGGTGATTATTAGCTGGTTAATATTCAGATAAAAAAAGAAAAAAAGATGGCAGATGTATCATAGATGGTATGTAAAACATATTTACCGCTATTTTGATTTCTTTCCTACTGGTTTTGCCGCCGTTGACCGCGTTTACCTACAGACGGTCAAATAGCGCTCAACACTTCCCCCTACTGGTTACTCTCAATAGCGTTTGTAAAAGGTATGCCGTTCGGTTCTCGTTTGACATTTTAAGGCCGATAAACTTTTTAAAGTATAGACGAGGCTCCTCTTTTTTGGTATTACTTCATCAGAATTGTGTGCTTCGCTCCTGCCAGCAGCTGTACTCAGTTAAAAACTTTATTTTCTACACAGTGGTGAAGAGCGTGTAGCAGTCAAATCGGTCCTGGCTGAAACACTTCACCTCATTAAACGTTCTGGAAGTTTTCTGAGCTATTCACCGGTATTGGGGTATATTATCATTCATATAAAAATGAAAATAAACACAGTTTTTTGGTATGAACTGGTATACCGCCTAGTGGCAAGTCTCTCCGTAGATGGTTGTAGAGATGTAGAGATTTTGAGTACAGGCTACCGCCATACTGCGGTTCCACATTTTGATGATGTCATCAAGCTGTGCCTCTGTACTTTGTACTAGTTGGGCAAGGGATGAATACTGTCATTCAGTGTCCTTATTTATGCTACATATTGTAAGGTTAAAATTAGTTGTTTTTCGTTTCACCGAAAATATAGCTGTTGCTCTCTGAATCGTTTTTAATTCAAATATGTGCACCTTCATTTTTGAAATTAAATTTATGAATAAGATACCAGGGAAGCGGACACATTTTAAATGTATTTTTATGACATTTAGCTTTCATCTTATTTGAATTATCTTCATCTTTTTGTTGTAAGAATTTTTGTATTGCTTTTTTTTGGGAAAAAATATTTATATATTTTTTTAATGCCTTTTGCACAATAAATATTCCTTCAATGGAATTATAAACTGTTCTGAAGTCGCTCTGCTGCAATGTGTCTGAAAAGTTAGATTGTTACTTATATGTGTAATTTTAATATTGTATATATATATATATATTTCTCGCATATCCATACTCACAGCCATTGAGTATAAGCTGAAAACCCCAAGGTCAAAGTGGGAAACACCTCCAAAGGTGGTGGAGAATTACCAAGCAAAGATCCTGTGGGACTTCCAGATCCAAACAGACAAGATGGTAAAGGCGAACCAACCGGACATTATGGTTGTTGATAAAGAGCAGTGGAAAGCCGTTGTGGTGGATGTGGCAATACCAAGTGATGTTAACATCAAGAAGAAGGAACCATGAAAAACTTGAGAAATATCAAGGGCTCAAAGAGGAGCTAGAGAAGGCTTGGAAGGTGACAGGGGACAGTAGTTCCTGTGGTAATCGGAGGACTTGGGGCAGTGACCTCCAAACTGGAGGAATGCCTCCAGCAGATCCCTGGAACAGCCTCAGACATCTCAGTCCAGAAAAGTGCAGTACTTGGAACACCAAAGATAATGCGCAGGACCCTCAAGCTCCCAGGCCTCTGGTAGAGGACCCAAGCATTGAATGGGAAAAACAGCCCTATGGTGGGAAAGAGGGGATTTTTTTTATTTTTATATGCAGTACAGACCAAAAGTTTGGACAAGCCTTCTCATTCAGTGCGTTTTCTTTATCAAGAACATCAACATCAAGAAGAAGGAACATAAGAAACTTGAGTAATACCAAGGCCTCAGAGAGGAGCTAGCTTGAAAGGTGAAGGTGACAGTAGTACCCGTGGTAATCGGAGCACTCGTGGCAGTGACCCCTAAACTGGAGGAATGGCTCCAGCAGATCCCTGGAAGAACCTCAGACATCTCAGTCCAGAAAAGTATATATATATAATCTGCAGGTGCTTTAGATTATATTGCAGTATATTTCTAAGCCCAGTCCTACAACAGACCACAACTCTCCTATAGAATCAAGATGTCCGACACTGGTAGAGACATACCCCAAAAGACTTGCAGCAGGTTTGAATACAAATGCATGCCACACCTTTCAAATTTGTAGTTATAAAGATACCGTCTAGGTCTATCACACAAAATCCGTTGCTGTTTTTGTTCTATCCTGATAACAGGAGGACACATGATACTTACTTGTGGAGCTTGAGCTGGAGACGCTGGAGGAGTCGCTGCCTGGAGAGGGGGTGTCTGTCCTCGGGACGTCGCGCGGACCGTCCCCCTCCACCCCGATCTCACCGTCGGATCGCAGGCCGGCTCCTTCCTCACAGCCGTTAAGGTTGCTGAAGGTGATCCTGGCGTTTAGTATGTGGTACAGGGGGATTTCTGCGGGGATGAGAACGTTTTATCTGTCAGCGACCTCTCTCACATCATTTAGTCCATTCCCTGTTAGTCTGTTTATTAAATATTCATCATCCTGTCCCCCCATACCCCCTCCCCGCCCCATCAGTTTAAGCAGCCAACATTTTCTATTAGTTTATCCATCTCTCTAACACGCTCACCGATCTTGACCGGGAAACCAGGCGGTAACCGCAAAGTGATGAAGTCACGCAGCTTGGCGAACAGGGCGTTGGAGATGGCCATGAGATCGATGATAGGCACCACTTGTTCCGCCAGGGACAGAGGATGGGACTCGCACAGCCACAGCTTGGCTTTAAACCTAAAAGATGACAAGACACGAAACGAAACGGAGGAAACCATCAGAGTCCGACTTGTGCATAATTAAAGCAATTTGGACCCTGGGATCAGACCGTCGTTTGGCCAGAGATGCAAAAAAAAGACATTGATCACATCTGCTAAATGTCCACGAGCTGCTGAGTCATGTTCAAAGCCGGGGCCAATCAATTGTTGGACTCTAATTTGTGCGATAATGAACACAGAACTGAGAGGCAGCTCTGCCTCCTCAAAGAATTAATCTCATCATGTCCTGTCGCTTTTATTTAGCAGTGAAGAAGAATAGCAGATAGATCAACAAGCGAGTAATAAAAACCATTCACAAAACTGTTTCCTATTTCCTCTTTTTTTTTTTTCTTGTTTGGACATTTTCTTAAGATTTTCTTTTTTTATTCCCTGGAGACGCCACACGATTCCTTCACTTTGTGCAACATTTTGTGTTTTTAACATAGCGGAGCGACTACAAGGCACTATGAGTCATCCATCTAGAGATGCTGGAGACAGAGCGCCTAAAAGCTTTACTGCACCGGCTCCTCCAACACTGTGGCATCTATAAATATGCGCGTTTGGTCCTCGTTGTCATCCACCTTAGGATTGTTGCGGTCGGCTGCCATGAACGGCTCATTTTACACCGGCCATCATGCTGTCAGCGTTTGGCACTGTGGGCAGAGCGGCGCGACCCGCCCGTTTGTGTTCCTGTCAGTCCGGGTCACCTCTGGGTCTTGGTGGTGAGCTGACACGGATGGCCGATGTCCCTGAGCGTCTGCTGCGTCGAGCTGGGGTTGAAGTACTCCTCGGCCGTCAGCGCTGCGGGGTTTGTCACCACGGGGGATGACATCTGGGTCACCAGAGCCTGGAAAGGGGAAAGGGGGGGGTAAATAACGAAGCGAAGCATTTAGAAATCGAAAGCAAATGCTAAAAGTTTACAAAACTATTGTTTTTTTTCCTGTTTTTTTTTTTCTGAACTTACTTCATTTGCTCTTTGTTCCTGATGTTTGTTTCCCTACAGTGGCATAAAAAAAGTTTGGACAGTAATCAGATGGTGACAGGGTAAAAGGTGACATCACTTCCTATTTATTAATGATACAGTGCAGATTTGGATTATTGTTTGTGTGGCATGTGAGTGATAGATTTATGGAGAAAAAAAGGGAGTAATCATAAAAATGGGTGACACTGGCTCACGGGGTTGGAAGGTTGTCTTGTAACCGGGGGGGGGGGGGGGTTTCCAGTTCGAAACCCCAAGGGAGCTGATAATAGGGCAGCCTAGCTTGTGAATTTGAAAATGAATCAATAGTGGAATTGTAAATTGCTTTGAGTGTCATGAAAAGCACTATATAAATATAGTCCATTATTGTTAAATATATAAGTGCGATCCACATTTATCGATGTGTAGCAATCCATAGCAAAGAAAAGATCTTTGATTGTCGTAGAGCAATCCAACTACTTTTCTTTAAGTACATTTTATTTAGTGGGGGGAAAAAAACATTGCCTGTTAAAAACCAACTACCTGACTTCTACACCATAAAAACATTTTTGGAGCCGTCACCACATGGTAGAGTCCTCCTGCTGTTTACCACACTATACAACTTTTCACCTGCGGACAGCTTCCTGGGATGTAATGACTGAGTTTCGCTTTACCGCAGTACACTACGCGCTACCTAATGACATAAACGAACCTAGCTATCAGAATAAGCGAGGAAAAGAAACTGAGCTGCAGCAGCTGAAAGCTGCCGGAGCTCCACTGCTGTGGAAGGCTTGTTGTGATGATTAATACCACGGCGCATCGGTTCCGCGACCGTTGTGAATCAGGGGTAAGGAGAGTTGCAGCATGCAAGGAAAGCTGTACGCTGAAGCTCATGACCGGGCTGTTCCCCACTTATGTTGATATCGATAACAGCGCACCTCCCGCCGTTCCTGCTGCCTGCTCTCTCATAGAGCAGAAGGCTGGGAGAAGACGCAGGTGAGAGAAAACTTCCGTCCCTTCACTGCTCTGAACTATGTTTTTTTTGTTTCCCCCACCTACAGCAAAAATATCTGAACTACCAAACTCTGAGATTTGTTAGCTAGGTTAGCTATGGAGAGCAACTGGTGGTTTATTTTTTAACCCACGATGGCGGAGGGAGAAGAAGGGATCATTTTCATAGAAGATATATTTCTCAGGCCATTTTCGGGAAGCAAAACCCTGGGACAGGACTTATCATGGGGCTGGACGTATAAACTGTACAGAACCATTGAGGCCTTCTGGAAAAAAGCGACAGATTTTAGTTTCAGATAAGCAGACGTTGTGGAGAAGATCAATGTTGTTTATCGGTGTTTTTAATGTTTGTTGCCCCTTCTGGGATCTACCGAAACGGGGATCTACCTTGCCTGATGATCGGCAGATTGAATTTTTTGTTTTTTCATCGTCTCGTTTGTGTCTTATTTGAAATGGCGACAATGCGCATTGTGTTGTACAAACTTATGAAGCTCTCAAATACCTTTGTGGAGTTTTTAAAACTATTTTGACAAATATTTGTTTTAATCGGCTTTTATTTTTCTGAATTGACAGTATCCGTGATCTTAGTTTTCTACTCTTGATTGTGAATGCAATCTTATTGATTTTAATTGCTCTGGAAATTTAGTGCCACTTGGCCAGCCTGTGATGAATGTGTGATTCTGTATGGATTCTTGAGCCATGGTGTGGTACTGATAGTATTACGATGGGTATTAGGTATTTAGGTTGGACTATGTAGGATGTCACTGAAGGCCTAGAGGTGAAACGCACGGCCGCCACTGATTTTTATTATTATAGAAATGCCATAAAATAATGTAATAAGTATATAGTACCCACTCTTAACTGGAAGGAAACATAATCTTTTTATTAAGTTCCCGAGTTCTTGGAGGTCAAAGAAGATATCTCTTGAGGTTGTTTGTTTGGTTATTAAGGTTGTTTGACGTCAGATGAAAGTCTCTCTGCTCTGGACCGCTTTACAATGATTGATGACTCACACTTCCAATAAACTTCAGTATATGGTACGGGTCCTTTTACTAGTATTTGGCATGAGTGAGCCATACAAATAAAAGTTTATTAAAATATGAGATTACAATGAAACTGGGGCTCTGTGTCTGTTTCCCTGTCTTGCAAAAATCTTGCCTAAAATGTTGCCCTTTATTAGCTAGAGTGTCATCCTCCTAAAAAAAAAAATATATATAAATCTGAGAAAAACATCTTGCAAAGCATTGATGGCACATTTTTTAACAGCTAAACGAAAGTTTGCTAGGGAAACAAACCGAAGAACAGATGAGGAAACAGCTCCTCACGCCAGCTTTATACTGAAACACTGGATAATTTACAGCTCTAACGAGTCGACAATTTTCATCTCTGCAGATTGAATTACATTTTAGGATTAGGAATAATTCTACTTCAGAGATGCTCAAAATATCTCCAGAACAAACATCAAATCAAACTTTAGGGGGACGTGCTTTTTGAGTGCCAACAGGGGAAAAGCTGGAGAGTTGAAAGCAGAAATGACAAAAACATAAGTAGGAGTGAGAGATTACAGAGGGAGTAAGGAGGGGAGGTGTGAGTCATAGATGCAGAGCAGGCTGCTGCTTCAAGTAAGCGGCTGCACGAGGGCTCTCCTGTCTACAAAGCTGGGATTTTACACTCTGCCTGTCCATCCACAGGGAGAAGGCTGGAGGGGATGCTGATACTACGGGGGAATCATTCATTCTAGACAGTCACACACCAGAGTGGGATCCAGGCAAAAATAGGCAACGGCAAGCGTGCACTCACCCCGTTGTTAGAGCCCATGTGCTGTTCTGCAATCCCGAGGAAGTTCTGCAGTGGAGTCCTGCCGCCTGTTCAGGGACACACAGAAGTTCAGAGACACAAGCATATATGCAGCGCAGAAAAAACTAACAAAAAAACCACTGTTTTTATCACAATAAGAAGAAGCCTGGGCTCATTATCTCCACCGCAGCCGCCCACAAAGTTATTTCCCTCTAGACTGGGTAGGCTCAGAAGAAGCTACTTTTAGCATCTAATAGCCAACATGAGGAGGCTTTAAAGCAGCACGGCGTGAGTAGAGTGAATTTCAATTTTCGGTTCCGGAGATCTTACAGCTGAGCTCGACACGTCAGATTATGAGCAGGAAGAGGAGGAAACCTCTCCATCCGCTCCGTTGGAAAGTCATCCTGTCGAGCTGATCTTGTCCCACGATTTAACAGACGGCTGCAGTATATAAAAGGAAGCTGCAGAAATTTGAATGATCCTCATGGTCAAGAAGTAGGCCATGCTTTTATATAGCGTTAAAATATGAAAACAGTCGATCCCTAGAAAAATCAATTCAAGCCTCTATTTTCACTAGTGTGAAGAATAAATAAATATAATATTTATAACTCTGTGTAACACTTGCAACCGTCACTTCACATCCACATGCTTCTTAGTTTTCCTCCATTTGTTTTCGGCAGATTTCCAAGCCAAGAACAGAGAGAGGAGGTACAGAAGCCTTCCACGAGGACGGCAGCAGCTCAGCTGATTTACAGTTTCAGACTCTACGGCAGCTGATGTGAAAATGTGTACAAAGCTGGGAGCTTTGCAGCCAACAAATGTGGAAAGCTCTGTCCAATTCCGAGGATGTTTGCCTCTTACTTGAACTTTTCTGAAAGGAAATACATTATGTGACCTCAATCCGCTTATAAAAAACACAAAGAATATTTTATAAAGAATATTCCCATCCTTAATACCAGACAGATCCAGTCTAAGTAAAAAAACAACAACAAAAAACTGCAAAAGAAAACATAAATGAGTGAAGAAAAGAATATGGGTGCCAGCTGAGGACCTCTGAAGTAGACAAACTGGTAAGGCCTAACTATTATAACCTTACAAATCTTAGTTTAAATCTAATACATACAGTACAGACCAAAAGTTTGGACACACCTTCTCATTCAATGAGTTTCCTTTCTTTTCATGACAATTGATATTGTAGATTCTCACTGAAGGCATCAAAACTATCAAATAACACATATGGAATTATGTAGTACTTTTCCAAAAAGTGTGAAATAACCTGGCCTCCGAAGTCACCGGACCAGCACCCAAACGAGATGATTTGGGGTGAGCTGAACCGCAGAGTGAAGGCAAAAGGGTTTAATATTAATATAGTTTAATGTTGTCATGTTAAATTAAGTTGCATGTTGTTTTTTGGGCTGTTAAAATCTAAATAGTGGTAACTTTACCAAAGGAGCTAAGTTGTGTGCTTTGATTATTTTCTATTACCACTAAACATGTCTGTTATTCCTTTAACTAGATTAAAACAATTTATCCGTCGTCCAGAAAGAATAGAGTTGACTAGAAAAGTTAGATGAGCTCTTCATACCCAGCACGCACGCACCGCAGCCAGTGTGAATGCTCTGACTGCACTCAGTGTTTTTTCAGCAGTGCATCAGCCATACTGACCCCTAACCGCATGCATACCGCTGTGTGAATGAGGCGTTAGGCAGCCCATAGAAAAAAAGTCATAAAATATCCCTTGTGGAGAAACTTGTACATTGTAACGCTAAGGAGGCAACCACTTTCATAAATTTGAATACAGTTTAGGCCTCACGTCTTTAACCTCTTAAGCCCGATGCTGTTTTATTCCGAATTTAGCATACCTACACTCTGGAAGCGTTTTTACAGCTTGTAAAAGGTCTAAAATGTTCAGATTGCTCTCATGTAATAGGAAGGTCTAAGGGGATACCGTGAATGTGAAACTTAACAAGAAAATCATAATGTGCATGAGTAATTGAGGTTGAAAGACAGAAAATATGAAATAAGAGTATGAATTCTGCCTGAAAAAAATACACATCAGCAGCTTGTTTTCCTTGTAAAGACGCAAATAAACATAATAAATAGAAACTACTCACTGTTATTGACTTTAGATCAACTGTTGGTTTCTGTAATAATTATTAATTGAAAGTAAAATGTTACTCTAGTAGGCGTGGCCCCAAAAATGTGGGCTTAAGGATTACTGAAAAATTAGCAAGAACCACAAAAGGCCCACATAACTTTGGTGATATTTAAATAGAAATAATAGTTTCATGGTTGAGAATATCGGCAAAACCTCAGGACGAATGTAATAGCCAAGTTACAGTCAGGATATTGTATTGTTGCCTTGCTGCTTCAAAAGCCACAGGAGGTGCAGTGGGAAAAAAAGTATCTGGCAGACGCCACTCGTGGAAGTTGTCCCACTTAAAAAAGATAAGAGGTCTGTAATTTTATCATATGTAGTGTAAGAGACATTACAACAAAACAAAAAAAAATCAGGGAAATCATGTTGTTGGATTTTTTAAACATGTATTTATATAATGATGCAGCAAATAAGCATTTTGTCAATAACAAAAATTCACCACAATTATCTATAGAGCATGGGTCTCAGGCACGCGGCCCGCGGGCCAACTGCGGCCCCCGGTACGATAATTTGCGGCCCCCATCTTAATATGAAAGATTAATATAAGTGCGGCCCGCAAGATTGATATGAATTACACTTGTTGTGTGCGGCGCTGAATGAACCAATCCCGGTGAGGTATAAGGCTGGAGGGCGGGACATCGGCCGGGCTGTCCAATACCTCGCTCACTCATTCATTCCACCAGTCAACAGGGTAGAGGAGAAGCCGGTGTCCGTCAGTTTAAGCAATGCGCGTGCGTTCGAGTGGCGCCCATCAGCTCTTTATCTCTCGAGTCGCCAACGCGCATGCGTCTGTAGAGTGAAGCCGATAACAGCTAAACCACGTCTGCCTCCACGAGGTAAGTTTCTGAGATTATTTCAAGTTTAAGTTTAATTTTAATTCTGGCGCGATTTGATGCGAGAAATATACCCTTCTGATGAAATCCCGACGGTTAGTTTTCTGTTTTGGACTCATAAAACACCCCGGTCTCTTACGTGAGGACGGCATCTCCCTGCTTCCGCTCAGCCAGTTTCGCGGGGCTGAGCGGAGCCGCGTGAAATGTGCGCGAGCGCCAGCTCTGAGTGTCTGGAGGGGAAGCTATTGAAGACTACTTTCTGTGGTCTGTGTGGTGACCGTGTGCATTCCTTTAAGTCTGACTCCAAGTGAAATCACATAGAGCCCCAAAGATGTCTCTTTCAAAGCCTGCAGTGAAAAGAAAGGTCGGTGATGAGCACAGATTATTTCAGGAAAAATGGGGAGTGCAATATTTCTTTGTTGAGCACAGGGGCAACCCGACATGTCTTGTTTGCACTGAAAAAGTTGCGGTGTACAAGGAATACAATTTGAAACGTCATTATACAACTAAACATGCTGAGGAGTATGAAAAATACCAGGGAGATGAGAGAGCCAACCAGTTTGCCAGTCTTAAAACACGTCTACTGAGGCAACAGGATTTCTTTAAGAAAGCAAAGAAAGAGAGTTTTGCAGCAGTTGAAGCTAGCTACATCGTTAGTGAGATGATTGCAAAAGCAGGAAAGCCATTTACAGAATGGGAATTTGTCAAAAAGTGCATGTTACAGGCTGCACATATTGTCTGCCCTGAAAAGAAAGGTCAGTTCAACAACATCAGCCTTTCTGCCAGCACTGTGGCAGAGCGCATTTCTGACCTGTCAAGTGACATTTATGATCAACTGTGTGAGAAAGCAAAATGTTTCAGTGCATATTCGGTGGCTCTTGATGAGACCACAGACATCACAGACACTGCCCAGCTAGCAATATATGTCCGCGGTGTTGATGATAACTTTGAACTGATGGAGGAGTTGCTCACAGTAATTCCAATGCATGGCCAGACGACTGCAAAAGAAATATTTCACCAGCTGTGTGATGCCATTGAGATTGCCGGTTTGCAATGGAAGAGCTTTGCTGGAATAACAACCGATGGAGCCCCATCAATGACAGGGAGGAAGAATGGACTGGTAGCACTTGTTAAAAAAAAACTGGAAGAGGAGGGTGTGGAGGAGGCCATAGCTCTGCACTGCATTATCCATCAGCAGGCCCTTTGCAGCAAATGCCTGATGTTTGAAAATGTGATGTCTGTCGTTGTGAAATGCATCAACCAAATCAGATCCAGAGGCTTAAAGCACAGAATGTTCCGTGCTTTTTTAGAGGAATTGGAGTCGGACTATGAGGATGTGCTCTACTTCACTGAGGTACGTTGGCTCAGCAGGGGAAATGTTTTGAAGAGATTTTTTGAATTGAGAGCAGAAGTAAAAGACTTCATGGAGAAGGACGGGGTGGCTGTTCCTGTGCTAAGTGATCCCAAATGGCTCATGGACTTAGCTTTCTTTGTTGACATCACACAGGAGCTCAATGTACTAAACAAGAAGCTACAAGGCCAGGGGCAACTTGTCAGTGCTGCCTATGACAATGTCAGAGCATTCTGCACAAAACTCATGTTATGGAAAGCCCAGCTCTCTCAAACAAACCTTTGCCATTTCCCAGCATGCAAGGCACTTGTGGATGCAGGCACACCATTCAGTGGTGAGAAGTATGTTGAGGCCATTTTTAACCTACAGGAGGAATTTGATCACAGATTTGCAGACTTCAAGACGCACAGAGCCACATTTCAAATTTTTGCGGACCCTTTCTCTTTTGATGTGCAAGATGCCCCCCCTGTACTTCAAATGGAGCTCATTGACCTGCAGTGCAACTCTGCACTCAAAGCTAATTTCAGGGAGATGAGTGGAGCAGACAAGCTTGGGCAATTTTTGAGAGAGTTGCCCCCCAGCTTTCCTGAACTTTCCCGACTGTTCAAGCGGACCATGTGCCTTTTTGGGAGCACATACTTGTGTGAGAAGCTCTTCTCCACCTTGAACTTCAATAAGTCCAAATACAGGTCCAGACTTACTGATGAGCATCTTCAAGCTGTACTAAGGGTCTCCACTGCTTCCTCCCTCAAGGCAAATGTAGCTCGTCTATGTGAGAACAAGCGCTGCCAGATCTCTACCAGCAAGGTGTAGGCAAGAGAACGCATGTTCAAAACAGTTAATGTTCATGTTCAATGTTTCATTCCTGTCCAGAAAGTTAAAGTTAAAAAAAATGGTAAAACAGACATTTGAAACTGAATCAAAAATTATTAGTTTTTTTTTTGTCAGCTAGTCAGTCAGTGGATATGTGGTTTCTTCAGTCATCTGTATTTTTTATGTATTTTTTATTTATTTATTATTTTATTCATTTCTTTAATTCATTATTTTGTGTTAAAAATAAAGATATTTGATAAGAGTAATGTTTTATCAGCGCTTTTTTTGTGGAAATCCTGATGCGGCCCAGCCTCACCCAGAGTCTGCCCCCAGCGGCCCCCAAGTAAAATGAGTCTGAGACTCCTGCTATAGAGTGAGCCTGGTTGGCTTTGACAGAGTTAAAATATTTCTTGTCATTCTTTACCAGATGTCCACACATTGTAGCAGGTTTTTGGCCAATTCTTCCATGCAGATCTTCGCTAGCGCTGTGATGTTTTGACTTTCAACTCCCTCCAAAGATTCTCCGTTGGATTGAGTTCTGGAGACTGGCTTGGCCTATCCAGAATCTCGAAATGCTCTTTACGTTGCCACTACTTCGTTGCTCAGGTGCTGTATTTGAGATTCTTATCATGCTGGAAGATCTAGAAATGTTTCATGTTCATACACCGTCACTGGTGGAAGGAGCTCTCTGGAAAACTTTAGATGCGCCCAGTCTTGTGCAGGTGTACAATCTTGTTCCTAGTGTCCTTAGTCAACTCTATTGTCTTGGCCATGGTGGAGGTTGGAGTCAGAGGGCCCGATTCATCAAGATTCCTGATAATGACCACAAGAAAATTGCGCGAGTGGGTTGTCCTTAATTTGCAGGTGATCTACTAAGATTGCGTGAGCAATTCATACCAGGTGCAAGTAGTAGTATTCAAATGAGCAGTTTGCGACTGCTATGAGCTGCACCACATAGAGATTAGGAATATGCGCATGGATTCATGATTATTTCTTTGGCAAAATAAAGGGGACACAAACTACATACATATCAATTCTATGGCTATTACAGAGTTAATTAAGTTTCTCATTTGTCAGTGATAAACTTAAGGCGTGCGGTGTACTACATGTGCTGCTCTTTGCTCCATCATAATCCAGAGTCAGGCAAATTAAACCTGCAGAATGTCCAGAACAAGGTCACTAAGATGTCCATAGTTTACTAATGTTGTTGAAATGTACCACACTTTATCATGGCCGTTATTAAATGTCAAGTTGCATTGAGAAAAAATTTTATCTTGAAAATATGTAAACTGAATCTGTTCTGAATGTGGTGGTTAAGTTAAGACATGCTTTTCAGAAGTGCTAAAAATAGACGCTAAAATAGCCAGTGTTCTAACAAAGCAGCATACCCATCAGAATGACGTACTTTGGGTTAATGCGCATGCGTAGCAGTATAAAAACGTACTTTTACCTTTGGTGTTTCATATCTGTTCAAATCAACTTAAACTATATACATTTTAGGTTTAGGTTTAGGCATTTAAAAGAAAGTATATTTGTCCTTCTGTGACCTTAGGGTTAGGACATAAAACTTGTGGGTTGGTTAAAATTGGTTAGATAACTCCAGTTACGGTATGCTATTCTGACAAAGTATGCTGTTTTGTCAGAAGACCGGCGCAAAAGAAACGCACAGCTTGCATATTCAGTTTAGGGAAACGCGCTTAATGGATTGCGTGCGTCTTGCTCTCCGTTTAACAGGTGCAATGCTCTCTCATGTAGGTAAGTCAGGTATGGTGTGTTTTTCGCGGTGCTGTGCTGTTTGCGCAAACCGTTGATAAATCAGGCTCAGACTGTTTAAAAATGTAGACGGGCGTCTTATAGAAATAAGGAGTTCAAACAGATACTATTCATGCAGGAAAAGCATGGAGGATGGAAGAGTTTCTTAATGATGTAACAGGTCTATTCTTATTTGTAGGTACTAGGGTTGTGCTGGTAATGGTATGCGAATGTTTCGGTACGGAGATGACGGTCCGTTACACCTTTTCGTATCGAGTTTTTACTCTGACGTCTAACAGCGTTGCACATTAGCCAACAACAGGCTAACCAAAAACAAAAACCGGGAGCACTTCTTGTTATGGCCAACGACTCAGGGGAGAGCAGAAGCTTGAATAACCTCCTTTTTCGTTAAAGTCTCCTGTTTGAGAACATTTCGGTTTCCCGATTAAGTATGAGAATGGGGGAAAAAGACGTGGATAAAATGAAAGCAGTGTGCCGGTCTTACGCCAAAATGAGTCCCCCGATCCAGAGCTTTTTTTCGGCTCTGGCCGCACACGCCTCATGTAAACTGTGAACGCTGTTAATCAGAGGGGAAACAATGTCTGACGGTCCTCTCAGAATATGTTCCCTCCAGGCTACAATGGTTAATGATATGTTTATTTGTTGAAACTGCACAGAATGACTTGTTCATCAGTAACAAGTTATAAAAAATTATTTCCAAAGGGAACGTTTTTTTATACATTTCTGAGAATATGTTGCTGGGGAAATTAATGTAAGTAAAATTTCATTTTAAATGTAATTAAATCATTACTTTTTTACACAACACAAACATTTTGTTTCACTATTTTACTGTACCGAAAATGAACAAAACTGTGATATTAAACATAAGGTACCTACTGAATCGGGATGTTTGGTGTACCAGCAAACCCCTAGCAGGTACTTATTTTCTGCCCCTTTATGAAAATAAATTCTGTAAAAATCAAACAATTTGATTTCCAGGATTTCCTTTTTTTTCACATCGTCTCTCACAATTGAAGTGTACCTTTGATGAAAACTACAGACCTTTCTCAAATTTTCAAGTGGGACAACTAACACAATTGTGGCTGCCAAATACTTTTTCGCCGCACTGTAACTTCGACACAAGTAGAGCAGATGTAAGGAAAACCTGGTGACATTACAGAAGACAGCGTTTAGATTTTGTGAAATGCTGGAGAGGAAACAAGGGGAGATTCACACAGAGAAGTCATTGTACTGCTTCCAAAGACTCTTCCCTCCACCTGCATAGCAGCAGAATGCAGATGGGGATGTGACCTGAGAGACCAGGATCAACCATAATAACCGCTTCCTTCAGAGGAGCACGAGACGGATGATCTTCGCTGACGCCCACCGTCCTGGGAGGGAAGCTTGCTAATCCTGTTTGATTAATGATCCGAACCAGGAAACGACACGTAGCCTCAGAGAGAACGTTACGGCCTGTTAGCATGCGTCTCTGGGTGATGTTATTGAGCTCAACAGCTCGTCGGCAGGTCTTTCATCAGGGATGTCACTGCAGCTACAGCTGTAAAGGCGGAGACTGTTAGCTGCTGGGGTTTCACCGTTCTGTAGCCCTCACAATGACCTACCTTTTGTCTTGTTCTTGTTCTGATCAGTCAGATGGTCAGTTCTGGTCCTGGTGATCAGCTCGACATTAGACGCTGCATAGACCTGAGCGGATATAGGCAACTTTAGAAAATATTTGACTTGATAACAGAGTTTCTAATTGTTTTTTTGTGTGTTTTTTTTCGTCCAGCCATGAACGTACAGGATCTCATCATTAATGAAAGCTAAAAAACTAAATATATATAATAATAAATAAATAAAAAATGTGAAGATCCTGACTTTATTTAAGAGAAAAGTTAAATAGACAAGTTTCACCAGCCTGTTTACATTCGGGAATAGAACAGAATAGAATAGAATAGAACATTCCTTTATCGTCCCACAAGGGGAAATTCTGTTGTAACAGCATCAAAGAAGAGAACATAATTTAACAGTCCAGAAAGAATATATACAATGTGGACATGGTTACAAAAACATAACAGAGTACTGGGTAGTTTAATACATAGATAAAGTGGAATACACAGGTTGTAATGTGCAAAAGAAAAATTTTTCAAGCATCAGAGCTTTAAAGAGCTTTTAAGGCAACTGTGCCAGCTGGTTCTAGGTATCTGACATGACTATCAGTCCCTTGAAGGGTGGTAAAAAAACAACAAAAAACAAATAGGCTTATGGTAAGGCCTTTTAGTTGTCTTAGCTTCATTTTCGGGGCCATGCGGAGTTTTATGCTCCCGTAAAATATCATGTGGACTCTTCACCTTCATTTAAGGGTGACGAATGTCTTAAATACAGAAATTATCAAATAACTTTTAGAAATCCCGGGTTTGAAACTCCTCTTGAGTACTTTGATAACATGAACCTGAGCATTGGGTCTGAGCTGTGAGAGATTAGTGAGCAATCTAAGCAGCTGTCACTCATACCTTGGCCTCATATCCATTCACTGTCTCTGTCTTCTCGCTCCTCCAGCCCAGGATGCCAGTCTTGTTCCTGCGACAGAATCCAAATCAGTTTCCTGTGACCTGCAGTTAAGCCATAGACTGTAAAAAAGAATAGACAGCGCCTCCTCACTCCTCCCCGTTTACCAGAATGACACACTTTCATGGGGGAATTCATGGCGGATTCACAGACTCCTCCTCCCCAGCTTTGATGAAGCATGTTCCTGAAAAGGGCATAGGGGCGGGATCTTAACTGTAGACTCTGCCCTCGTGGGGCGTGTATGGGCGTGTAGTTAGATCGTAATCACGCCCATTCTGCTCCCGCGTCTTTAGCTCTAATGCTAAACTTGGCTAACTAAGCTAAAGGATAATAGACCCATGCCTGACTGCTGCCGTATCTGCGCTCCTCAGACCTCAAAAGGTAGGAACTAGTAACTTGAAATATTTATTAAAATGTAGTGTTACTATAATTAAATTTAAACGAAACAGCCTGTCAATCAAAGTCCGGCCCCCTCATTAATTATGCAAGATTTCAAAAAATTATCTTAAGAAAACCAGCCTGGCTTCAATTTTTTTGACTAGCCCAGCGTTATCTCAGGAGGAATATGTAGACATAGAAAGTTTTTAAAAAATTGAAACCAGGCATTAAAGTTGTCTTTAACGTGTCTAAAGTTTAATGCTTTTCAATGGGGGCCTGGTGGCCAAATGGAGGTACTACAGCAATGGAGGAGCAATGGCGGCCTCCAGGGTATGCGGTCACAAAGCAGAGCAGCCAGCGGCCATTGAGTTAAGCCCAAAGCTACATACTCTATATACTGTATATTGTAAAAAAAAGAAAACAAACCTTCTACAATTCCAGTGTTTCACTTATTAGTACAAACTAAAACTGTAGTCTTTACCAGGTTCTAAAATAATTGTAAGCGCAGTAAAACACACACCTTATTAAACTCAAAAAACGTCAAAAGCTTCACACCTCCTTGCTGCTTTCATTTGATTTAAATTGGGAACCAGTAGCCAGGTGCTGCTGAACAAATGCACAGTTTGCATCTGTGTTGACACAAACCCATAGAGGAATGAAGCAGAACCTATGGTTGGTTAAGAGGGCATTTCTGTATAATTCGAAGGGCATCATATTACAGTGAGAACAATTATTCCCGGGATAATCGGGAGGGTTGGCAAGCAGTGTTCCCTCTAATTCTTCATATGTCTGAGCTAACTCAATAAATCCCTGAGCGGTCCCTTGGAGCACTGTGAACAAACTTCATACGTGTGCACTGTGGTCGTCAAAGTTACATGGTTTATTGACAATACTTTTAGCAGTGTTGCGTTTGTGTCTGATTTTAGTCATTTCTTTTTTACTTTTCTATTTTAGCATAGTTTTATTTGCATACCTGGCAAAATAAAGGGAAAACCTCACCTCGTCCCCATGTCCAAATAAAATAATATTCACAACCTATTAATAAATGATGTTAGAAGATTTTCATGCTCTGATTGGATGGTCAGAGCAGAGTTATCGCTGACATTTCTTTATTTGCAAAGCACATCTTCAACTACATTTTGCAAATTAATTCTTTAGAAGTTTTTTTATTCTTTTCACGTGGGCTGAAGGAGAAGAAATTGATTTGGTCTCAGAAATTATGAATAATCAACTTTCAAGGCAGACATTTTTGAAGAAGCTAGAAGCTATCGTAAAGAGATGCCAACAAACCCCATCTTTACCCAGCTCATCTCAGCAGAAAAATGTTTGTCTACCACTATAGCAGCACAGCTCTTTAAGAACAGAGTCGACATGTTCCGGACCACAACCTGATGGGAATACTGAGACAGAACACTCTTGGCGCGATGAATCAACAGATGCTGGGAAACATTTCTTCCGATTTTTTGAATTTTTTTTTTTTTTTTTTAAGTGAGGTTTTGTGAAATTATTATGGGTGGGTCTCGTTATCTCCAGCAGGAGGGTAACTTATCAGCGTTAGCTTGCTGGATAATGAAGTGCATTTTCTAAGGTGGCGAACGATAAACACGTGAGAACACAAAGCTATCCGAACACATGCTTTAATTAACTGAATCAACGTGAAGAACTTTGGGTCAAAATTCCTTCACAAAGCGGCTTCCAGAATGGCATGGTCGTACAGAAAACTACCTCAAAAGATGTGTCACGTGGCACAGCGTTTATGACGGATGACCCCAATGTTCAGAGGCTTTAGCAATCATAGCAGTCACCTGGGTTCAATGTCTCTCCTGTTTCTCTACTGTCCACTTTAAATAGAGGCTGCTGTGGCCACAAAATCTTTAAGAATCCTAAAGAAAAAAAAGCTACCTCTAAATTGTTACATTTACAAGCTATGTCACGGTGTACTTAGTCAAACACAGCAATTTTCTCTTCATCTTATTTTAATAAATAACACAAGTGGAATCTAAAGGATAATTAACTGTTTTTTGGATTAGTAGATAGATTAAGATTATTGAGTAAGTTTAGGTAATTCAATGTTTGCAGCGAGAGGCCGCATATCTTCTATAAATCTGTTGTGGAGAGTCCAATGTGCCGCAGACAGAGCTGCTTACCTCTGCTACAGTTCCTGACACACCCTCTCCCTTCTCACAGCTAATGGCGGCTTCGGTTTTTGGCAGCTTAAAACACTTTTTTTGTTGGATGTTTTACTTTCTCTGTGAAACCTCCTGTTTGGCTGCATGGATTACAGGAATTTATTCTACATTCCTAAAGAACAGCTGCTGGATCAAAGAACAAAGACACCTGATGGACAGAGAAGTAAGTGGCTACATGCTAATGCTAATGTGTGTTAGCCATTTATCAAGCAGCTTATGTGATCTTATAACAGCATTGTGTGCTTAATTGATTTATCTGTAGAATCTCAGAATGTTCAGTAAACGGGTGCAAACAACACCCACGACTTTTTTATATACTGGGCTGGAAAGATTTGCGTAGTGGAATCAGCTGTGTTGGTTTGGGCTCTGTCTAAAGCCTGGAGATTTATCAAATGAACTAGGCTTTATTGACTCAGTTTTTTACGACAACAAAAAATGTCTGAGCCCTTAATATAACAGAGGAGGTGGGTTTATAGAGAAACGAGCCATTTCACTTGGTGGTCCAATATTAACTACAGGATACAAGTTAAATGTTAGGACAAATTAATTCTATATAACACCAACAGCAACATTTTATCATATATATGTCTATCCCAGAAGTTGAAAGCTATAACATAGCATTTTATATTTGAAAGTGTATCAATATTATACAAATCTACGTATATGCTGTAAAAAGAATTGCTATATCCTCACCGGGGTTATATATTTTTTTATAATCATAATTTATTGAATAAAGCTACATAGAGAGTTCTCTCTATGGTCCATGATAATATTTAGCAACAAAAATAACGGGCACATTTGTAATAAGCTATGAACTGAGGCAAACTGACTGAAAGTACGCCATGATTCAATAATAGGACTACACTCAGAATCATGTTAATTTGAATGAAAATGCAGAATCCTTCATGCAAATATACTATGATAAGATTTCTTTGAATTCAGGTATTGATTGATTAGAGCATTGATATAGGTCGGATTTTAAACAGAGATAAAATTATAGTTATAGTTGAACAAACAAAAACAAAAAATAGGACAAATATAACATTTTTAATTATCTGAAAAAGTACTTTTGAAAGAAGATTGTTTTCACCCACTTTTTTGCAGGAGGAATGCTAGATTCCAATTCGAGATGTTAGATTTGGAACCCAATCTTTTAAAGACAAATCCCTAACCAAATCCTGTAATCCGCTTGTTGATATATACTCTGTGACTTTATATCACAGCTGTATCATCCCCATTGATATCTGCAACTGGGCGTGCCATTTTGTAAATGTCCGAGATAACTTTTGTATCCAGTTTGCAAAACTGTATTGCAGGCCATGCACACATATAGTCACTTTACCAAGTTTTCTGTATCAGGCCGAGTCAACCCTTTTTTAGGACTACCTCCTGAGTGAGTCCGAAGCGGGCCGAAGCGACCCAACACGCACACCTATGGACTGATAGGTCCTTTACAGTGATGTCACTCGGATGAAGTTACCAAAGCCGAATTAAAAGGAAACTAGACTTGAAATAAGATGAAACAGTTTTTAATCCTAAATAACTCGGAGGATTTATAAAGTAATTGAAACAACAGCTTCTGTCAATCAGACTGTTCTAAAACCTTGCGGCTCGCTGCTGTGGTGCGTCACTAATTACAGCTGTTTGTTTTCCTCATCAGACACGCAAATCTCATAGGCGACCTATTTTGGATTCAAACGGTGAATCTCGCCAAAAGATTAAGTATTATCATGTCTGGTTGGAGGAAACTTACGTATGTTGACGTTTAAGTTTCACGTACACTTGTGTACATCACATGCAGACAGCGGAGGAGCATCACAGAAATCCTTAGAAACATTTACTCGCCATGTGGCAGATGGAGCTCCAAATTTTACTCGCCCAACTGAAAATTTGCTCGCATTTTGGAACCCGTTAAGAGTACTGATTTTGCAGCAGAACAACTAGTTCATAAGCTTGGAGACACACAACTAACTTGAACCACACTCAGATATGTTACACGCCAAATTATCAACAAGCTATATCAAAACAGTGAGCGAACGTGCCAACGTTAGCCTAGCATGCCGCTAACTGCTCAGCATGAAAGCATTGTCAGCAGAAGCAAGATACGAGCTTATTGTTGGTTGCAGCTTCACTTATAGCAAAATGTATCTTTCAAAAACAAACAGATGTCTTCAAAGTCTACTCCTTCACAACTATATATCTATCAGCATCAAGAAAAGCACATAGTATGGCATCATGAACATCACTGCTGAGCAAGGTAAGGTCTCTACCTTTCACAAATTGAACACAAAATAAATTTAGAACTTGTAAAAAAGATTAAATGTGGTGCATTTTTCTTCAGCAATTTAAAGCAATTGGGTTTTTTAATTGTATACTGGTATTCATTTTAGTGACAGATAACTAAAATTCCATCAGTGGCTGCTCTCTGTTTTCTGTACTTTGTATTCATACACAAAGTAAGAGTGCAGAATGTTAACTCTCCTCAAGAATCCTATGTTGTATTAAAAATCTTAGGAAGTATTCTTATTGGGTTTCAGCGTTCTGTCCTCGTTCAGTTATGAATTCAGTGTGGGAACAGAAAAACAGTCTTTGCATTTCTCTAAATTCCCTTTTACAATATTTCTGGAAGAGTAGAAGCTAAAGTTGAAGAAGATGTGGCATAACTTCTTTCAACTTTCCAAAACTTCCTTCAACCCTAAAACCAGAAAACTGCAGCAGTGTGGTTTTTATGTGCCTGCCTGACTAAAAATAAACTTCAGAGGCAGATGCCCGTTCTGGGCTGCTTTGACAAAGTGTTTTGCTTTGAAGCATCATAAACAGATTATTGGCATGTAGACAGGAGTGCTGACTGGGGAAAAAGGCAGAGAGGTGACACTGAGGTGGAAGTCTGACAGGGAGATGATTACCCTCTGCCAGCTCACTTCACTGAGCTATACTCTTTGTCCTCCTGCTCACTCACTGTTTATCTCTCCTTCCACAACTCATCCAAAATGTCTCTTTTTTTCCCCCCTTTTGCCTCCAATGGACAATTTTCTTTTTGTCGACATATTGTGTTCCTGGACCTTTTTGTACCCCATTCGTCTTCCTCTCAGTCCCCCGCTTTGCTCCTAATTTTCTTTGGCTCATTTTATCACCTATGTTGCTTTTCTTCAAAATGCATCATGCCATCCTCTTTGGTTATCCTCTTGATTCTTCTATGTCCAAATGTCTACTTGTCCCTGCCATCCTTCTGTTGAGTCAAAAAAAAATTGCTACTTGCAAACAACTGGAATTTTTCTAACAAAAGGAAGAAAGTCATGTTGAAAAAAAGTCATAAGAAGTCTCATTGGGAATTTTACCACAAGCCACATATTGGAAACAGCCAGGCCCGGAGTGGCTAATCTGCAGCACCGGGACATTTCCCAGTGGACCGTTCTGACATTTGGGCTACAAGGCCGGGTCTATGGCAAGCAGTGTTGCTCTTGTGTGCCAAATGTGGAACTAGGCAAAAAGGAGTTACTAGTGACAGTATTTCGAATTAGTTTGGCAAAAGTTAAAACTTGTAGAGGAAAATGTTTAAGCATTTCCATGTAGTCACATACTATTTGGAATGGGGAGCCTAAATCACGCCCTTCTACTTCCGGTCCATGGGTCCCCGACCCCCCAAAAAAATGAATGAGAGTCAATGGAGCGATTAAAGTTATTTTCTGATCCAGTTTGAAATGCGCTGTGGATCGAACATATAATGTCCGTGAATTTTAACAACAAATTTTGATGCAGAGAAAACGCTGATTTTCGACCGGAGGCGAAAGTTATTTTAGGTTTTGGGTGAAAACGTTAGCGGACAACAGCTGCAGAAGAAGAAGCAGAGCGAGGGTCTTAACCTCCAGGACGAAGAAAGGAGCATTAAACACGGAGAAAACCACTATAAATCTGTCCATGTGCAAAGTGGCAGCTATGTCGGGGGTAAAGCAGTCGGTGGAGTGAGAGCCAGCATGGAGGAGAAGCTCTACAAGCTCTAGGTGAGTGTTTTACGTGCTGGAGCTAGTGATAGCTCCCGTTAGCCAAATGACTTCATATATGCGATTTCTGACTTCTGATTTGTAGGCATTTTAAATGCACATTTTTACAATCAAATAAATTCCAAGTCACTTTCCAACTTGCAACTAACATAACATTTCATTTTAATAATATGATGCAACACTACATAACTAGGAAACTTTGTCTTGTAGCTCCTAAAAGTTAGAAGGATAAAATTTAGAAGTATAATCCTGCATCAAGCAATAGCCTATGGACCAGGATTACTTATTTAGTTAATATTATAAATTAGTATTAATATAATGCGGAACATGATGTAGACCTACTATGAAAAGTGTCCTGCAATGCTAGCAGATTCAGCACTACAGTAATAAAAGTGACATAAAATAATCCAAGGCATTGTAAAATTTAATCATAGATCGGATTAAACTTTCACATCTATACGATTAAAAAAAAAAGGTGTTTACATGCGCTACATGTCTGAACATCATAAATTCTTTTGACATGCGCAGAACTATCTAAAACACAAGAAGCGGCTTTAGAAGAAGAAATAGACTTCAGCCTTTCGAAATAGAGGTCTACAATGTTTTTCAGAGCGTTCTTTTATTAGATTTTTTCTGGTCACGGTTTTACAATTGAATTACAAACCGAATCCATTTATTTAATTAAGCCGACTTATTAGACGTCTACGTATGACTTAACAGACATGCGCAGGAATGACCTACATTCAGAATAGTTTACATGCACCACGATCGGATTAACTATCGGAATAAACCACCTCTCTCAATCAGAATGAAATTTTGATCCGAACGAGTTTGATCGGGTCAGAATAATCCGAATGCCACGTTTACATGAAGCATTTTTATTCCGATCAGGCTTTTAATCCGATTACTTGTGTCCATGTAAATATAGCTAATATCTGGATGACGACATGGCAGTAAACACCCTGAATCATTTAGTCATTCTTAGTTTCACCATAAAACAATGAAATGCTCCCTTTCTAAGCTAATTATTTAGGATAAACTGTTCTTTTTTTAGCCCTGCGTGTGTTTTGTTGTTCACACTTTCCGCTAGTGCTGCTGCTTCTGTCTGCGTTTTACTAGCACTTTGCCAAATGCATTTTGACAGCCACCAGAGAACGTGCTTGACCTTATTCCCTTCAGCAGTTCGTTCCAGTGTAGGAGAAAGTAAACCAGAAGCACTGGCATGAAAAGAAATCTGCTATAACAAGGGAAGTATGTTGTGCAGAGGCAATTGTTTCATGAATGAGTAATTCATCGCTGCAGAAAGTTTACCAAGCTCGTCTACTCTGGGATAGGTTATTTTCACATTATATTCATTTTCTGCGCATGTTCTGTGTATTCTCGTTCTGGTTCTGACCTCTCGAAGGCGATGTTGCGGGTGTCGAGCTGAGTCGTCACTACCGGCGCAGACAGCCTAGCAACGACCTGCTCGTCGCTGGGCTGCGTCGCCCCAAGAAGGCCCAGTCCACCACAGGTCCCCTTGCAGGCGCCGGCTTTCCCCCTGCCGGGAGACAGCGCCGTAAGAGACGTGACGCACAAGGTCTCGCAGAACACCAACTGCCTGTCGTGGTCCACCTCCATCACCTCTGCACTGGAGTCTAAGAGATGGGAAGAGGAAAATAGGAGGGATTTTAGACAGAAACAAAGAAGAGAGCTGTGATTGGACATATGTACTGGTGCTGAAAGACACAAAGGGATTAGGACTGATGTCAACAGACTGCAGACATTGTTAAAGATCGGAATAAGAGCGACTCTCAAACAAAGGATGGAAAAACACAGAGATCCCTATGTGAGGCTCAAGCATGTGTATGCAAATATATGTCAACTTCCACAGTTTGTTCCAACAGTGAGGGGTCATGTTAACCGAATAATTTCCATATTTGAGCGTTTTGGGGTTTTTTTTTCAAACGGTGATGGAAAAATATGAAGGGTGTTGGTCATTTTGACAAATTATTATTAAAACCCCTGACCACTTGGTGCAAATGGGCAAACATTTCCAACTTTAAGCATGGAGTATGGGTTTCTTAATCAAAACCAATAAAAATAATTCACATCTGAGCATCATCTCAGACTCAAACACCGTACTTAACGCATCTCGCTTAGTAAGAGTTGACAGCGCATTGAAGGGTTACTGAAGTTTTGGAGGTGACTGATCGCCACAGCCAAACTGCTGATGCTGGTTCTGAGAGCTTTGCCGTATTCTGACCGCTTCAACTAAAGAAAAGTTCCCTGATTTCAAAATTATGGCCGAAGTGGTGCTTCAGCCTCCATTACGCAAATGAGTTTCACAGCAGTGCAAAAGTTCATAATACGTGTAGCTTATTAATCTGCATGACGTGGATTCTGTTTATTTTGTTTGAATTCAAAATAAAAGAAAATGAATGAAAAATAACCACTGAATACGTTACCATTTAAAAAGTTTGAGGAAAAAAAAAGATTAGCATGACCTCTGCCTATACTGATATAAACTTTAACAAAGGCTTTGGTACAAGCTTCTGACACAAAGCTTCACACACATGTGGACCAAAATTAGCAAGTTAAAAGTAATGATGGAATAAAAAAAGATAAAAGAGATTAAAAAAAAGGAATTTCTTTAAATAACTTTTTTTTCGTTGTGAATTTTTATATTTTACCTGCATTGCAGTATTTTACTGAACAGAAAAAGAGTTATATTTTTGTGAAAATATGATCTGTATAGGTCCAAAACATAAAAAAGGGTCTTGCATGTTTTTGATATAGCTTTATTTACAACAATATAGAATGGTACATGATTTCTGAACATTTGAAGGTAATAGTTTTCTCGGTTCTTACTTTATGTATGAAGCACATTTAAAGGCGAGATGAGAGCTGGTGAAAGTGCTGCACAAAAAAAAATGCAAAATACAGAGTCCAAAACATGTAACTAAAATAAAAGACAAAATACTCAAAAGGAAGAAAGGACACAATACAGCATCCTACATGCAGATACAACAATTAGGGAAATACAAGTTCAGACAGGATTAAATAAAAGCTAAAGGAGAATAAATATCAGTCCTCAACCGACTTAAAAACAGAAAGGGACAGAGACAGCCTAGCCTTCAATGGTAATTTATTCCATAACTTGGGAGCACAAACAGAAAAGGCGCGCTCGCTAGCCACAAGCTTTACAAAGGAATCCAGGCTCAGCGCCCCGAGCCAACGGCTCAAATATATATGCCGTGTAGCTGCTGTGCTCCATAAAGCTTCCCTTTACCTCTGGTGGATCCTCCATGCCTCCTGGCCCTGCCCACTTTAGTAGAATTTTTCAAATGTGGCCTGGGGGCGGGATAATGCTTTTTCATGGGGTTTAGTTAATCTTTAACTGATCAGAATCAGGATCAGCTTTAATGGCCAAGTATGACACATACAAGGAATTTGACTCTGGCAACTTTTCTCTCCAGTACAGAACTTAAATAAGTGAAATTAAAAAATGGAAAAAAAATAAATAAAAATAAAAATAAAGGATAATATATACACCAAACCAGGGTTATTGTACAGTAAGTATATACAGCAGTGCAGAGTTTTAGTTTATTGTTCATGTGAATGGACTCACACTCTGTGACTATTCAGAGTTCATCAGAGCGACAGCCTGGGGGAAGAAACTGTTCTTGTGTCGGGTGGTTTTGGCGTACAGCGCTCTGTAACGCCTGCCTGAGGGGAGGAGCCTAAACAGATTGTGGCCAGGGTGTGAGGGGTCAGTGGTGATTTTTCTGGCCCGCTTCCTGACCCTGGCCCGGAATAGGTCCTCAATGGAGGGAAGGTCAGTACATATGATCCTCTCTGAGGACCTGACTGTTCTCTGCAGTCTGTCCCTGTCTTGCCTGGTGGCGGATCCGAACCAGACAGAGATGGATGAGGTCAGGACAGACTGGACTATTGCTGTGTAGAATATGGTCAGCAGTTCCTGAGGCAGGTTGAACTTTCTGAGCTGACGCAGAAAGTACAGCCTTTGCTGGGCCTTCTTCCTTATAGAGTCAATGTGGGAGGTCCACTTCAGGTCCCGTGTGATGGTGGATCCTAGGAACCTGAAAGACTCTACTGTGGGGACTGGCCTGTTGGTGATTATGAGAGGAGATGTTGCAGGGGGTCTCTTCCTGAAGTCGACTGTCATCTCCACAGTTTTGAGCGGGTTTAGCTCCAGGTGGTTCTGACTGCACCAGAGGACCAGCTGTTCAACCTCCCTTCTGTATGCAGACTCGTTGCCGTCACGGATGATTACAATGACGGTGGTGTCATCTGCAAACTTCAGGAGTTTCACAGAAGGGTCTCTTGACGTGCAATCAGTGGTGTAAAGGGAGAAAAGCAGTGGGAAGAGAACACTTCCCTGGGGGGCGCCGATGCTGAGGGACCGGGTGCTGGATATGAAGTTACCCAGTTTCACCTGCTGCCTCCTGTCAGTCAGGAAACTGGTAATCCACTGACAGGTGGAGGGAGGCACGGTGAGCTGGGACAGTTTTTGGTGGAGGAGCCCTGGGACGATGGTGTTAAATGCAGAGCTGAAATCCACAAACAGGACCCGAGCGTAGGTGCCTGAAGATCTGAGTGAAGATGGGGGCCAGCTGGTCAGCACAGACTTTCAGACAGGATGGAGACACTCCATCAGGACCTGATGCCTTCCTAATCCTCTGTCTCTGAAATAGTTGCCGCACATCCTGTTCACAGATCGTCAGCGCAGGCAGGGGGTCAGGTATGGGGATGGTTTGGGGTGATGCTAGGCCTTTTGCGATGGAGATGGTGGGGGAGGTGGAAGGTGTGAAAGTTGTTTCAAACCTGGAGAAAAAGTCATTGAGTTCCTCAGCCAGGCGGGGGCTCCCCACAGGGTGGGGGGATGGTCTCCTGTAGTTGGTGATGGTCTGCAGGCCCTTCCAAACTGCAGAAGAGTCGTTGGCAGAAAAACGCTCCTTCAGTTTTGCACTGTAGTTCCTTTTTGCTGCCTTGATCTCCTTTGTCAGCTTGTTCCTGGCCTGCTTGTACAGGTCCCGATCCCCACTCCTGTAGGCCTCCTCCTTGTCCTGGCGTAGCCGTCTCAGTTCTGCAGTGAACCATGGTTTATTGTTGTTGAACGTGCAGAAGGTTTTGGTCTGCACACACATGTCCTCACAAAAGCTGATGTAAGATGTCACAGTGTCAGTCAGTTCGTCCAGGTCTGAGGCTGCTGCTTCAAAGACGCTCCAATCAGTGCAGTCAAAGCAGGCCTGTAACTGCATCTTTGACTCATATGTCCATCTCTTCACAGTTCTTACTACAGGCTTAGCAGATTTCAGCTTCTGCTTGTAAGATGGGATGAAGTGGACCAGGCAGTGGTCGAAAAAGTCCCAAAGCAGCACGGGGGACAGAGCGATATGCATTCTTTATTGTGGTGTAGCAGTGGTCCAAAGTGTTCATGTCCCTGGTGGGACACGTCACGTGTTGTCTATATTTAGGCAGTTCAAGTTTGAGATTTGCTCTATTAAAATCCCCGAGAATGATTAGCAGAGAGTCCGGGTGAGTTTTCTCCACGTCTGTGATCTGATCGGCGAGGTGATGTAACGCCTCCGTTACACACGCCTGCGGTGGAATATATACAGCGACCAGCACAAACGAGGCGAACTCCCGCGGTGAATAAAATGGTTTACAGTTTATGAAGAAAGACTCCAGGTGAGGGCTGCATGTCTTCTTTAACACTGTGACATCTGTACACCAACCTTCGTTAATGTAGAAACACGTTCCTCCTCCCTTTGACTTCCCAGACAGTTCCGCGCAGCGGTCCGCTCGGAACAGCTGGAAGCGCGGCAGCTGTAGTGCGCTGTCCGGGATGTGTTCACTGGACCAGGTTTCAGTGAAGCAAAAGGCGGCAGAACGACGAAAGTCTGAGTTCTTGGATAGGAGAAGGAGCAATTCATCCATTTTGTTAGGCAGAGAGCGAACGTTCCCCAGGTGTATGGATGGGAGAGCGGTGCGTAATCCCCGCTGTCGCAATTTAACGAGCACACCAGCTCGTTTCCCTCGTCGGCGTCTCCGTCTAAATCCACAGAGCGCTGCTGCTCCTCCAGTCAGAATCTCCATAAAGTAGTCTGGTTGATTAAAAACCGGTGAAAAAAGTCCGGCACTGGATAGCCCTATTTGTAGGATTTCCTCTCTGCTCATTTTAATAGCAGAGGGAGTGCAGAAAACTACGCAAAAAAGTAAAATTGTAACAAGTACTAGGGAGCGAAGTACCGAGGCGTCCATCCGCAGCGCCATCTTAGGTCCCATCACAGCGACTATTGAACACCGTTCTGCTAAAACAATCTCTGGCTGTTGTTGAGCTGACCAATCACAGGCATACGCTCTCCGTTGACGGAGACGGATAGTTAATGCTAGTTTATACTTCTTTAGACGGATTGACACAGCACTATTATCCATCAACACATGGGCTCTCCGTCACCTAGGCAAGAACAGATAGAGTTTAGCCCAATTTTGAACTATCTGTGTCCGGCTGGGCGATTATGAAAATAAAATAACGAGCTAGATTTTTGATTCGATTTTTGTCTAATAAAAACAATACTAATAAAAACAACTAAATATAGCTTTCACTATTAGTGTTGCATACAGATCATGTACCCTGCTCCTGCTGTATTGTTAACAACGTCACATCACTTCAAAACTGTGTGCTAACGCTAACTGCTAACTGTGGTCAGTGTCAACAATTTGGTCATCCTTATCGTCTTCTCTGTTGTCTGTTCTACTTCAAAATGCTTCACCATCTGTTCACGGCACTTTTGTTTCACCTAGCACCATAGGCCTCCTGCTTTTGAGTACCACATGATTTTTGTGCGACTTGATTGTTAGCT